>OX451737.1:1562499205-1563099205 GCA_948472305.1 Vicia faba | reverse complement strand
GATACAATTTGGAGCTCTGAGTTGTTTTGGAATACAAGTTTGGGAGGCTTCTGTTTGAGGCTTGGCTTGTTGAAAAGTTTGACACCGTTTTTGCTTTGGTATTTTCTATGTGTTATTCTGCCCCCTTTACTGTTCTATCTCAGTTTGTCTTATATCCTTCTAAGCCTAAGCCCTGTAAGCCTTTCTTCTTTTTCTCTTTTTCTCTCTCCACACATTTAAAAAGCATTTTTATTGCTTTAGAAATGTACTATTTCTGAAAAGGTATTGGCCTAGGAAAATGATGAATATTTTGATGTTGCTTGCATTAGTTGCTTAGCTCTGCATATCTCTTATCTCTTTTTTCCAGATTTTCTGCTTCTTTGTACTTCTTGACAGCTTTTGGGTAGCCTTTTGTACTTGTTGATGTTTTGGACAGTTGCTTTGACAACTTTGGCTTAGTTTGGAATTGTGACCTTGGTTAGGAATGTGTTGCAATTCTGGACAGTCTAGTTTGCTATTCAGTTTGCCTTTTATCCTTGGTTTGGAATTTTGGATTTATGCAGTATGTTTGACAAACTTTGGATTTGTGCAATTTGTAACTTTTGTGCATTTCATACTTTATTTGCAAGCATTTTCTATCCCTCTTTGTGAACCGGGAGAAATCTCGTGATTTGCAGAGAGGGGGACAACTGATTCCGGCCAGTTACTTTTAATGATGAATTCATTTTTTATCTGTCTGCTCTTTAATTTCATCTGCTTTTGACTTTTCTTTTTCTTTTTTGCAGGTGAAAATCAATTGAGCAATGGGGAGCAGCAACTGGAGGATGAAGATTTAGAAAAACTTAGGATTCAATTTTATTTCAATTTTAATCATTGTAACCATTATTATTATAAATACTTGTAAATAATTACTGTATTTAAATAACAATTGTACAAATAATTAAAATGAATAAAATTCTTATTATTGATGTTCCTTTTAATTCTTCTTCAATTATTTATTTAATTATTCATATTTTCTTAAATTATAATAACTGGAATTTATCCCAAATATTCTAATTTAGAATAAATAAATAATCAATAAACAACTGGCGTTCCGAATAATCAAAGCATTGCACAGCTAAACAACAAACGTCCACATGTCCTTTTTTTCACTGATTAAATCCAAACACTGCAAATTCTCAATCAACAGCCTCAGTCCATATCTCAGAGTAATTTGAAAAGGAATGTAGAATTAATTCTTTCTGAGAATGTGCGCACAAAAACCCTGATTCTTGATTAAATGTCAAAGAAGCGTATGCCTGATCAAAACCTGAGCCAAAATCAACCAAACCCTAATAATTTGTTTAAACTGTATCAGAAGTCCACGAAAACCCTAATTTGGCTAGACTGACAAGAAAAATTCTGTTTGACTGATTCTTGACAAATCTTGGAGAATATGGGAGGGCAAATTTTGGGGTACAACAGTTGCCCCTGTTCAATCTTCTTAGACCTGAGGATGTAGATTGGCTTGCGTGCCTTTCGTGATCCGAAGGTGGAAGATGATTGAACACTAAAGTGCCCAGAAATTTGCACTCGCATAGTGGAGCATCAGCAATGTGATGTCGGGAATGGGCTTATAGATGCCATTTGGAGAGATGATGGATAGGAGGATGGGCTTATAGATGCCATCTGGAGATGTGACAGAACCTTGTCGGGAATGGGCTTATAGATGCCATTTGGAAGTGTAACAGAACCTTGTCCAGAATGGGCTTATAGATGCCATTTGGAAGTGTAATGGATAGTTGTGGAGATGGGCTTAAAGATGCCATCTGGGGTGTCGATCGCGTAAGAGATTCCTTAGCGAGAACTTGCGTACCTGAGAAAGAAAGATAATTTCCTGGCCTGTTACAGGGGTTGATCTTCAAACTCTTCATGCATATATGCCCTAGCTAGATACAGGTATCGAATCTACAATCAATTGTTCACATATATGCCCTGGCTAGATACAGGAATCGAATCCGGAACTTCAAAAGGTTGCTTACAGACGTGCCCTGGCTGGATACAGGTATCGAATCTCTAAACTATTCATGCAGATATGCCCTGGCTAGATACTGGTGTCGAATCCACAATCAAATACTCACAGATATGCCCTGGCTGGGTACAGGAATCGAATATGGAATTGGTCGTCTACAGATATGCCCTGGCTGGATACAGGTATCGAATCTGGAATTTGTCGTCTACAGATATGCCCTGGCTGGATGCAGGTATCGAATCTGGAATTTGTCGTCTACATATATGCCCTGGCTGGATACAGGTATCGAATCTGGAAATTGTCGTCTACAGATATGCCCTGGCTGGATACAGGTATCGAATCTGAAAATTGTCGTCTGTTGTACCCTAAAATTTGCCCTCCCATATTCTCCAAGATTTGTCAAGTCAAGGTCACAAAATTCCCCAAGGGTTATGCAGTTCAATTGTCTCCTATACAGTTAAAACTAGGGTTTGGGTTCTGGTCAAGCAAATGAACTTTTCAAAGGCCCAATCAAGTCTCATATGCTTACAAAGATGGTCAAATATCCTCATATCAAGTTTCAAGGCATTCAGCTCAAAATTGCACAATCAAAACCCTAAATTGCACTACAGTCAACTGTAGGGGCAAAATGGTCATTTGACAGTCAAAAGTTCAAATTTTTGGTCAACATATCATTTTGAAGCCACAAACATCATTTGATCAATGCTTGATCATGATTCTCAAAATTTGGCTCAGAAATCATCAAGGATGCAAAAGTTGCTATATTTGGACAGCTGAAAAAGTCAACTGAAATTGACCAGGGCATAACTTTCACATGGATTATCAGAAAAATTCCATCCAAAGCTCATTTTGAAGAGAAAGACATTTCCTACAACTCATCTTCATACTTCAAGTCCAAGAAATGCTCTCACAAAAAGTTATCAATTTCAACATTATAGGTCATTTTCAAAAGTCAACAAAAAGGGACTTTAAGTCAAAAGCCATAACTTGAGATTGGTAAATCAAAATGACATGGGACCAAAGGCATTGGTTAAAGGACTCAAAGACCTTTCCAAAATGTCCAAGAACATGTGAAAAGCTTAAAAATTGAGCAAGTTATGCCTTGTGGAAGTTGGGAAATTTTTGGGAATTTTGAAAAGTCAACATTGATGCAAATGGTCCAAAAATGATAATGGGCCCATTTTTCTTCATGCCAAGCCTATGCACGACCATTAGGCCCAAAGGGAAGTATTTTCTCATTTTTTAATTATTTATTTGAATTTATATTAATATTAATTCATTTAAATTGTTTAAATATATAGAAAATATCTAACTTGACCTAATGAATCTTTTTGTACACATTTTAGGCTCAATAATTCGTGCCTAAGCCAATTTGGAAAGATTTGGAGCATTGGGATATGATTTGTGCAAAAACAACATGGAAAAAAGATGTGAAAAGATTCTTAACAAAATCAAATATCCAAACAATGAATGCCTTGGATTTTGTCAAGTTTTGTTGACCTAAAAGCCTCTATACATATTCAGAAGCACAACCCTAAGCAAAGGAGACTAAAAGCTGCGCCCAAAAAGCCTTGGAAAAAGTTGAAAAATTCTCAAAAAAGGTCAATACTGAAAACCAGTTTTTAGGACGATTCAAGCCCCAACCTTGATCCCATTAGCTTCCTTGGGTGATTCTGAACGTGTACCAATCAAGAACTACAATCAAAACTTCAAAAGCTGGTAGTTTGAACTCGAACTGTATAGTAAAAATTCCAAAATCGTGCATCATGATTTAAACGTTTTTACAGCATTTTGTCCATTGATTCATGTTTATCATAATGTTTTGAAGCTAACTGATGTGTTTAATTGAGTTTTTCTGTGCTTTTGTCCTTTCCATTTGGAGAAAATAAAAGACGGTGGCGACTCTTGCTTCCGCGACATTTCGCGAACCAGCGTTAAACAGTCAGTTCCAGATCCACCGATCACAGAACTGGCGACTCTGCTGGGGATACTTATAAAGTGAGGTATACCTTAGGGCTAGGTCATAACTATGTTTTCAATTGTCTTCATTGCTTGCTTTATTATTGTGGGTTGCTTGGGAGTTCTATAGATCCTAACCCGGATCTGGGGGATACCTTTCTTAGAAAGTAGCAACAAGGCTGTGAGGGAATTGTGCGGGGTATACCGACATGGTTGAAACAGTCTGCTACGTTGATGTGGCACTTTGGTGTGTACCGGTAACCCTTGAGTTCAGTCAAGGAGAGTACGGGGCCTCCGCGTGGTGTCATGAAGCATCAACAGACCTTAGGAACCTTAATTGAACAATCTTGGCCTCTTTAGGGTAGTGAGATAACTGACTTTGGTGCAGTCCGAGGTTGGTTGATACTCGATACTACACTCAGTTGAGGGTTGCTTTCCTGGAATATTTCGGTCGCCAGTTCAGTGGCTAAATCGAAACGATGAACAATGAAAGCAATCCCGTGATATTGGGAACCTTAGAACCCGGTTACTTTGATTAGGACAGGTTGAACCCACCAACTTCAAGAGGGTAATACCCAGACCCCATGCTGGCCTAAACCCTAAGGGTTTCTCTTGAGTGACTTGTGTGCCTTTGTACTTGCCTACTTGCGTACTTGTTACCTGACACTTGTTTCTTGCAGGTCTTGTTTATAGTCCTTAATTGGGACTCATAACAGGGTACTAAGTTTCTTGCAGGTCTTGTTTATAGTCCTTAACTAGGACTCATGACAGGGTTTACCAAATTTCTTGCAGGTGTTGTTTATAGTCCTTAACTGGGACTCATAACAAGGTTTACTAGATCTCTTGCAGGTTTTGTTTATAGTCCTTAATTGGGACTCATAACAAAGTATACTGAATTTCTTGCAGGGTCTGTTTATAGTCCTTAATTGGGACTCATAACAGGGTTTACCTACATCACCCTATGCATAGCATGACATCATACCATCATACCATTGCATACATCCTAACCCATTTCAAGGATCTCCAGGGCTTGTGATGCAGGTCATGATGAATCAACTGTCTAGCCAGGGGCAAAGAGGATTTATTTTCCTCTAGCCAAGGTTGTCAGGGGCTATGACCCACTGGATATGGTGAGCCTTTGACCCTTGAAGAAGGATTTTCTACAACATGGAAGTTCCTTCAATCAAGTTACCGGTTCTCAACTCTAACAAGTTTCTCTGGTTACCCCGCGAGGTCCTTGAAAACATTGCATGCATATCATACATATCATTGCATTACAGATACCCGTTCTTTGCAGGTCACTCACCCTTCTCGCTGTTTATTTCAGCAATGGCATGCCCACAAGACAACCAGGACCTTCACGCTCAAGAGTCTCAGTTCAGGGAAATCTTCCTAGGTCTATCCAAGGGGCAGGAAGAGTTGAGGGCACTCCTCATGGGGAATCTGATCAGAAAAAGTCCTGAAGATGACAAGGACGAACAGCTGAAACGTCTACAAGCTGAGGTAGACACATTGAAAACTCAGATGCTGGGGCAAAGGGCCCTCATTCAAGGTTTAGCTCAGGAGCAAGGAGAGCTGAGAGCCATGGTCAGTCAGCTTCCTCAAGGCATGAAGCAACCAGCCCAAATCAGGGACCAGGTCATGGAACAGCTCCCAAGAGGGCAAAGGTCGGGTCCAGTGAATAGACCTCTCCGAGTTGCTACTACTTCACAGGGTCAACAACGACCTCGCCAGAAACAGCGGGTTGATCAGAACAGGTCAGACGAGCCTAAGAGACAATTCACCAATATCAACATGCCATGGTCACGAGCCTTGCAACATATGTTAAGGATGAACCTGATTGCGGTGATCAACCCTCCTGCAAATCCAAAGACCTCCTCTCCAAGCTACAACCCAGAAGCAAGATGCGCTTACCATTCCGGTAGCCCGGGGCACGATACTGAGGATTGTTGGGCGCTGAAGTATAAGATTCAAGGCATGATCGACGCTGGAGAGATTCAGTTTAAAGTACCCGAGACTCCCAACGTGATCACTGCTCCCATGCCAAAACATGGCTAGGATAGAAAGCACTTTTTGTTCATTCGAATTCAAGTTGTGATTTTCTTTTGTTTAAACATTTATTCATGTTAAAACATTGTTATTCCATTAATGCATCACTTATGTCTATTTTGAATCAATCTATTCGCATTTACTATATGCAAATTGTTTCATATTTTTTCTGATGTCAACTCTCAATCTTAAATAATTCTAAGCCTCTTGAGGGAGGATGACGAAAACGATACCGCGATCATTACAGTATGCTTTTGAACAAACCCTGCTTATGAAGTACAGGCATTGTTTCAATTCCTAAACACTGGAGTTATAAGGAAGATAATCCCTCGTCAACCCCTCTGAGCCAAAGAAGTAGGAGTTTTTATTTTCGAAAATTGAAACCCTTAATCACAACCCGGGGCAGGGTAGTCTTCTCAGTTGATCCAAGTGCATGATGAATGGCACCAAAGAGATCTTTACAAAACGAACAAAGACAGTGATGGTTCAGAACAATCAAAAGGACAGGCAGTCATCATCAAAATTCATAAATGAAAAGCCCAAAAGGTCTAAACCTATGAAAAGAGACTTACAAAACTGGGGCATCCCGCTGACTGTAATTCCAAAAAAGGAAACAGTTCAGGCAAAAAAGAAAGGGATAACAAAAAAAAAATCAGACAAGAAAGAGGTCTTACCAACCCTCAACAAGAAAGGAATGACTGCCTATTCAAAATAAGTTATCTGGAACATCAAAGCAAAGACTCAAGCAAGGTCTAACGCATGATCAACTGAGTTTAGGTTTGGAGAACATCACGAAGAGCGGGTGGGTATAAATACTTTGAGCCCTTATCCTTTGTTTCTTAAACCGTGAACCAGGCCACGTTATAACCCGTAAAAGTCCTAGCTGAAGCATGGGTTAGTTCGAAAGCATACTGTACGAAAGGTATCCTGACTCCTGAAGGCCTACGGTAAATACGGAGTTGACATCATGTTTTACAAACATTAATTTGTTTTATGAAAAAAAAAAAGATGCATTTTCAAAATCTTCGAGACAGACATAGGCTTTGCATTTCTAACACAACTTTGTTTGCATATGACTATTTGTTTGAATAGCAGGGAAATTCGCACGATGAATGCCTGATGAACAAAAGCTCTTCCAATCAAGGGGCAGACCAGACCATGGTCCATTATCTGGGGCAGTTAAGTCAAGATTCGGAGAATCTCTCACAATGACTAGCAGCCAGGGGCAACTCTTCATCTGAGACACTTGGAGCATTGGACATGAACTCCAACAACGAACCTGACCTAATCAAATACCTTCTGATGGTATGACAATACACTTCTAACAGGGGCAACTCCCTGACTTTCTGAGAACGGACATAGTCGGAAAAATACTACGCAAAATTAAAGACCCGCTAGGTTGACACACCTAGGCAAAAATAAGGGCTTCCCGACGAACCAAAAGGGTTCGGGCAAAATGAAGGGATGAAATGAAAAAATCTGTACACCCGACAAGTCGAAAACCTGAAAAGACGGCTTGGGCAAAAATGGGTATCCCGGTGGACTGAAAACCCGAAAGGGCGGTCCAGGCAAAAATTAGGGATCAAAGCGTGCGATTATGTCCCGTTGTCCCGCTACCTGTCTACCAGAAGAAGGTTTGACTCTCAACAACTATCAGCACCCTACAAGGGCCTCCCCCATAGAAACAGGGGCAATAAAGAATGGTCTAAGCAATCTGATTGATCTGTCCTCCAAGGTATCAGGGTAAGCTCCGTTGAAGAACATAGCCAACGCAGTTCAAAACTTCCCCAGGAGAGTCCAATCCAGTTCCCCAGGAAGGTTGGAATCTATCTCCCCAAGCAATAAGCGTACCCCCAGTAGATTCTGGAAGCTTATCCCCTAGCAGGGCACGAACGCGTCGTCCGACTTGATTTAAAGAGTTATTTCCTTAATAGGATACAACTGGGTTATCCTCAGCCCAAAAGCCACGGAAAGAGCGTCCTCGACGAAATCTTCTTATCCCCAGCGAAGTCCATTCATACTTCCAATACAGCAGAGATATCCTCAGCGAGTCATCCTCAACAATTCAGCAAAAGCATCCCCCACAGAGTATTTCTTCCCAGCATGGTCGCTAGAATATCTTTTTCTCTCCGCAGAATTCTCCATTCGCCAAGTTTATTCCCCAACGGAGTTATCTTCGTCTATTGGAATTCTTGCAACTATTCTTCAACATCAGCCCAGGATACGACTTCCCGACACCCGTCAAGGATTTATTTTCTTAGACAAACATACATTCATAAAACGTCACATACATCATTATAGCATGCATATGCATCATACTACACGAATCTCATTGATTTTGAAGACATACAGTTCATGCATCATGATTTTGCATCCAATTATGTCTCGCCTTTTCAGGAAAAAGATCAATACAAAAATGACTACTATCAACTAATCGCAATTCATTCTTGATATAGTTTCGGATATGATCCAGCGATGGTGACGTTCTGATACTGCTTCCAGAATTCCTTCTAGATATAGTTTCAGATGTAAACCCAGCGATGGTGACGTTCTGATACTGCTTCCAGAATTCCTTCTAGATATAGTTTCAGATGTAAACCCAGCGATGGTGACGTTCTGATGCTGCTTCCAGAATTCCTTCTAGATATAGTTTCAGATGTAAACCCAGCGATGGTGACGTTCTGATACTGCTTCCAGAATTCCTTCTAGATATAGTTTCAGATGTAAACCCAGCGATGGTGACGTTCTGATGCTGCTTCCAGATTCCCTTCTAGATATAGTTTCAGATGTAAACCCAGTGATGGTGACGTTCTGATACTGCTTCCAGAATTCCTTCTAGATATAGTTTCAGATGTAAACCCAGCGATGGTGATGTTCTGATACTGCTTCCCGATTTCCTTCCAGATATAGTTTCAGATGTAAACCAGATATGGTGACGTTCTGATACTGCTTCCAGAAGTCCTTTTTAGATGTTTCCCTCTCCGACGATGAGTGTGAGGTGATATTCTCTTATGGTCCCCTCTCCGGCAAGTGCGTGAGGTGGTAAGTCCTTTTCAGATGTTTCCCTCTCCAACATTGAGTGAGGTGATCATTCCTTTCAGATTATAAGTGCATATGGTTCTCTTCCCGATACTGCAAAGATGGTAATTCCCACCAAAATTTTCTCAACGAGCGTTGTTGAGATTAAAGTCACCCAAGGTTCTCTTATCATTCATGCTAAGGCAGTAACCATCCCTGGTTCATTCATCAGCGTTTGAAGCTCCAGATTCAGCTCCTGTAACCAGTCAGGACATATCTATACCAAGCATCTAAAGTCAGCTCCTGCAACGTGTCAGGTACTCATTTTCTATTTTGCAGGTATGCAGGTTCTAGCTAAAGAACCTCCTACGCGATCAATATCCAGATGGCATCTATAAGCCCATTTCCATCACACTGCTACTATGTGAGCGCAAATTTCTGGGCACTCTAGTGTCCAATCATCTTCTACCCTCGGATTACGAAAGGCACGTCAGCCAATCTGCATCCTCAGGTCTAAGAAGATTGAACAGGGGCAACTGTTGTACCCTAAAATTTGCCCTCCCATATTCTCCAAGATTTGTCAAGTCAAGGTCACAAAATTCCCCAAGGGTTATGCAGTTCAATTGTCTCCTATACAGTTAAAACTAGGGTTTGGGTTCTGGTCAAGCAAATGAACTTTTCAAAGGCCCAATCAAGTCTCATATGCTTACAAAGATGGTCAAATATCCTCATATCAAGTTTCAAGGCATTCAGCTCAAAATTGCACAGTCAAAACCCTAAATTGCACTACAGTCAACTGTAGGGGCAAAATGGTCATTTGACAGTCAAAAGTTCAAATTTTTGGTCAACATATCATTTTGAAGCCACAAACATCATTTGATCAATGCTTGATCATGATTCTCAAAATTTGGCTCAGAAATCATCAAGGATGCAAAAGTTGCTATATTTGGACAGCTGAAAAAGTCAACTGAAATTGACCAGGGCATAACTTTCACATGGATTATCAGAAAAATTCCATCCAAAGCTCATTTTGAAGAGAAAGACATTTCCTACAACTCATCTTCATACTTCAAGTCAAAGAAATGCTCTCACAAAAAGTTATCAATTTCAACATTATAGGTCATTTTCAAAAGTCAACAAAAAGGGACTTTAAGTCAAAAGCCATAACTTGAGATTGGTAAATCAAAATGACATGGGACCAAAGGCATTGGTTAAATGACTCAAAGACCTTTCCAAAATGTCCAAGAACATGTGAAAAGCTTAAAAATTGAGCAAGTTATGCCTTGTGGAAGTTGGGAAATTTTTGGGAATTTTGAAAAGTCAACATTGATGCAAATGGTCCAAAAATGATAATGGGCCCATTTTTCTTCATGCCAAGCCTATGCACGACCATTAGGCCCAAAGGGAAGTATTTTCTCATTTTTTAATTATTTATTTGAATTTATATTAATATTAATTCATTTAAATTATTTAAATATATAGAAAATATCTAACTTGACCTAATGAATCTTTTTGTACACATTTTAGGCTCAATAATTCGTGCCTAAGCCAATTTGGAAAGATTTGGAGCATTGGGATATGATTTGTGCAAAAACAACATGGAAAAAAGATGTGAAAAGATTCTTAACAAAATCAAATATCCAAACAATGAATGCCTTGGATTTTGTCAAGTTTTGTTGACCTAAAAGCCTCTATACATATTCAGAAGCACAACCCTAAGCAAAGGAGACTAAAAGCTGCGCCCAAAAAGCCTTGGAAAAAGTTGAAAAATTCTCAAAAAAGGTCAATACTGAAAACCAGTTTTTAGGACGATTCAAGCCCCAACCTTGATCCCATTAGCTTCCTTGGGTGATTCTGAACGTGTACCAATCAAGAACTACAATCAAAACTTCAAAAGCTGGTAGTTTGAACTCGAACTGTATAGTAAAAATTCCAAAATCGTGCATCATGATTTAAACGTTTTTACAGCATTTTGTCCATTGATTCATGTTTATCATAATGTTTTGAAGCTAACTGATGTGTTTAATTGAGTTTTTCTGTGCTTTTGTCCTTTCCATTTGGAGAAAATAAAAGACGGTGGCGACTCTTACTTCCGCGACATTTCGCGAACCAGCGTTAAACAGTCAGTTCCAGATCCACCGATCACATCGTCTACATATATGCCCTGGCTGGATACAGGTATTGAATCTCTAAACTCTTCATGCAGATATGCCCTGGCTGGATACAGGTATCAAATCTACAATCAATCACTCACAGATATGCCCTAGCTAGATACAGGTGTCGAATCTGGAATTGCGATAGTTGATAGTAATCATCTTTGGATTGACCTTTTCCTGAAAAGGCAAAACATTAGTTGTATGCAATGTCATGATGTATGAGATGCATGATGTTATGATGTTCTCAAAAATGAATGAGATCGTGTGATATGATGCGTATATGCATGTATCAGGATGTATAAAATGTGAAATGTCTATGAATGTGTTTTCGACTAGGAAAATAAATCCTTGACGAAGGCCGAGAACTCAAACCCTGGGCTGATGTTGAAGAGTAGAGTTTTTCGCTTCCGCTGGGGATGATGGTTGCAAGAATAAACCGGTAGGAGAAGATGAATCCGTTGGGGAATAAACTTGTTGGAGAGATTACTCTGCGGGGAATTACTCTGTGGGAAGAGATACTTTGCTGAAGTTTTGATGAGAACTCCGCTGGGGATTCCACTGATAAGTTATGTTGGGGAATTTGATGAACTCCGCTGGGGGTAAAAGAATCTTGACTGCTGTCGGGGAAAGTGAATCCTTGAATGCTGCAGGGGAATCCAGAGCTTGGGTTGTATGCCAATCTACTGGGGATTCTTGTTTTGAGGGGATCTTCACTGGAGAATATTCGAATATTCTGTGAGGTGCTGAGAACGAGAGTCTTCATTCTGCTTGGGGATTGATAGTTGGAAGTTTTAGCTCCGCTGGGGATTGACAATTTTGGCTCCACTGGGGATTTTGAAACTTGACTCTGAGGGGAGTTAGCTTCTGGAAGGTTCTCTGGCTGGGGAAGTCGAGAATCTTTTGATCGTTGCAGGTATTGATCAGGTTTGTCAAGGAGATACTGTCCTGGATTGTTTCAGGTGTTGATCTCTGACCTGAGAAAGAAAGATGGTTCCCTGGCTTGTTACAAGTGTTGATCTTCAATCTCCTCATGTAGATAATTTCCTAGCTTGTTACAGGTGTTAATCCACAATCAGTCGTCCACAGATATTTTCCTGGCTTGTTACAGGTGTTAATCCACAATCAGTCGTCCACAGATATTTTCCTGGCTTGTTACAGGTGTTGATCTGGAACTTAAGAAATGTTGGTCGAGGAGATACTGTCCTGGCTTGTTTCAGGTGTTGATCTCTGACCTGAGAAAGAAAGATGGTTCCCTGGCTTGTTACAGGTGTTGATCTTCAATCTCTTTATGTAGATAATTTCCTGGCTTGTTACAGGTGTTAATCCATAATCAGTCGTCCACAGATATTTTCCTGGCTTGTTACAGGTGTTGATTTAGAACTTAAGAAATGTTGGTCGAGGAGATACTGTCCTGGCTTGTTTCAGGTGTTGATCTCTGACCTGAGAAAGAAAGATGGTTCCCTGGCTTGTTACAGGTGTTGATCTTCAATCTCTTCATGTAGATAATTTCCTGGCTTGTTACAGGTGTTAATCCATAATCAGTCGTCCACAAATATTTTCCTGGCTTGTTACAGGTGTTAATCCATAATCAGTCGTCCACAGATATTTTCCTGGCTTGTTACAGGTGTTAATCCATAATCAGTCGTCCACAGATATTTTCCTGGCTTGTTACAGGTGTTGATCTGGAACTTAAGAAATGTTACAGAATGGCAACCGTGTCTGGAGCATATCTGGACTGTACCTTCCAACAGGTGATGAAGGAAATTGTGATGTTGATCGTAACCTCCAGCGGGTGATGAAGGAAATTTTGGACGACCTTGAGTTCCAACAGGTGATGAAGGAATCTTTGGACACTTTTGACATTCGAATGCCCCGAGTGATGATAAAGGAGTCTTGAATCAGATTACTCTGCGAATTTAGTGATTTCTTGAAATCTTGACTGGGCTGCCCCAGGTTAACTGAACTTTGAAAGGTCTGTTGAAACCTTGACTGGACTGCCCCAAGTTAACTGAACTTTGAAAGATCTGTTGAAACCTTGACTGGACTGCCCCAGGTTAACTGAACTTTGAAAGATCTGTTGAAACCTTGACTGGACTGCCCCAGGTTAACTGAACTTTGAAAGATCTGTTGAAACCTTGACTGGACTGCCCCAGGTTAATTGAACTTTGAAAGATCTGTTGAAACCTTGACTGGACTGCCCCAGGTTAACTGAACTTTGAAAGATCTGTTGAAACCTTGACTGGACTGCCCCAGGCGTGCTGGATGGTGACATGTCATGCCCCCTTGTTGATAGGAGACTTGTCGTTGGAAGTGTCATCCTTTTGAAGTGATTTTGTTCACTGAGAGAGTTTTCGTTCCTCCGAACATTCATTGTATGAATTTCCTCGCTGTCAAACAAATAGTCAAATGCAAACAGTGATATTCAAGCAATGCAAAGTTTATGTTTGTCTCGAAGTTTTGAAGAATGCGTTTTTTAGCAGAAAACTTTTTATAAGACAAATCAACACAAGATTTAGAGCAAAGCCTTACAGGAGTCAGGATACCTTTTTGTAACAGTATGCTTTCGAACTAACCCATGCTTCAATTAGGACTTTTGAAGGGTTGTAACGTGGCTTGGTTCACGGTTTAAGAAACAAAGGATAAAGGCTCAAAGTATATTTGTACCCACCCGCTCTTCGTGATGTTCTTCAACCCTAAGCTCAGTTAATTGTGCGTCGCACTCTATTTGAGTTTGGAACGACCTTTTGGGTGATGGCTCACCAATTGAATTTAGGAGGCAGTCATCATCTCCTTTTTCTTTTGCAACATTTTTCATGTTGTTGAGGATTTGTAATGACCTCTTTATTTTGATTTTGATTTGTTATCCCTAACTTTTGCCTGACCGTTCCTGTTTTCGAGATTACAGTCAGCGGGATGCCCCAGCTTTCTTAAGCCTCCTTTATGGGTTTTAGCTTAGTGGGCTTTTCTCTTTTTCGAGAGATTGACTGCCTATGTGATAGGGAACCACCCTTGTCTTTTGATTCCAAAGGAATGCTTTTCTTTGACGTCGTTCGTTGTATTACGACCTGAGAGTTTGCGACTTCAATGTGCACCTTTTTTTGGATTAACTGAGAGACTACCCTGCCCCAGGTTTAAATCAAAGGTTTCAATTTGTTTAGAACAGAAAACTCCTACTTCTTTGGCTCGAAGGGGTTGACTAGGGATTATCTTCCTTATAACTCCAGTGTTTGGGAATTGAAGAAATGCATGTACATCATCAGCACGGTTTGTTCGAAAGCATACTGTATGAGATTATGGTATTATTTCGTCATCCTCCCTCTAAAGGCTGGCAGCTTTTTATCAAGAGTTAAATATCATAAAGAAAGCATAAGAGTAGTGAAAACGAATGGATGAATTCAAGACAAACATATGCAATGCATTAATGAAACAGAGTTTAACATCAACAGATAATTGTTTGAATAACAAAAGAAATTACAACTTTGAAAATTCAAACGAAACAAAAATCTCTCAGTTTGAGCTTTGTCAAATCAGGTGGAGAACTCCTTAACGGAAGATTTTCATCTCGCCGTCTGGCGTGAACCTCAGCACTCCAATGTCAATCAGATCTTGAATCTTGTTCTTCAAGGCCCAACAGTCGTCGGTGTCATGTCCCGGGCTATAAGAGTGGTATACACAAAATGCATCGGGATGATAGTTAGGAGCGGAGGTATTGGGCTTTCGGATAGGATCCTTCAAAGCAGTCAGATTGACCTCTAACAAGCGCTCCAGGATCAGAGATGACGGTATGTTAGTCTCGGTGAACTGTCTTCCCGACGTCTCTTGCGTACGCCGATTACCCCGTTGACGCTGGCGAGGTTGTTGCTGGGCTTGTGACCCTGAAGCAAGCAGAGGAGCCTTCCCCTTGTCTTCTTGTCTGGAGGGGGGTTGAGTGGTGACTTGCTCTTCAACCTCAGATGTTTGCCCCAGTTGGTTGTTCTGAAGCAGTTGGTTGACGAGAACTCTGAGTTCCTCTTGTCTTTGAGACAAATCCTGGATGAGAGCCATCTGGCCCACTAGTTGTCCCATCACTTGGATCCTCAATGTTGCCAAATCAAACTGCAGTTCCCCCCGCTGATCACTCCTGGAATTGTTTGAATTCCCCTGGACCATGCCCGTTGTGAGGAGAGCTTTCACTTCTTCTTGCCCCAAGGACAGGTTCAAGAACATTTCCTGCAGCTGAGCAGTCTGGTCCTGGATATCCTTGACAGTCCTCCCTAGAGCCATCTCTTACTGAAATAAACAGTAGGAGAGTAAGGAAACCTGAAAAAGGAAAAACTGTTAAGATGTAATGCATGATATGCGGATGCATGCTTTCAAGGATCTCTTGGGGTAAACACAAGAGAATGTTAGAGGTTGAACTTTGATCTTTGATTGGAGAACTTTGCACCGGTGGACGTCTTTCCACGAGAATCATGCTCACCATGTCAAGTGGGTCATAGCCCCTGATTCAAGTTGTTGCACTTGACCTTTGATGGCATTTGTTTAGAGGAGAAAACCTCTTGCCCCTTGGTAGACGCCTGGTTCAACGTAACCCTGCATCAAAAGAACCCTCGAGATCCTTGAAATGGTTATTGAAAATGCTATGGTATGATGTCATGATGTTATGTACATGTATGCAAAAGCAAGCAAGTAAGTGTATATACAGGTAATCATATTCACACAAAGCAAACAAGTCCTTAGGTTTAGGCTTGCATGGGGTTTGTAGGAAAGTACCCTCTTGAAGTTAGTTGGCTCATCCTGTCCTAAAAATAGAAACCGGGTTCTAAGGAGCTCAATATCATCGGATTATTTTCTGTGTTCATTGTTTTGGTTTAGCCACTTAACTGGCGACCAAAATATTCCAAGAAAACAACCCTCAATGAGTGTAGTATCGAGTACCTACCAACTTCGGACTGCACCAAAGTCGGTCATCTCACTACCCCTAAAAAGGATAAGATGGTCAATTAAGGTTCTAAGAGTTCGTTAGTGCTTCACGACATTACTCAGCGGCCCCGTACTCTCCTTGATTGAACTCAAGGGTTACCGGTACTCACAAATATGTCACACTAACATAGCTTACTGCTTCAACCGTGTCGGTATACCCCGCACAATTCCCTCACAGTTTTATTGCTATTTACCTAAGAAGGTGCCCCAAAATCCGGGTGTAGGATTTACAACAAACCCAAACAAGGACCAAAAAAGAGTAAAGCAATCAAGGCAATCAAAGCAAGAATGTAAAGGTGATCTAAACCCTAAGGTAACCCCACTTTTAAGTATATTCCCTAGCAGAGTCGCCAGTTCTATGATACAGTGGGAGAACTGACTTGAGGTTTTGCGTTTGTTTTCGCAAATGTTTCGGTTGAGCAAGAGTTGCCACCGACTTTTTATTTTATCCTAAGGAAAGGTTAAAAAGCACAGCAAAAACCTTTGAGATGTTTTCTTGGGTTTGGGGAGTAGATTATAGAAAGGGAAGGTATTAGCACCCTTTCTATCCATGGTTATCCATGGGCTCTTAGTTACTTGCTTAGATCACTTGCCTTGATTTTCAATTGTTTGAAATGGTGCTTTGTGTGTGGGTTTGAAAATGTTTTGAAAAGAGGCCATTGTTGTGGCAACCTTTGTAATGATCCATGTTTGAATGTATACAAAGGTGTGTATCTTTTCGAAAAGATGTTTCAAATGTTTTTGGAAGTTTGTTTTTGAAAGTGTTTGTGGAGTGGGTTTTGAAAAGTAGGCAAGCGTGTTTTGCAAGTTTGATCAAGTAACTAAGAGTTGTCTACCCCTAAATTTACTCAAAGGTTTTTCTCATGTTTTAAACCTTTTAAAAATTTTGTTCCACCATTGTATTTGGTGGACAATCTTGCGTTAGGATGTTAACGGGACAGGCGCGGGTCATCGTATGGACCATGAATGCAATGGTGCCAAGTGTCTTTGGCAATTTGCTTGAAGGGACTATGATCATTTTGATTAGGCAACTTTCGAAAGCGTCTGCTGTACCCCAAAATTTGCCCTCGTATTTTTTCCACAAGAAATCACAACTTCAGGCTTTTCCTGATTTTTCAGATTGGCTCAAGAATCGGTCAAACAGACTTTTCTCGTCAGTCAGACAAAATTAGGGTTTTCATTCATTTTCATGGCTCTGGAACAATTCAAGCAGTTTGTTTAGGGTTTGTTTGATTTTGGCTCAACTTTGATCAGGCGAACGTTTCTTTGACATTTGACCAGGAATTAGGGTTTTTTATGCACGGTTCCTCAGAAAGGTTTAACTCTACAGTGTTTTTCAAGTTATGCTGAGATGTGGATTGAAACATTTGGATTGAGTTCGCATTGTGTGATTAAATCAGTGAAAGGATACATTTGGATTGAATTTGCAGGGTTTGATTAAAGCCAATAAAAGGAAAATACGTCTGGACAGTTGTTGTGTTTGACTGTGCTTTGCTTTGGATTTGTGAAACGCTAGGTTTATTGGTTGATCGATGCTAAAATCACATTGTTTATTTAATTGTTTATTATTCTGAGTTCAAATGATTGGAATTTATTTTCAATTATTATAACTTAAAGAATTATAAATAATAAAATGAACAATTGAAAAGAGGAAAAGAATTAATTGGATAAAAAAGCTTTTATTTATTTGTATAATTGTTTTTGTTTACAAATTGTTTACAATAATGATTTTACAGTAATTAAGACTATCCTAATTTTTTCTAAATCTTCAATTCTTCATCCTCCATCTTTTGCTATTCCTCTCCATTTATTTTTTATCTGCAAAGAAAAGAAAAAAGAAGTCAGAAGCAGATAAATATTTAAAAAAAGCAGACAATTAAAGTTTGGGTTCATCATTAAGGGCAACTGACTGGAATCAGTTAGCCCTCTCTGCAAATCACGGGATTTCTCCCGGTTCACAAAGAGGGATGAATATTTGCTTGCTAAACTTGAAATGCACAAAATTGAAAAATGCACAAGTTCAAAGTTTGTCAAAAAAACTGCATAGTTCAAAGCAAGACAGCACTGCAAAGTCCAAATCCAAATTGAACCACAAAGTCCCAAACTGAGATCATATTCAACTAGGCCCAAAGCTGTCAAAATGTCCAAAAGTATGGAAAGATATCAGAATATCAAAGTATCAAAAGGTACAAGATGCAGCACAAAGTATGGAAAAGAGAAAGAAAATATGCAGGCTAAAACTAGTTTTGCAAGCAAGCACAGTCAAAGCATCATTTTCCAGTGTTACCTTTTCAGTAAAAGTACAAGCATAAACATTTTAAAATGCTTAAAGCTGTACTGGAGAGAGAAGAAAGAGAGAAAAGAGAATAGGCTTACTGGCTTTGGGCTGGAGGCATAAAGAAATATAAAAGCAAGCTGCTAACACAGTAAAAGGGGGCAGAGTTAAAGATAAACAAAAAATCACAAACCCAAGGATAACTCAGAGCAAGCAAACGGCCTCCAATTCTTAGTCTCAAACTTAACCTGTAAAACAATAACCACAATTTGTCTAAGCCTTTCAAACTTCAAAAACAACTCATATAGCCACAAACTGTGAAGCCTAAACAATACCCTGTCAAACCTGCTGAAAGCCATATCCAAACAGCATCAAGCCTAACCAGAAAACGATCCAAACATATAACCTGCATAAAGCTTAAGCCTAAAACTGATTCAAGCCTATCAAGATCAACCTTTTCAAACAAACCTGTGTAAACATTCAAATATCTGCAAAGAACCAGAAAAGCATACAAGCCTTACCATTCAAAGCCTTAAAAGACCATAATCTGCATTAAGCCGTTCAAACAAAAAACCAGTTCAGAAGAAAACACTAAGAAGCCCAACCAAGCCTGAAGCCAAGGCCTGTAACTTCAAAAGCCTAGACCAGCTTTCAAACCGACACCACCCTCAGAATGCTATCATCATTGGGCAACTCATAAGCGTCTCAGCAAGTCCATAGTGGAAGAGGAAAAGAAGTTGTCAAAGCAAATAGCATTCAATCTCAGAACACAGCAAAGCAAGCACACAAGCCCTTAGAAAGTTTCATCATTGGGCAATCACACAAATCCAAAACCATGAACTAAGCATAGAAGGCAACCAAACATATCAACATTCAAGGCCCTCAGAGGAAGCCTCATCACAGGGCAGGCATCAAGGCAACAACCAGAAGGAGATAAAGAAGCAAACAGAAACATCAGGCATCTCAAGCATCAAGCGAGCAAAGCGAGGCAAAAAGGCAGAAGAAGAAGATAAAGAGGCTTTCAGCATACATCATTAAGCAACAAAAAGGCAAAAGATATACAGAATACCAGGGTTTCCAAGCAAAGCGTACGTCATCACCAAACCTCGCCCTGTCCACCCTAGGCGCCTCCAACTCTCTCCTCCATTTTCCAAAGACAACGAAGGTATAAATTTCCCACCTTTTCCCTTCACACCTCATATAACAGTAATCAGGTTCAGAGATTAAGAACTTATCAAAGATAAAAAAAATGCACGAATTGGAAACCCTAAAACATAAGCTGTAAGTTCATTACCTTTGCAAACATCGCCCAGACATGACCATGGGAAAGGAGAGAGGGTAGCGCCTGGTACAAGGACGAAGGATTTTGGCTCAGAATCCACGACATGGGAACGAACGAAGAGGATGAAGTGATGAAAGAACGACGCCGTCGGCGCTGTAACCCTAACCCTATTTCCCAAATGAAACAATTAATCAAACCCTAAAAACAATGGTGAGAAGCATCTTGGGCCTTGCCCTCCAATCGCGCCTAAGCCCATTTTGTTTGTTCTGGATGCACCCCCCCCCTTTATCTATCATTCTGATTAATCCATTTGGGCCCAAACCTCCCTTAGCCCATATTCTTTTGTTTTAACACAACTAACCTTTTAATCATTTTATTAACATTTCTTTTACTTATCTTTTATTAATCTAGTATCTAATATCTCTTTTTTTTGTTAAATAAAATAATACCCTTTTTTTAAAAAATATTATTACTTGTTACATTTTTTTAGAAAATATACAAGCATCAATTCTTTCCTAAATTTGAAACATTTTTCTTTTCCCATTAATACATAAAAACAATAAAATACATAAATATTTTCTTTTTCTTAAACTTAAAGCATTTTCTTTTCTTTTATTAAAACTTGTTTGCACATAATTAATTAAAATTCATTAATTTGCAAATACATAAGAAATACTTTTCTTTAAAGACATTAATATATAAAACATTTTATTCTTGTACATCAATACGTAATACTTTTATTTTCTTAAAATATTTTCTGTGTACATAATACAAAAACAAATACATACTTAATAGCTACATTAAAATTCACATCTCAAACTTGTAAATAAATCTCATACATGTACACTTGCACTTACACAATACATTTTACATTTGATACATCATACAATTACTATTCTTATACATTGATATACGTTACATTTACACTTTTATCGCCATTCGATTTGGTTGTAAATTATTGGACACTACATTCCTAAAGTCTCATCCCCATTTGTGAATTTGTACCCCCACTCCCGGATGCCATTTGTAATAGCGTAGACTTTAAAATTACCGCAATTTACCGCTTTCGAATTATACCATGGTTAGACCTAGGGTTTGCATGTACATAAAATCAAACGCTAGATAACCTAATACAAAGAC
Organism: Vicia faba; assembly: GCA_948472305.1. Classification (NCBI taxonomy): domain Eukaryota; kingdom Viridiplantae; phylum Streptophyta; class Magnoliopsida; order Fabales; family Fabaceae; genus Vicia; species Vicia faba. The sequence continues at coordinate 1,563,078,374 of OX451737.1, read as the reverse complement.
AAATGCATGAAATCAATACACAATCACACTTGCACCCCCTAGGGTAATCCCACATGTTGCCTTCCAAAATGGGCCATGCTTGCACGTCGAGTTTCTTTGGCAAAACAAATTCAAATGATCATAAGTCCCTCGATGACGCTTTCGAAAGTTGCCTAAAATGGAATGATCATAGTCCCTTCAAGCAAATTGCCAAAGACACTTGGCACCATTGCATTCATGGTCCATACGATGACCCGCGCCCGTCCCGTTAAACTTCCTAAACGCAAGATTGTCCACCAAATTCAATGGTGGAACAAAATTGTTAAAAGGGGTTGAAAACATAGAGAAAACCTTTGAGTATAATAGGGGTAGAAAAAGCTCTTAGTTACTTGAGATCAACTTACAAAAAACACTTGCCTCCTTTTCAAAAACCACACTCCACAAATACTTTCAAAACAAACTTTCAAAAACATTTGAAACATCTTTTCAAAAAGATACACACTTTTGTAAAACACTCAAACACGAGTCAATTACATTGGTTGCCTAAGACAAGGCATCTTCTTTAAAAACATTTTCAAAAACACACACACACACACACCATTTTCAAGCAATCGAAAATCAAGGCAAGTGATCTAAAAAACCAAGTAACTAAGAGCCCATGGATAACCATGGATGAAAAGGGTGCTAATACCTTCCCTTTTCATAATCTACCCCCCGAACCCACGAAATATCTCAAAAGGTTTTTGCTGTGCTTTTTAACCTTTCCTTTAGGATAAAATAAAAAGTCGGTGGCGACTCTTGCTCAACCGAACAAGTGCGAATACAAACGCAAAACTCAAGTCAGTTCTCCCACCGTATCACAGAACTGGCGACTCTACTGGGGAGATTTTTCAAAAGTGGGGTTACCTTAGGGTTTAGATCACCTTTGTTTTCAATTGATTGCTTTGTTTGCTTTTACATTTGTGGGCATTGCATCGGAGTTTCATAGATCCTAACCCGGATCTGGGGAATACCCTTTTAGGTAGCATAATCTGTGAGGGACCTGTCCGGCGTATACCGACATGGGTGAAGCAGTGGCTACGTTGGTGTGGCACCTTGGTCTGTACCGATATCCCTTATGTTGAAACGAGGAGAATATGGGTCTTCCAAGGAGTCATTAAGCACCAACCAACCTTAGAACCCTAAATTGACCCAACTTGGCCATAGAACAGTAGCAGTATGCTACACTCATTGAGGCTAAACTCTCGCGATGGTTCTGGCCGCAAGAAAAGATTGCGATGCTGGAGTTATGACCGATTGAGGGTAGTTAATGATATTGAGATCCTCTAGAACCCGATTACTTTTAATAGGACAGGTTTTAACCAACGAAACTGAAAGAGGGTAGTACCTGAACCTCATGCAAGCCTAAACCTAAGGACTTGTTTGTTTTGTGTGAATATGTTTGTCTGTATATACACTTACTTGATTTTGCATACATGTACATAACATCATAACATCATACCATGGCATTTTCAATAAACCATTTCAAGGATCTCGAGGGTTCTTTTGATGCAGGGTTACGTTGAACCAGACGTCTACCAAAGGGCAAGAGGTTTCCTCCTCTAACCAATGCCAATCAAAGTTCAAGTGCAACAACTTGAATCAGTGGCTATGACCCACTTGACATGGTGAGCTTGATTCTCGTGGAGAGACATCCACCAATGCACAGTTCTCCGATAAAAGTTCAAGTGCAACAGCTTGAATCAGTGGCTATGACCCACTTGACATGGTGAGCTTGATTCTCGTGGAAAGACATCCACCGGTGCAAAGTTCTCTAATCCAAGAGCAAAGTTCAACCTCTAACATTTTCTTGTGTTTACCCCAAGAGATCCTTGAAAGCATGCATCCACATATCATGCATTGCATCTTGACAGTTTTTCCTTTTTCAGGTTTCCTTACTCTCATACTGTTTATTTCAGTAAGAGATGGCTCTAGAGCAGACTATCAAGGACCTCCAGGCTCAAAACGCTCAACTTCGAGAGATGTTCTTGAACCTATCCAAGGGATTAGAAGAGGTCAAAGCGGTCCTAATCGAGGATATGATCATGGGACTTCCGGAGGACGGCAGGGACGACTGGTTGGGGTCACGATTTGAGGTAGCCATACTGAAGGATCAACTGGCGAGTCAGAAGGCTCTTATCCAAAATCTGGCGCAAGGACAAGAAGAGCTTGGGGTTCTCGTCAACAAGCTACTTCGGGACGATCAAGTGGGCCAAACATTTGAGGTTGAAGATCAAGTCATCATTCGACCCCCTTTGAGACAAGAAGGTAAAGGAAAAGCTCCTCAACTTGCTTCGGGGTCGCAAACTCAAAAGAATCAGCTTAAGAAAGTTGCACCTAGGAGACAGTTTACAAGGTTTGGCATGTCGTTAGCTCAGGTGCTGCAACACTTGTTAAAGGCAGGGCTAGTTACATTAAGGGTCCCCCATTCGAACCCTAATACTTCTGCTCCTACCTATCATTCCAATAGGAGGTGTGCATACCACTCCTATGGTCCTGGACATGACACCGAGGACTGCTGGGCCTTGAAAAACAAAACTCAGGATCTGATTGACAATGGAGTGCTGGAATTCATGCCGAATGGTGAGATGAAAATCTTCCGCTTTGGGTGCTCCACTTAAGATGACAAAGCTCAAACTGAAAGACTTTTGCTTTATTTGAATTTTCAAAGTTGTAATTTCTTTTGTTATTCAAACAATTAACTGTTAATGTCAAACTCTGTTTCATTAATGCATTGCATATGTTTGTCTTGAATTCATCCATTCGTTTTCACTACTCTTGTGTTTTCTTTATGATATCTAACTCTTGATAAAAAGCTGCAAGCCTTTAGAGGGAGGATGACGAAACAATACCATAATCTCATACAGTATGCTTTTGGACAGACCTCGCTGATGATGTACAGGCATTTCTTTCAATTCCCAAACACTGGAGTTATAAGGAAGTTAATCCCTAGTCAACCCCTTCGAGCCAAAGAAGTAGGAGTTTTCTGTTCTAAATGATCAAAATCTTTGATATAAACCTGGGGCAGGGTAGTATCTCAGTTAATTCAAGAGAAAACGCGCATTGAAGTCGCAAACTCTCAGTTCGTAATACAACGAACGACGTCAAAGAAAAAGAAAAGAATTCCTTTGGAATCAAAAGACAAGGGTGGTTCCCTATCACATAGGCAGTCAATCTCTCAAAAGAGAAAAGCCCACCAAGCCAAAACCTATAAAGGAGGCTTAAGAAAGCTGGGGCATCCCGCTGACTGTAATCTCGAAAACGGGAACAGTCAGGCAAAAGTTAGGGATAACAAATCAAAATCAAAATAGTGAGGTCATCACAAATCCTCAATAACGTGAAAGTGTTGAAAAAGAAAAAAGGAGATGATGACTGTCTCCCCAAATTCAACTGGTGAACCATCGCCCAAAAGTCGTTCCAAACTCAAAATAGAGTGCGACGCACAATTAACTGAGCTTAGGTGTGAAGAGCATCATGAAGAGCGGGTGGGTACAAATATACTTTGAACCTTTATCCTGTGTTTCTTAAACCGTGAACCAAGCCACGTTACAACCCTTCAAAAGTCCTAATTGAAGCGAGTTAATTCGAAAGCATACTGTTACAAAAGGTATCCTGACTCCTGTAAGGCTTTGCTCTAAAATCTTGTGTTGACTTGTCTTATAAAAAGTTTTCTGCTAAAAAACACATTTTTCAAAAAAAACTTAGAGACAAACATAAACTTTGCATTGCTTGAATATCACTGTTTGTATTTGCCTATTTGTTTGACAGCGAAGAAATTCATACAGCGAATGTTCGGAGGAACGAAAACTCTCTCAGTGAACAAAATCACTTCAAAAGGATGACACTTCCAACGACAAATCTCCTATCAACAGGGGGAACGACATGTCACTATCCAGCACACCTGGGGCAATCACGTCAAGGTTTCAACAGACCTTTCAAAGTTCAGTTAACCTGGGGCAGTCTAGTCAAGATTTCAAGAAATCTCTCAGTTGCAGAGTTAACCTGGGGCAAGTCTCCGTCACCATCACTTGGGGCATTCAAATGTCAATCTCAAGGGTTTGGAACAGTCCAAATTTCCTGGCAATATCACGAAGCATCCGGTGCTAGGGGCAGTGATGAAACCTCTCCAAAATCTTTCTGAAAAGAAATTCAAGCGTCCTCGAGAAGATGTCACCCCTCCAGCAGATCGACAACAGGGTTTATTTCCCCAACAACATCAGGATTCCCCAGCCTGAGGTTGCCTCTTGGACTACTACAATTCAAAGGACCACAACTCCTCTTCTCCAATAGACTACTCTGCAATCCCCAGTATGAGAACCTTCCGGAATCTAATCCCCCTCAGAATCAAGTTTCAATATCCCCAGCGGAGCTAAAACTTCCAATTATCATCCCCAGCGGAAACGAAGAACTCTACTCTTCAAATATCAGCCCAGGAGTTAACTTCCCGACATTCGTCAAGGATTTATATTCCTAGACAAAAATACATTCATAAACATCACATCTTCATACATTATAGCATGCACATACGCATCATGAACATACAATCTCATTTATTTTGAGAACATCACGCATTTCATACATCATGACATTGCATACAACTGATGTTTTGCCTTTTCAGGAAAAGGTCAATCCCAAAGATGATTACTATCAACTATCGCAATTCCAGATTCGATTCCTGTATCCAGCCAGAGCACATCTGAAGAGTTTGAAGATTCGATTCCTGTATCCAGCCAGGGCATATCTGTTGAAGACTATCACAATTCCAGATTCGATTCCTGTATCTAGCCAGGGCATGTCTGAAGAGTTTGAAGATTCGATTCCTGTATCCAGCCAGGGCATATCTGTTGACGAATAATTCCAGATTCGATTCCTGTATCCAGCCAGGGCACGTCTGAAGAGTTTGAAGATTCGATTCATGTATCCAGCCAGGGCATATCTGTTGACGACTAATTCCAGATTTGATTCCTGTATCTAGCCAGGGCACATCTGAAGAGTTTGAAGATTCGATTCCTGTATCCAGCCAGGGCATATCTGTTAACAACTAATTCCAGATTCGATTCCTGTATCCAGCCAGGGCACGTCTGAAGAGTTTGAAGATTCGATTCCTGTATCCAGCCAGGGCATATTTGTTGACAACTAATTCCAGATTCGATACCTGTATCTAGCCAGGGCATATCTGCGAACGTTTGATTGTAGATTCGATACCTGTACCCAGCCAGGGCATGTCTGCATGAAGAGACTGAAGATCAACCCCTGTAACAGGCCAGGAAATTATCTTTCTTTCTCAAGTACACAAGTTCTCGCTAAGGAATCTCTTACGCGATCAACACTTCTAAATGGCATCCATAAGCCCATTCCCGACAAGGTTCTGTCACACTTCCAGATGGCATCTATAAGCCCATCCTCCTACAAACATTTCTAAATGGCATCTTTAAGCCCATTTCCAGATGGCATCTATAAGCCCATCCTCCTACCAGCAGTCACTAGATGGCATCTTTAAGCCCATCACCAAATGGCATCTTTAAGCCCATTCCCTCTACCGTCACGTCACCGAGTGCAAATTTTCTGGGCACTTTAGTGTCCAATCTCCTTTTACCTTCGAGTCGCAAAAGGCAAACTTGCCAATCTAACTCTTCAGGTTCAAGAAGATTGAACAGGGGCAACTGTTGTACCCCAAAATTTGCCCTCGTATTTTTTCCACAAGAAATCACAACTTCATGCTTTTCCTGATTTTTCAGATTGGCTCAAGAATCGGTCAAACAGACTTTTCTCGTCAGTCAGACAAAATTAGGGTTTTCATTGATTTTCATGGCTCTGGAACAATTCAAGCAGTTTGTTTAGGGTTTGTTTGATTTTGGCTCAACTTTGATCAGGCGAACGTTTCTTTGACATTTGACCAGGAATTAGGGTTTTTTATGCGCGGTTCCTCAGAAAGGTTTAACTCTACAGTGTTTTTCAAGTTATGCTGAGATGTGGATTGAAACATTTGGATTGAGTTCGCATTGTGTGATTAAATCAGTGAAAGGATACATTTGGATTGAATTTGCAGGGTTTGATTAAAGCCAGTAAAAGGAAAATACGTCTGGACAGTTGTTGTGTTTGACTGTGCTTTGCTTTGGATTTGTGAAACGCTAGGTTTATTGGTTGATCGATGCTAAAATCACATTGTTTATTTAATTGTTTATTATTCTGAGTTCAAATGATTGGAATTTATTTTCAATTATTATAACTTAAAGAATTATAAATAATAAAATGAACAATTGAAAAGAGGAAAAGAATTAATTGGATAAAAAAGCTTTTATTTATTTTTATAATTGTTTTTGTTTACAAATTGTTTACAATAATGATTTTACAGTAATTAAGACTATCCTAATTTTTTCTAAATCTTCAATTCTTCATCCTCCATCTTTTGCTATTCCTCTCCATTTATTTTTTATCTGCAAAGAAAAGAAAAAAGAAGTCAGAAGCAGATAAATATTTAAAAAAAGCAGACAATTAAAGTTTGGGTTCATCATTAAGGGCAACTGACTGGAATCAGTTAGCCCTCTCTGCAAATCACGGGATTTCTCCCGGTTCACAAAGAGGGATGAATATTTGCTTGCTAAACTTGAAATGCACAAAATTGAAAAATGCACAAGTTCAAAGTTTGTCAAAAAAACTGCATAGTTCAAAGCAAGACAACACTGCAAAGTCCAAATCCAAATTGAACCACAAAGTCCTAAACTGAGTTCATATTCAACTAGGCCCAAAGCTGTCAAAATGTCCAAAAGTATGGAAAGATATCAGAATATCAAAGTATCAAAAGGTACAAGATGCAGCACAAAGTATGGAAAAGAGAAAGAAAATATGCAGGCTAAAACTAGTTTTGCAAGCAAGCACAGTCAAAGCATCATTTTCCAGTGTTACCTTTTCAGTAAAAGTACAAGCATAAACATTTTAAAATGCTTAAAGCTGTACTGGAGAGAAAAGAAAGAGAGAAAAGAGAATAGGCTTACTGGCTTTAGGCTGGAGGCATAAAGAAATATAAAAGCAAGCTGCTAACACAGTAAAAGGGGGCAGAGTTAAAGATAAACAAAAAATCGCAAACCCAAGGATAACTCAGAGCAAGCAAACGGCCTCCAATTCTTAGTCTCAAACTTAACCTGTCAAACAATAACCACAATTTGTATAAGCCTTTCAAACTTCAAAAACAACTCATATAGCCACAAACTGTGAAGCCTAAACAATACCCTGTCAAACCTACTGAAAGCCATATCCAAACAGCATCAAGCCTAACCAGAAAACGATCCAAACACATAACCTGCATAAAGCTTAAGCCTAAAACTGATTCAAGCCTATCAAGCTCAACCTTTTCAAACAAACCTGTGTAAACATTCAAATATCTGCAAAGAACCAGAAAGGCATACAAGCCTTACCATTCAAAGCCTTAAAAGACCATAATCTGCATTAAGTCGTTCAAACAAAAAACCAGTTCATAAGAAAACACTAAGAAGCCCAACCAAGCCTGAAGCCAAGGCCTGTAACTTCAAAAGCCTAAACCAGCTTTCAAACCGACACCACCCTCAGAATGCTATCATTATTGGGAAACTCATAAGCGTCTCAGCAAGTCCATAGTGGAAGAGGAAAAGAAGTTGTCAAAGCAAATAACATTCAATCTCAGAACACAGCAAAGCAAGCACACAAGCCCTCAGAAAGTTTCATCATTGGGCAATCACACAAATCCAAAACCATGAACTAAGCATAGAAGGCAACCAAACATATCAATATTCAAGGCCCTCAGAGGAAGCCTCATCACAGGGCAGGCATCAAGGCAACAACCAGAAGGAGATAAAGAAGCAAACAGAAACATCAGGCATCTCAAGCATCAAGCGAGCAAAGCGAGGCAAAAAGGCAGAAGAAGAAGATAAAGAGGCTTTCAGCATGCATCATTAAGCAACAAAAAGGCAAAAGATATACAGAATACCAGGGTTTCCAAGCAAAGCGTACGTCATCACCAAACCTCGCCCTGTCCACCCTAGGCGCCTCCAACTCTCTCCTACATTTTCCAAAGACAACGAAGGTATAAATTTCCCACCTTTTTCCTTCACACCTCATATAACAGTAATCAGGTTCAGAGATTAAGAACTTATCAAAGATAAAAAAAATGCACGAATTGGAAACCCTAAAACATAAGCTGTAAGTTCATTACCTTTGCAAACATCGCCCATACATGACCATGGGAAAGGAGAGAGGGTAGCGCCTGGTACAAGGACGAAGGATTTTGGCTCAGAATCCACGACATGGGAACGAACGAAGAGGACGAAGTGATGAAAGAACGACGCCGCCGGCGCTGTAACCCTAACCCTATTTCCCAAATGAAACAATTAATCAAACCCTAAAAACAATAGTGAGAAGCATCTTGGGCCTTGCCCTCCAATCGCGCCTAAGCCCATTTTGTTTGTTCTGGATGCACCCCCCCCCCTTTATCTATCATTCTGATTAATCCATTTGGGCCCAAACCTCCCTTAGCCCATATTCTTTTGTTTTAACACAACTAACCTTTTTATCATTTTATTAACATTTCTTTTACTTATCTTTTATTAATCTAGTATCTAATATCTCTTTTTTTTGTTAAATAAAATAATACCCTTTTTTTTTAAAATATTATTACTTGTTACATTTTTTTAGAAAATATACAAGCATCAATTCTTTCCTAAATTTGAAACATTTTTCTTTTCCCATTAATACATAAAAACAATAAAATACATAAATATTTTCTTTTTCTTAAACTTAAAGCATTTTCTTTTCTTTTATTAAAACTTGTTTGCACATAATTAATTAAAATTCATTAATTTGCAAATACATAAGATATACTTTTCTTTAAAGACATTAATATATAAAACATTTTATTCTTGTACATCAATACGTAATACTTTTATTTTCTTAAAATATTTTCTGTGTACATAATACAAAAACAAATACATACTTAATAGCTACATTAAAATTCACATCTCAAACTTGTAAATAAATCTCATACATGTACACTTGAAACATCATACAATTACTATTCTTATACATTGATATACGTTACATTTACACTTTTATCGCCATTCGATTTGGTTGTAAATTATTGGACACTACATTCCTAAAGTCTCATCCCCATTTGTGAATTTGTACCCCCACTCCCAGATGCCATTTGTAATAGCGTAGACTTTAAAATTATCGCAATTTACCGCTTTCGAATTATACCATGGTTAGACCTAGGGTTTGCATGTACATAAAATCAAACGCTAGATAACCTAATACAAAGACAAATGCATGAAATCAATACACAATCACACTTGCACCCCCTAGGGTAATCCCACATGTTGCCTTCCAAAATGGGCCATGCTTGCACCTCGAGTTTCTTTGGCAAAACAAATTCAAATGATCATAAGTCCCTCGATGACGCTTTCGAAAGTTGCCTAAAACGAAATGATCATAGTCCCTTCAAGCAAATTGCCAAAGACACTTGGCACCATTGCATTCATGGTCCATACGATGACCCGCGCCCGTCCCGTTAAACTTCCTAAACGCAAGATTGTCCACCAAATTCAATGGTGGAACAAAATTGTTAAAAGGGGTTGAAAACATAGAGAAAACCTTTGAGTATAATAGGGGTAGACAAAGCTCTTAGTTACTTGAGATCAACTTACAAAAAACACTTGCCTCCTTTTCAAAAACCACACTCCACAAATACTTTCAAAACAAACTTTCAAAAACATTTGAAACATCTTTTCGAAAATATACACACTTTTGTAAAACACTCAAACACGAGTCAATTACATTGGTTGCCTAAGACAAGGCATCTTCTTCAAAAATATTTTCAAACACACACACACACACACACACACACACACACACACACACACACACACACACACACACACACACACACACACACCATTTTCAAGCAATCGAAAATCAAGGCAAGTGATCTAAAAAACCAAGTAACTAAGACCCATGGATAACCATGGATGAAAAGGGTGCTAATACCTTCCCTTTTCATAATCTACCCCCCGAACCCATGAAATATCTCAAAAGGTTTTTGCTGTGCTTTTTAACCTTTCCTTTAGGATAAAATAAAAAGTCGGTGGCGACTCTTGCTCAACCGAACAAGTGCGAATACAAACGCAAAACTCAAGTCAGTTCTCCCACCGTATCACAGCGTCATCGAGGGACTATGATCATTTGGATTTGTTTTGTTTTGCCAAAGAAACTCAACGTGCAAGCATGGCCCATTTTAGAAGGCAACAAGCGGGATTACCCTAGGGGTGCAAGTGTGAATTGTGTATTGATTTCATGCATTTGTCTTTGTGTTTAGGTTATCTAGCGTTTGATTTTATGTACATACAAACCCTAGGTCTAACCATGGTATATTTGAAAGCGATAAATTGCGGGAATTTAAAGTCTACGCTATTACAAATAAGTATCCGGGAGTGGGGGTACACATATTTACAAATGGGGATGAGACTTTAATAGGAGAGTAGTGTCCAAATATTTACAACCAAATCAAATCAATCGCAATGTAAAATGTATCCAATGTACAAGAATAAAGGCAATGTAAAATGTATCAATGTATTTGTGTAAGTGTAGGTGATTTATTTACAAGGTGAGAATGATGTTTACTTAATGAAAAAAAATTAAGTATTTATTTATTTTGTATTCTTGTATTTTTGTTAATATGCACAAAACAAAGGTTTTAATAAAAATAAAAGAAAAGGTGTTTTAAGTTTAAGAAAAAGAAAATATTTTAAGTTCTATGTATTAATATCTTATGTTAATATCTTTTTATGTACAAAGTTTTAAAAAAAATGAAATATTTTAAGTTTAAAGAAAAATATTATTTGTATTTTAGTTAATATATTATATACAAAATTTTAATTAAAAGAAAGGAAAATTGTCTTAAATTTAAAGAAAATTATTATTTGTATTTTAGTTTCTATACAAAATTTAAATTAAAAAAAAAGGTTTTAATAAAAGAAAAATGAAAACGTTTAATCTTGATAAAATCTAATGTTTATGTATTTTTTTAATTAGTAACATTTTTTATATGAGAAATTAGTGCATTATTTATTAAAAAAGGAGTTAAGTTATATAAAAAAGAAAAATAAATAAAAGTGATAAAAGAATATTAGTATACATAAAAAAGGAAGAGAAAAAAAGTTAACTGGGCTGTACAAAAAAAGGGTGGCCCAAAATGAATTGTGAAGGGAATCAGAGGGGGGTATGCGCCAAAAATCTGATGGGCTTAGGCGTGCTGAATAGGGCAAGGCCCATGCATTTCACAAATGTTTGTAAGGGTTTGAAATGTTTTGTTCATTTGGGATTAGGGTTATAGCAATGCAGAGGCGCCGTTCACTTCGTGTTTGCTTCGTCTTCATCCTTCTCACGCCCTCGCCTCTGAACGCCTCTCAGTCTATGGCCGCCAAGCGCAACTTCTACTTCTTCTCCCTCCATGGGTTGTTCAAGTAGTGACAAGCAAAGGTAGGAAATTTCCCATTTACATCTCTTGCTTTAGTTCATACATGTTCTGATTATTATTTTTGTTATTTGTCTCGTGAGGTGTTTTAAAGAAAGGAGAGAATTTTATACCTTTTGGAGACGGAGGAGGAGGCGGATTGGGAGGCGCTGTGGGCGGCCAAGGGTGAGCGCGCGTGGTGTTGAGCTGGCTCTGGAAATTCTGGTACTCGTATTTATGGGTTTGATGATGAGCTCCCCTGAAAACCCCTTTGCCTATTTGCTTCTTTTTCTCTCTTCTGTTTGCCTTTGAATATTTGTTGTTGATTTTGAGTATGCTTGTGTCTGTATGCCTCTGAGATTATTTGATAATGATTTTGAGTATGCTGGCTTCAATCTCCTTTGATGATTCTGATTCTTTTCCTTCTCTTAGCCCCTTGCTTCTGTATGCCCTGAGATGCTGAGTTGCCTTGAAATGCTTGATATATTTGGTTGCCTTGAAATGCTTGATATATCTTTGATTTGCTAACCCTATGATGAGGTTAGCTCTGAGGGTGGCCTGCGTGCTTGCTTGCTCTTTTGGTTTATGAGGCTTGTAAGCTTGTATGGCTTAAGCAGGTTTGTAGGCAAGTTAAGCTTGGACACAGGTTGGTATGGTTTGTGGTTCAACAGGCTTTAGGCTTCTGGTTTAAGGTTGATGCAGGTTAAAGCTTGGACATGTTTAGACTTTAGCAGGTTTCAAGGTTTGGCTGTTAAGCTTGAGGCTTGATGTTCAGGTTTTGGCTGTTTGACCGGGCTTAGAGGCTTGGGCTTCAGCAGGCTGTAAGCTTGTTTGACATTTCGTGTTAGTTTGTATGTTTAAGGATATGGCTTTGTTGGAAAATTTAACACAGTTTGGAGTTAGGCTTTTATGCAGGATGTTTGTTGATACAATTTGGAGCTCTGAGTTGTTTTGGAATACAAGTTTGGGAGGCTTCTGTTTGAGGCTTGGCTTGTTGAAAAGTTTGACACCGTTTTTGCTTTGGTATTTTCTATGTGTTATTCTGCCCCCTTTATTGTTCTATCTCAGTTTGTCTTATATCCTTCTAAGCCTAAGCCCTGTAAGCCTTTCTTCTTTTTCTCTTTTTCTCTCTCCACACATTTAAAAAGCATTTTTATTGCTTTAGAAATGTACTATTTCTGAAAAGGTACTGGCCTAGGAAAATGATGAATATTTTGATGTTGCTTGCATTAGTTGCTTAGCTCTGCATATCTCTTATCTCTTTTTTCCAGATTTTCTGCTTCTTTGTACTTCTTGACAGCTTTTGGGTAGCCTTTTGTACTTGTTGATGTTTTGGACAGTTGCTTTGACAACTTTGGCTTAGTTTGGAATTGTGACCTTGGTTAGGCATGTGTTGCAATTCTGGACAGTTTAGTTTGCTATTCAGTTTGTCTTTTATCCTTGGTTTGGAATTTTGGATTTATGCAGTATGTTTGACAAACTTTGGATTTGTGCAATTTGTAACTTTTGTGCATTTCATACTTTATTTGCAAGCATTTTCTATCCCTCTTTGTGAACCAGGAGAAATCTCGTGATTTGCAGAGAGGGAGACAACTGATTTCGGCCAGTTACTTTTAATGATGAATTCATTTTTTATCTGTCTGCTCTTTAATTTCACCTGCTTTTGACTTTTCTTTTTCTTTTTTGCAGGTGAAAATCAATTGAGCAATGGGGAGCAGCAACTGGAGGATGAAGATTTAGAAATACTTAGAATTCAATTTTATTTCAATTTTAATCATTGTAACCATTATTATTATAAATACTTGTAAATAATTACTGTATTTAAATAACAATTGTACAAATAATTAAAATGAATAAAATTCTTATTATTGATGTTCCTTTTAATTCTTCTTCAATTATTTATTTAATTATTCATATTTTCTTAAATTATAATAACTGGAATTTATCCCAACTATTCTAATTTAGAACAAATAAATAATCAATAAACAACTGGCGTTCCGAATAATCAAAGCATTGCACAACTAAACAACAAACGTCCACATGTCCTTTTTTCACTGATTAAATCCAAACACTGCAAATTCTCAATCAACAGCCTCAGTCCATATCTCAGAGTAATTTGAAAAGGAATACAGAATTAATTCTTTCTGAGAATGTGCGCACAAAAACCCAGATTCTTGATTAAATGTCAAAGAAGCGTCCGCCTGATCAAAACCTGAGCCAAAATCAACCAAACCCTAATAATTTGTTTGAACTGTATCAAAAGTCCATGAAAACCCTAATTTGGCTAGACTGACAAGAAAAATTCTGTTTGACTGATTCTTGACAAATCTTGGAGAATATGGGAGGGAAAAATTTGGGGTACAACAGAATGTAACCAGGAGTTCGACATATCCCCAAGGTTTGGAGGTCGAGCCGTTAAAACCCTGTAAGTCCGACCCTACATATGGCGAGAGATGTGAGTCGTCCAGCTGTAGAGTTAGGAACAATTGGCTGTACATCACGTCGACGGAACTTCCTTCATCGACGAGGATGTGATGCACATCGAAGTTGGCCATTCTTGCCCTTATTAGTAAGGGGATGACCGCGTTGGGGGCTCCCCCGGGGAGCTCTTCTAGATAGAAGGTGATGGGTTCTAACCTGCCCTTCACCCTTTCAAATGTCACTGTTTGCGGGGGTGCCGCGTCGACCAGCTCATCCAGCTTCCTCTTTGCCGAATTAATGGTCAAGTCGTTGAATCCTCCGCCGTTGATGACCATGGCAGAGGGGAAATATTCCCACCTGCTGTGTGTTGTGAGCGGCTCCTGCAGGTGTTCGGGGACGTCGAAGTCCTCGGGTCTGGTCACGGAGAAGGCGGTCTGGATGGGGACCGACTCGTCAGATGGTCGGGCGTCTTCCTCCGGCTCTCTTGTCTCCCGGGCGTCACGACGAGGAGCGTCGTTTCGCAGGTATTGTGCAAGCCTTCCCCCCTTGATGAGTGTTTCGATGACGTCCTTGAGGTGGACACAATCCTCAGTCAGATGACCATGGCTCCTATGGTACTGACAATATTTATTCTTGTCTGCTTCGGGCTTGGCGGGAGTAGGTCGGGGACGTTTGACGCCTTCGTCCTTGAAATCCGTGCTGGAACACTCCGCCAAAATGCGCTCGCGGGAAGCTGTGAGCGGAGTGTACTCGGTAAAACGCCCCGAGGGTCCCCGTTGCTCTCGGACTTCCCGGGGTCTGTCTTCTTTTCTTTTCTCCCCGGTTCGTCGAGGAGGAGGAGCTTCCTGGCGCGAGTTGCTGTTGGACCCGCGAGTCCTGGAGTCTCGGGCTCGGTTGGCCGCCTCTCTCTTTGTAATCCATGTACGCCCGGGCCTTTTTGAGGAGGGCATCGAATGTTCTGGGTGGCTCGATGCCCACGGCCTTTCTGAACTCCGTGCCGGGGAGGAGCCCCCTCTCCAACAAATATATCTTCATATGGTCCGCGCAGGGGACCTGTATGGCTTCGCGGTTGAAGTGATTGATGAACTCTCTCAAGGTTTCATCCTGTCTCTGGATGATGGCCTCGAGAGCCGCCTCGGTCTTCGAGTGTCGCCGAGATGCTGCGAATGAACTGGTTCTTCAGGTTCCGCCACGAGGTGATTGACCCCGAGGCGAGTCCTTTGTACCAGTCCATTGCCGCCTTCCTGAGGGTCGTGGGGAACAACCGGCATTTGATGGGGCCCCCGACATTGTGATAGTGCAGCATAGCCTCGAACCCGTCTATGTGGTCGACCGGGTCCGCGACTCCATCGTATTCCTTCAAGTGTGGAGGCTTCTCCATGCCCGGGGGGATGAGCGCCTCCATGATAGCTTGCGACAGGGGACCGCGGGGGTCGTCCTCGTCGCTCCGTTTCGGGGACAGAGATGGGGACCTGTAATACTGTCGGGCACAACGGTCCTAGTCGTGCTGGGCATCTCTCGAGCGTGGTGCTTGTTGGTTGATTCTTCCACGCCCGTCTCCGGAGTGTCTTCTTTCCTATCTCGCGGGGGCACGGTCGCGTCCTCCGGCTTCAATGATGGGCTGCCTCTCCAAAGGGGGCCGTCTCCCCGTTGGGCGGGGCGACGGGCTTCGAGAGGTATCTCTGTAATGTCTCCGCGGGGGAGATGGGAAGTGGACTTCAGTCACTCGAGGAGGTGGAATCTGGGGCCTCCGGTGCCTCCTCGGGGGTCTTCGATCGTCTTCGAGTGCCCTCAATCTTTCTCCTTGGGTGAAGATGAGGTAGTTTGTCTGATTGATCGCTACGAAAAGCACTCGGGTTGTGGTATCCTCCCCAGCGGGGACGGGGACTTCCTGAAACTGCGCGACCCGATAGTTCGCGAGAACCGCATCGTCTTCTCCGAGTGGCAGAGGGACCGAGGAGGATGAAGCGGTAGCTCCGTCGCGGTGGGTTGAAGGTCCGGGGGCAGTTGACACAGGGATGGTGTTATGACCGGGGTTGCCGGCGTTGTCAAGGTGTTCGTTTTTTCCGCGAGGCCGTTGTTGGTGTCGACGACGCGTACGTTTTGTTCATTGCGAGCTTGGTCAGCCATGACGGTGGTAGTTGAGTTGAGCTTTGGTCTTTGAGTTTTTGCAAGACGGGGAAGCTAGTTTCCCACAGACGGCGCCACTGATCTTACCGAATCAGACTTAGACCGTCACAACTGGCTCCGAGCTGAAGTTGAACGAGATGGGGGGGGGGGGGTACCTGTAAGGCACTCCGATGCTAAAGTGAGTGAGAGTACGAGCAGGCAAAAAGTATGAGTATGGGTAAGAGAATGAATACCTGACCCTCTGGGAACATAGGGTATTTATAGCCCCCAACGCTGGGCCAAGGTCCCTTCATTGGGCCGGGCAGGTTTGGCCCAATGAAGGAACTGCCAGGTTCTACGTGTGTAGTGGGGACCCGCACGTGGTCTCCTTCCTGGGTGTTCTGCGAGAAGTACGGACGGACGAGGACGCAGTCTTTTTGGAATCCAGGTGATGGTGTAATGGTCATAGTCTTCCCTACGAGGGGCGCTCGAGCTGAGGTCGCGCTGGACTGCATGAAGTCGAGGATGTCGTACTAGCGGATAGTGTCGGGCACGACTGTGGCTTCTTGGTCGGCGCGACCCCCTACAAGGCCGTTTGGATTGGGCCTTCATCCTTGCTTTTGGGCCAGCCCGGCCCAGTCCGGAACAGTAATTAATTCTTGGAGCCAAAATTTGAATTAATGATATATCTTTCAAAAATTGGAGCCAAAATTTGAATTAATGAATATTTTAAAAAAAAAGAAAAATTAGAGCCAAAATTTGAATTAATGATATATCTTTAAAAAATGAAGGAAAATTGGAGCCAAAATTGACAAGCTTGAAATTGCTGATTTTTTTCAAATTTTTACTCTGTGCAATCGATTATACTCTAGGCTTAATCGATTGCATCAATGTTTTTTTTTCCAAATATTGCGTAAAATACACTTTATGCAATGGATTGCACTCAAAGGGCAATCGATTGTACAGTGAAAAAAATGAAAAATTTTAATTATTTTTTCTTTGCAAACAGAGATTTTTGGGATATAATACCGGAATACCTTATTTGTCAGATGGTTTGACTCGATACTTACAAAACACAAATAGACAAAGACAAAGAAAAATATTTTTTTTGTATTTTGATTAGAAGTTAGTCAACAACACATATTCAAAATACACAACTAAGGTGCTTGGAGATCCCTCAAGAGCAAACTTAAAGATAGGAGATAGAAAAAGAGGAAGAACAAACCCTAATGTGATCTTGTTATGATCGAGTTGATATGATACGATAGGGGAATCTTAGGGTCAAATATTAGGGTACAACACATAGTAGTAAGTGTTGTAGAAATAACAGAAAATGTTGCTTGGTCGTACGTGACCCTTTGCTGGAATTCATGTTTAATTCCCCAAGTGATTCAGATGGAGACCTGCCCTTGGCTATTCAGGACTTTATGAGAGGTTTCTTAGAATCTTGACTTGACTGCCCCAGACGAGTACGACAGTAACATGTCATGTCCCTTGATTATGGGAAATTTGTCATTGGGAGTGTCTTTCCCTTTGAATTAATTATGTTTATTGAGAGAATTTCCGTTCATTGGATATTCACCATGCAAATTTCTCTGTTGTCAAACAATTAGCCATATACAAACAACGATATTCAAATAATGCAAAGTTTATGTTTGTCTTGAAGTTTTGAAAATGCATTTTTAGGAGATAAAAGAATTTTGTAAGAATATGAATTCGACTCAGGATTTACAGTGAGCCTTACAGGAGTCGGGATACCTTTTGTAACAATATGCTTTCGAACTAACACATGTTTCAATTAGTACTTTTAAGGGGTTGTAACATGGCATGGTTCATGGTTTAAGAAACAAATGATAAGGCTCAAATTTTATTTGTACCCACCCGTTCTTCATGATATTCTCCAATCCTAAACTCAGTTAATTGTGTGTTTGAACTCCTATTGAATCTGGAATAAAATTTTGGTGATGGTTCGGATAAATTAAACTTATTTGTGAAGGCAATCATTTTTTGCAACATTTCTCAGTTGTCGAGGATTTGTAGCGACCCTCTTTTTGATTTATCATCCTTGATTTTTGCCTGACTGTTTTTTGTTAGACTACAGTCAGCGGGATGCCCCAGTTTTTTTCTTAAGTCTCCTTCGTAGGTTTTGACTGTGGGATTTTTTTTCTTTTGAGAGATAATGACTGCCTATTTTATGGGGAACCATCTCCGTCTTTTGATTCAGAAGGATGTTTTTGATGTCATTCGTTGTGTACGAAGTGAAAGCTTGTGATTGAACGCGCATTTGAATTAATTGAGAAACTACCCTGCCCCAGGTTCTGATTAAAGGTTTAAATTTGTGTGAAAAAGAAAACTCCTACTTCTTTGGATCAAAGGGGTTGACTAGGGATTATCTTCCTTATAACTCCACTATTTAGAAATTGAAATAATGCATGTACATCATCAACAAGGTCTATCCAAAAGCATAATGTATGAGATTATGATATTGTTTTCGTCATCCTTCCTCTAAAGGCTTAAGACTTGTAGTTGAGAGTTGAATATCATACAAAAAGAGGTAAAAGTATAATTTCAGTATAGTGAAAACGAATGGATTAACTCAAGACAAACATATGTAATGCATTAATGAGAACAACCAAAGTTTGACATAAGGACAAATATTTAAGCAAACAAAGCAATTACAAATCAAAATTCAAATAAATAAAATTTTCTCTGCCTAAACTTCTCGCTTTAGATGATGTGTCTTTGAGGGGTGACAAAAGAACTCCAATTGACCATCTTGTGTAAATTCCAACACTCATTCGTCAATCAGGTCTTGAATCTTGTTCTTCAATGCCTAGCAGTGGTTAGTGTCGTGTCCCCGACTATTGGAGTGGAATGCACACTTTTCATTGTGTTTGTAGCGAGGAGAAGAAGTATTAGGTTTTTGAGGAGGCTCTATCAATGTAACTAGCTCGGCTTCCAACATATGATGCAATGCTCGAGTCAAGGACATGTTGATCTCGGTAAATTATCTTTTGGGTGTATCTTGCTTATGCTGACCACCTTGTCGTGGTTGGCGAGGTCGTTGTTGGACTTGCGGTGTTCTCTCGACCAAGCCAACTTCTTGTCTCATCGGAGACTGATTAATGACTCGATCCCCAATTCTAATTGTTTGTTCCATATGGTTTCACCTGTCTTGATGAAGCTTGTTGACGAGGGCTCTCAGGTTTCACCAATATGTGACCTCCTCCCTGGTTAACTGCCCCGAGAAAGTAGAAGTTGATTCCGTTATTTTTAAAAAACAGGATGATAATGATGTGAACACGTGAGTTACGTTCTCCTAATAGACACGTGGAAAAATACCCAACGATCCTCAATTTAAATTGTATACTTTTGAACATTTAATAAAAACGCTAGATTAAACCTCTCTAACAATGAGACAAATATCGGTCCAATCCAGGAACACTAAATTACTAGAGTCACCATCCATTGAATTGCATGTCTTTCTTTAAAGACAAATTACATTATTAACAACACTAGTACCCGACACCATACAACTCCACATAATTACACATAATTTCATATTAGTGCCATTTTTTCATTATTATAAACCCATCATCACTCGGGAATTCGGCGACACCAACTATTCACATGTTTTTGTTTTTTTTTATACAAAAAATTAGTAAATAACATTTTTCTTAAACAAAAAAAACAACATAAATTTCCCAACCTACGACACGTGTATCCAACGTGCCACACTAGGAACACCTTGATTAACAGCAAACACCATATAATACCCCGGCGGCGCAACCATCCCACTCGGCGGCGCGGTACACCGTATCCTCCACCTCCCATCACCACCGTCCGGCACAGCAGAATTAACCCCAAGTTTGACCAACCGTTGACCCTGAGAAAACGAATGCGTCGCAAAAGGAGCACTACCCAAATTCACTTCAATAACACCCACAACAGGTAAACCAACACTCACAACAACATCAAAACCAACCCCGTACGACACCGTTTCAGGTATCTCCACTATCTCGGGTCGGATATTTGTTTTATCCGAATCCAAATACTCGGGCGAAAACGCTTCGAGTCTTAACTCGGTCGGAAACTCAACATCAAATCGGTAAAACACGTGTGGGTTACTACCCGCAAGTAAAACCCGTCCATCCGGTAACAAATTTGCAGTTGAATGATACATTCTCGCCACAGTACCCGGATTCAAAACCATGAACCGTAAACCAACCGGTTCATCGGGTCGATATAAAACCGGATTCAAACACGGGTCAGAACCCAATTCAAAACCCTGCGTCCCTTTCATAGCTCCATTGATAATCAAAACATCACCGTTTGGTAAAATTACCATATCACCCATTATCCTCTGAAACGGCATATCCTCCATTTCCCAAACCGGGTTTTCTCCCGTTGCCATTATCCGGCCGCAGCTACCATGCGCCGGCATATCTACATTCCGTTCTAAAAACGCACCGTATTGAGCACCGCCGCAAACAACAACAACAGCCTCAGAAAACTCTCCTTCTAAAGCTAACATCACTGACGAACCCGCCGACGGATAGTTTCTCGGACCACCATTCAACTCCGGGTAAACCTTAACAACGCGATTTTCGATAAAATCGTACATCACCGATTTTGTATTTGCGAACACGAACAGTTTACCGTTAGGGAGAAGATGAACGTAGGGATATAGATTATCCATTTGTGTATCCTCGGTTTCAGAGAGAAATGGAAACGAAACGATGCCGTTTTCGCGTTTAGGGTAGAATTCTACCGTGTTTGAACCTCTTCCACCGATTATGATGATGGAACCATCCGGGAGAATTTGATTCGTCGCATACCACCGTCCTTCGCTCAATTCGACGTCGTTTAGCTCTTTCCAATCGCATGACCCGTTTAGATCACATGGGTTGAACGTTCGGATCTTTTTGAACCCGTCTAAGTCGCCGCCGGTTTGTAAGAGTGTTCCGTCGGGGAGGAACTGGCCGGAAGAGCACCATGTGTCGGTTAAGATTTTTAAGGAGCGGAGTTGGTTCGTTTTGGGGTCGAAGAGAATTGAGTGAGCGTAACAGTCATGTTTTAGAACCGCGTCGGTTTTGTCGAACCGGCAGTGGTTTTTTGGGAGTAGTTTACGGGATGGACCGGTGTTGGTTCGGTCGAGGAGGAGGACTGTGTTGAAGCGGGTTACGGCTGTGTGCATGGAGGCTATGCCTGCGTTTGAGATTAGAAGCTCCCACGTGCCAGGGAGGGTGGCACGTGTGGGTTTTGGGAATGTGAGGAGTGTGAGAAAGCATATTAGAAAGAGAGGGATAATTTCCATTGAAGATTAGAGTCTGGAGTTGTGGTGTTGTGTTGGAGAAGGTTCTATAAAGAATGAGAAGTGAAGTGGAAGGTGTAATGAAAAGTGCAACTATGATGTCGTGGACAACAATAGTCTTGTTGTGTCGACTTGCTTTGATGTTCAAATTGCTTTTCCTTTGTTTTTGTATGTAATGATTAACTTGAAGTTATATGCGAGTCACTACCTTTTTGTTAAGGTAAAACATTTTATTAATACACTAATTGATTGAGTAGTTTCTCTACAAGAATAGGGAGAGTCTTAAAGGTAGATTTTTGTAAGTATGATTGGAAATTTGAAAGGTACATTTGTAATGCGTATTATCTTAAGAATAAGTGTCTTGTTTATCTTTCTGTTGGGAGTCCTTTATATAGACTTTATTTAAGAGCTACATTTATGAAGTGACTCTTTATTTTGTTCAGTTACGTTCATTTGGCAACGTCTGACGTCAGCCATGATTGACGTAATTAATCTCTTAAAACGCTGATATTAATGAACTGAAGATCGTTTCGGGAATTACGTCTGGGCTCCGCATATGACCTTTCCGCTGATCTTAGGTTGCGTCTTGAAGAGTGGTTCCCAGACGAGGATCTCGGTCGTAATTATTGACCCTACCGGAGATATGTTTATTTCGTGAACTCGGGTTTTTGAGGTACCTTCCTTCTTATGCTTCCTCTGGTTTGAAGTCTCGGTTACCAATTGAAGTTCTCAGCGATATAACAAGCCTCCCGAGTACGAGCCCCTTTTATGGGACGAGGTGTTCGGTCATGAAGAGCCCGAAACTTAACCTCCAATTGGACCGTACTTTTTGTAACACTCCAATTCTACCATGGCAATTACATAAATAAATCAGAGTTATAAAAATCATTCATGCAAACGAATCAAGATGCCACAAATTCTTCTATCAAAATTCATTGCATTCATCGTGGATATATAACACTTTTAAAACATCGGATGAACCATCATCATAACATATTTAATTAAATAATTCAACATCTACGCAGCAGAATTCTTAATAACATCTTTATCATCATTACAACAACTTCAAACCAACAAATATTTAATAATAATTAACTTAAAATTCAACAACTGAATAATCAACAATCAAAAGCAACAAGCATTCATCCCCTCGAGTGTTACATATCAGAACAATGACACCAACTCGAACTACTGAAGGTATACAACCTCCACTCTCGATTACCTGCACGTTACCAACATAAGGGTAACATTCAAACAGAAGCGGCGAAATATCTAACAATATAATAAAGCGTATGATAATTAATTTATTAAATTAGATCACACAACATCGTCACTTCTCATCTCATAATCAACAATAATCACAACAATAATACACACTTCTTTATGCAATCGTATAATGCGACTTAATACTTATGCAAATGCATGTGGTA
The DNA here is from genome assembly GCA_948472305.1 of Vicia faba. Lineage (NCBI taxonomy): Eukaryota > Viridiplantae > Streptophyta > Magnoliopsida > Fabales > Fabaceae > Vicia > Vicia faba. The sequence goes on along the minus strand of OX451737.1, from coordinate 1,563,055,603 downwards.
CCATTGGAGCAGAACTCTTATCTCAAAATTTTGCCAATTAATAGAGGCATCAACAAGACATAAGCCTTCATCTAAATATTCGCCAATACATACCATCTCAACGAGCATAAGCTCCATCTCAAAATGCAATGTATGCGACACAATCATGAATGTAATAACAACATCATAATTAACAACATCTCAATACAACACCATCGTTGGTCAAAGGCCTACATCTCAAAAGCATCTCAACATCTCTTCATCAACATCTCATATCATTCACAATAATTCATCAAACATCATTTATTCATCAAACACAGCTTCATTAATAACATCTCATCAACAACTCAGTTGTGCTTTAATACGACAGTAACTCATCGATTTCACAATGTTGGCCCTAGGCCTATACTAGATATTGCCTATAATTAGTTAATCAACTAAGGCTTACTTCTAAGTCACAAAACCTCTACATACTTCTATTCTGTAATCTTACATTGTTATTATTATTAGTCCTACTGTTACAATTCAAACAACAGCCTCTAAGCATCTCATCTTCATCATTCTGCATAAAAATCAACGCAACAATCAACACGTGAACTAACTCTAAATCCATAAATTGTCTAATAGGACTACACTTCCTATTCCTCATTTTAATCCTTAGGAATAAAGCTCATCGTGTTAGCTATTCAACGCTTCGAACGACATCTCAAACGACATCCGAAAACTCAAGTTACAACATTTTCAAACTGAATCTGCCAAAAACCAAACAATATGGATCAACGCAAAACGTCTTGGATCGACGCGTACTACACTGAACTCGCAACATGAGTCGACGCATCCTCTCTTGGATCGACTCATCCTGAGTCTAATGTAACACCCTCTAAAACCCCGAATAAAATTTCGCAATTAATTAAAATCATATTTTCAGAGTACATGTATTAACGAGGATGTCACAATTCTCTTTTAATAAAAACAAGTTCCTGTCATGCATAACATAGAAGCAACTCATACATGTTTACACAGCGGAATAATTTAATTAACAAAACCAATGTTATAATATTTTCAAAATCATCATGGATTAACACCTGGAATATATCAACATCATATTATAACAAACATAAGGAAATAAACGAGTCTGACTAAAGCAGCTCGACAAACAAACGTTCCCGGAGTTACAACTATCAGAGCATGACCCGGACAATACTTAAACGGAAATAAACTAGAAACAACAAGCCTTCGCCAAGCACCTAAACGAAGCTCCTCAATCTGAAATATTCAACAGTAAGGGTGAGCATCTCAATTATACATTTGATTATACGTTCATAACAATCAGTTCAGAAAAATCATAAGCATCACCCAAACAGTTAACACGTTTCATAGTTTACGAAAACCTTTACAATTCATATCTTCATAATATCTTACTTTTCATATTTATAATTAACATCAAGCATCGTTAACAATTTAGCAACAATACATGCCTACAATCAATTAAATACAACATTGGAAAATCATCCATTCATGTTATATTCAATGTAATGCAACACACCCATGCATGTGGTACCATTTTACCGCCCCATTAAATCTCGGGTCACGGATAACTCACCGTTCCATTATATCGCGGACACGGCTACCACCTCAACGTTCCATTAAATCGCGGACACGTATATTGGCCACCATGTTAATTCCACACAATGGGAATTAACAAATGCAACATGATATGTAAAGTATGTAACACTCAGCATACTATTAACATCAATCAACATATCATGCAACATCAACAACATCAATCATAACAGGATATGGATAGCATGTAATCACTCAGCATACTATTAAACATCAATCATATCAAGCTATATCATAATTCATGCTTGATAACATCATCTAAAAGCATGACAATAAAATCCATATAGTGTTGGTATCATAACATACAATCGTTATTCGATACAAGCATCAATCAACACTAGGAAATCAATAAACACATATTCAAAACATGTCAAACACTGCACATCAAAACAGGATCAATCCGTACATAACAGCATGCACAGAAAACAGAGTTTAGAAACCAACACAGGAGGTTTAACACGGGTGCCCGTGTAAATCAACACTGCCCATGTGGAAATGTGCCCAGAAAACACGTTATTTTGCCAATACAGGGGATCAACACGGGTGCCCGTGTGAATCAACACGGCCCGTGTTGAAATGTGTCTGGAAACACATTTTTCTGGCAATACAGTGAATCAACACGGGTGCCCGTGTGAATCCACACGACCCGTGTTGATGAGTGCGAGCCAGATTTTTCCTGCACCTGCAGTAGCTCAGAACAGCAGCCAAACGCGAACAATGCCAGCCAAAACGCACATTTCGGTACATAACAACATCAATTATGCATAACCCAAAGCAACACATCAATTGGAACACCATCCCCTTCTACGTTAGTCAATTTCCCATCTTAAGGACAACATTATTTCACTTAAGGTCCTATTTTTCAAATCATACACAACTCAGAATTTTTGTCTCAAAACATCCTATTTTATCAACCATTCTTTCATCAACAACAAGTTTTATAAAATTGACCTTAAGCTACATATTACCCGTCCTTTGGGGAAATTCTAACAACATCAAGGTTATCCCTAGAACACCTAAGGTAAACTCACGATCATACAGATATACTCCAAATCCACCATTAGGAATTTAAAATCCCTAATTGATTCATAAAATTGGGAACCTAAACCTTTTCTAACAAGGTTCAATCCTAAGGTTATTGATCCCTAAGAACATCTAACAATTGGGGTTTCTCCCTACGATTATCCAAATCAACCGTACCTAAACCCATAAGCAAAAGTAAATCGAGTAGTAGCCCCCCTTACCTTATCAAATTGCAGCTTGAGTTCTTTGAGCGATGTTCTTCATTCTTCGTACCTTCAGAGCTCAGCTTCCCAAATTTCCCAAATTCTGTGTTATCGTGAATAATGAGAAAAATAACTTGAGTTCCAAAACATATCCTTATTTCTTTTGCACCCCCACTCTTTACTAACGACATCCAAGCCCAATAACTTAAAAACCCAATGTTTTCTTATTTCTTTTATTTCTTCAAATTTTTCCAAAATAGATAATTCCTTTTTATTTTATTAATTCTAATAAAATAATTTCCCAATTTAAATAAATCAAATAATTGAAATTGGGGTGTTACAACTCTCCCCCACTAAAAGAGTTTTCGTCCTCGAAAACATACCTTAGACGAACAGTTCCGGATAAGCCTCTTTCATCTGGCTCTCCAGTTCCCAAGTGATATTTCCATCTGCTGGACCTCCCCAAGCAACCTTCACTAATGCTATCTCTTTACCCCTTAACTGTTTCACTTCCCGATCTTCTATCCTCATAGGCAATGTTTCTACTGTCAGGTTATCTCTCACCTGTACATCATCTATTTGGATTACATGAGATGGGTCTGGAATGTATCTCCTCAACTGAGAAACATGAAAAACATCGTGCAAATTCGCAAGTCTCGGAGGTAAAGCAATACGATAAGCAACTTCTCCAATTCTTTCCGTAATCTGAAACGGACTAATAAAACGCGGAGTCAACTTCTTAGATTTCAACGCTCGACCAATACCCGTCATCGGAGTAACTCTCATAAACACATGATCTCCAGCACTGAATTCTAAATTCTTCCTCCTCTTATCATGATAACTTTTCTGACGACTCTGAGAAGCTCTCATCTTCTCTTGAATCAATTTGATCTTTTCAGTAGTCTGCTGAACAATCTCTGGCCCAATTATTGAACTCTCTCCAGATTCATACCAACACAAAGGCGTTCTACACCGTCTACCATACAATGCCTCAAACGGAGCCATACCAATACTCGAATGGTAACTATTGTTATAAGTAAATTCAATCAATGGAAAATAGCTATCCCAAGCTCCACCCTTCTCTAAAACACAAGCACACAATAAATCTTCTAACGATTGAATCGTCCTCTCCGTCTGTCCATCAGTCTGAGGATGGTAAGCTGAACTCAACCTCAATTTAGTACCCAAAGCCTTCTGCAATCCTTCCCAAAATTTCGAAGTGAATCTCGGATCTCTATCTGACACAATACTAGAAGGAACTCCATGCAAACTCACTATTTTCTCAATATATAACTGTGCCAATCTCTCCATTGAGTAATCCATTCGCACCGGTATAAAATGAGCAGACTTAGTCAGTCTATCCACAACAACCCATATCGCTTCACAATTCTTAGGAGTCCTCGGCAACCCGGATACAAAATCCATAGAAATACTATCCCACTTCCATTCTGGAATAAACATCGGCTGCATAAATCCAGACGGCTTCTGATGCTCAATCTTCGATTTCTGACAGATTAAACATGCATACACAAATTCAGCTATTTCCTTTTTCATTCCCGGCCACCAAAACAATTTCTTCAAATCATGATACATTTTCGTGGCACCCGGATGAATACTCATCCCATTGCGATGTCCTTCCTCTAATATACTCTTCTTGATTTCCGCAACATCAGGAACACAAACTCTATCGCCAAATCTCATAACATCATTTTCATCAATTCTAAACTCACCACCTTGACCTTGGTTGATCAATGTCAATTTATCAACTAAATTAACATCGTATTTCTGCCCGATCCTGATCTCTTCTAGAATACCACTAGTAAGTTTCAACATACCCAAACGAACACACTTCGGAGTACTTTCACAAATTAAACTCAAATCTCGGAATTGTTCAATTAAATCCAATTCACGAATCATCATCATAGACATATGCAAGGATTTCCTGCTCAAAGCATCTGCAACCACATTTGCCTTACCAGGATGGTAATTCAAACCAAAATCATAATCTTTGAGAAATTCCAACCACCTTCTTTGCCTCATATTGAGCTCTTTCTGATCGAAAAGATACTTCAAACTCTTATGGTCACTATACACTTCAAATCTCGAACCATACAGATAATGTCTCCACAATTTCAAGACAAACACAACTGCTGCTAACTCTAAGTCATGAGTAGGATAGTTCCTTTCATGAACCTTCAACTGTCTCGAAGCATACGCAACTACCTGTTGATTCTGCATTAGAACACCGCCTAATCCCATCAGAGATGCATCACAATAAACCACAAAAGATTCCACCGGATTCGGCAAAATCAGGATAGGAGCACTAGTCAATCTCCGCTTCAATTCTTGGAAACCTTTCTCACAATCAGAATCCCAAATAAACGCTTGTCCTTTACGAGTCAACTTCGTCAACGGCAATGCTAACTTTGAGAATCCTTCGATAAACTTTCTGTAATAACCTGCAAGACCAAGAAAACTTCTAATTTCAGAAACAGTCTTCGGCGCTTCCCACTGAGATACTGCTTCTACTTTTGTAGGATCCACTGCAATACCATTCTTAGAAATCACATGTCCAAGAAAACTAACTTCATTCAGCCAGAACTCACATTTGGACAACTTTGCATACAACTTCTTATCTTTCAACAACTCTAACACAATTCTGAGATGTTCCGCATGCTCTTCGTCATTCTTGGAATAAATCAGAATGTCATCAATAAAAACCACAACAAACTTATCCAGATACGGATGAAAAATCCTGTTCATATATTCCATGAAAACACCAGGTGCATTAGTAACTCCGAACGGCATAACAGAATATTCATAATGCCCATACCTCGTTCGAAAAGCAGTCTTTTGAATATTTTCCGCTTTCACACGAATCTGATGATATCCAGATCTTAAGTCAATCTTACTGAATACACTGGCTCCAATTAGCTGATCCATTAAATCATCAATCCTCGGTAAAGGATACCAATTTTTAATGGTTACTTTGTTCAATTGCCTGTAATCAACACACAGTCTCATAGAACCTTCTTTCTTCTTAACCAACAATACCGGAGCACCCCAAGGCGAAACACTTGGACGAATAAACTTCTTCTCAAGTAAATCTTCCAACTGACTCTTCAATTCAGCCAACTCAGACGCAGACATACGATATGGTGCCATCGACACCGGTCTCGTACCAGGAATCAAATCTATAGAAAATTCCACCTCTCTCTCAGGAGGTAACTCACCAACATCATCAGGAAAGACTTCTGGAAAATCACACACCACTGGCAATTCACCACTCCTGACCTTTCCTGTTGCATCTAATGAAGCAAGTAACATAAACACATTAGCACCGTCTTCCATTGCTTCTTGTACCTGCCTAGCAGTCATAGTCAAATTCTCGACACCAACTGCTTCTGGAAAAATCACCGTCTTAGCAAAACAGTTCAGATGAACCCGGTTGAATTCCAACCAGTTCATCCCAAGGATAATATCAATTTGTTCAAGTGGTAGGCACACTAAATCCATACCGAAACCTCTACCAAAAATCTCAATAGGACAATTCCTACATACAAGTGAAGTTGTCACTGAACCCGATGCAGGAGTATCAACAACCATGCTACCTCGCATATCAGATATGTCCAGTTTCAACCTCTCAGCACAATCCAAGGAAATGAAAGAATGAGTTGCACCAGTATCAATAATTGCAACTAAAGGTGTGCCATGAATAAAACACGTACCTTTAATCAATCGATCCTCTGGAGTAGTCTCAGATCCAGACAAAGCGAACACTTTTCCACCTGACTGATCCTTCTTAGGCTTAGGACACTGCGGACGAATGTGACCTTCTTCGCCACAATTATAACAAGTGACAAACTTCCCTTTGCAATCAATAGACAAATGACCAGTCTTTCCACATTTATAACACTTCTTCTCATCACTCTTGCAATCTCGAATGTGATGACCAGACTCACCACACCTGTAGCATCTGATAGGAGCCTTAGAATCTCCCCCACTAGGCCTTTTCCAACCACCTGATCTCTGGTTATCTCTACCATATGGCTTGCCACGGTCCATATGTTGCTTTCCTCTTTTATCAACAGCCCCACGAGAGTGAGACGACCTAATATTGGTAATATCTTCTTCCAAGATCCTGCTACAATCCACCAGATCAGAAAATCTACGAATACGCTGGTACCTGATTCCCTGCTTAATCTCATCTCGGAGACCATTCTCAAATTTGATACACTTAGAGAATTCTCCAGCCTCATCATTATTGTAGTGCGCATAATACTTTGCCAGCTCGGTGAACTTAGTAGCATACTCACTAACAGTCAGATTGCCCTGCTTAAGCTCCAAAAACTCAATTTCCTTTCTTCCCCGAACATCTTCAGGAAAGTACCTCCTCAGAAAAGCCCTTCTGAAGTTAGCCCAAGTCAGTGCCTCTCCATCCTGAACCATTTCAGTCCTTGTTGCAACCCACCAGTCGTCGGCCTCTTCTGCCAACATATGCGTACCATATCTGACTTTCAGATCTTCAGCACAATCAATCACACGGAAAATCCTTTCGATTTCCTTCAGCCACTTCTGAGCACCTTCAGGGTCATGTGTACCTTTGAACAACGGAGGATTGTTCCTTTGGAAGTTCCCTAATTGCCTATCAGCACCAATCACGCCTCCACTTGGATTTCCAGCAAGTACACCAGCTAACATCCCCAAAGCCTCAGCGAGTGCAGCATCATTTCGTCCGTTACCTCTTCCAGCCATATTCCTGAGAATTAAAACATACTCCTTATTAGAATACAATATCGACAGTATTACCTTACACTAATCGCATACAAAAGGAATGACTGACTCCAGACTCTGGTCGCAACGACCGACTATGCTCTGATACCACTATTGTAACACCCTCTAAAACCCCGAATAAAATTTCGCAATTAATTAAAATCATATTTTCAGAGTACATGTATTAACGAGGATGTCACAATTCTCTTTTAATAAAAACAAGTTCCTGTCATGCATAACATAGAAGCAACTCATACATGTTTACACAGCGGAATAATTTAATTAACAAAACCAATGTTATAATATTTTCAAAATCATCAGGGATTAACACCTGGAATATATCAACATCATATTATAACAAACATAAGGAAATAAACGAGTCTGACTAAAGCAGCTCGACAAACAAACGTTCCCGGAGTTACAACTATCAGAGCATGACCCGGACAATACTTAAACGGAAATAAACTAGAAACAACAAGCCTTCGCCAAGCACCTAAACGAAGCTCCTCAATCTGAAATATTCAACAGTAAGGGTGAGCATCTCAATTATACATTTGATTATACGTTCATAACAATCAGTTCAGAAAAATCATAAGCATCACCCAAACAGTTAACACGTTTCATAGTTTACGAAAACCTTTACAATTCATATCTTCATAATATCTTACTTTTCATATTTATAATTAACATCAAGCATCGTTAACAATTTAGCAACAATACATGCCTACAATCAATTAAATACAACATTGGAAAATCATCCATTCATGTTATATTCAATGTAATGCAACACACCCATGCATGTGGTACCATTTTACCGCCCCATTAAATCTCGGGTCACGGATAACTCACCGTTCCATTATATCGCGGACACGGCTACCACCTCAACGTTCCATTAAATCGCGGACACGTATATTGGCCACCATGTTAATTCCACACAATGGGAATTAACAAATGCAACATGATATGTAAAGTATGTAACACTCAGCATACTATTAACATCAATCAACATATCATGCAACATCAACAACATCAATCATAACAGGATATGGATAGCATGTAATCACTCAGCATACTATTAAACATCAATCATATCAAGCTATATCATAATTCATGCTTGATAACATCATCTAAAAGCATGACAATAAAATCCATATAGTGTTGGTATCATAACATACAATCGTTATTCGATACAAGCATCAATCAACACTAGGAAATCAATAAACACATATTCAAAACATGTCAAACACTGCACATCAAAACAGGATCAATCCGTACATAACAGCATGCACAGAAAACAGAGTTTAGAAACCAACACAGGAGGTTTAACACGGGTGCCCGTGTAAATCAACACTGCCCGTGTGGAAATGTGCCCAGAAAACACGTTATTTTGCCAATACAGGGGATCAACACGGGTGCCCGTGTGAATCAACACGGCCCGTGTTGAAATGTGTCTGGAAACACATTTTTCTGGCAATACAGTGAATCAACACGGGTGCCCGTGTGAATCCACACGGCCCGTGTTGATGAGTGCGAGCCAGATTTTTCCTGCACCTGCAGCAGCTCAGAACAGCAGCCAAACGCGAACAATGCCAGCCAAAACGCACATTTCGGTACATAACAACATCAATTATGCATAACCCAAAGCAACACATCAATTGGAACACCATCCCCTTCTACGTTAGTCAATTTCCCATCTTAAGGACAACATTATTTCACTTAAGGTCCTATTTTTCAAATCATACACAACTCAGAATTTTTGTCTCAAAACATCCTATTTTATCAACCATTCTTTCATCAACAACAAGTTTTATAAAATTGACCTTAAGCTACATATTACCCGTCCTTTGGGGAAATTCTAACAACATCAAGGTTATCCCTAGAACACCTAAGGTAAACTCACGATCATACAGATATACTCCAAATCCACCATTAGGAATTTAAAATCCCTAATTGATTCATAAAATTGGGAACCTAAACCTTTTCTAACAAGGTTCAATCCTAAGGTTATTGATCCCTAAGAACATCTAACAATTGGGGTTTCTCCCTACGATTATCCAAATCAACCGTACCTAAACCCATAAGCAAAAGTAAATCGAGTAGTAGCCCCCCTTACCTTATCAAATTGCAGCTTGAGTTCTTTGAGCGATGTTCTTCGTTCTTCGTACCTTCAGAGCTCAGCTTCCCAAATTTCCCAAATTCTGTGTTATCGTGAATAATGAGAAAAATAACTTGAGTTCCAAAACATATCCTTATTTCTTTTGCACCCCCACTCTTTACTAACGACATCCAAGCCCAATAACTTAAAAACCCAATGTTTTCTTATTTCTTTTATTTCTTCAAATTTTTCCAAAATAGATAATTCCTTTTTATTTTATTAATTCTAATAAAATAATTTCCCAATTTAAATAAATCAAATAATTGAAACTGGGGTGTTACATCTAACACACATCATGTATTGTCACATGCATCCTACGTATCGACTCATCCTGAGTCTAAAAGTTCTCATGTATCGACGCAAAACCTCTTTGTGTCGACTCATCCTGAGTCTCTCAACCTTCTTGTATCGACACATCATGTTTGAGGTCGACGCATACTGCTCCGTCCTATATAATTTCTGTGAGTTCCTCTGCATTTTCACTATGGGTTCATAATTTAAGCCCTAAAAACTTAATCTAATCATGGATAATCATCACTTACAATTACCTTATAATTCTACATCAATTAAACAGCTTTAGGACATCATCATTTATCTATAATTCATCAATTTCACATCATACAACATCATAAACATTCAATTTATGAACAAGACAACAATCAACTCTAACCCCACATACCAGTTATCATGAGCCCAATTATAGGGTCAGAACCCCACCCTTACCTTGGATTGAAGGTCGCTCTATAATCCTCCGGTCGAAACCTCGTTCTGCTGTTTTTCCTCTTTTCCAGCAGCTTCACGTTCTTCTTCTCAATCCTTATTCTTCTACTGTCTCTTCTTTCTATTCTTTCTAACAATAATAATAAAATAACCTATTAATCTCTTTATTCCTTATTGGACTTAAAATTAACACGCCCCCTTATTACTTCTATTCCTTAAAAACAAGCCCACATCAATAATATTATACTTCTAATATTATTTCTCCGCTTAATAAAATAAATAAATCCAATTAATCACAACATATCTTCACAAATATTCCAAAAATAATTTAATTAAATAATTAATTAAATTACAGGCGTTACAACTCTCCCCACCTAGAATATTTTCGTCCTCGAAAATTTACCTCAATCAAACAATTCAGGGTAGGAGTCTCGTATCTTGCTCTCCAACTCCCAAGTCATGCTTTCTCTGGCAGCTCCTAGCCAAACTACTTTAACCAAAACAATCTCTTTTCCCCTCAGAGTCTTTGTTTCACGATCCGTGATCCGTACAGGCATCGTCTCCACCATAAGATTATCTCGTACTTGCACATCATCCATATGAATCACATGAGATGGATCTGAAATATACTTCTGGAGTTGCGACACATGAAACACATCATGCAAATTCGAAAGATTAGGCGGTAAATCCACTCTATAAGTAACATTCCCCACTCTCTCCGAAATCTGATATGGTCCAATAAAACGAGAAGTGAGCTTCTTAGACTTCAATGCTCGCGCGACACCAGTCACATGTGTAACTCTCAAAAACACATGGTCACCAGCTTGAAATTCTAAGTCTTTCCTTCGCTTGTCGTAATAACTCTTCTGTCTACTTTGGGAAGCTTTCATCTTTTCTCGAATCAACTTCACCTTCTCAGTAGTCTCACGAACAATTTCAGGTCCAAGTACTACACTTTCACCAGATTCATGCCAATACAACAGAGTTCTACATCTTCGACCATACAACGCTTCAAAAGGTGTCGTCCCAATACTAGAATGGTAACTGTTATTATAGGTGAACTCTAACAACGGAAGATAAGTATCCCACGTACCTCCCTGCTCAAGAACACATGCCCTCAACAAGTCTTCCAACGATTGAATAATCTGCTCAGTCTGACCATCTGTCTGAGGATGATACGCTGAACTCAACCTCAACTTAGAACCTAATGCTTCTTGCAAACTTTTCCAAAAATTAGAAATAAATCTTGGATCTCTATCTGACACAATGCACAAAGGAACACCATGCAACTTCACAATCACACTCGTGTAAATCTTAGCCAAATTTGACACTGGAAAACTGATGTTAATAAGAACAAAATGAGCTGACTTCGTAAGCCTATCAACAATCACCCAAATCGAATCATTTCCTCTTAAAGTATTAGGAAACCCCGTCACAAAGTCTATTGAAATGCTATCCCATTTCCATTCTGGAACTTCCAACGGTTGCATCAATCCTGCAGGCTTTTGATGTTCAACTTTCGACTTCTGACAAGTCAAACATGCATACACAAACCGAGCCACATCACCCTTCATTCCAGGCCACCAAAACAAACCTTTCAAATCTTGATACATCTTTGTAACTCTTGGATGAATACTCAACTTACTTCTATGACTCTCTTCCAGTATCACTTTCTTCATCTCGGCATCATTAGGAATACAAATCTGGTTACGAAATCTCAACACACCTTGCGCATCTAACTTAAAATCACTATTATTAGACTGATCAATCCCAACCATCAAATCTACCAGTTTCACATCCAACTTATGAGCTTCTCTGATACTGTCTAAAAATTCATTATTAATCTTCAACATACCCAACATAACACTTCGCGGAGTGACCTTGCAAACTAAGATCATATCTCTGAATTGCTCAATTAATTCTAACTCTTTAACCATCATTGCCGACACATGTAAAGTCTTTCGACTCAACGCATCAGCTACCACATTCGCTTTTCCTGGATGATAATTCAAATTGAAATCATAATCCTTTAACAATTCCAACTATCTCCGTTGCCTCATATTCAGCTCTTTCTGATCAAATAAATACTTTAAGCTCTTATGGTCACTAAACACTTCAAATCTTGAACCATAAAGATAATGCCTCCAAATCTTCAACACAAAAACAACTGTAGCAAGCTCTAAATCATGCGTAGGATAGTTCTTGTCATGAGTCCTTAACTGCCTTGACGCATAAGCAACTACCTTACCTTTCTGCATAAGCACACCTCCTAAACCCATCTTAGAAGCATCACAATACACCACAAAAGGTTCTCCTGGATTAGGAAATGTCAAAATCAGAGCCGACGTCAACCTCTTCTTCAATTCTGTAAAACTTTCTTCGCACTGAACATCCCACACAAAAGCCCTACCTTTACAAGTCAACTTAGTCAACGAAAGTGCCATCTTAGAAAAACCTTCGACAAACCTTTTATAATAACCAGCTAATCCCAAAAAGCTTCTAATCTCAGTAGCTGACCTTGGAGTTTCCCATTGCAACATAACATCAACCTTTGATGGATCTACATCAATACCACTACCTGAAATCACATGACCAAGAAAACTAACCTCCTTCAACCAGAATTCACACTTGGACATCTTTGCATACAACTTATTCTCTTTCAAAACTTGCAACACTACTCTTAAATGTTCTGCATGCTCTTTTTCTGATTTAGAGTAAATCAAAATATCATCAATGAACACCACTACAAACTGATCCAAATAAGTATGAAAGATACGATTCATATATTCCATGAATACTCCCGGCGCGTTAGTAACACCGAAAGGCATCATCGAATACTCGTAATGTCCATAACGCGTTCTGAAAGCCGTCTTCTGGATATCTTTATCCTTCACTTCAATATGATGGTAACCCGACCTCAAATCAATCTTGCTAAACACACGAGCATCCACCAATTGATCCATCAACTCATCTATTCTTGGAAGCAGATACTTGTTCTTAATCGTCACCTTATTCAACTGTCTATAGTCAACACAAAGCTTCATACTTCCATCTTTCTTCTTTACTAACAACACTGGAGCTCCCCACAACAACACACTTAGTCTTACAAACTTCTTTTCAAGTAACTCTTTCAATTGCTTCTTTAACTCTGACAGTTAAGACGCCGACATCCTGTATGGTGCCATAGACACAGGTCTGGTACCAGGTACAAGATCAATAGCAAATTCAACTTCCCTCTCTGGCGGTACATCAGGAATTTCATCAGGGAAAACTTCAGGAAATTCACACACCAACTGAAATTCCTCAATTATAGCTTGAGTCTCTACAGATAGAGACGCCATCAACGAGAACATTTGTACTTCTTCTTACATCAACTTCCTCAACTGTCTAGAAGACAACATACCATCTTCCTCTTCTCCAGGAGTAGAAAAGCTCACAGACTTGTCATAACAATTAATATGAACATAGTTATGCTCTAACCAGTTCATACCCTGTTAGCTAGGAATTTCAACCAGGTTAATATAGGAGCTTTTACACTTAAGAATTTACATAAAACGGCTGAAAAAGAGCTTTTATGTCGAAATACATTACTAGATCTGCTTCGAAGATAGTCTGAACAGACAAATTGTTTATTTGGTCCAAAGAGCGCATTTTCGACGGCCACGTAAGACAATCATTACTAAAGGCTTGAGCGGGTTTATTTGAAATTCGAAAAGGGTTTCTTTGGATAAGAAGGACGCGTGGAAGCCTTAGAGTGTCGAAAGACATGCAAGAGAGCAACGTGGCCTTTTCCTAGAATAGTACCATTATGGATAGGACATTATAAATAGGTGTTTTTACGTTAGATTTGGATGTTCATTTTCATGTACTAAAAGATCTCAAAACACTCAAATTACCGTGAATTAAGAGAAACGAGTCAGAAGACACAATGTACGTATTGAACATCATCATTCTTTACAATTTCAATACAAGTCTTTTTATATTTAGTTCACTGTTACAATATTTCTGCCCTTAAATCCTTCGATTTCCTTGCATTTCCTTATTTTACTTGCCTTTAAACACAATTATTTCGTTAGAAACTTCACTTTTACTTTATCCTTTTATGCAAACACTTCATATTTCCAGAAACTGTTATTTTCTCAGAAACTCCTTAACTTTACATTCAAGCATTAAATCCTAAGTCTAATTCGAAGCCTTTTCTTCCTACATTCAGTCAGTTTATTCCTATAGACAATTTTAGAGATATTTCTTAAGAATCTCACTTTCGAACTTAACATACAATATAAGTTTATCAAGATAATGGGTATGTACATAGAAATGAGTTATGACACATGTGTTCTAGGATCAATCTAGGCGATCCTGCAAGTAACCAATAATAATCAATAAATTGGAAGACTAGTGGTTGTTTACTAGAAATCACTGTAAACAAATTGGCACACCTGGTGGGACAGTGTCATAACAAAAAGTTTTATCAAATATATTAGAAGAATTTTTAGGATTTTCTGAGTGTGGAGCGCGTTTCGGTACATGAACCTTCGAAGCGGCAAAATAAAGAATAATAATCCACATATACCCAGAAAACACCGTACCAAAACAATGGTTAACACAACCAACCAAGATGGGGTACAAAATCCCCCACAGGGGGCTCCAACAATCGTTTCAAGTTCGATTGATGCCTCCAATGCCATCCCTGTTGGCAGTTTGAATACAATCCCAATAAGTACATTAGAAATGCCATCAAACGTGTCCTCAGTGCAGACTGTGCCTGTTGCACCCCAAAATTTTTCCTCTCATGTTTTCCAAAGTCTCCCCCCTGCATGGTTGACCAGAAACCCTTGCCTAAGGAAAAAGAAAATTTTTGATTGGTGCTTTAAGTACCTTTCGATTGGCATTCTGAAAGACCCTTCGATTGGTATTTTGAAGGAGCCTTTCGATTGGCATGGACAATTCCCTTCGATTGGCATTATGGACAAACACTTTGATTGGAATTGTGTCAAGGCCTTCGATTAGAATTCTGAAAGACCTTTTCGTTTGGCACCCTGGGCCAAGCCTTTCAATTGGCATGCCAAGGGATCCTTCGATTTAGCATTGTGTCAAGGCAGCTTCGACAGACATGTTAACCATGTCCTTCGATTAGCATGAACAACACCTTTCGATTGGCCTGTTAACAAAGCCTTTCGATTGGAATTTTAACAAGTACCCTTTGATTGGTATATGGAAAAATACCCTTCAATTGACATTTCAAAAGGTCCTTGGACTGGAACTTCAGAGTGTCCTTTGACTGGAACTTCAGAGTTTCCCTTAATAAGAACATCAGAACGAAATGACCTTCGAATGGCATTTCAGTGCAGAGTTTCTCTTAATCTAAGATGCTCTGATGAAGGAAGTTCTGAACACTTCGAATCAGAACTTAGACTCATCACAAGACCAAGGGCTGGTCGAAGTTGTCTAATAGGGAATGTTCTAAATAGATTCAAATTGGACTTTGAAGTTGGCAAAGAAGGCCCATTTGAAGGGTACATAAGAAATCCATTCGAAGGAGGCAAATCAAGACCAATCGAAGAGCAGGGCCTGAAGGCATTCGAAAATCAAAGGTGTCCAGGTTCATTCAAGATTCCAAAGAGACATGAATATTTCAAAAAAGGAAACCTTTTAATATGTCTGATTCTTGTCTCATGGCTTTAAAGGCCTGTTTAATTGGTTGTCTCTTGCCGTTACTAGACCATCACACTCCTATAAATACGAGGCCAGTGACACAAAACAAAGGGGGAACAAAAAAACGAAAAAGGAGAAACAGGGAGGATTTGGATATACGCTGCCCATAAACCTACCAAAGGTTATCAGCATTTTCATAAGTAATCCAAGCCAAAGCATCCATTCAGCGAACGTCTCCACACCCAAAGCCACAGATCATACATCTTTAATTGGTAAGGGTTTGCAAAACCAAAATTACACCTTCATGACATTTAAATACACATTGCGTATGTATTCTTGTTATTACTGATTATGTTGCATGCAAGCTGAAGCGCAAAGATGAGATCGTGCCATTGCTGGGGCACAATCTAAGTTTCTCCTTCGAATCTCAGGATAAAACAAACCTAGGCCCAGATTCAGCAGATTCAAATTGAGGAAGGACTCGAATTGGGAGGAGATTCGAATCAGGGGGGTAAAGTCCCCCCTGGATCTTTAACATTTGTCTCGTTTTGCAGGAAATATCTTCTCAGAATCTTGTTCAGAACTTCGAAGCTTAGTAGATTAGCTTCGAACTGGATCCAGGGTTCCCAGATCGAAGGATGACATATCCAGATCGAACACCCTCAAAGTGCAGCCCCACACCTCTTTCGATCCAGGCCTCCAGAATTATACCTTTCTTGATTTACTGTCTGTTCCTTCGATTTCATCTTTGTTTTGACTATTTTATTTCTTTTTTTTAATCAACAGAAAATCAATTAAAAAGAAAAACCACAAAAACATTAGGCTAGTTTTTTCTATTAAATTAACTTTGTTAATTAATCATTTAATTATCTTAACATTTTCTCAAAAAAACTAAAATTAAGAAGATTTAGATCATTTTCCCAAAATAAAATAAAACAACAAAAAGATTTTATTCTTAGGATTTTTAGAGGTTATTTTCAGATTCGCGCGCGTTTATTTTATTATAACTACCTACTGGTTTGTAATAGCTTAACTAAGACTTTTACACTTTACTGCTTTATTCCCCCAATTTTGGACATGTAAATAATCCCCCTCCCCGAAGCCTTGTAATAGCGTAGGATTTACAATTCCCGCACTTTAAATTCCTATACATATATTAACTGTTTAGATGTATGCTAACTAGGATTGCATGACAAGATCTGAAAACAAATGGTAGAACACCTAAATATACAAAGATAATATAAACTGAAAATTGACACACTCGCACATGCCACTCTTAGGGTACACCTCACTTGGTTGCCTCGAACGTGGTCATTGAGTATAGGATGTTTTAGAGGTCGCCCTTTTGTCCAAAGATCATAAGTTGCCTCGAAACGGTTGCCTCGGAAAAATGATCTAAGACATTAGGGTTACCGCTAAGGCGTCCTAACATTGCTTTAGTGACCACACGTCCCTTAAATCGAATTGACCCAAAAACTCCAACGATGATGCTACCTACTCATCAATAGTAGGATAGCATTGTCTAAAATACATTTGCATAGTTTAGTTCCTTTTTGAGTAGGTAGATGTTCTTAAGTACTTGCTCCTTTTAAAACAAAACAAAACTTTTCGCACTTACACTCTCTTCAAAAACAGAACTCTTTTCAAAACCCACAAACACAAAGAAAAGCAAACTTTTGAAAACATAGTGAGCAAGTACCTAAGAGCCCGTGGATAACCACGGATAGAAATGGTGCTAACACCTTCCCTTTCTATAATCTACCTCCCGAACCCGAGAAATATCTCGAAAAGGAATTTTTCTGTGCTTTTGTCCTTTCCTTGTTGGATAAAATAAAAGACGGTGACGACTCTTGCTTACCGCGACATTTTGCAAAAACAAACGCAAACGCGAACCAACATTCCAAAATAGTTAGTTCTCATTCCCACCGATCACAGAACTGGAGACTCTGCTGGGGAGTATATAAGTGAGGTGTACCTTAGGATTAGATCACTTATGTTTTCAATTGTATGCTTTGTAGCTTTATATTTGTGGGCTTGTATTAGAGTTCTATAGATCCTAACCTGGATCTGGGGATACCCTTTAGGTAAGTAGCAATAAACTATGAGGGATCTGTCCGGCGTAGACCGACACGGATGAAGCAGTAGCTACTTTGGTGTGGCACCTTAGTCTGTACCGATATCCCTTGTGTTGGAACGAGGAGAATATGGGTCTTCTAAGGAGTCATTAAGCACCAACTGACCTTAGAACCTTAAATAGACCAACTTGGCCATAGAACAGTAGCAGTATGCTACACTCATTGAGACTAAACTCTCGTGATGATTCCGGCTGCAAGAAAAGGTTGCTAAACTGGAATTATGACCGATTGAGGGTAGTCAGTGATATTGAGATCCTCTAGAACCCGGTTACTATTTTTAGGACAAGTTTAAACCAACTAAACTGAAAGAGGGTAATGCCTAAACTCCATGCCAGCCTAAACTTAAGGCTATATGTGTGACTTGTGTGCCTTCAAACTTGAACTACTTGCACATTCTTGTTATCTGACAACATGAGTTCCTTGCAGGTTTTGTTTACAGTCCTTATCCAATAATTTGGATTTATCGCAGGGTTTACTTACAGCATCTGACACTTTTGCTTAAACGCATAGCATACACATCATAACATCATGCCTTAACATTTCTTTAACCATTTCAAGGATATCAAGGGTCTGTGATGCATGTTATGGTAAATCAAAAGTCTAGCAAGGGGCAAAGGGGATTTATTTTCCTCTAGCCAATGTCATCTAGAGATCAAAACGTGATAATTTGAGTCGGTGGCTATGACCCTTTCGATATGGTAAGCTTGACTCTTGAAGAAGGACTCTTAACGACATGAAGTTTCTTCTATCAAATTCTAACAAGTTTCTTGTTTACCCCGCGAGATCCTTGAAAACATTGCATACATATATCATACATATCATTTTCATTACAGGTACCATTACAAGTTTCTCATCTTCTTCGCTGTTTATTTCAGCAATCATCATGTCTACTAAACCTTCCACTGAGCAAGCTATCAAGGCCCTCCAGGCCCAGAATGCCCAGTTTCAAGAGTTGTTCATGAATCTGGCTAAGGGTCAGCAGGACTTGAAGACCTTGATTCTAAAAGAGAAAAAGAAGAAGAAAAAGAGGACCATCATGTTCAACACCGAACGCAGGTTTGGAAACGGGTTGCAGAATGAAGTTGATCTGACCACCTCATCTGGAGGGAAAGACAATCCACAAGAAAGGAGGGCTCCTAGCCCTATGGTCTCCGACAACGAGACGGACTATGATGAAGAACAGTATCCTCCTGTTGAGGATAAGTACAAACAACTGGAAGACCGCTTGAGCGCTATGGAGATACAGAAGGTGCCCGGTCTGGACTTCGGAGATCTGGGTCTATCATCTGGGGTGGTGATTCCCCATAAGTTCAAGGAACATGCCTTTGCCAAGTATGACGGAGCTTCCTGTCCAAAGCTGCACCTCCGGTCATATGTGAGGAAGATCCAACCTTACACTGCTGATAAGAACTTGTGGATCCATTTCTTTCAAGACAATCTTTCAGGGACTCAGCTTGAGTGGTTCTATCAGTTGGATGGAGCCAGTATCCGCAGCTGGGAGAATTTGGATACTGCATTCTATAGGCAGTATCAGTATAACTCCGACCTTGCTCCTACGCGCACCCAACTCCAAGTTATGTCAATAGGGACGGGTGAAGGATTTAAAGAGTATGCTCAAAAATGGAGAGACCTTGCCGGAAGGGTGCAACCACCTTTAGCTGACCGTGAACTTGTTGATATGTTTTTGGGGACCCTGTCTGGTCCATTCTTTAACCACTTAATCGGAAGCTCTTCAGCCGGGTTCACCGAGCTAATACTGACCGGCGAAAGGGTCGAAGCTGACATCAAAAGTGGGAAGATTCAAGAAGCTACACCTTCTGATGCTCAGAAAAAGCCCTACAATGGGAAGAAAGAGTCCAATGCTGTGTATGGTCAAAAGAGTCGTCATGACCAACACGTAGGAGAAATCTTGATCTCTAATCCTACGCCTGCTCAATAAAGACAGGGGCATCAGCGTAAGAAGGTCATGCCTAAAATACAATTCACTAAGATCAACATGTCATTGGGTCAAGCGCTACAACACATGTTGAAGGCAGAGCTGATTACGTTAAAGGCTCCTCTCCGAAACCCAAATACTTCCGCTCCTACCTATCATCCCAATGAAAGGTGTGCATACCACTCTGACAGTCCGGGACATGACACAAACAACAGTTGGGCTCTGAAGAACAAGGTCCAAGACATGATTGATGCCAAGGAGATCAAGTTTGACCCTCCGGAGACTCCAAACATAATCACCGCTCCTATGACGAATCATTGAAAGCTTTTGTTCATTTGAATTTTCAAGTTGTAATCTCTTTGTTATTCAAGCAATTATCTATTAATGCCAAACTTTGTTTCATTAATGCATTGCATATGTTTGTCTTGATTTGATCCAATCATTTTCATTACGTTTAAACTATGCTTTTTACTCACTTTATGACATTCAACTCTTGCTAAAAGTTACAAGCCTTTAGAGGGAGTATGACGAAACAATGCCATAATCTCATACAGTATGCTTTTGGACAGACCTTGCTGACGATGTACAAGCGTTTCTTTCAAATCCTAAACACTGGAGTTATAAGGAAGATAATCCCTAGTCAACCCCTTCGAGCCAAAGAAGTAGGAGTTTTCTGTTTTAAACACAAATTGAAACCTTTAATTTAAACCTGGGGCAGGGTAGTCTCTCAGTTAATTCAAAAAGATGCGCATTGAGGTCGCAAAACTCTCAGTTCATAATACAACGAACGACATCAAAAGCATTCCTCTAGAATCAAAAGACAGTGGTGGTTCCTTATCTCATAGGCAATCAATCTCTCAAAAGAGAAAATCCCACTGAGCCAAAACCTATAAAGGAGGCTCAAGAAATTTGGGGCATCCCGCTGACAGTAATCTCGAAAACAGGAACAGTCAGGCAAAATTTAGGGATAATAAATCAAAAGAACGAGGTCATTACGAATCCTCGACAACATGAAAAATGTTGCAAAAAAAATGATGACTGCCTTCAAAAATCCAACTTGTGTGAACCATCACCAAAACGTCGTTCCAAATTCGAATAGAGTTCGACGCACAATTAACTGAGTTTAGGATTGAAGAACATCACGAAGAGCGGGTGAGTACAAATATACTTTGAGCCTTTATCCTTTGTTTCTTAAACCGTGAACCAAGCCACGTTACAACCCTTCAAAAGTCCTAATTGAAGCATGGGTTAGTTCAAAAGCATACTGTTACAAAAGGTATCCTGACTCCTGTAAGGCTTTGCCCTAAATCTTGTGTTGAATTTGTCTTATAAAAAAGTTTTTTGCTAAAAAACGCATTTTTCAAAACTTCGAGACAAGCATAAACTTTGCATTATTTGAATATCACTATTTGCATTTGGCTATTTGTTTGACAGTGGAGAAATTCACACAACGAATATCCGATGAACGAAAGCCCTCTCAGTGAACAAAATCACTTCAAAAAGGATGACACTTCCATTGACAAATCTCCTATCAACAAGGGGACTTGACATGTCACTATCCAGCACACCTGGGGCAGTCCAGTCAAGATTTCAAGAAATCTCTGAAGAAGTGCAGAGTAACCAGGGGCAAGTATCCATCTCCGTCACTTGGGGCATTGAACATCAATCTCAGTGAAGGGTTACGTACAATTAAACATTTTCTGGCAATGTCACAAACACTTGCTACTAGGGGCAATGACAAATCTCCCCAAAATCCTTCTCATAGGATGACTCCCAGCATGGGTTTAACTCTTTAACTTTTCAGGAAAGATCAATCAACAGGCAAAGATCATCATCTTTTGAGATTCCTTCTAGAGACAGTTCAGATGTGATCCAGATATGGCTGACATTCTGATACTTATTCTAGATTCCTTCTAGAGACAGTTCAGATGCGATCCAGATATGGCTGACATTCTGATACTTATTCCAGATTCCTTCTAGAGACAATTCAGATGTGATCCAGATATGACTGACATTCTGATACTTATTCCAGACTCCTTCTAGAGACAATTCAGATGCGATCCAGATATGGCTGACATTCTGATACTTATTCCAGATTCCTTCTAGAGACAGTTCAGATGCGATCCAGATATGGCTGACATTCTGATACTTATTCCAGATTCCTTTTAGAGACAGTTCAGATGCGACCCAGATATGGCTGACATTCTGATACTTATTCCAGATTCCTTCTAGAGACAGTTCAGATGCGACCTAGATATGGCTGACATTCTGATACTTATTCCAGACTCCTTCTAGAGACAGTTCAGATGCGACACAAATATGGCTGACATTTTGATACTTATTCCAGACTCCTTCTAGAGATAGTTCAGATGCGATCCAGACATGGCTGACATTCTGATACTTATTCCAGATTCCTTCTAGAGACAGTTCAGATGCGACCCAAATATGGCTGACATTCTGATACTTATTCCAGACTCCTTCTAGAGACAGTTCAGATGCGACCCAGATATGGCTGAGATTCTGATAATTATTCCAGATTCCTTCTAGAGACAATTCAGATGCGACCCAGATATGACTGACATTCTGATACTTATTCCAGACTCCTTCTAGAGACAGTTCAGATGCGACCCAAATATGGCTGACATTCTGATACTTATTCCAGACTCCTTCTAGAGACAGTTCAGATGCGATCCAGACATGGCTGACATTCTGATACTTATTCTAGATTCCTTCTAGAGACAACTTAGATGCGACCCAGATATGGCTGACATTCTGATACTTATTCCAGATTCCTTCTAGAGACAGTTCAAATGCGATCCAGATATGGCTGACATTCTGATACTTATTCCAGACTCCTTCTAGAGACAGTTCAGATGCGACCCAAATATGGCTGACATTCTGATACTTATTCCAGATTCCTTCTAGAGACAGTTCAGATGCGACCCAGATATGACTGACATTCTGATACTTATTCCAGACTCCTTCTAGAGACAGTTCAGATGCGATCCAGATATGACTGACATTCTGATACTTATTCCAGACTCCTTCTAGAGACAGTTCAGATGCGACTCAGATATGGCTGACATTCTGATACTTATTCCAGACTCCTTCTAGAGACAGTTCAGATGCGACCCAGATATGGCTGACATTCTGATACTTATTCCAGACTCCTTCTAGAGACAGTTCAGATGCGACACAGATATGGCTGACATTCTGATACTTATTCCAGACTCCTTCTAGAGACAGTTCAGATGCGATCCAGACATGGCTGACATTCTGATACTTATTCCAGATTCCTTCTAGAGACAGTTTAGATGCGACCCAAATATGGCTGACATTCTGATACTTATTCCAGACTCCTTCTAGAGACAGTTCAGATGCGACCCAGATATGGCTGAGATTCTGATAATTATTCCAGATTCCTTCTAGAGACAATTCATATGCGACCCAGATATGGCTGACATTCTGATACTTATTCCAGACTCCTTCTAGAGACAGTTCAGATGCGACTCAAATATGGCTGACATTCTGATACTTATTCCAGACTCCTTCTAGAGACAGTTCAGATGCGATCCAGACATGGCTGACATTCTGATGCTTATTCTAGATTCCTTCTAGAGACAGTTCAGATGCGACCCAAATATGACTGACATTCTGATACTTATTCCAGATTCCTTCTAGAGACAGTTCAGATGCGATCCAGATATGGCTGACATTCTGATACTTATTCCAGACTCCTTCTAGAGACAGTTCAGATGCGACCCAAATATGGCTGACATTCTGATACTTATTCCAGATTCCTTCTAGAGACAGTTCAGATGCGACCCAGATATGACTGACATTCTGATACTTATTCCAGACTCCTTCTAGAGACAGTTCAGATGCGATCCAGATATGGCTGACATTCTGATA
Source organism: Vicia faba (assembly GCA_948472305.1). Classification (NCBI taxonomy): domain Eukaryota; kingdom Viridiplantae; phylum Streptophyta; class Magnoliopsida; order Fabales; family Fabaceae; genus Vicia; species Vicia faba. Next base: position 1,563,031,489 of record OX451737.1, on the reverse strand, counting down.
TTTATTCCAGACTTCTTCTAGAGACAGTTCAGATGCGATCCAGATATGGCTGACATTCTGATACTTATTCCAGACTCCTTCTAGAGACAGTTCAGATGCGATCCAGATATGGCTAACATTCTGATACTTATTCCAGACTCCTTCTAGAGACAATTCAGATGCGACCTAGATATGGCTGACATTCTGATACTTATTCCAGACTCCTTCTAGAGACAGTTCAGAAGCGACCCATATGTGGATGACATTCTGATACTTATTCCAGACTCCTTCATAAGACAGTTCCTAGATCTTGATGAAGATGTTTCCCTATGTCATAGTGTGGACGAGTACTATAACCTCAACGGTATACTCTATTGAGCACGAGTCATTTCCTAGATCTTGATGTTCTCCTCCGTCATAGTGTGGACGAGTTCTATAACCTCAACGGTATACTCCCAGTAAGCACGAGACAATTCCTAGATCTTGATGAAGATGTTTCCCTACGTCATAGTGTGGACAAGTACTATAACCTCAACGATATACTCCATTGAGCACGAGTCAGTTCCTAGATCTAGATGTTCTCCTCCGTCATAGTATGGACAAGTTCTATAACCTCAGCGGTATACTCCCGGTGGGCACGAGACAGTTCCTAGATCTTGATGAAGATGTTTCCCCACAATTGAATTATGAACAGTTTCTTAAAACTCAACTGAAGCATTCTCTCAGTTGAAGTACATGCAAGTTCCTAAATCTCAACAAAGTTAGACTTCCCCAGCAGAATCTTCTACAACAACAGGTATGCAAGTTCTCGCTAAGGAATCTCTTATGCGATCGACAGTCCTGCAGATGGAATCTATAAGCCCATCCTCCTACCAACAATCTCCAAATGGCATCTGTAAGCCCATTCCCGACGTCACAATGCTGATACTACACCATGCGAGTGCAAATTTCTGGGCACTCCAGTGTTCAATTATCTTCCACCTTCGGATCACGAAAGGCTCGAAACCCAATCTATATCCTCAGGTTTAAGAAAATTGAACAGGGGCAACTGTTGCACCCCAAAATTTGCCCTCTCATGTTTTCCAAAGTCTTCCCCCTGCATGGTTGACCAGAAACCCTTGCCTAAGGAAAAAGAAAATTTTTGAGTGGTGCTTTAAGTACCTTTCGATTGGCATTCTGAAAGACCCTTCGATTGGTATTCTGAAGGAGCCTTTCGATTGGCATGGATAATTCCCTTCGATTGGCATTATGGACAAACACTTCGATTGGCATTGTGTCAAGGCCTTCGATTGGAATTCTGAAAGACCTTTTCGTTTGGCACCCTAGGCCAAGCCTTTCAATTGGCATGCCAAGGGATCCTTCGATTTAGCATTGTGTCAAGGCAGCTCCGACAGGCATGTTAACCATGTCCTTCGATTAGCATGAACAACACCTTTCGATTGGCCTGTTAACAAAGCCTTTCGATTGGAATTTTAACAAGTACCCTTTGATTGGTATATGGACAAATACCCTTCAATTGACATTTCAAAAGGTCCTTGGACTGGAACTTCAGAGTGTCCTTTGACTGGAACTTCAGAGTTTCCCTTAATAAGAACATCAGAACGAAATGACCTTCGAATGGAATTTTAGTGCAGAGTTTCTCTTAATCTAAGATGCTCTGATGAAGGAAGTTATGAACACTTCGAATCAGAACTTAGACTCATCACAAGGCCAAGGGCTGGTCGAAGTTGTCTAATAGGGAATATTCTAAATAGATTCGAATTGGACTTTGAAGCTGGCAAAGAAGGCCCATTTGAAGGGTACATAAGAAATCCATTCGAAGGAGGCAAATCAAGACCAATCGAAGAGTAGGGCCTGAAGGCATTCGAAAATCAACGGTGTCCAGGTTCATTCAAGATTCCAAAGAGACATGAATATTTTAAAAAAGGAAATCTTTTAATATGTCTGATTCTTGTCTCATGGCTTTAAAGGCTTGTCTACTTGGTTGTCTCTTGCTGTTACTAGACCATCACACTCCTATAAATACGAGGCCAGTGACACAGAACAGAGGGGGAACAAAAAAACGAAAAAGGAGAAACAGGGAGGATTTGGAGATATGCTGCCCACAAACCCACCAAAGGTTATCAACATTTTCATAAGTAATCCAAGCCAAAGCAGCCATTCAGCACACATCTCCACACCCAGAGCCACAGATCATACATCTTTAATTGGTAAGGGTTTGCAAAACCAAAATTGTACCTTCATGACATTTAAATACACATTGCGTATGTATTCTTGTTATTACTGATTATGTTGCATGCAAGCTGAAATACAAATATGAGATCGTGCCATTGCTGGGGCACAATCTAAGTTTCTCCTTCGAATCTCAGGATAAAACAAACCCAGGCCCAAATTCAGCAGATTCAAATTGAGGAAGGACTCGAATTGGGAGGAGATTCGAATCAGGGGGGTAAAGTCCCCCTGGATCTTTAACATTTGTCTCGTTTTGCAGGAAATATCTTCTCAGAATCTTGTTCAGAGCTTCGAAGCTTAGCAACTTAGCTTCGAACTGGATCCAGGGTTCCCAGATCGAAGGATGACATATCCAGATCGAACACCCTCAAAGTGCAGCCCCTCATGCACCTTCGATCAAGCCTCTTCACTGGACCGAAAGACAGCCCACACCTCTTTCGATCCAGGCCTCAAGAATTATACCTTTCTTGATTTACTGCATGTTCCTTCGATTTCATCTTTGTTTTGACTATTTTATTTCTTTTTTTTAATCAACATAAAATCAATTAAAAAGAAAAACTACAAAAACATTAGGCTAGTTTTTTCTATTAAATTAACTTTGTTAATTAATCATTTAATTATCTTAACATTTTCTCAAAAAAACTAAAATTAAGAAGATTTAGATCATTTTCCCAAAATAAAATAAAACAACAAAAAGATTTTATTCTTAGGATTTTTAGAGGTTATTTTCAGATTCGCGCGCGTTTATTTTATTGTAACTGCCTACTGGTTTGTAATAGCTTAACTAAGACTTTTACACTTTACTGCTTTATTCCCCCAATTTTGGACATGTAAATAATCCCCCTCCCCGAAGCCTTGTAATAGCGTAGGATTTACAATTCCCGCACTTTAAATTCCTATACATATATTAACTGTTTAGATGTATGCTAACTAGGATTGCATGACAAGATCTGAAAACAAACGGTAGAACACCTAAATATACAAAGATAATATAAACTGAAAATTGACACACTCGCACATGCCACTCTTAGGGTACACCTCACTTGGTTGCCTCGAACGTGGTCATTGAGTATATGATGTTTTAGAGGTCGCCCTTTTGTCCAAAGATCATAAGTTGCCTCGAAACGGTTGCCTCGGAAAAATGATCTAAGACATTAGGGTTACCACTAAGGCGTCCTAACATTGCTTTAGTGACCACACGTCCCTTAAATCGAATTGACCCAAAAACTCCAACGATGATGCTACCTACTCATCAATAGTGGGATAGCATTGTCTAAAAGACATTTGCACAGTTTAGTTCCTTTTTGAGTAGGTAGATGTTCTTAAGTACTTGCTCCTTTTAAAACAAAACAAAACTTTTCGCACTTACACTCTCTTAAAAAACAAAACTCTTTTCAAAACCCACAAACACAAAGAAAAGCAAACTTTTGAAAACATAGTGAGCAAGTACCTAAGAGCCCGTGGATAACCACAAATAGAAAGGGTGCTAACACCTTCCCTTTCTATAATCTACCTCCCGAACCCGTGAAATATCTCGAAAAGGAATTTTTCTGTGCTTTTGTCCTTTCCTTGTTGGATAAAATAAAAGACGGTGGCGACTCTTGCTTACCGCGACATTTTGCAAAAACAAACGCAAACGCGAACCAGCATTCCAAAACAGTCAGTTCTCATTCCCACCGATCATAGTGCCACATGTAGGGAATCAACAGTATTCGACCCCCCCCCTAGGCCTCCAGGTTTCGAACCTTTGAGACCCAGAAACCCTCAGTATGGAATGCCAACTTCGTTTATGGCAGGGTTACATAATGCATCAACTTCGTCCCCACTCCAAGGGTCTGGTTCAGGAATGAACCATTTGGGTACAAATTTCCGGAATATAGGAAACTTTGCCCAATTGCCTACCCTTACAACCAATAGTCAAGCAGCACTTAGGCAACATATGGATGATATCAATAATGATATGGTAGGAATCCTAGCCCGTGAAATGAATGCTATTTACAATCCCCTAATCCAGAATATAAATAGAACAAACCAAGAAAATGCAGCCCAGATGGCCAGAATAGCAGATTTTTTTGGTGCCCCTAATGCGCCTGCAAGGTGTAGGCAAAACCCAATGGTGATTCGAAATGAAGAACCCATAATCGAACAAATTCGACCCCCTGTATAAGTGGTCGAAGAAAGAAATATAGGGGGTAAGATTAAGGAACCAGGAAGTTCAGGAAGTTCAGAATGAACAGCCTAGACCTGTAATGATGGTGAATAGGGACCAAAATGCAGACGAAATTGTTCATAGAATTAGAAATGACAATTTGGTGGCAGAAAATAACCTCACCACCATGATTGAAAGAATAATGGCCCAGAATGGTTTAAATTCAGGATTTAGGAGGCCAAATTACACATCTCCTATTATAGATTATGTTTTGCAAACAGAATTACCCAGGGGCTTTAAAGTCCCTAAATTCACGAAATTTACTGGAGATACAAGTGAATCAACAGTGGAACATATAACAAGATATTTAACTGAAGCAGGAGATATAGTAAATAATGAAAATCTCAGGATAAAATACTTCCCAAGTTCTTTAACGAAGAACGCTTTCACTTGGTTTACCACCTTGCCCCCTGGATCTGTGGACACATAGCCTTATTTAGAAAGACTTTTCCATGAACAATTTTACATGGGTCAGTCTAAAATCAGTCTCAAGGAACTAGCAAGCATTAAGAGAAAGTTCACGGAACCAATAGATGAATATTTGAATAGGTTCCATTTATTAAAATCCAGATGCTTCACAGTGGTCCCTGAACATGAATTGGTCGAAATGGCTGCTGGGGGCCTAGATTATTCCATTCGAAAGAAATTGGATACACAATATCTTAGAGATATGGCCCAATTAGCAGACAGAGTTCGTCAGGTCGAAAGGTCAAAAGATGAAAAGGCTAGGGCTAGTAAAAATCATAAGAAAGAGAGAATAGCCTACATAGAGGCTGAAGAGGAGAACATAGATGATTCTCAAGACCCTTATGACTTTGATCAGTTCGAAATAGATCTTGCAGAACTAAAGGAAGCACCCCCTTATGCTTGCAAAGTTCTGCTTCCTTCCAATGGAAAGGATTCTGTCGAAAGTGAAAGGAATGATAAATTCCCTAAGAAAATCTATACTTTCGACATAACTAAATGTGATGAGATATTTGATCTGCTTGTTAAAGATGGCCAGTTAATAGTCCCTCATAACCTTAAGGTTCCTCCGTTAGAACAAAGGAAGAAGAGGGGCTTTTGTAAATATCATAACTTTTTAGGCCATAAAACCTCACAGTGTTTTCTTTTCAGGGATCTGATACAAAATGAAATCAAAGATGGCAGGCTGAAGTTCTCAGACAAGGGGAAGAATCCAATGAAAGTTGATACGGATCCGTTGCTGATGGCGGAGACTAACTATGCTGAACCTCTGGACATCAATGTAGTAGAAATTGCTGAGGGGAAAGTTGAATCGAAAATAGAATTCGAAGAGGAAGGGGACTTCATCTTAATCAAAAACGAAAGAGAGGCTACTGATGGCCTCCCATTGATAAAAAAAAAGAGAGGCTACTGATGGCCTCCCAAAGGTGCTCAAAGCAAAGATATTAAGTGACAAAAAATTAACTGAGGCCACTGAGGGTCTTAGGATGAAATTTGAAGAAGTCAATTTCTGATGATCAAATGCTAGGAGTGAATATGGTGGACTTCGAATAGCCTAACACTGAAATCCCTGCTGAGAGTTTCCTTTAAACTACCTGCAGAAATCCCCACCGACAGATGGCTGCAGGTGAATGCTGATAAGGGAAAAGGGAAGTGGCGCAGCTTTGACCGAGGAGGCAGGACTGCGATGGCTTACAGGAGGAAATTCAATTCAAATAGGAGGGAAGAAATAAGATTGGATAATTATAAAGGCAGAAATCCAATGTCTCGCTCTCAATGGCGCATACACTAGAGAAACCAAAAATCTGCAAGGGATTCGAAGCCTATGGGAATAGGAGAATCTAGTACCAATAACCCAACATCAGTGAACCAGACTGGGGGCAAACCCCCAATGTCCAGGAAAATTTTTTCACCATAGAAAGACACTGAAGAAAATAAGACTCAGAAGGAGGCTACAAACGAAGAGGACTTGATGACTGATGACTTTGAATCAGAAGGGGAATCCTTCTTTAATTCAAAATGCAATGTAGTTTCGGTTCTGCCTTGTGAGTACAATCAGGATACAGAGGTTTATGCTGGTGAGGAGACTGATGAGGACGAAATGGCCAGACATAGGCCAGTGTGCTATTATGTGATGAACAATGGAGCGGTCGAAGAGCAGAACGCTTTCTTCGAAAAACTAGACGAAGGAATGAGGAACCATCTAAAACCCTTATTCATCAGGGAAAAGGTGGAACAATATGGTGTGAACAAGGTTTTGGTGGATGGTGGAGATGCTGTTAATTTGATGACTCAATTCATGCTGAAAAGGATAGGCATGCAGGACTCAGATGTTAGACCTTACAACATGGTGCTTTCGAATTATGAAGGAAAGGTTGGCAAGACTTTGGGAGTAATACAAGTTAACTTGACAGTTGGTTCCCTCACAAGACCAACAATGTTTATGGTCATTGATGCGAAGGCAAACTACAATCTGTTGCTTGGCAGGGAATGGATCCATGAAATTGGTGCAATGCCTTCTTCAATGCATCAAAGGTTGGTATTGTGGAGAGATGATGGAATTGTCGAAAACATAGAAGCAGACCAAAGTTAGTATTTGACAAAAATCAACAATGTGGACAAAAGAAACTTCGACCGAAATATGGCCAACATAGGGCCATGTCACCCACCTGAGGAATATTTCGAGCCCAATGAGAATGCTTATTATTCCCTAACCTTGCGTCCCAATGGGTTCCAATGGGATAGGGAAATCATGTGGGATGGGCAGGTGATTGAGAAAGATGGAGAGACTTCGACGATGCGGCCAACTGGATGGGCAAGCGAAGGTTATTATGACTGAGTCAGATTACTACCAAAAGATTTCGGCCTATCTGGTTGAGAACAGACGAAGAACGGATCTCGAAGCCGAAATACAAAACATGGCTGTCGAAGCCATAGACAAAAAAGAAATAGCAAATCCTGAAGGAAACCATTCACCCTCACCATGTGATGGACAAACTTCTGAATTGGTGGATCAACGACTAGATGCCATTTATGATCAAGAGCCCTTGGGGTTCGAGAAGGATCCAGAGTCATCAAGCGCTAAGATGCTGGCCCAAGATCCTTTGGAGGAAGTTGATATTGGGGATGGCGTTGAAAAACGGGTTACGTACATCAGTGCGAAACTTAGTCCCATTCTAAAAGGCAAGGTGGTTGAAATGCTCAAACAAAACAGAGATTGCTTCGCCTGGGACTACGATGAAATGCCTAGTTTAAAGAGGGAACTGGTAGAACATAGGCTTCCAATCAAGGATGGAAAAAAGCCCATCAAGCAGATGCCTAGGCGATTCGCTCCAGCAATCCTCTAAAAAATAAAGGCAAAGGTGGAACGTCTCCTTCTATGCAAATTTATCAGGACCACAAGGTACGTAGAATGGCTTGCTAATATTGTACCTGTTATTAAGAAAAATGGCTCTTTACGAATTTACATAGATTTTAGGGATTTAAACACTGCCACCCCCAAAGATGAATATTCCATGCCTATAGCAGAAATGCTGATTGATTCTGCCGCGGGTTTTCGAATACCTGAGTATGTTAGATGGATACTCTGGGTATAACCAGATTTTTATTGCTGAGGATGATGTTCCCAAAACTGCTTTCAGATGTCCAGGCGCCTTAGGCACTTATGAATGGGTAGTTATGCCCTTTGGACTAAAAAATGATGGGGAAACATATCAGAGGGCAATGAACACCATTTTTCATGATTTCATTGAGTCATTCATGCAGATTTATATAGATGACATAGCAGTCAAATCTGTTTCTGATGAGGATCATTTGACTCACCTTTGCCAGTCATTCGAAAGAATGAGAAAACATGGCTTAAAAATGAATCCTCTTAAATGTGCTTTCTTTGTTCAGGATGGGGATTTCCTAGGCTTTGTGGTCCACAAGAAGGGGATCAAAATTAACTTGAACAAGACGAAGGATATTATGGAGACGAAACCTCCTTCAACAAAGAAAGAGTTGCAATCTCTATTGGGTAAAATTAACTTTTTAAGGAGATTCATATCTAATTTGAGTGGGAGAACTCAGGATTTCTGTCCACTCCTCCGTCTCAACCAAGGGAATTTTGAATGGACAGCGCAACATCAGGAGGCATTTGAGAAGATCAAAGCCTATTTGATGCATCCTCCTATACTGGCATCCCCTTTTAAAGATAAACCAATGAGACTGTATATCTCTGCCTCCAATGTAACTATAGGTAGTATGTTGGCCCAAGAAAATGATGATGGCGTCGAAAGAGCCATCTACTATCTTAGTAGGGTCCTAAATAAAGCTGAGACTAAGTATAGTAGCATTGAAAAATTATGCCTATGTCTGTATTTCTCTTGTATAAAACTTAAATATTATATTAAACCAGTTGATGTTTATGTTTCATCTCACTTTGATGTTATTAAACATATGCTTTCAAAACCAATCATGCACAACAGGATTGGCAAATGGGCTTTAGCGCTCACTGAGTATAATTTGACCTTCAAGCCTTTAAAGGCCATGAAAGGACACGTAGTTTCAGATTTCATAGTGGATCACTCTGTGAGTGAGGACTTCGCGTTAGATTATGTTGAGATCCACCCTTGGAAATTATCCTTCGATGGATCAATGCATAAAAACGGAAGTGGTGTTGGAGTCCTTATAATTTCTCCTGAGGGAATCCCAACAAAATTCAAGTACAAGTTAGAAGGCCCTCCATGTTCGAACAACGAAGCTGAGTATGAAGCATTAATTGCTGGACTTGAAGCTTTGTTGGAATTGGGGGCAACCAGAGTCGAAATTAGGGGAGACTCAGAGCTGGTCATCAAACAAATAACCAAAGAATACAAATGTATCAAGGAAAATTTGATCATGTACTTCGTTATTGCTAACAGATTACTCAAGAAATTTGAATATGTGGATTTAAAACATATTCCCAGAATTGATAATCAGGAGGCAAATGGCTTGACTCAAATAGCTTCAGGATATAAGACATCTAGAGAAAAACTCCAATATCTCATAGAAACAAGAGGCGGAATAATGGCTACCAAATTATCACCATTAGACTTGGAAAATTCGAAACTTGGTTATGCAGATCAGAAAGAATTCGAAGTACTAAATATTGATACTTTGGTAGATACAAATTGGAGAAGTCCCATAGTAAATTACCTGAAAGAACCTTCAGTAAGTACAGAGAAAAAGATCAAATATAGGGCATTGTCTTATGTCCTAATATGGAATGAACTTTTTAAGAAAACCCCAGAAGGTATCTTACTCAAATGTTTAGGAGAAAATGAAGCATATTTAGCATTGTCCAGTGTGCACAGTGGGGCATGTGGGGCATATCAAGCATGTCACAAAATGAAATGGTTAGTGTTTCGATATGGAATGTATTGGCCCACTATGCTCAAAGACTGCATAGAATTTGCTAAAGGATGCGAGGAATGCCAAGTTCATGCAAGTATTCAACATGCTCCTGCGAGTGAGTTACATTCAATTGTTAAGCCTTGGCCTTTTAGAGGATGGGCGTTAGATCTAATTGGTGAAATTCGACCAACATCATCCAAAGGGCAGAAATATATCCTTGTGGGTATAGATTATTTTACAAAATAAGTCGAAGCAATTCCTCTAGTGAATGTTGATCAAGAGGATATTATGGAATTTGTCCAGAGGCAAATAATTTACAGGTTCGGAATACCAGAAAGTATCACAACAGATCAAGGTTCAATTTTCACAGGGCGAAAAATGCAAGAGTTTGCAAAAGAAATGGGATTTAAGTTACGCACGTCAACTCCTTATTATGCTCAAGCTAATGGACAAGTGGAAGCAGCCAATAAAGTCATAATAGGGTTGATAAAGAAACATGAAGAACGAAAGCCAAAGAGCTGGCACAAAACTTTGGACCAAGCTTCGTGGGCATGTCGAACATCCCCTAAAGAAGCAACGAATACTACTCTGTTTTGACTTACGTTTGGACACGACGCAGTGCTGCCAGTCGAAATACATTTACAATAAGTGAGAATCCAAAGACAAAATGAGATACCAGCTGATCAATATTGGGAAATGATGATGAATGAATTAGTGAACATGGATGAATATAGGCTACATGCTTTAGAAGTTATGAGAAGACAGAAAGAAAGAGTAGCCAGAGCATACAACAAAAGAGTTAAAAATAAGTTGTTCTCAACCAATGACCTGGTATGGAAAGTTATATTACCTATGGATAAAAAGAATAAATTATTAGGTAAATGGTAACCCCATTGGGAGGGTCCCTTTCGGGTTTTGAAAGCATTTTCAAATAACGCTTATGAAATAGAAGAACTAGCAGAAGATAGGAGAATCCTAAGGGTAAATGGGAAATACTTAAAGAAGTACAAACCATTTCTGCAAGAAATTAGAATAAGAAAACAGTAGCGACAAATAAATATTAGCGAAGCCAAGATGGAAATACTAGAATGGATACTGCAACATATCAGAGAACTGAAAGGGTTTATGCTAAGAGAAATGTGTAAAAGTAGGAGAGAGGAAGAAGAAAAATTGTTTTATAGTGAAAAGTGATCGTCTATCGAGGGGCACGTGTTCACATCTTGAAGGAGAAGGTGAGAAGTTTGTCAAGTCACCCAACATTGGGAATAGTTATTCATCATTATAAACTGCTGCACGCACGTCTTGAAACGACGTTTTTGGAGAGATGTCATGATGATATCTTTAAAGTACGAAAAGGTCCTCTTTGTTGGTCGAAATAACATAAATCACAAGAAATGCCTATTTCTGCACCCATTCGAAACAAACATTTTTTGGGGGCAATCTGTTAGCTAGGAATTTCGACCAGGTTAATATAGGAGCTTTTACACTTTAAAATTTCCATAAAACGGCTGAAAAAGAGCTTTTATGTCGAAATACATTACTATATCTGCGTCGAAGATAGTCTAAAAAGACAGATTGTTTATTTGGTCCAAATAGCGCATTTTCGACGGCCACGTAAGACAATCATTACTGAAGGCTTGAGCGAGTTTATTTGAAATTCGAAAAGGGTTTCTTTGGATAAGAAGGACGCGTGGAAGCCTTAGAGTGTCGAAAGACATGCAAGAGAGCAACGTGGCCTTTTCCTAGAATAGTACCGTTATGGATAGGACATTATAAATAGGTGTTTTTACGTTAGATTTGGATGTTCATTTTCATGTACTAAAAGATCTCAAAACACTCAAATTACCGTGAATTAAGGGAAATGAGTCAGAAGACACAATGTACGTATTGAACATCATCATTCTTTACAATTTCAATATAAGTCTTTTTATATTTAGTTCACTGTTACAGTATTTCTGCCCTTAAATCCTTCGATTTCCTTGCATTTCCTTGTTTTACTTGCCTTTAAACACACTTATTTTGTTAGAAACTTCACTTTTACTTTATCCTTTTATTCAAACACTTCATATTTCCAGAAACTGTTATTTTCTCAGAAACTCCTTATCTTTACATTCAAGCATTAAATCCTAAGTCTAATTCGAAGCCTTTTCTTCCTACATTCAGTCAGTTTATTCCTATAGACAATTTTAGAGATATTTCTTAAGAATCTCACTTTCGAACTTAACATACAATATAAGTTTATCAAGATAATGGGTATGTACATAGAAATGAGTTATGACACATGTGTTCTAGGATCAATCTAGTCGATCCTGCAAGTAACCAATAATAATCAATAAATTGGAAGACTAGCGATTGTTTACTAGAAATCACTGTAAACATACCCAAAATCACATCCAAACCTCTTAACGGTAAACAAACCAAATCAACAACAAAGTCTCTGTCGAAGATCGACAAGGGACACTTCAAACACACAAAAGAAGTAGTCACCGACCCCTTGGCTGGAGTATCGACGACCATTTCTCCATTCAAAGAAGACAACACAAGACCCAATCTTTCAACCAATCAGCAGCAATAAAACAATGAGTAGCACCCTTATCTGATGGTAGCCCGATCTCAAATCAATCTTACTAAACATGCGAGCACCAACCAATCGGTCCATTAAATCATCAATTCTCGGAAGTGGATATCTATTCTTGATTGTTACTTTGTTCAACTGACGGTAATCAATGCAAAGTCTCATGCTACCGTCCTTCTTCTTTACCAATAAAACTGGGGCTCCCCAAGGTGACATACTTGGTCGAACAAACCTCTTCTCAAGCAAATCTTCCAATTGACTTTTCAATTTGGCCAATTCAGACGCGAACATCCTATTTGGTGCCATAGAGATAGGTCGGTACCAGGTACAAGATCCACGGAAAACTCAACTTCTCTCACTGGCGGTGCACTTGGAATCTCATCAGGAAACACTTCAGGAAAATCGCACACCACCAGATGATCTGCAATCACTGCTTGACTCTCCACAGATAGAGTTGCCATCAATGCAAACACCAACGCCTCTTCCTTCATGAACTCATTCAATTCCTTCGTCGATACCACCAAGACTCGCTCTTCTTCTTCCAAAGAAGAAAACCTCACAGTGTTGTTGTAGTAGTTGATATGAACATAATTGGCTTTCAACCAGTTCATACCCAAGACCACATCCAACCCAACAAGTGGTAAAAAAACAAGGTCCACAACAAAATCTTTATCAAAGATTGACAAAGGACATCTTGCACACATAAGGGAAGTAGTAACTGATCCCTTAGCTGGAACCTCTACAATCATATCTCTATCCAAAGAAGATAAGGTGAGATCCAACCTCATCACACAATCAGCAGAAATAAAACAATAAGTAGCACCAGTATCAATAATAGTAATGAGAGGAATGCTATTAATGAAACTAGTACCTCGAACAAGTCCATCTTCATTTTCCGTCTAATTACCCGACAAAGCAAACACCCTTCCCACTTCTGGAGCTTTCTTCGGATTCTTGCATTGAGTGCTAATATGTCCTGCTTTTCCGCATCGGAAACATCATACCTCCTTATCCCTATCTCCCATGCCGCTTCTACAAACATTACTCTTGCGACCAGGTTTTCCATATTTGAAACAAACAATGCTAGCAGGAGCATCTCCCCCCACTAAACCTTCGCCCTTGCACCATCTTTTGTTTCCCTTTACCAACTGGAGTGTCATATGGTTTTCCACGGCTTTACTGCCCCTTGTTCCTCTTATCAGAAACGATTTTATAATGAGCATTACTATCCTCCTCAAAGATCCTACAGCTATCAATCAAATCCACAAAGACACGGATCTTCTGAAAACCCACAACTTTCTTGATTTCAGGTCACAAACCATTCTCAAATTTAATGCATTTTGAGAACTCGCCATTTGGCCCATCATAATGCGGATAGAACTTCGCCAACTTTATGAATCTAGCAGCATAATCAGTGATAGACATATTTCCTTGCTTCAACTCAAGGAATTCAATCTCCTTCTTGCCTCTAACATCCTCCGGGTAATACTTTCTCAAGAACTCCCTTCGGAACACATCCCAAGTAATCTCTTCACCAGCAAGTTCCAACCTTTGGCGGATCTCAACCCACCAATCATCAACTTCAGCAGTCAACTTGTGCGTACCATAACGGATCTTCTGCGCAAGAGTGTAATCCATCACCCTGAAGATTCTTACAATCTCCCTGAGCCAATCTTGAGCTCCTTCTGTATCATACGTCCCTTCAAAGGTAGGAGGGTTCTCCCTCTGAAAGGTAGCCAAGCTACGAGACCCTGCGTTCTCGTCAACATTTGGCAGATTTTGAAACGCCTGAGCCATTGCCTGCTGTTGTACCCCAAAATTTGCCCTCTCATGTTTTCCAAAGTCTTCCCCCTGCATGGTTGATCATAAACTCTTGCCTAAGGAAAAAGAAAATTTTTGAGTGGTGCTTTAAGTACCTTTCGATTGCCATTCTGGAAGACCCTTCGATTGGTATTCTGAAGGAGCCTTTCGATTGACATTATGAACAAGCACTCTGATTGGCATTATGTCAAGGCTTTCGATTGACATTCTGAAAGACCCTTCGATTGGTATTCTGAAGGAGCCTTTTGATTGGCATTATGGACAAGCACTTCGATTGACATTATGTCAAGGCCTTCGATTAGAATTTTGGAAGACCTTTTCGTTTGGCACCCTGGGCCATGCCTTTCAATTGGCATGCCAAGGGATCCTTCGATTTAGCATTGTGTCAAGGCAGCTTCGACAAGCATGTTAACCATGTCCTTCGATTAGCATGAACAACACCTTTCGATTGGCCTGTTAACAAAGCCTTTCGATTGGAATTTTAATTAGTACCCTTCGATTGATATTTGGACCAGGGCCATTTGAAGAACTCCTTCCAGGCCATTTGAAAGAGGCCATCAAGAGGGAACTCAAAAAAAACATGTCCAGGTACACTGAACGTGAGAAAATGGCATGTTTCCCTTGCAAATGTAGAAATAATTAAATGCTGATTGTGGATTTAATTCTTGAGTTAAAGGCCAGATTTTTGCCTTTTCTATTCCTAAAGAGCTGATTCGACCAGAGTGATTCTTTTCAAAATCAAGCAGTCGAAGCAGAAGAAGTCCATTCGAAGGAGGCAACTCACGACCAATCGAAGAGCATGGCCTGAAGGCATTCAAAAATCAAAAGTGTCCAGATTCATTCCAGATTCCAAAGAGACACGAATATTTCAAAAAGGAAATATTTTAATGTGTCTGATTCTTGTCTCATGGCTTTAATGGCCTGGTTAAATGGTTGTCCCTTGCCATTGTCATGCACCCTCACACTCCTATAAATACAAGGCCAGTGACACATTACCAAGGACGGAAAAAAAAAACAACAGAAAAACGAAAAAACACAGAACAGGGGGAAAAATAGAAAAAACAGAGAAGAAACAAAAGAGGGAACAAACAGAAATGAAACAAGAGAACAGAAAAGAAAAGGAGAACAAAAAAACATTGGAGAGGCGCTGCCCATACAATCCATCAAAGGTTGTCAGAATTTTCCAAGCCAAAGCAGTCCTTCAGATCGAAGGTGCCCACGCCCAGAAGCCCTCAGATTGAAGGTGCTCCCATCCAACCAGTACCCAAATCGAAGATTCAATCTGCTGGTAAGAGAGGGTAAATTGTCAAAACTTTTCATTTTGCATAACACCTCCATATTTTCTATCCCATTCGATTTGCCATCCTAGACAGAACTCAAGGGCTTGGATTTGGCCCCAGGTCATGTTCTTCGTTTGCTAACATTTGCTGCAGATTTAGCCTGAAAAGACTCAGCGCACGCAGGATCGAAGGGCCTGGGGTTTGATACCAGGCCCTGAGTTTTATTTTGCTAACATACTTTTGTAGGTATAGCATCCCAGATCGAAGGAGACACCTTCTCTGGATCGAAGCTTCCAATAGTCCTCCTGGATCGAAGAAGGCATTTTTCCCAGGATCGAAGGGAAATCCCCTTCCCTGGATCGAAGGCTGTTCATGCCCACTTCCTGGCCCAATCGAAAGAACCATGACCCTGTTTGGATCGAAGCTTCCATTCCCTCCTTGGCTCTAAGCTCCTTTTTTCCCTGGATCGAAGGATCCCCCTTGTATTTTATTTTTGTTTTCATTGACATCTTTTTATCTTTTTAATTAACATTAAAATAAAAAAAATCACAAAAACATTAGGCTAGTTGTTTTTCCAACTATATTTATTTCTTAAATAAATTAATTAATTATTTTAACATTTTTCTTAAAATTAAAAAAATTAATTGACTTAGGCCTTATGTTCTTTTATATAAAAAACAACAAAAAGATTTTATTCTTAGGATTTTTAGAGGTTATTTTCAGATTCGCGCGCGTTTATTTTATTGTAACTGCCTACTGGTTTGTAATAGCTTAACTAAGACTTTTACACTTTACTGCTTTTTATTCCCCCAATTTTTGGACATGTAAATAATCTCCCTCCCCGAAGCCTTGTAATAGCGTAGGATTTACAATTCCCGCACTTTAAATTCCTGTACATATATTAACTGTTTAGATGTATGCTAACTAGGCTATGCATGACAAGATTAATCTTTAATTTAAAATCAACCGTAGCTCACCAAACATGTACAAAGATAATATAAACTGAAAGTTGACACACTCGCACATGTCACTCTTAGGGTACGCCTCACTTGGTTGCCTCGAACATGGTCATTGAGTATAAGATGTTTTAGAGGTCTCCCTCCTGTCCAAAGATCAAAGTTGCCTCGAAACGGTTGCCTCGATAAAAATGATCTAAGACATTAGGGTTACCACTAAGGCGTCCTAACATTGCTTTAGTGACCACACGTCCCTTAAACCGAATTGACCCGAAAACTCCAACGACAGTGCTACCTACTCCTCAATAGTGGGATAGCACTGTCTAAAGGACATTTGCACAATTTATTTCCTTTTTGAGTAGGTAGATGTTCTTAAGTACTTGCTCTTTTGAAAACAAAAACAAAACTTTTCGCACTTACACTCTCTTCAAAACAAAAACTCTTTTCAAACCCACAAACACAAAGAAAAGCAAACTTTTGAAAACATAGTGAGCAAGTACCTAAGAGCCCGTGGATAACCACAGATAGAAAGGGTGCTAACACCTTCCCTTTCTATAATCTACCTCCCGAACCCGAGAAACATCTCGAAAAGGAATTTTTCTATGCTTTTGTCCTTTCCTTGTTGGATAAAATAAAAGACGGTGGCGACTCTTGCTTACCGCGACATTTTGCAAAAATAAACGCAAACGCGAACCAACATTCTAAAACAGTCAATTCTCATTCCCACCGATCACAGAACTGGCGACTCTGCTGGGGATTGTATTATAAGGTGTACCTTAGGATTAGATCACTTGTGTTTTCAATTGTATTGCTTTGCATGCTTTTAATTTTGTGGGCTTGTATCGGAGTTCTATAAATCCTCCACCCGGATTTGGGAAACATTCATAGATAGCAATACGTTGTGGAAATTGTGTAGGGTATACCGACACGGCTGGAGCAATAGCTATATTAGTGCGACATATTTGTGAGTACCGGTAGCCTTTGAGTCAATCAAAGAGAATACGGGGCCGCTGAGTGATGTCACTAAGCACTAATGACCTAGAACCTTACTTGACCATCTTGGCCTTTTTTAGGGTAGTGAGATGACCGACTTTGGTGCAGTCCGAAGTTGGTAGATACTCGATACTACACTCATTGAGGATTGTTTTCTTGGAATATTTTGGTTGCTAGTTCAGTGGCTAAACCAAAACGATGAACATAGAAAACAATCCAATGATATTGAGCTCCTTAGAACCCGTTTACTATTTATAGGACAGGTTTTGAGCCAACTAAACTCAAGAGGGTACTTACCTATGAAACCTCATGCAAGCCTGAAATATAAGGGCTCTTTTGTGTGACTTGTGTGCTTTCAAACTTGAACTACTTGCACATTCTTGTTATCTGACAACATGAGTTCCTTGCAGGTTTTGTTTACAGTTCTTATCCGATAATTTGGATTTATTGCAGGGTTTACTTACATCACTTCACACTTTTGCTTAAACGCATAGCATACACATCATAACATCATACCTTAACATTTCCTTAACCATTTCAAGGATCTCAAAGGTTTGTGATGCAGGTTATGGAAAATCAAATGTCCAGCAAGGGGCAAAGGGGATTTATTTTCCTCTAGCCAAAGTTGTTTAGAAATCAAAACACGATAACTTGAGTCAGGGGCTATGACCCACTCGATATGGTGAGCTTGACTCTTGAAGAAGGACTCTCAGCAACATGAAGTTCCTTCAATCAAGCTACCAGATTCAAATTCTAACAGTTTCTTGTTTACCCTGCGAGATCCTTGAAAACATTGCATACATATATCATAATTATCATTGCATAACAGGTCATCCGATACAGGTCTCTCATGTTCTCGCTGTTTATTTCAGCAATGGCTTTCCAACCAGACAACCAAGATCTCCGGGCTCAAAATGCCCAACTTCAAGAAATGTTCTTGAACCTATCCCATGGGCAAGAAGAAATAAAATCTCTCCTCACAAGGGGCTTGATCCTAGGGAATCCAGGAGGCATCAAGAATGATCAGTTGGAAGGGCTACAAATTGAGTTGGCAAAAATGAAGATCCAGATGATGGGACAGCTGGTGGGCCAGATGGCTCTCATTCAAGACTTAGCTCAAAGACAAGAAGAGCTCAGGGTACTCATCAAAAAGCTGCTTCAAAATAACCAAGTGGGGCAAACAACTAGGGTTGAAGATCAAGTCATCATTAAACCACCTTTGGGGCAAGAAGACAGGGGAAAAGCTCATCAGCTTGCTTCAGGGTCACAAGCCCAGCATCAACGGGGTAATCGGCGTAAGCGAAATACGCCTGGAAGACATTTCTCTGAGACTGATATACCATCATCTCTAATACTGAAACGCTTGTTGGAGGTCAATCTGATTACTTTAAAGGATCCCCTCCGGAATCCCAACACCTCTGCTCCTGGCTATCGTCTCGATGCATTTTGTGTATACCACTCCCATAGTCCTGGACATGACACCGACGGCTGTTGGACTCTGAAGAACAAGATCCAAGACTTGATTGACGAAAGGGTGCTGGAGTTCATGCCGAATGGCGAGATGAAAATCTTTCGCTGAGAATTCTCCATCTGAGATGACTAGTTCAAACTAAGAGACTTTTGTTCATTTGAATTCTGAAGTTGTATTTTTCTTTTGTTATTCAAACAATTATTTGTTAATGTCAAACTCTGTTTCATTAATGCATTACATATGTTTTTCTTGAATTCATCCTCATTACATTTAAACTATGCTTTTTACCTTCTTTATGACATTCAACTCTTGCTAAAAGTTACAAGCCTTTAGAGGGAGGATGACGAAACAATGCCATAATCTCATACAGTATGCTTTTGGACAGACCTTGCTGACGATGTACAAGAATTTCTTTCAAATCCTAAACACTGGAGTTATAAGGAAGATAATCCCTAGTCAACCCCTTCAAGCCAAAGAAGTAGGAGTTTTCTGTTTTTAAACAAATTGAAACCTTTGATTTAAACCTGGGGCAGGGTAGTCACTCAGTTAATTCAAAAGATGCACATTGAAGTCGTAAAACTCTCAGTTCATAATACAACGAACAACATCAAAAGCATTCCTATGGAATCAAAAGACAATGGTGGTTCCTTATTGTTTCCAGTGATTTCTGGTAAACAACCGCTAGTCTTCCAAACTATCGAATAATCTTTATTAACGCTACTCAATCTCTCTGGTAACTCACAGGATCGACTAGATTGATCCTAGGACTCCTTGGATATTAAAGTTACTCTCACAATCGAACAATTATTCATGGTTGCTATTGTACAAGTGTTTGGTTTATTTCGATCCTTCTCTCTAAGAGTTTAAAAATGTGGTCAAATTGTACATGAAAACTAAATTATACGAATAAATGCTAATTGTAATGCTGATTGAAGAGACATATAAAACTGTATGAAAAATGAAGTAAATGATTTCGATTTGCAAAACATTTAACATAAAAGGTTTCTGGAATGTAGAAGTTTAAAATGTGAAGAAAGTGTTTAATGCAATTTTAAGTAAAAGGATGCGTTTGAAAAACAATACTTGGAAGTAAAGGTATTGAAAGCGTAACAGTTCTCTGAAATATAAAGTGCTCGAAATATAAAGAAAGCAATAAAGAGTAAAACTTCTGAGGAAAAGACTTTGAAATGAAAAGACGATAAATAAAGAAACTTGTAAATGTTATTCGATAAAAAGAAAAGAGGAAAGTACTGGAAATGGTAAAAAGGCTTTCATTAAGTTAAAAATACATGGTGCTATCATACATACATCTCTCTTGCATTCGTTTCCCTTGCCATGTGGTAGTTTGAATGTTATTGAGTATTTTGTATAACAGATATGACACACTGAAATCCTAATACTAAGACTTCTATTTATACTAATTCGACCCTAACGGTCTCGCTATAGGATCATGCCACGTTTCGAACATGCAAGACAATGCTTCTTTCATCTTTCCACGTGTCCCCAAATGCTCCAACACATAACTTTCAAACTTTGAAAGTCCCGCTTCCATTTAAATTTTAAATGCTTTGGTGTTTCTCCGTTTCGAACGCTCTTCCCAAACCTAGCCTCGCTGTTGTTTCGAGACCCCTTTGGATATTTTCCCATGATCATCGTTCGAAGCTTCAAGCTTTTGACACACTCATTCGAAACACTGCTTCTGCAACTTCGAAATATGGTGTTCAATTCCATTTCGATTAGAACTTTTAACTCTTTTGAATTCTAGATAACATTATCAAAATCTTCAGCCAACAAATTGCCCCTTTAAAATATGTATTTCGATCTCTTTGAGAAATACCTATTTTAAACATTTATACAAGATTTTGATAGGATTTTCGAATCATCATAACATTTAATGCCTTTGACTCCAGTCACATCAATCATAGCACCTTTTGAGTTCCTTAACCGCCCAGAGTCACTTCACAGCGTGGAGCAGTTATAGGTAATGATTGTTTTTAAATCACGCCTATGACCTATATCACCTTCTCGCCACCTCTTCATCACACCAATCCATGATCTCCACGTATCACACTTTTACTCGGTGGATGTTTAATCTTCTCATTATAAAACGTCAATTTACTCTCCCTTTTCCTTTTTTACACTCTAAATCTTTCATACTCTGAATTTTCACTCTTCTTCTCTCATAAACAATCTAAGCTCTTTAACACCAGAAATGTCTTCCTCCACCTCTTCCCAACTCAAGAAAGTCTCAAAGAAGAAGGGAAAGACTACAGGAGCAACCATGGAGAGTAAAATCGTCACCATTCAAGGCCAATCTGCTATTGCTCCTCAAATGATTTCCAAAGAGAAAGAAATGCTGTACGCATCACAGGTACTCATCCCTACCCATGTTGCTGGTAAGAGGTTAGCCTTAAATGGTCCTCTTACAGTTTTTGAAATACTAAAGGACACCAGGACAATTTTTCCCGTATGTTATAGCTTCAAACCTTTATTCAACAAAATGGATACCCCTAGGGTAGTAGAATCCCTCAGTTCGAATACCGCAGAAACCCCAACTGTTCCTCCCAAGGACCCATTTGTTTTGGATTATGTAAAAAGCAATTTTAAACCATTTAGATCTTGCCCTACTTCTGATATTGCCTATCAAAATTGGTTCGCGAAAGTAGAAGCCAAAAAATCCCAGCAATGGGAAGAACTAGGCATTTATAACCTCATTAAGCTATCGAAACCTGGATTCACCTATAGCCACCCTCTGCTGTTCGCGTCCCTTTACTTCTGGGATAGTACCTACAACACTTTCCATCTCCCAGGTGGAATGATTACCCCAACTTTCTTTGATATAGCGGCTATTACTGGACTGTCGCCAGTGGGAGAAACTTATGTTCCTGACAACGAAGAACACTCCAGCATAATTGACTTCGAAGTCAAGTTAGCCAGCTTTTCCAAATTTATCAGCCATTATCATGCTGAAGGGGATAATGTGTCTGACATAGAGCATATTGCATTCTTAACCCTGTGGCTGTCTAGGTACGTTTTCTGCAGTAGATCCCTGCAGGTAGCTAGTAGATTCATTCCTCTGGCTAGGGATTTACACGAAAATCGCAAAGTGTGCCTAAGTGAATTACTCTTAGTCGACCTCTATGAGAGCCTGAGGTCAGCCGTTTCGAGTCTCAAATCCCACACCTCTAAAAACATTCTATTAGCTGGCCCATTTTGGTTACTCCAATTATGGCTAAACGCCATGTTCGAACCTTCTTTACCAACCGCCAACACCATAGATGAGCAGGATTCAGAAATAAGTGATAGGATAGTCGAAGGCACTAGGCTTCGAAGACTAACTCCTAATGATGACAAGGATGACTTCAAGGTTCAATTCTCGAAGTACATCATGATCCTCTCCAAAAGGCATAAGTTCGAAGAGAGCATGGCGCCTTTTGCTTCGAGGACTCATGGACCCTCTTGGTTTACCATGGCTCTCTCAGAAGCCATCAAGAGCAAGGAGATCCAAGATGTATGGAGAGCTTTTTTGCTTCCTAGACTCATCTCTTCAAGGATAACCCCAGCTAAGAATCAAATCCTCCTCTTTGCCTATCAACCAAACTTCGTTTCGAGGCAGTTTGGCTTATGCCAACTGATTCCTGAACCTTTGTTCCAGACTGAGAGCGCCATCACATCTGGTCGAACTTTCAAGGCAAGGGAAGCCAAGATTCAACAAGAACAATATCAAGGCTTTGCCCAATTTGAGCTGATAGCCTTCGAACCTACCCATCTCGCGGCTAAAGGGTTTCTGGAGTGGTGGATTAAGTTTTATCAAACTTGCATGTTCGATACACTTACAATTCGACAGAAACTAATTGATGCCTTCGATGTGCAGGTACCAGCAAAGAAAGGTATGTTTACTCATGCCAAAGAGATAAAAGCTTTTCAAAATTATTTTGAAACTACTTACGACCCCACGCGCTTGGACTCCACTGTGCATCAAGCAGCTGAGACCTTGAAGGAAAAATTTAAACAAAAAGTTTCTAAGCTAAAACTTCCTTCAGGGCTGTCACCTGAGGATAGGTATAGGTTGGCATTCGAAATGCATCCACCTAAATTTCCCAGATTACCTACCTCAGAACTGGCTCTGGCTTGGTTTCCCCCATATCCATGGTGGTTTACTTGCAAAGAGATGTTCAAATATCTTCAAAGGAAACCAAAGCCATCTGAGACTGTGACATGGGCTCGACACTGGCTTCATGATTTCCCAGGACATCTTCGATATGACCTTTCTGCCATGTCAATTAAATCTGATCAAGGCACAGGTGCGAATGCTTGGGAACAATCCCAAATGTCTTTTATTTTCCATATCTTTAACCTTTGCCTTAATTGTTTTGATTTTCAGCTATCAGGATAAAGACTGCTGCCTCGAAATCGAAGGAAGGGAGTGCCTCTCAGACCTCTATTGAAACTACTGAAAAAGCTAATCCACCCGAAACAACTGCTACTGCTGCAACTACAACAACAACAATAACGCCAACAATAAGTGCCCCAATTCCAACGGTAATCACTTAGTTTTTGATGCTTCGAACTCACTCAAGCTTTTTATATCTAACTTCGTTAAAATTCGTTCAGACCAACAAGCTTCCTCCCACTACTCCTAAGAAGCGAAAACCAAGCACTACTGGGGAAGATCCCACTGCTGGAGGAACCTCAAATATTGCTTCGAAGAAGAAGCTAAAGAAAGCTACACCTAAAAGTACTGTTCCGACTAGCGTCTCTGGACTCGACTCCAGGGATGCTGCTCCCTTACCAAAATCCAAAAATCCACCTTCGACCTCCAACCCACAGTTGGAACGCATAGCTAGTAACCTCTCCTCTGAGGGCCCACAGGTAAATCGAACTTCCTCTAAAAATGTTTAACTTCTTATTATCTTGGTGAATATTTTTCTTTAACATTCTGCCACTCTTTGCAGAACATCTTGAATCCCACTTCTACCATTTCGACCTCACCGTCCAGAGCTGCTGCTCCGCTTAACTCCTCTCCTCAAGGAGATTCCAGCAATTTGGTCCAAAACAAAGGTTCTTCCAATGTGGCGGTTTTAGCTGGAACTTCTGAACAGCCAGATGACCAAGGTACCTCCATTCCTCTGAAAGAGGTAAACGAAACGATACTTCAAACGTCTGCAGAGGATTCACAAAGGGTTCTTCAAAAGTCCCCTCTTGAAACTCTTCAAGAGGACCCAAAGGATACTCAGACTGAAGAAGAAAAAGCTGATTCTGGGCGAGAATTCGAAGAATCTGCAGGCGAAGAATCTGAGGAGGAAAACGCCAATGAAGAGGAAAACGCCAATGATGGTTCGACTGCCGGGACGGAGTCTAACGCACATAGCGGCGAAAGGGATGGTATCGAAGTGGTAGATTTGGACGAAGATGAAGAAGACCAAGAGCACGAAGCAAACGAAGGGGATGGTGATGCAATCAACGAAACCCTAGAGGTTGAAACAAACGTGGTTCCCCTACGCGTGGAATTCCCCCAATCCTCTCCGTCTCGAATGACTGACGAGGAACTGGCACTTCTGAGGCGAAATGACCCCATTGGGTATATGAAGGCAAAGTTGGCTCAGAGGGACGTTCCACTCGCTAGGGCTGGCACAAGTTCAACCAGCTATCCTCTTCCCACAGATGAAAGAGTCGTTCTTCTTAACAAAATTAGGAGAACTATTCTCAATGTGGATATCTTCGAAGTGCTTAAGCAAGATAGTACTGCTTGCTATACTATGAAGGAGCTGCTCACAAAGGTTAATCTTTCCAACTGCTCTTTGCCAGTTAGTACTCTCTTGTTTGATCTTCAGACTTTGTTGGACAACGTAACTGGCTACCTTCTCCAAGACGAATCTGCTGCCAAGAAGGTTCATGAGAAACGCATTGCCATGGATGCCGCCTATGAACAAGCTTCGAAGCTTTCTCAAGAAGCTGAGGATCAGGCTATGCATCTGAAGCAGGCGAAAACTGAATATGAGGCTCGAGCTGAGTCCATTCTTATTTGGGAAAGGCAGATTCTGGAACTTCAGCAGAAAGTTAAGGAGGCTAAGGAACAACAACTAGCCTTCGAAACTAATCCTGCAGGTAACCAATTCGAAGAGCTTCTCAACCGGGGGCTTGCAGAAATGGAGACTGCAGAACAACTTAAAGGAGAAGTGGCAACCTTGGAAGGTGCCAGGCGGTTTGCTCCGCAGAGACTTGAAACATTTCGAAGCACCTTTAATCGATTGAAAAATAATGTTTATTTCTAAATTTTTATATCTCATCTGACCATAACTTTGGTTTTTACATGTAATATTTGAACAACGCCATTTTGGCATTCTTATCTTGCCATCTTGGCTTTTTATAATATTTTGTTTATGTTGTTATTATTCGAATCTCCCGCAGGCTTGGCTTATATTTCTTTAAATATTTCCCATTAACCTTTAGGACACGTTTATCATCCAAGAGTTCTTCGACTTCGTATGCATTGTTTGAGAATACTTTTAATATTCGAAAAGGTCCTTCCCAATGAGGTGACCATTTTCCTAACGCTTTGTTCTTCTTATCCATAGGCAATATGACTCTCCAAACCAAGTCATTAATAACGAATACTTTTTTCTTCACCCTTTTATTGTATGTTCTGGCCACTCTTTCTTTTTGCCTCATCAAAATTTCCAACGCGTGTAACCTAATTTCGTCCAACTCAACTAATTCATTCATCATCATTTCCCAATATAATGCAGCTGGAATTTCGTTTTGTTTCTGGATTCGAACTGATTGCAGATGAATTTCTACTGGTAATACTGCATCATGGCCGAATGTAAGTTGGAAAGGCGTAGTGTTGGTGGCTTCCTTAGGAGATGTTCTACAAGCCCACAACACTTGGTCCGGAGTTTTATGCCAATTTCTTGGCTTCTTGCCAATATGCTTCTTGATTAATCCTATTATTACTTTGTTTGCTGCTTCGACTTGTCCGTTTGCTTGAGCATAATATGGTGTTGATGTTAGCAATCTGAACCCCATTTCTTGGGCAAATCCTTGCATCTTTCTACCAGTAAATACAGAGCCTTGGTCTGTAGTTATACTTTCTGGCAATCCAAACCTATAGATAATGTGCTTTTGTATAAACTCGATAATTGCCTCTTGATCAGCAACTACCAAAGGTATAGCTTCGATCCATTTGGTGAAATAATCTACTCCTACCAAGATATATTTCTGACCTTTGGACGAAGCAGGATTTATCTCCCCTATCAGATCCAATGCCCATCCTCTGAATGGCCATGGTTTGATGATCGAATGCAACTCACTTGCAGGGGCGTGTTGAATTCCTGCATGTTTCTGACATTCCTCACATCCTTTAGCAAAGTCTATGCAATCTTTGAGCATGCTAGGCCAATACAAACCATATCGAAATAGCAACCATTTCATTTTATGGCCTGCTTGGTGTGCCCCACATGCCCCATTATGGACCTCAGACAATGCTAAATATGCCTCACTTTCTCCTAGGCATTTCAATAATACACCTTCTTGGGTTTTTTTGAACAATTCGTTCCCCATGAGGAGATATGACAATGCTCTATATTTTGTTTTTCTATCCACCTTTAAAGTTGGGTCTGCTAAATAACTCTTTAATGGACTTCGCCAGTCTGTATCTGACAAAGTATTTATGGCTAGAATTTCGAATCCTTGTTTCTCAGCATATCCCAATCTCATACTTTCCAGATCCGATGGTGTGAATCTAGTAGCCATAACTCTTCCCCTTATTTCGACCAAATCTTTAAAATTCTTGGTAGATACTCTATAACCTGAAGCCAACTGCGCTAAGTCATTTGCTTCTTGGTTTTCTAATCTTGGTATGTGTTGAATGTCCATGTATTCAAACTTTCGTAATAGCCTATTGACTATGACGAAGTATACCATTAAATTTTCCTTTATGCACTTGTATTCTTTTGTGATTTGTTTGACCACCAATTCAGAGTCTCCTTTAATTTCGACTCTGGTTGCCCCCAATTCCAACAAAGCTTCAAGTCCAACAATGAGCGCTTCATATTCAGCTTCGTTGTTCGAACAACGAGGACCATCCAATTTATACTTGAATTTTGTTGGAATTCCTTCAGGAGAAATTAGAAGGACTCCAACACCACTTCCATTCCTGTGGGTTGAACCATCAAAGTACAATTTCCATGGTTGCATTTCGACGTAACTCATGCTTGTCTGCTCAACCAACGAATGATCCACAATGAAATCAGAAATCACTTGACCTTTCATAGCTTTTAAGGGCATAAAAGTCAATGAATATTCTGTTAAAGCCAGAGCCCACTTTCCAACTCTACTATGCATTATTGGTTTTGAAAGCATATGTTTAATGACATCGAAGTGAGACGAAACATAAACATCAACAGGTTTTATATAATACTTGAGTTTCATACAAGAGAAGTACAAACAGAGACATAGCTTTTCTAAATTGCTATATCTGGTCTCTGCATCATTTAGCACTCTACTTAAATAGTATATGGCTCTTTCGACGCCATTGTTATCCTCTTGTGCTAACATACTACCTATGCTAACTTCAGAGGCAGATATGTACAATCTCATGGGCTTCCCCCATGATGGTGGAGACAAAATAGGAGGCTGGGAAAGATATTCTTTTATTTTGTCAAACGCCTCCTGGTGAGCTTCGTTCCATTCGAAGGCCTGACCTTGCTTCAGACGAAGTAACGGAGAGAAAGCTTGGGTCCTTCCACTCAGGTTCGAAATGAATCTTCTGAGGAAGTTAACTTTCCCTAGTAGAGATTGCAACTCTCTTTTTGACGCAGGTGCTTTCGTCTCCATTATGGCTTTGGTTTTGTTCTGGTTGATCTCAATTCCTTTCTTGTGGACCACAAAACCGAGAAAGTCTCCAGCCTGCACAAAAAATGCACATTTAAGGGGATTCATCTTTAAGCCATGTTTTCTCATCCGTTCGAATGATTGGCCTAAATGATGCAAATGTGCTTCTGCAGATATAGATTTGATGACTATATCATCAATATACACCTGCATGAAGGTTTCGATGAAGTCATGAAAGATTGAATTCATCGCCCTTTGGTAAGTTGCCCCAGCATTTTTTAAACCGAAAGGCATCACCACCCATTCGTAGGTGCCTAAGGCTCCTGGGCAACGAAATGCTGTTTTTGCAACATCTTCTTCAGCAATGAAAATCTGGTTGTATCCAGAGTATCCATCTAACATGCTCAAGTATTCGAATCCTGCAGCAGAATCTACTAGCATTTCTGCCACGGGCATGGAATATTCATCCTTAGGGGTTGCAGTATTTAAATCCCTAAAATCTATGCAAATCCTTAAAGAACCATTTTTCTTAATAACATGTACTATGTTTGCTAACCATTCAACGTACCTTGTTGTTCTGATGAATTTGCAGCGCAGCAACCTTTCGATCTCAGCTTTAATTTTTGTGAGAACCGCTGGTGCGAATCTTCTGGGAGTTTGTTTGATGGGCCTCTTGCCATCTTTGATTGGCAGTCTATGTTCGACCAACTCCCTCTTTAAACCAGGCATCTCATCATAATCCCATGCGAAACAATCTTTGTTTTTCCTAAGGACTTCGATCACTTTTTCCTTGAGGCCTGGGCTAAGTTTAGCACTCACGTAAGTTACTCTTTTCGTTTCTTCATCCCCTAAGTTGACTTCTTCGAGCGGGTCCTGTGCCAACATTTTGACACCTGAGTTTATGGGGTCCCTTTCGAAGCCTAAGGGTTCTTTGTCATAGATGGCATCCAACCTTTGATCCATCTCCAATTCTTTGATGGGTGAGCATTTCGCACCCCCCCACTGACTTCATTCGTCTTTACAGTTGATTCATTTATTTCAGCCTCTAAGGCCGCTTTCGATTCATTCTCAGCCATATAGGCCGAAATCCTTTCGAAGAAAGTAGACTCAGTCATGGTTAAGGTTGTTGAAGTTCCAGACTGCTGGCCGTTTTTGTATAGCACCTTCAACTTCCTCCTCTTCACTGATTATTGTTCTATCCCAGTAAAGACCATCATGACGAAGTGTCATGTAGTAGTGGGCGTTTCTAGTTTCATGCATCTCATCGTTTGGGACACATGGAGCAATCTTTGCCAGATTTTTATCATAATCCCTTTTGTCAACTAAATTGACAGTTGACATAAAGTAACTCTGGTCTGCTTCGATGTTTTCCACGATTCCGTCCTCTCTCCACAGAACTAGTCGTTGATGCATTGACGAAGGAACTGCCCCCACGCCATGAATCCATTCTCTTCCTAGCAGTAGGTTATAGTTGGCCTTGGCTTCGATAACCATAAACATGGTGGGCCTGCAACTTGAGCCTATTGTCAATTCCAACTGGACCACCCCCAGTGTTTTGCCCACTTTTCCCTCATAATTGGATAGAACCATATTATGGGGCTTGATATCTCCTTCGCGGATCTCTAACCTTTTTAGCATGAAATGGGGAATCAGGTTGACTGCAGAACCCCCATCCACTAAAACTTTGTTCACACCATGGACACCTACTTTCGCCCGAATGAAAAGTGGCTTGAGATGATTCTTCATTGCAGGCTCTGGACGTTCGAAGAACGCATTTTGTTCCTCAACAGCCCCATTGTCCATCACGTAGTAGCACACGGGCCTATGTTTCATTAAATCTGTGGTGTCTTCCTCCTCATATTCATTGATTTCGGTTTCCTGCCCAAATTCGCAGGGAAGCACGGACACCACATTACAGTTCAGGTTGAATGAAGACTCCCCCTCCGATTCGAAGTTATCTGTTACCATATCTTCGTCCTCTTCCGGGCCTGGAATATATTCCTTTGGTTCGTCTCGTTGGTCTTCAGAAAAAAGCCTCCTATTGACTGGAGGTTTCTCTTCAGCCTGATTTTTTGGTTTGTTGGTGCTTGATTCACCTTGTATCTTCGTTGAAGTATCCCCTTTGTTTGCCATGGCTTCTCTCTCAGCCTTTCGAATCCTTTGCTGTCTGCGCCACTGGGATCTTGACATGGGGTTCCTTCCTTTGTAATTCTCTAATCTCACTTCCTCCCTTTTTTGTGTGTTGAATTGCCTCCTGTATGTCACAGCATGGCGTGCATTTCGTTCAGCACTCCTCCATTTGTCTTTGCCTTTGTCATTTCTGACTTGTAGCCATCTATCGGTTGGCACTTCAGCAGGGAGTTTGAAAGTCACTCTTCGGGCAACTTTGGGGTGAGGGCTATCAGGTCTTCGCTGTTTGTATCTGCTGTCGAAATGCGGGCCCACCTGGGCAGTTTCTTGATGGTTCCAGCAAGGGGCGAAGGGGATCGTTTCGAAGGCCCTGGACATGCTTTGGTCATACACAGCAGAACATCTTGGGCAAACCAAACACTTAGTTGCCCCTTTGTAGCAGCGAAAAACAAACTCCAACAGACTCTCTCCAGCCTTGGGATAGCACCTAAAGAGTTGGTTATCCTGGCGCCAATTGTTGCCAGTTCGAGCCCTCTGTACCCTTTTGAAATTTGCAGCAATTCTTTGGTTGCAGAGGATGCTGCACCTAGGGCACAATATCATGCCTGGATCTCCTTTGTGGCATGTCATGAGATAGTCTTTGAGAGTAGCATCTCCAGTGTGATTATCCCCCATTCTGTGCTTTTCTTTTTCTAAGTATTTTTTCACTTCTTCCATCTCAGAACGGGGTCCTTCCATATCCACCATATTTATCTCCACATCCCCCTCTTTAGTTTCGTCATCGCTCCATCCTGTGGGCTTTATATCTTCGATCTGGACCTTCGAACTTTCTGGGGCAGAATATTTGACCAGATAGTCAAATTTCCCACTGGGTTCCCCCAGAGTGTCCCATATTTCCTTCTGAAGGGGAACTGGCTGCGTAATTTGGACTTTCTCCAATTCCAGCCTCAAGCCCTCAGTGACTTGTGTCAATCCTTCGTTTTGATTTCCTTGGCCTTCAGTAGCCTGGGTTTCTCCTGCAACAGCCACAGGTGCAACAATCGAAGTATCTGGCGTATTCTGGATGTCTTCAGTGACTTCCTCGCTGACTTCGACCATCACCCAGTTTTCGACTCCAGTGTCCTTCTCTCCTGTTGGGGCATCGCTTTGATCAGTTTCCACCATGTTGACCTCTCCAATGCATGCAGGCTCGGAGTAGTTGGTGTCTGCGACGTCCAAAGGATCTTCGTCCACTTTCATCTTCACCTTATCAGCAAACTTTAGTCTGCCATCTTTGATCGCGTTTTGAATCAAGTCCCTGAAAAGAAAACATTGTGAGGTCTTGTGGCCTAGGAAACTATGATATTTGCAAAATCCCCTTTTCTTCCTCTGATCCAAGGGAGGTATTTTGACATTTGATGGCACAATTAGTTGGCCATCCTTGACAAGCAAGTCAAAAATTTCGTCACACTTAGTGACGTCGAAGGTGTAAACCTTCTTTGGAAACTTGTCACTTTTCTCATTTTCAATAATATCTTTCCCTTTCGTGGGAACTAACATTTTGCAGGAGTAAGGTGGGGCCTGTTTTAATTCAGCAAGGTCGATTTCGACCTCTTCGAATTCGAATTCAGGATATTCTTCTACTTCCTCAGTCCCAACATAGGAAACCCTTTCTTTCTTACTATTCTTAAAGACTCTGGCTTTTTCAGCTTTTAGTCTTTCGACCTGTCGAACCCTGTCGGCTAATTGAGCCATATCCCTCAAATACTGAGTATCTAATTTCTTTCGAATAGAATAATCCAAACCCCCAGCGGCCATTTCGACTAACTCATGTTCAGGCACTACTGTGTAACATCTGGATTTTAACAGCCTAAATCTATTCAAATAATCATCTATGGGTTCAGTGAATTTTCTCTTAACACTGGCCAATTCCTTCAAACTTATTTTCGATTGTCCCATGTAAAATTGTTCATGGAATAATCTCTCTAAAAGGGGCCAAGTGTCAATAGATCCGGGAGGCAACGTGGTAAACCAAGTGAAGGCGTTTTTTGTCAAGGAACTTGGGAAGTATTTGATCCTGAGATCTTCATTATTGGCTATGTCTCCCGCTTCGGTTAAATATCTCGCTATGTGTTCGACTGTTGACTCGTTGGTATCCCCAGCGAACTTTGTAAATTTAGGGACTTTGTATCCCCTTGGTAAATCAGTATGCATTATACAATCCAATATAGGAGAAGCGTAATTTGGCCTCCTCATTCCCGTATTGAGGCCATTTTGGGCCATGATCCTCTCTATCATGGTGGTTAGGTTATTTTCTGCCAAGATGTTATCGTTTCGAATCCTATGAACGACGGCATCGGCATCTTGATTTCGACCTACAAAAACAACTCCCCTGGGTTGTTCTTCTCGAAGTTCTGGGGCTTCTGGCCTTTCGATCCTTGCCCCTGGTTCCATAACTTCCCTTTGTGGGCCCTGAATTACTGGGGCTTCTAACCTTGGTGCTCTGGCCCCTAAGTTAGCTTCTTCTCTGGGTAGTCTCTGAATTGGGTCGTTAGCAATTCGTTCTATAACAGGCATGTTTGTTCGAAATCCCGCCTGGTTCTGCCTACGCCTTTCTGTGGGAGCAAAGAAATCTGCTATTCGACTCATATTGTCAGCGTTTTCCCTGTTCGTCACAGTCACATTCTGAACTATTGGGGCAAATATTTCCTGCATGGTTTGCGCTAACACCCCTATCATGTTGTGGTTGCTGTCATCCATCAATTGCCTAAAAGCCAACTGGTTATCTGTGGTTAGGATAGGCAACGTGCTATAACCTACTGACCCTTGGTTATTTGTCATAAATTGGTTCGCCCCAGACCCAGATCCTAGTTGTGGGTATGAATTCAAAGTGGAATTGTGTAAACCTGCCATAAAAGATGTTGGCATTCCGTAAGAAGAACTTCTAATTCTATTCCCATCGAAGCCGGGTGGTCTAGTTAATGGTGTGGCTAAATGGGATTGTGTTCCTGGTGGTGGAACGAATCCCCCAGGGTAGCCCATAGTTCCAGTATTTCCTAAGATCGAACTGTTAGTTGATATGCCACTTACTCCAGTGGTGGCTATGTTACTGGTTGAAGATGCAACAGACTGTGCATTCGAAGGGATTACATTAGATGTTCCGCTCGAAATGGACGCGTTAGTGCCTGTTGCATGTGGGTCACCTTGGTTTCCTTGTTGATTGTCTGAATTAGACATTTTGTCCAAACGTTTTCTTCTGGATAAAGGTTGGTTGCTGTTGGTTATCTTACCACTTCTTAGGTTCATAAAACAGCAAATTTCTTATGGTTCCTACGTTTTTGGGATGGCTACGTCTCGACAATCCTTAATTCTGATGTCCAACTATTGGTCCCACCGGGTGTGCCAATTTGTTTCCAGTGATTTCTGGTAAACAACCGCTAGTCTTCCAAACTATCGAATAATCTTTATTAACGCTACTCAATCTCTCTGGTAACTCACATGATCGACTAGATTGATCCTAGGACTCCTTGGATATTAAAGTTACTCTCACAATCGAACAATTATTCATGGTTGCTATTGTACAAGTGTTTGGTTTATTTCGATCCTTCTCTCTAAGAGTTTAAAAATGTGGTCAAATTGTACATGAAAACTAAATTATACGAATAAATGCTAATTGTAAT
Organism: Vicia faba; assembly: GCA_948472305.1. NCBI lineage: Eukaryota > Viridiplantae > Streptophyta > Magnoliopsida > Fabales > Fabaceae > Vicia > Vicia faba. The sequence continues at coordinate 1,562,998,009 of OX451737.1, read as the reverse complement.
GCTGATTGAAGAGACATATAAAACTGTATGAAAAATGAAGTAAATGATTTCGATTTGCAAAACATTTAACATAAAAGGTTTCTGGAATGTAGAAGTTTAAAATGTGAAGAAAGTGTTTAATGCAATTTTAAGTAAAAGGATGCGTTTGAAAAACAATACTTGGAAGTAAAGGTATTGAAAGCGTAACAGTTCTCTGAAATATAAAGTGCTCGAAATATAAAGAAAGCAATAAAGAGTAAAACTTCTGAGGAAAAGACTTTGAAATGAAAAGACGATAAATAAAGAAACTTGTAAATGTTATTCGATAAAAAGAAAAGAGGAAAGTACTGGAAATGGTAAAAAGGCTTTCATTAAGTTAAAAATACATGGTGCTATCATACATACATCTCTCTTGCATTCGTTTCCCTTGCCATGTGGTAGTTTGAATGTTATTGAGTATTTTGTATAACAGATATGACACACTGAAATCCTAATACTAAGACTTCTATTTATACTAATTCGACCCTAACGGTCTCGCTATAGGATCATGCCACGTTTCGAACATGCAAGACAATGCTTCTTTCATCTTTCCACGTGTCCCCAAATGCTCCAACACATAACTTTCAAACTTTGAAAGTCCCGCTTCCATTTAAACTTTAAATGCTTTGGTGTTTCTCCGTTTCGAACGCTCTTCCCAAACCTAGCCTCGCTGTTGTTTCGAGACCCCTTTGGATATTTTCCCATGATCATCGTTCGAAGCTTCAAGCTTTTGACACACTCATTCGAAACACTGCTTCTGCAACTTCGAAATATGGTGTTCAATTCCATTTCGATTAGAACTTTTAACTCTTTTGAATTCTAGATAACATTATCAAAATCTTCAGCCAACACTTATCTCATAGGAAGTCAATCTCTCAAAAGAGAAAAGCCCACTGAGCCAAAACCTATAAAGGAGGCTTAAGAAAGCTGGGGCATCCCGTTGACTGTAATCTCAAAAACAGGAACAGTCAGGCAAAAGTTAGGGATAACAAATCAAAAGAACGAGGTCGCTACAAATCCTCAACAACATGAAAAATGTTGCAATGATGACTGCCTTCAAAAATCCAACTTGTGTGAATCATCACCAAAACGTTGTTCCAAATTCAAATAGAGTTCGACGCACAATTAACTGAGTTTAGGATTGAAGAACATCACGAAGAGCGGGTGGGTACAAATATACTTTGACCCTTTATCCTTTGTTTCTTAAACCGTGAACCAAGCCACGTTACAACCCTTCAAAAGTCCTAACTGAAGCATGGGTTAGTTCGAAAGCATACTGTTACAAAAGGTATCCTGACTCCAGTAAGGCTTTACCCTAAATCTTGTGTTGAATTTGTCTTATAAAGAGTTTTCAGCTAAAAAACGCATTTTTCAAAACTCCGAGACAAGCATAAACTTTGCATTATTTGAATATCACTGTTTGCATTTGGCTATTTGTTTGACAGCGGAGAAATTCACACAATGAATATCCGATGAACGAAAGCCCTCTCAGTGAACAAAATCACTTCAAAAAGGATGACACTTCCAATCAAGGGGCATGACATGATCATTGTCCATCACCTGGGGCAGTCCAATCAATATTCCAGGAAATCTCTCAAAGAAGTGCAGAGTAACCAGGGGCAAGTCTCCATCTCCGTCACTTGGGGCATTGAACATCAATCTCGGTGAAGGATTACGTACAATTAAACATTTTCTGGCAATGTCACAAACACTTGCTACTAGGGGCAATGACAAATCTCCCAAAAATCCTTCTCATAGGATGGCATCCCAGCAAGGGTTTAATCTCTGAAAGCCTTTCCCCAGCTGAATCAACCTCAAGAATCCTCGAGGACTTCCCCCAACGAAGATGTCACCTCTCTAGCGGACTGACGACATGGTTTATTTCCCCAACAACACCAGGATTCCCCAGCTTGAGTTTGCCTCTCCGACTACTATAAATCAAAGGACCACAACTCCTCTTCCCCAGTAGACTACTCTACAATCCTCAGCAAGTTACTGCAAAACCTGGACACGACCAGATATCAGTTCAACTTCGACTCCCCAGTAGAGCAACGGACGACTAAGACTCCTAAACTCTTTTCCCAAGAAGAAATAAACATACTCCCCACAAAGTTTTCAATATCCCCCAGCGGAGTTCTCCTCAAACAACAAAGCAGGGATCCCCGGTGGAAACATTTTAAGCAAAGTCCAAGACAAAATTACACTTCAACAACATTCATAACATATGCATACATATGACACAAATATAATTTTATTTTGAGAACATCATTACACAATGCATACATCATGACAATGCATACATCATGACATTGCATACAACTAACTCTTTACCTTTTAAGGAAAGATCAACCAACAGGCAAAGATCATCACCTTCTAGAGACAGTTCAGATGCGACCCAGATATGGATGACATTCTGATACTTATTCCAGATTCCCTCTAGAGACAGTTCAGATGCGATCCAGATATGGCTGACATTCTGATACTTATTCCAGACTCCTTCTAGAGACAGTTTAGATGCGACCCAGATATGGCTGACATTGTGATACTTATTCCAGACTCCTTCTAGAGATAGTTCAGATGCGACCCAGATATGGCTGACATTCTGATACTTATTTCAGATTCCTTCTAGAGACAGTTCAGATACGATCCAGATATGGCTGACATTCTGATACTTATTCCAGACTCCTTCTAGAGATAGTTCAGATGCGACCCAGATATGGCTGACATTCTGATACTTATTCCAGATTCCTTCTAGAGATAGTTCAGGTGCGACCCAGATATGGCTGACATTCTGATACTTATTCCAGACTCCTTATAGAGACAGTTCAGATGCGACCCAGATATGGCTGACATTCTGATACTTATTCCAGATCCCTTCTAGAGACAGTTCAGATGCGACCCAGATATGGCTGACATTCTGATACTTATTCCAGATTCCCTCTAGAGACAGTTTAGATGCGATCTAGATATGGTTGACATTCTGATACTTATTCCAGATTCCTTCTAGAGACAGTTCAGATGCGATCCAGATATGGATGACATTCTGATACTTATTCCAGACTCCTTCTAGAGATAGTTCAGATGCGAGCCAGATATGGCTGACATTCTGATACTTATTCCAGATTCCTTCTAGAGATAGTTCAGATGCGACCCAAATATGGCTGACATTCTGATACTTATTCTAGATCCCTTCTAGAGACAGTTCAGATGCGACCCAGATATGGCTGACATTCTGATACTTATTCCAGATCCCTTCTAGAGACAGTTCAGATGCGACCCAGATATGGCTGACATTCTGATACTTATTCCAGATTCCCTCTAGAGACAGTTCAGATGCGATCCAGATATGGCTGACATTCTGATACTTATTCCAGACTCCTTCTAGAGACAGTTCAGATGTGACCCAGATATGGCTGACATTCTGATACTTATTCCAGACTCCTTCTAGAGACAGTTCAGATGCGATCCAGATATGGCTGACATTCTGATACTTATTCCAGACTCCTTCTAGAAACAATTCAGATGCAATCCAGATATGGCTGACATTCTGACACTTGTTCCAGATTCCTTATAGAGATAGTTCAGATGCGATCCAGATATGGCTGACATTCTGATACTTATTCCAGATTCATTCAAAATACAGTCCAGATATGATCCAGATTCGGATGTCATTCTGTCACTCATTCAAAATAAAGTCTAGATATGATCCAGATTCAGATGTCATTCTGTCACTCATTCAAAATACAGTCCAGATACGATCCAGATTTAGATGTCATTCTGTCACTCATTCAAATTACAGTCAAGATACGATCCAAATTCGGATGTCATTCTGTCACTCATTCAAATATATTTCAGATACGCTCCAGATGCAGACGCAATTCTGACAATCATCCAGACTCAACTCTATTCTCCAGCAGCTCCTGGATTTATCTTCCCCAGCTAAAACATCACACTTCCATACATCATGATACATGCATATACGCATCATACGAATATAATCTCATTTATTTTGAGAACATCATTGCCTGATCTATATCATGCATTGCATATGACTGACCTTTACCTTTCAGGAAGGATACAGTTAAAGTTCTCAATTACGTCGAAGATCTGACCAGTTCTTACATCTCAATGGAATTATCATCAGTTGAATTTCAGATACGATTCTCAATCTCGACAGTTTCCTCCGTCATAGTATGGACAAGTTCTATAACCTCAGCGGTATACTCCCGGTGGGAACGAGACAGTTCCTAGATCTTGATGAAGATGTTTCCCTACGTCGTAGTGTGGACGAGTACTATAACCTCAACAGTATACTCCCTTTGAGCACGAGTCAGTTCCTAGATCTTGATGTTCTCCTCCGTCATAGTATAGACAAGTTCTATAACCTCAGTGGTATACTCCCGGTGGGCACGAGACAGTTCCTAGATCTTGATGAAGATGTTTCCCTACGTCGTAGTATGGACGAGTACTATAACCTCAACGGTATACTCCCTTTGAGCACGAGTCAGTTCCTAGATCTTGATGTTCTCCTCCGTCATAGTGTGGACAAGTTCTATAACCTCAGCGGTATACTCCCGGTGGGTACGAGGCAGTTCCTAGATCTTGATGAAGATGTTTCCCTACGTCATAGTGTGGACAAGTACTATAACCTCAACGGTATACTCCATTGAGCACGAGTCAGTTCCTAGATCTTGATGTTCTCCTCCGTCATAGTGTGGGCAAGTTCTATAACCTCAGCGGTATACTCCCGATGGGCACGAGACAATTCCTAGATCTTGATGAAGATGTTTCCCTACGTCATAGTGTGGACAAGTACTATAACCTCAACGATATACTCCCTTTGAGCACGAGTCAGTTCCTAGATCTTGATGTTTTCATCCGTCATAGTGTGGGAAAGTTCTATAACCTCAGCGGTATACTCCCGGTGGGCACGAGACAGTTCCTAGATCTTGATGAAGATGTTTCCCTACGTTATAGTATGGACAAGTACTATAACCTCAACGATATACTCCCTTTGAGCATGAGTCAGTTCCTAGATCTTGATGTTCTCCTCCGTCATAGTGTGGACAAGTTCTATAACCTCAGCGGTATACTCCCGGTGGGCACGAGACAGTTCCTAGATCTTGATGAAGATGTTTCCCTACGTCGTAGTGTGGACGAGTACTATAACCTCAACGATATACTCCCTTTGAGCACGAGTCAGTTCCTAGATCTTGATATTCTCCTCCGTCATAGTGTGGACAAGTTCAATAACCTCAGCGGTATACTCCCAGTGGGCACGAGGCAGTTCCTAGATCTTGATGAAGATGTTTCCCTACGTCATAGTGTGGACAAGTACTATAACCTCAACGGTATACTCCATTGAGCATGAGTCAGTTCCTAGATCTTGATGTTCTCCTCCGTCATAGTGTGGGCAAGTTCTATAACCTTAGCGGTATACTCCCGGTGGGCACGAGACAGTTCCTAGATCCTGATGAAGATGTTTCCCTACGTTGTAGTGTGGACTAGTACTATAACCTCAACGGTATACTCCCTTTGAGCACGATTCAGTTCCTAGATCTTGATGTTCTCCTCCGTCATAGTGTGGACAAGTTCTATAACCTCAACGGTATACTCCCGGTGGGCACGAGGCAGTTCCTAGATCTTGATGAAGATGTTTCCCTATGTCATAGTGTGGACAAGTACTATAACCTCAACAGTATACTCCATTGAGCACGAGTCAGTTCCTAGATCTTGATGTTCTCCTCCGTCATAGTGTGGGCAAGTTCTATAACCTCAACGATATACTCCCGATGGGCACGAGACAGTTTCTAGATCTTGATGAAGATGTTTCCCTACGTCATAGTATGGACAAGTACTATAACCTCAACGGTATACTCCCTTTGAGCACAAGTCAGTTCCTAGATCTTGATGTTTTCCTCCATCATAGTGTGGGCAAGTTCTATAACCTCAGCGGTATACTCCCAGTGGACACGAGACAATTCCTAGATCTTGATGAAGATGTTTCCCTATGTCATAGTATGGACAAGTACTATAACCTCAACGGTATACTCCATTGAGCATGATTCAGTTCCTAGATCTTGATGTTCTCCTCCGTCATAGTGTGGGCAAGTTCTATAACCTCAGCGTATACTCCCGGTGGGCACGAGACAATTCCTAGATCTTGATGAAGATGTTTCCCTACGTCGTAGTGTGGACGAGTACTATAACCTCAACGGTATACTCCCTTTGAGCACGAGTCAGTTCCTAGATCTTGATGTTCTCCTCCGTCATAGTGTGGACAAGTTCTATAACCTCAGCGGTATAATCCCGGTGGGCACGAGGCAGTTCCTAGATCTTGATGAAGATGTTTCCCTACGTCATAGTATGGACAAGTACTATAACCTCAACAGTATACTCCATTGAGCACAAGTCAGTTCCTAGATCTTGATGTTCTCCTCCGTCATAGTGTGGGCAAGTTCTATAACCTCAGCGGTATACTCCCTATGGGCACGAGACAGTTCCTAGATCTTGATGAAGGTGTTTACCTATGTCATAGTGTGGACAAGTACTATAACCTCAACGATATACTCCCTTTGAGCACAAGTCAGTTCCTAGATCTTGATGTTTTCCTCCATCATAGTGTGGGCAAGTTCTACAACCTCAGCGGTATACTCCCGGTGGGCACGAGATAATTCCTAGATCTTGATGAAGATGTTTCCCTACGTCATAGTGTGGACAAGTACTATAACCTCAACGGTATACTCCATTGAGCATGAGTCAGTTCCTAGATCTTGATGTTCTCCTCCGTCATAGTGTGGGCAAGTTCTATAACCTCAGCGGTATACTCCCGGTGGGCACGAGACAGTTCCTAGATCCTGATGAAGATGTTTCCCTACGTCGTAGTGTGGACTAGTACTATAACCTCAATGGTATGCAAGTTCTCGCTAAGGAATCTCCAAATGGCATCTGTAAGCCCATTCCCGACATCACAATGCTGATACTACACCATGCGAGTGCAAATTTATGGGCACTCTAGTGTTCAATTATCTTCCACCTTCGGATCATGAAAGGCTCTAAAGCCAATCTATATCCTCAGGTTTAAGAAAATTGAACAGGGGCAACTGTTGTACCCCAAAATTTGCCCTATCATGTTTTCCAAAGTCTCCCCCCTGCATGGTTGATCACAAACTCTTGCCTAAGGAAAAAGAAATTTTTTGAGTGGTGCTTTAAGTACCTTTCGATTGGCATTTTGAAAGACCCTTCGATTGGTATTCTGAAGGAGCCTTTCGATTGGCATTATGAACAAGCACTTCGATTATCATTATGTCAAGGCTTTCGATTGGCATTCTGAAAGACCCTTCGATTGGTATTCTGAAGGAGCCTTTCGATTGGCATTATGGACAAGCACTTCGATTGGCATTATGTCAAGGCCTTCGATTAGAATTCTGGAAGACCTTTTCGTTTGGCACCCTGGGCCAAGCCTTTCAATTGGCATGCCAAGGGATCCTTCGATTTAGCATTGTGTCAAGGCAGCTTTGACAGGCATGTTAACCATGTCCTTCGATTAGCATGAACAACACCTTTCGATTGGCCTGTTAACAAAGCCTTTCGATTGGAATTTTAATTAGTACCCTTCGATTGATATTTGGACCAGGGCCATTTGAAGAACTCCTTCCAGGCCATTTGAAAGAGGCCATCAAGAGGGCACTAAAAAAAAACATGTTCAGGTACACTGAACGTGAGAAAATGGCATGTTTCCCTTACAAATGTAGAAATAATTAAATGCTGATTGTGGATTTAATTCCTGAGTTAAAGGCCAGATTTTTTCCTTTTCTGTTCCTAAAGAGTTGATTCGACCAGAGTGATTCTTTTCAAAATCAAGCAGTCGAAGCAGAAGAAGTCCATTCGAAGGAGGCAACTCACGACCGATCGAAGAGCATGGCCTGAAGGCATTCGAAAATCAAAAGTGTCCAGATTCATTCCAGATTCCAAAGAGACACGAATATTTCAAAAAGGAAATATTTTAATGTGTCTGATTATTGTCTCATGGCTTTAATGGAATGGTTAAATGGCTGTCCCTTGCCATTTTCATGCACCCTCACACTCCTATAAATACAAGGCCAGTGACACATTACCAAGGACGGAAAAAAAAACACAACAGAAAAACGAAAAAACACAGAACAGGGGGAAAAACAAAAAACAGAGAAGAAACAAAAGAGGGAACAAACAAAAACGAAACAAGAGAACAGAAAAGAAAAGGAGAACAAAAAAACATTGGAGAGGCGCTTCTCATACAATCCATCAAAGGTTGTCAGAATTTTCCAAGCCAAATCAGTCCTTCAGATCGAAGGTACCCACGCCCAGAAGCCCTCAGATTGAAGGTGCTCCCATCCAACCAGTACCCAAATCGAAGATTCAATCTGCTGGTAAGAGAGGGTAAATTGTCAAAACTTTTCATTTTGCATAACACCTCCATATTTTCTATCCCATTCGATTTGCCATCCTAGACAAAACTCAAGGGATTGGATTTGGCCCCAGGTCATGTTCTTCGTTTGCTAACATTTGCTGTAGATTTAGCCTGAAAAGACTCAGCGCACACAGGATCGAAGGGCCTGGGGTTCGATACCAGACCCTGAGTTTTATTTTGCTAACATACTTTTGCAGGTATAGCATCCCAGATCGAAGGAGACACCTTCTCTAGATCGAAGCTTCCCATAGTCCTCCTGGATCGAAGAAGGTATTTTTCCCAGGATCGAAGGGAAATCCCCTTCCCTGGATCGAAGGCTGTTCATGCCCACTTCCTGGCCCAATCGAAAGAACCATGACCCTGTTTGGATCGAAGCTTCCATTCCCTCCTTGGCTCTAAGCTCCTTTTTTCCCTGGATCGAAGGACCCCCCTTGTATTTTATTTTTGTTTTCATTGACATCTTTTTATCTTTTTAATTAACATTAAAATAAAAAAATCACAAAAACATTAGGCTAGTTATTTTTCCAACTATATTTATTTCTTAAATAAATAAATTAATTATTTTAACATTTTTCTTAAAATTAAAAAAATTAATTGACTTAGGCCTTATGTTCTTTTATATAAAAAACAACAAAAAGATTTTATTCTTAGGATTTTTAGAGGTTATTTTCAGATTCGCGCGCGTTTATTTTATTGTAACTGCCTACTGGTTTGTAATAGCTTAACTAAGACTTTTACACTTTACTGCTTTTTATTCCCCCAATTTTTGGACATGTAAATAATCTCCCTCCCCGAAGCCTTGTAATAGCGTAGGATTTACAATTCCCGCACTTTAAATTCCTGTACATATATTAACTGTTTAGATGTATGCTAACTAGGCTATGCATGACAAGATTAATCTTTAATTTAAAATCAACCGTAGCTCACCATAACATGTACAAAGATAATATAAACTGAAAGTTGACACACTCGCACATGTCACTCTTAGGGTACACCTCACTTGGTTGCCTCGAACGTGGTCATTGAGTATAGGATGTTTTAGAGGTCGCCCTCCTGTCCAGAGATCAAAGTTGTCTCGAAACGGTTACCTCGATAAAAATGATCTAATACATTAGGGTTACCACTAAGGCGTCCTAACATTGCTTTAGTGACCACACGTCCCTTAAATCGAATTGACCCGAAAACTCCAACGACGGTGCTACCTACTCCTCAATAGTGGGATAGCACTGTCTAAAGGACATTTGCACAGTTTAATTCCTTTTTGAGTAGGTAGATATTCTTAAGTACTTGCTCTTTTGAAAACAAAAACAAAACTTTTCGCACTTACACTCTCTTCAAAACATTAACTCTTTTCAAACCCACAAACACAAAGAAAAGAAAACTTTTGAAAACATAGTGAGCAAGTACCTAAGAGCCCGTGGATAACCACAGATAGAAAGGGTTCTAACACCTTCCCTTTCTATAATCTACCTCCCGAACCCGAGAAACATCTCGAAAAGGAATTTTTCTGTGCTTTTGTCCTTTCCTTGTTGGATAAAATAAAAGACGGTGGCGACTCTTGCTTACCGCGACATTTTGCGAAAACAAACGCAAACGCGAACTAGCATTCCAAAATAGTCAGTTCTTATTACCACCGATCACACCTGCATAGCAGTAGCAAGGGCAGCATCGTTCCTACCAGCATTACCTCCAGCCATCACAACTTCTGCTCAAAGCAAAACAAGGATTATAATCAACAAATAACAATACTCGATTATTAAACAACTCAAGACTCAACAACTTGGCCGGGCAAACCGACCTACTCTGATACCACTAATGTAACACCCCAATTCTACCCCTCGGCATTCATTATAAAAATCAGAGTAAATAAAAAATTCTAAACAAACACAAATTGAGGTATCACATGTTCATTGTTTTTCACTTTGCATTTTAATGCAACAACACAACAATCAAAATTCGGATATACCGATCATATTATCATATATCACGCAGACATATAACTATGAACATAGCAGCGGAATACATCAATATCATACCATTAAGGCATATACATCGTCAAAATAATAAAATCAAGTATTGGACATAAACATGTCAAAACCATCATTAGTCACATAAACAACAGTAGGATATACACATATGTTATCCTAACAAAATAATCAAAACGCCCCATACCGAGTGTTACTCTAATCAGAGCAGAGGCGACTCAATAGACTCGAGCTAATCCAAATCATCAGCGAGGATCACCTGCACATTACCAGTATAAAGGCAACGGCGAAACAAATAAAGGGTGAGATAAATCATTCATATAAATAAAAGAATGATAAATAATATATAGTTTACGGAATTATAAAAGATATTGATAATAATTATTTTCCAACTTATAATCCAAACCTCACGCCTTCATCGTCATCACTTAAACGTCATAATTCGTCATTAAAATTCATCATAATCATCATAAATCATCAAACAATCATCAAACCATAAACTCAAAACCAACGTAATCGACACAATGTGACTCAACTATGTATGCATGTGGTACCAACACAATGTCCGTAAGTAGGGACTCGTCACTAGGCCTAAGCCCTCGTCATTAGGCAAAAGCCCTCGTCACTAGGCATAAGCCCTCATCATCATAATATGCAATGTATGTGACTCGATAAAATGACATCACATACTCATCACAACAACAATAATAATAACATCGTCATAATCATCAAAAATGGCAAAAGCCCTCGTCATTAGGCAAAAGCCCTCGTCATTAACATCATCACATTTTGCATTATGCAAAAATCATCAACAACAATTTATCAACGTCAAAAATCCATGCATTCGATATTAAATGGGAGCATAACAACAATCACAATTTAATTAATACGGTTACGGATTAATTATTTCACCAAAATATACTCATCATAAAAATCACCTCCATTTAATCGGCATTATTAATAATCTTAAATGCCACGACCGGACCTCCGAAACGCCGCTCGAATCGTCCAAATCAGACTCTTTTTCATCAATTACCGGTCTCCCGATTCTCCCAATTAAATCGACTATTTTTAATCTTCGCTACCTAAATATATTTCTCATAATTTAGGAATATTTTTCTATCCAAAATGGTATAATTTTTACGGTCACCGCGCAATTTTATAGTATACTGTAAAATAAATGTATCAGTATAAAAATACTGATACAACAGTGAAACCTCTTGCTAAATTATTTTCTATCAAAAGAAAAACTGCTACTGTCAAAATATATTTTTTTACTGTCAAAAGTTATTTTGCTACTGTCAAACAAAAAACAAAACATGTGCCCCCCACACTTCTCTTATTCCTCCTTATTTTCTCTTCTATTCTTGTTTCCTCTGCTTTATTATTTTTCAACATTTTACAGTCTAAAAATCTAACATAATTTCAACAAAACGACATAACCACATTTACCTACTAATTAAACTTAGTTATCCTGTCAAATTTCGTTAAATTCCGAACAACTAATTATACCGTCTAATTCGGCTAATTCGACCCAAACAGAGCTGTTTTCGACTTTCAGCATCTGGTTACTAATAATACTTTGCTGCTAATTAATCATATCTACCAACAAATTTCAGTACCAAATCCAAGCATCTATACACCATATTATTTTCATTATTATTTTCAGAAAAATACCACAAAATCTCAACCCTAACGTACATAATATTTACCACAAATTTATTTATAGAAAGATCTATCAAACCCCTTACCTCAACAATGTTCTTGGTATTTCTTCTTGATTTTTCCTCCACCCAAAACCCTAGATTTTTATCTTTGGTCTCCTCCTCTTCAAACCCTTTTTTCTTCTTTTCTTTTCTCTACTGTTCTATTGTTTTTCACTATATAACATTATATCTTCTTTTCTCTCTTACCCTACTCCTTTATACCACTTCTTCTACTCTCTTATTTTAATATATAATCTTATACTACTTCTACCCCATTTCTTCTATTATCATTTTAATACATTACTACTTTACTACCCCTTTATTATTATAATATATTCAACTATACTACTTCTTTCTCTTTCCACATATAATATATACTGCATAGCTTATTTTTTTGTTTCTATCTAACATATATATAATACTACTACTAACATACATATATAATATTATACTATATATATACACCACACTTCTATAAATCATATAATATCATAACACCATATAATAATATATTAATTCCAATTAATCAATTAATATTACTAACACATCAATTAATTAAATAAGCCTGCATAAATAATTTCCGATCCGATTAAATATCGCTGAAAATAATAGTAATTATACCGGCTAAAATATCATATTTTTGCAAAATCGATATTAATTAATAATTCCAAAAATAATAAAATAAATACGACGCGAATAAAATCGGGGCGTTACAACTCTCCCCCACTAAAAAGGATTCCGTCCTCGAAATAATACCTGATTCGAAGAGCTCGGGGTATGCATCCCGCATCTTGCTCTCCAATTCCCACGTCATACTTTTACCGGCCGCTCCGATCCAAACAACTTTGACCAAAGCTAGCTCTTTACCACGAAGAGACTTCATCTCACGATCTTCAATCCTCAACGACATTGTCTCTATCGTAAGATTGTCTCGAACCTCAACATCATCCATCTCAATCACATGTGACGGATCCGGAACATATTTTTGAAGTTGCGACACATGGAACGCATCATGCAAATTCGAAAGATTTGGCGGTAACGCCACTCTATAAGCCACCTTTCCAACTCTACTAGTGATCTGATACGGACCAATAAAAAGAGGAGTCAACTTCCTCGACTTCAAGGCTCGTCCAACACTGGTCGTAGGAGTAACTCTCAAAAACACATGATCACCAGCTTGGAACTCCAAATCTTTCCTCCTCTTATCATGATACCTCTTTTGCCGACTTTGAGAAATCTTCATCTTTTCTCTAATCATATTAACCGTCTCGGTAGTCTCTCTAACCAACTCCGTCCAAGTACTACACTTTCACCCGACTCATGGCAACACAAAGGAGTTCTACACCTTCGACCATACAAAGCTTCGAACGGTGCCATTCCAATACTAGCATGAAAACTGTTGTTATAAGTAAACTCAATCAAAGGAAGGTAAGTATCCCAAGAACCACCATGCTCAAGAATACAAGCCCGTAACAAGTCTTCTAACGATTGAATCTTTCTTTCCGTCTGACCATCAGTTTGAGGATGATAAGCCGAACTCAACCTCAACTTAGAACCCAACGCCTCTTGCAAGCTTTTCCAAAAATCTGAAGTGAACCTCGGATCTCTATCCGAAACAATACAAAGAGGAATACCATGCAACCTCACAATCACACTCGTATAAATCTCTGCCAACTTTGCTACATGATAAGTGATATTAATAGGAATAAAGTGGGTCGACTTCGTAAGCCTATCAACAATCACCCATATAGCATCATGTCCTCTTGGTGTATTCGGTAACCCTGTCACAAAATCCATAGAAATGCTATCCCATTTCCATTCCGGAATCCCTAACGGTTGCATCAACCCTGTAGGTTTCTGATTCTCCACCTTAGACTTCTAACACGTCAAACAAGCATACACAAATTGAGCTACCTCTCGCTTCATACCAGACCACCAAAATAGTTTCTTCAAGTCTTGGTACATCTTGGTCGCACCAGGATGAATACTCAAATTACTTTGATGACTCTCTTCTAATATCATTCTTTTCAAATCCATATCATCGAGAATACAAATTCTATCACGAAACCTCAACACGCCTTAAACACCCAATTTAAAGTCCTCATTCTCAGCTTGACCAACACTAACTAACAAATCAACAAGCTTCACATCAAGCTTCTGATCCTTTCTAATACTATTAAGGAAATCATTGTTAATCTTCAACATTCCTAAAATCATACTTTTAGGATTCACTTCAATCACAAGACTCATATCCCTAAATTGCTCAATCAATTCCAACTCTTTCACCATCAAAAGTGACATATGCAAAATCTTGCGACTTAAGGCATCGGCCACCACATTAGCTTTTCCTGGATGGTAATTCAATCCAAAATCATAATCTTTCAACAATTCAAGCCACCGTCTTTGTCTCATGTTAAGCTCTTTATGATCAAACAAATACTTCAAACTCTTATGGTCACTAAACACTTCAAATCTAGAACCATAAAGATAATGCCTCAAAATCTTCAATACAAACACAACCGCCGCAAGCTCTAAATCATGCGTAGGATAATTCTTCTCATGAATCTTCAATTGTCTAGAAGCATAAGCAACCACCTTACCATCTTGCATGAGCACACCACCTAAACCCATCAAGGAAGCATCACAATAAACCACAAACGGTTCCTCCGGCTTAGGCAAGATCAAAATCGGAGCCGTTGTCAACCTCTTCTTCAATTCCACAAAACTTTCCTCACATTTCACATCCCACACAAATGCATCTCCTTTACGAGTCAACTTCATCAAAGGAAGTGCCAATTTCGAAAAGCCTTCTATGAACCTTCTATAGTAACCTGCCAAGCCTAAGAAACTTCTAATCTCGGTAACAAACTTAGGAGTTTCCCATCTCAACACTGCATCAACTTTTGAAGGATCCACCACAATGCCATCACCAGAAATGACATGACCTAAGAAACTTACTTCACTTAGCCAAAACTCACACTTTGACAACTTCACATAAAGTTTCTTTTCTTTCAACACTTCTAACACAATATGCAAATGCTCCACATGCTCCTCTTCCGACTTAGAATAAATCAAAATATCATCAATGAACACAACCATAAAACGATCCAAGTAAGGATGGAAAATACGATTCATATATTCCATGAATACTCCCATCGCATTAGTAACACCGAAAGGCATTACCATATACTCGTAATGTCCATATCTAGTTATGAATGCGGTCTTCTGAATATCTTCATCTTTCACCCTTATCTGATGGTAGCCCGATCTCAAATCAATCTTACTAAACATGCAAGCACCAATAAATAGGTCCATCAAATCATCAATTCTCGGAAGTGGGTATCTATTCTTGATTGTTACTTTGTTCAACTGACGGTAATCAATGCAAAGTCTCATGCTACCGTCCTTCTTCTTTACCAATAAAACTGGGGCTCCCCAAGGTGATACACTTGGTCGAACAAACCTCTTCTCAAGCAAATCTTCCAATTGACTTTTCAATTCAGCCAATTCAGACGCGGACATCCTGTATGGTGCCATAGAGATAGGTCTGGTACCAGGTACAAGATCCACGGAAAACTCAACTTCTCTCACTGGCGGTGCACTTGGAATCTCATCAGGAAACACTTCAAGAAAATTGCACACCACCAGATGATCTGCAATCACTGCTTGACTCTCCACAGATAGAGTTGCCATCAATGCAAACACCAACGCCTCTTCCTTCATGAACTCATTCAATTGCTTCGTCGATACCACCAAGACTCGCTCTTCTTCTTCCAAAGAAGAAAACCTCACAGTGTTCTTGTAGCTGTTGATATGAACATAATTGGCTTTCAACCAGTTCATACCCAAGACCACATCCAACCCAACAAGCGGTAAACAAACAAGATCCACAACAAAATCTTTACCAAAGATTGACAAAGGACATCTTGCACACATAAGGGAAGTAGTAACTAATCCCTTAGCTGGAACCTCTACAATCATATCTCTATCCAAAGAAGATAAGGTGAGATCCAACCTCATCACACAATCAGCAGAAATAAAACAATGAGTAGCACCAGTATCAATAATAGTAATGAGAGGAATGCTATTAATGAAACTAGTACCTCGAACAAGTCCATCTTCATTTGCCGTCTGATTACCCGACAAAGCAAACACCCTTCCCACTTCTGGAGCTTTCTTCGGATTCTTGCATTGAGTGCTAATATGGCCTCCTTCACCACAGTTAAAGCAAACCACATCCTTGTGCCTACAATCGTGAGCAATATGTCTCGCTTTGCCGTCGGAAACATCTTACCTCCTTATCCCTATCTCCCATGCCGCTTCTACAAACATTACTCTTGTGACCATGTTTTCCACATTTGAAACAAACAATACTAGAAGGAGCATCTCCCCCACTAAACCTTCTCCCTTGCACCATCTTTTGTTTCCATTTACCAACTGGAGTATCATATGGTTTTCCACGTCTTTGTTTCCCCTTGTTCCTCTTATCAGAAACAATCTTATAATGCACATTACTATCCTCCTCAAAGATCCTACAACTATCAATCAAATCCGCAAAGACACAGATCTTCTGATAACCCACAAATTTCTTGATTTCAGGTTGCAAACCATTCTCAAATTTAATGCATTTTGAGAACTCACCATTTGGCCCATCATAATGCGGATAGAACTTCGCCAACTTTGTGAATCTAGCAGCATAATCAGTGATAGACATATTTCATTGCTTCAACTCAAGGAATTCAATCTCCTTCTTGCCTCTAACATCCTCCGGGTAATACTTTCTCAAGAACTCCCTTCAGAACATATCCCAAGTAATCTCTTAACCAACAAGTTCCAACCTTTGGCGGGTCTCAACCCACCAATCATCAACTTCAGCAGTCAACTTATGCGTACCATAACAGATCTTCTGCCCAAGAGTGTAATCCATCACCCTAAAGATTCTTTCAATCTCCCTGAGCCAATCTTGAGCTCCTTCTGGATCATACTTCCCTTCAAAGGTAGGAGGGTTCTCCCTCTAAAAGGTAGCCAACCTACGAGACCCCGCGTTCTCGTCAACATTTGGAGGATTCTGAAACGCCTGAGCCATTGCCTGCATAGCAGCAACAAGGGTAGCATCGTTCCTACCAGCATTACCTCAAGCCATCACAACTTCTGCTCAAAGCAAAACAAGGATTAGAATCAACAAATAACAACACTCGATTGTTAAACAACTCAAGACTCAACAACTTGCCGGACAAACTGACCTGCTCTGATACCACTAATGTAACACCCCAATTCTACCCCTCGGCATTCATTATAAAAATCAGAGTAAATAAAAAATTCCAAACAAACACAAATTGAGGTATCACATGTTTATTGTTTTTCACTTTGCATTTTAATGCAACAACACAACAATCAAAATTCAGATATACCGATCACATCATCATATATCATGCAGGCATATAACTGTGAACATAGCAGCAGAATACATCAATATCATACCAGTAAGGCATATACATCGTCAAAATAATAAAATCAAGTACTGGACATAAACATGTCAAAACCATCATTAGTCACATAAACAACATTAAGATAAACACATATGTTATCCTAACAAAATAATCAAAACGCCCCATCCCGAATGTTACTCTAATCAGAGCAGAGGCGACTCAATAGACTCGAGCTAATCCAAATCATCCGCGAGGATCACCTACACGTTACCAGTATAAAGGCAACGACGAAATAAATAAAGGGTGAGATAAATCATTCATATAAATAAAAGAATGTAAATAATATATAGTTTACGGAATTATAAAAGATATTGATAATAATTATTATCCAACTTATAATCCAAACCTCACGCCTTCATCGTCATCACTTAAACGTCATAATTCGTCATTAAAATTCATCATAATCATCATAAATCATCAAACAATCATCAAACCATAAACTCAAAACCAACGTAATCGACACAATGTGACTCAACTATGTATGCATGTGGTACCAACACAATGTCCTTAATTAGGGACTCGTCACTAGGCCTAAGCCCTCGTCATTAGGCAAAAGCCCTCGTCACTAGGCATAAGCCCTCATCATCATAATATGCAATGTATGTGACTCGATAAAATGACATCACATACTCATCATAACAACAACAATAATAACATCGTCATAATCATCAAAAATGGCATAAGCCCTCGTCATTAGGCAAAATCCCTCGTCATTAACATCATCACATTTTGCATTATGCAAAAATCATCAACAACAATTTATCAACGTCAAACATCCATGCATTCGATATTAAATGGGCGCATAACAACAATCGCAATTTAATTAATACAGTTACAGATTAATTATTTCACCAAAATATACTCATCATAAAAATCACCTCATTTAATCGGCATTATTAATAATCTTAAACGCCACGACCGGACCTCCGAAACGCCGCTCGAATCGTCCAAATCGGACTCTTTTTCATCAATTACCGGTCTCCCGATTCTCCCGATTAAATCGACTATTTTTAATATTCGCTACCTAAATATATTTCTCATAATTTAGGAATATTTTTCTATTCAAAATGGTATGCAATTTTATAGTATACTGTAAATTAAATGTATCAGTATAAAAATACTGATACAGCAGTGAAACCTCTTGCTAAATTATTTTCTATCAAAAGAAAAACTGCTACTGTCAAAATATATTTTTCTACTGTCAAAATTTATTTTGCTACTGTAAAAAAAAAACAAAACATGTGCCTTGCCAAGTAAACCCCCCCCCACTTCTCTTATTCCTCCTTATTTTCTCTTCTGTTCTTGTTTCCTCTGCTTTATTGTTTTTCAACATATTACAGTCTAAAAATCTAACATAATTTTAACAAAACGACATAACCACATTTACCTACTAATTAAACTTAGTTACCCTATCAAATTTTGTTAAATTCCGTACAACTAATTATACCGTCTAATTCGGCTAATTCGACTCAAACGGAGCTGTTTTCGACGTTCAGCATCTTGTTACTAATAATACTTTGCTGCTAATTAATCATATCTATCAACAAATTTCAATACCAAATCTAAACATCAATACACCATATTATTTTCATTATTATTTTCAGAAAAACACCATAAAATCTCAACCCTAACATACATAATATTTACCACAAATTTATTTATAGAAAGATCTATCAAACCCCTTACCTCAACAATATTCTTGGTATTTCTTCTTGATTTTTCCTCCACCCAAAACCCTAGCTTTTGCTCTTTGGTCTCCTCCTCTTCAAACCCTTTTTTCTTCTTTTATTTTCTTTACTCTTCTATTATTTTTCACTATATAACACTATATCTCCTTTTCTCTCTTATCCTAGTCCTTTATACCACTTCTTCTACTCTCTTATTTTAATATATAATCTTATACTACTTCTACCCCACTTCTTCTATTATTATTTTAATATATTACTACTTTACTACCCCTTTATTATTATAATATATTCATCTATACTACTTCTTTCTATTTCCACATATAATATATACTGCATAGCTTATTTTTTTGTTTCTATCTAACACATATATAATAATACTACTAACATACATATATAATATTATACTATATATATACACCACATTTCTATAAATCATATAATATCATAACACCATATAATAATATATTAATTCCAATTAATCAATTAATATTACTAACACATCAATTAATTAAATAAGCCCGCATAAATAATTTCCGATCCGATTAAATATCGCCGAAAACAATAGTAATTATATCGGCTAAAATATCATATTTTTGCAAAATCGATATTAATTAATAATTCCAAAAATAATAAAATAAATACGACGCGAATAAAATCGGGGCGTTACAACTCTCCCCCACTAAAAAGGATTTCGTCCTCGAAATAATACCTGATTCGAAGAGCTCGGGGTATGCATCCCGCATCTTGCTCTCCAATTCCCACGTCATACTTTCACCGGCCGCTCCGATCCAAACAACTTTGACCAAAGCTACCTCTTTACCACGAAGAGACTTCATCTCACGATCTTCAATCCTCAACGGCATTGTCTCTACCGTAAGATTGTCTCGAACCTTAACATCATCCATCTCAATCACATGTGACGGATCCGGAACATATTTCTGAAGTTGCGACACATGGAACACATCATGCAAATTCGAAAGATTTGGCGGTAACGCCACTCTATAAGCCAGCTTTCCAACTCTACTAGTGATCTGATACGAACCAATAAAATAAGGAGTCAACTTCTTTGACTTCAAGGCTCGTCTAACACCGGTCGTAGGAGTAACTCTAAATCTTTCCTCCTCTTATCACGATAACTCTTTTGCCGACTTTGAAAAATCTTCATCTTTTCTCTAATCATCTTAACCGTCTCGGTAGTCTCTCTAACCAACTCCGGTCCAAGTACTACACTTTCACCCGACTCATGCCAACACAAAGGAGTTCTAAACCTTCGATCATACAAAGCTTCGAACGGTGCCATTCCAATACTAGCATGAAAATTGTTATTATAAGTCAACTCAATCAAAGGAAGGTAAGTATCCCATGAACCACCATGCTCAAGAATACAAGCCCGTAACAAATCTTCCAACGATTGAATCGTTCTTTCCGTCTGACCATCGGTTTGAGGATGATAAGCCGAACTCAACCTCAACTTAGAACCCAAAGCCTCTTGCAAGCTTTTCCAAAAATCTGAAGTGAACCTCGGATCTCTATCCGAAACAATACAAAGAGGAATACCATGCAACCTCACAATCACACTCGTATAAATCTCCGCCAACTTTGCTACAGGATAAGTGATATTAATAGGAATAAAGTGGGCCGACTTCGTAAGCCTATCAACAATCACCCATATAGCATCATGTCCTCTTGGTGTATTCGGTAACCCTGTCACAAAATCCATAGAAATGCTATCCCATTTCCATTCTGGAATCCCTAACGGTTGCATCAACCCTGCAGGTTTCTGATGCTCCACCTTAGACTTCTGACACGTCAAACAAGCATACACAAATTGAGCTACCTCTCGCTTCATACCCGACCACCAAAATAGTTTCTTCAAGTCTTGGTACATCTTGGTCGCACCAAGATGAATACTCAAATTACTTCGATGACTCTCTTCTAATATCATTCTTTTCAAATACATATCATCGAGAATAAAAATTCTATCATGAAACCTCAATACGCCTTGAACATCCAATTTAAAGTCCTCATTCTCAACTTGTCCAACACTAACTAACAAATCAACAAGCTTCACACAAGCTTCTGAGCCTCTCTAATACTATCAAGGAAATCATTTTTAATCTTCAACATTCCTAAAATCAAACTCTTAGGCTTCAGTTCAATCACAAGACTCATATCCCTAAATTGCTCAATCAATTCCAACTCTTTCACCATCAAAAGTGACATATGCAAAGTCTTGTGACTTAAGGCATCAGCCACCACATTAGCTTTTCCCGGATGGTAATTCAATCCAAAATCATAATCTTTCAACAATTCAAGCCACCGTCTTTGTCTCATATTAAGCTCTTTCTGATCAAACAAATAATTCAAACTCTTATGGTCACTAAACAATTCAAATCTAGAACCATAAAGATAATGCCTCCAAATCTTCAATACAAACACAACCGCCGCAAGCTCTAAATCATGCGTAGGATAATTCTTCTCATGAATCTTCAATTGTCTATAAGCATAAGCAACCACCTTATCATCTTGCATGAGCACACCACCTAAACCCATCAAGGAAGCATCACAATAAACCACAAATGGTTCCTCCGGCTTAGGCAAGATCAAAATCGGAGCCGTTGTCAACCTCTTCTTCAATTCCACAAAACTTTCCTCACATCTCAAATCCCACACAAATGCAACTCCTTTACGAGTCAACTTCGTCAAAGGAAGTGCCAATTTTGAAAAGCCTTCTATGAACCTTCTATAGTAACCTGCCAAGCCTAAGAAACTTCTAATCTCAGTAACAGACTTAGGAGTTTCCCATCTCAACACTGCATCAACTTTTGAAGGATCCACCGCAATGCCATCACCGGAAATAACATGGCCTAAGAAACTTACTTCACTTAGCCAAAACTCGCACTTTGACAACTTCGCATAAAGTTTCTTTTCTTTCAACACTTCTAACACAATACACAAATGGTCCACATGCTCCTCTTCTGACTTAGAATAAATCAGAATATCATCAATGAACACAACCATAAAATGATCCAAGTAAGGATGGAAAATACGATTCATATATTCCATGAATACTCCCAGCGCATTAGTAACACCAAAAGGCATCACCATATACTCGTAATGTCCATATCTAGTTCTGAATGCGGTCTTCTGAATATCTTCATCTTTCACCCTTATCTGATGGTAGCCTGATCTCAAATTAATCTTACTAAACATGCGAGCACCAACCAATCGGTCCATCAAATCATCAATTCTCGGAAGTGGATATTTATTCTTGATTGTTACTTTGTTCAACTGACGGTAATAAATGCAAAGTCTCATGCTACCGTCCTTCTTCTTTACCAACAAAACTGGGGCTCCCCAAGGTGACACACTTGGTCGAACGAACCTCTTCTCAAGCAAATCTTCCAATTGAATTTTCAATTCGGCCAATTCAGACCCGGACATCCTGTATGGTTCCATAGAGATAGGTCTGGTACCAGGTACAAGATCCACGAAAAACTCAACTTCTCTCACTGGCGGTGCACTTGGAATCTCATCAGGAAACACTTCAGGAAAATCGCACACCACCAGATGATCTGCAATCACTGCTTGACTCTTCACAAATAGAGTTGCCATCAATGCAAACACCAATTCCTCTTCCTTCATGAACTCATTCAATTGCTTCATCAATACCACCAAGACTCGCTCTTCTTCTTCCAAAGAAGAAAACCTTACAGTGTTGTTGTAGCAGTTGATATGAACATAATTGGCTTTCAACCAGTTCATACCCAAGACCACATCCAACCTAACAAGCGGTAAACAAACAAGATCCACAACAAAATATTTATCAAATATTGACAAAGGACATCTTGCACACATAAGGGAAGTAGTAACTGATCCCTTAGCTGGAACCTCTACAATCATATCTCTATCCAAAGAAGATAAGGTGAGATCCAACCTCATCACACAATCAGCAGAAATAAAACAATGAGTAAGACAAGTATCAATAATAGTAATGAGAGGAATGCTATGAATGAAACTAGTACCTTGAACAAGTCCATCTTCATTTGCCGTCTGATTACCCGACAAAGCAAACACCCTTCCCACTTCTGGAGCTTTCTTTGGATTCTTGCATTGAGTGCTAATATGGCCTCCTTCACCACAGTTAAAGCAAACCACATCCTTGTGCCTACAATCGTGAGTAATATGTCCCACTTTGCTGCATCGGAAACATCTTACCTCCTTATCCCTATCTCCCATGCCGCTTCTACAAACATTACTCTTGTGACCAGGTTTTCCACATTTGAAACAAACAATGCTAACATGAGCATATCCCCCACTAAACCTTCGCCCTGCACCATCTTTTGTTTCCCTTTACCAACTGGAGTATCATATGGTTTTCCACGGCTTTGCTGCCCCTTGTTCCTTTTATCAGAAACAATCTTATAATGAGCATTACTATCCTCCTCAAAGATCCTATAACTATCAATCAAATCCGCAAAGACACAGATCTTCTGATAACCCACAAATTTCTTGATTTCAGGTAGCAAACCATTCTCAAATTTAATGCATTTTGATAACTCGCTGTTGTACCCCAAAATATGCCCTCCCATATTCCTCAAGATTTGTCAAAGATTAATTTTCAAATGGCTCAAAAGCTAGACAGTCAAGTCACCTCCTAAGACAACTGAAATTAGGGTTTTGGTTCTTTCAAGGAATTTTGGGTTTTCAATGGTTCAATCAAGTCTCATAGGCCTATATGCATTCTCTAGCACCTACATGCCAAGTTTCAAGACTCACAGTGCCAATTTGCACAGTCAAAAGCTCCATTTGATCTACAGTCAACTACAAGGGTAAAATGGTCATTTTATAGTCAAAAGTCAGAATTTTTGGTCAACATCTTATTTTGAGTTCACAATCATCATTTGATCAAGTCTTGATCATGATTCCATAAGAATATCTGAAAAATAATCAAGATGCAAAAAGTTACTATTTTTGGACAGTAGAAAAGTCAACTGTATCTTGACCAGGGCATAACTCTTTCATAGTTTATCAGAAAAATCCCATCCAAAGCTCATTTTGAAGAGGATGCAATTTACTACAATCCATCTTCACACTCCAAGTTCAAGAAATGCTCTCACAAAATGTTACCAATTTTTACATTATAAGTCAATTTCAAAAGTCAACAAAAGTACACTTTGAGTCAAAGGCCATAACTTGAGATTGGTAAATCCAAATGACATGGAACCAAAGGCATTGGTTAGAGGACTTCAAGAGCTTTCCAAAATGTCCAAGAACATGGTCATATGATCAGAATTGAGCAAGTTGTGCATTGGAGAAGTTGGGAAATTTTCATGAATTTGCAAAAATCAACTTTGCTCAAAACACCTTATTTTTGCTAATGGGCCTCAAATCTCTTCTTGAAACTTCACCCATGACCTATGCACGACCCACCAAGCTAAATGGGATTTATTTTCTTATTTTTATTGATTAATTGGATTTTTAATACATATTAATTCATTTAATTAATTTAAATCATAAGAAAATAGAAGATTTGATTTTTTAAATCAATTTATGAAGCAAATATGATCAAGACATGCTGGCAAATTTGTGCACAAGTCAAAGATACAAAAAAATCCAAATTTGGCAACATTGTTCAATCATGAAAAATCAATAATATTTGATTTTCAATCAAAGATTTCAACATCAATGCACATGGATTGGATCAAAAACTTTGACCTAATTTGATTCTCCTATATGTATGCAAGCTAACCATACCCTAGCACACGTGAAAAAGCTGCAGAAACGACCCTGTCAAATTCAAGAAATTTCAAGAAAAGTGAAAACCCGTTCTTGCCTCCTAGGCCAATTCAAGGCGTTTTGACCATCCAACTACACTGTAGGAGGTCCCAGGAACGTTTTGCAATCAAATTCCAGCATCAAAGCTCAAAGAATCGTTACATACAGTCCCACGGTTTGCACTTTTGATTCAAAACTATATATCTTAATTCATGCGCATTTAACATGTTTTTGTGATGGTTTTGCATTGCTAGGAATCATACCAAGCTAATGGAGTGATTTAATTGAATTATAACGCCCTGAATCGTAAGATACCATGACTGAATTTCTAGGGTTCTTGAGCTCTTAAATGGGGCTTTTCAATCCAGGAAAAATTGGGACTAGTGAGATACATGACTGAAATCGTGAGACCAAGACGAACACAACCCATACCTCGCGAAATATTTATGCTTGCTAGATTTCTAATCGCTATTTTTCCTTGCAGGAAGTAGTGGGGGTTAAAAACCCCCGCTATTTGATTCTGATTATGCAGGACAAACGAAGAAGATGATGATGTGTTGATACCTCATTGGCTTATTTGAAAAGCGCGCATTATTTTTTATTTTACAGCATATTGATTAGTTTCCCCATATAATAATTGCTCCTTATTTTAGTAACAATTGAAGCAGTTTGGTTGGATGGCAAAGGCGTTGGCATGTGAACATTGGGACCTGGGTTCGAATCCCAGGTCCCCCAAACGTTTATTTGTTTTTTTTTTCTTCAGGCGCTCTTGTGTAAGCTTGCAAAGGGATGTCCACCATGTGCTTCAGATCTCAACACGCCAAGTGGCCTCAGACCTGATCCAAGGGTCTAGATGGAAGGACTATCATGGTCCTTAGTCAACAAGCGTGTGGATATTTCAGAAAGTCAATAAGGCTGGAATTGTTAATGGGCTTTAGGCATGCTGATTACACCTCCTCTTGGGCCCAACACCCCCTTCAAGTTTATTTCTTTTCTCTTTTTTTTATTTTTTTATTTCTTTCTTTAATTTTTTATTTATATAATTATTATTTTCACTAACAAATTAATATTCATTTTTTTAATAAATTTAGAAAACATAAAAATATAATATTTTTATTTATTAGATTTAATTAGTTATTTTTGTAAATAAATATTAATATAATTTGTTTAGTTTTAATTAGGTTTAATTTTAACTTTTTTTGCAATAATTTAAAATCAATGTAGAATTAGGGTTTTTAATAACTTTTGACCATCTTTTATTTTTTTTCCTTAAAAAACATAAAAAACTCAAAAAATATCTTTCTTTTATTTAATTAATTAATTAGTCTAGGTTAAATTTAATTAAATGCAAAATAATAAAAAATCTCTTTCTTTCTCAAAAAAGGGTCAAAACCCTAAAAACTCTCCGATCCAATTTTTCTCGCGCGTGTGATTATTCTTGATTCATATTTTGATCCATATAATTGTATTTGCTCCGAGGATGTAATAGCTTTAATTAGGACCGTTTTATTGCTTTTATTTATGTTCCGCAATTTACTTTTCAAGGGTTTGTTTTTGGCGATATAAATACCCGACGCCTTGTAATAGTTTAGTTTTATTTTCTGCAACTATTAACTGCTAGATGTATGCTAAATAGGCTATGCATGTCAAGATCTCTCTTAAATTAAAATCAATCATAGCTCACCATAACATGTACAAAGATAAGCTGAAACCTGACACACTCGCACATGCCACTCCTAGGGTACGCCTCACTTGGTTGCCTCGACGTGGTCATTGAGTATAGAGTGTTTTAGAGGTCGCCCTCTTGTCTAAAGATCAAAGTTGCCTCGAAACAGTTGCCTCGATAAAAAAATGATCTAAGACATTAGGGTTACCGCTAAGGCGTCCTACCATTGCTTTAGTGACCACACATGTCCCTATAATTGAATTGACCCGAAAACTCCAACGACGGTGCTACCTACTTCTCAATAGTGGGATAGCACTGTCTAAAGGACATTTACACAGCTTAATTTCTTTTGAGTAGGTAGAGGTACTCAGGTACTTGCTCTTTCAAAACAAAAATACTTTTCGCACTTACACTTTTCAAACAAAAGTTTTCAAACAACACTTCATACACTCTTGAGGACAGATACAAGAGTTAAATCGAAGTTTTCAAACAAAATTTTTTCAAAACCCACAAACACAAGAAAAGCAAAATCTTTTGAAAACATAGTGAGCAAGTACCTAAGAGCCCATGGATAACCACAGATAGAAAGGGTGCTAACACTTTCCCTTTCTATAATCTACCTCCCGAACCCGAGAAACATCTCGAAAAGGAATTTTGCTGTGCTTTTGTCCTTTCCTTGTTGGAGAAAATAAAAGACGGTGGCGACTCTTGCTTACCGCGACATTTCGCGAACCAGCATTAAAAAACAGTCAGTTCTATTTCCACCGATCACAGAACTGGCGACTCTGCTGGGGAATATTTATAAGTGAGGTATACCTTAGGATTAGACCACTTGTGTTTTCAATTGTATTGCTTTGTATGCTTTAACTTTGTGGGCTTGTATCGGAGTTTTATAGATCCTAACCCGGATCTGGGGTACCCCTTTTTAGGTAAGTAGCAATAAACTGTGAGGGACCTGTCCGGCGTAGACCGACACGGGTGAAGCAGTAGCTACGTTGGTGTGACACCTTGGTATGTACCGATATCCCTTGTGTTGGAACGAGGAGAATATGGGTCTTCTGAGGAGTCATTAAGCACCAACTGACCTTAGAACCTTAAATTGACCAACTCGGCCATAGAACAGTAGCAGTATGCTACACTCATTGAGACTAAACTCTTGCTATGGTTCTGGCCGTAAGAAAAGGTTACCAAACTGGAATTATGACCTATTGAGGGTAGTCAGTGATATTGAGATCCTTTAGAACCCGATTACTATTTTTAGGACAGGTCTTAACCAACTGAAACTGAAAGAGGGTAGTACCTAAACTTCATGCTAGCCTGAAATCTAAGGGCTCTTCTGTGTGACTTGTGTGCCTTTACCATGTTTGCCTTTTGTGAATACTTGTGGTGTGCTTTTACCATGACATCATACCATCATAACATTGCATGCATCCTGCATAAGGACTAACCCATTTCAAAGAAAAGAGGGTTTCATCTATTCTCTATTTTGTAGGACATCATGATGCCCATGCGTAGGAATACTATCCGGCTCAACTTTGTTCAACCACCTGCTTTGCTTAAAGATTTGATTGACAGGATTCCAGACACTACTTCCTTCATCAGGAGGCATGGTTCTCTTCTCGGTTTAGTCACCTCAAAGTGGGACCAACAGATGATGAGTGTCCTAGTCCAGTTTTATGATCCGCTATACCATTGCTTCACCTTTCAAGACTTCCAGCTGGTCCCTTCCCTGGAAGAATGCTCTGAGTTGCTTGGTATCTCTGTTTTGGAGCAGACTCCATTTACTGGTTGGGAAAAGACTCTCAGGCCTGAAGAGATTGCTGCAGCCCTTCACCTGACCAAAGAAGAGGTAATGGCTAACTGGGAGACTAGAAGTGGAGTTAAGGGCTTTTTGGCTAAGTTTCTGGTTGGCAAAGCTAATTGTTTCTAGAATGACTTAGACTTCAAAGCGTACAAGGACATTTTGGCTCTCTTAATCTATGGTCTGGTATTGTTTCCAAATCCTGACACCTTTGTTGATGTTAATGCCATAAGGATCTTCATCTCTCGGAACCCTGTGCCCACTCTCTTGGGTGATATCCTTTACCAGCTCTCTACTCGTACTGCCCGAAAGCGAGGAACTTTGATGTGCTGTGCTCCTTTATTGGCGAGGTGGTTTATTTTGCACCTCCCTAAATCTGTACTGAAGAATAAAGAAGGAAGGGGCTGGGCTCATAGGATAATGTCTCTTACTAATGATGACATTACTTGGACTCTCAGAGGCTTAGATGAGGTGGCCGTCATTGATCGTTGTGGAGAGTATCCTAATGTTCCATTGATCGGAACCCGTGGAGGAATCTCTTATAACCCATGCTTAGCTCTCCGTCAGTTTGGAAGAGCCAGAAGAGAAGGGCCTCATGAGATGTTGATACCTCATATCTTCTTTGATTTTCAGGTAGATAGCGACGAGCTGCGTCGTAGATTCATCAAGGCTTGGGATAGAGTTCACAAATCTGACCCACATGAGCTGGGACGAAAAACTTCTCTACCTATGGAGTCCTATTTCAGATGGGTCTGCATCCGTGCTCAGAAGTTAAGTATGCCATACGAAGCTGTCAGGCCTATTACTCTTGAAGCTGCTGATAAAGATGGGGTTCCTCCAACCATTCTTCATCCTCATACGCCCACTGATGTTGGCACACTAAAGAGATCTTGGGCGCAACTGCAGGAGGAACGGGATTCTTATCGGGAAAGGTTCAACGAACAAGAATAGAAGATCCAGAAGCTGACTAAGCAATTGGAGAACGAACGAATCCTGAATGATTATATCCGCACTGAGAAGAAGAGGCCATGGGAACATTGATGGACCCTTTGATGATTTCTTTTACGGTTTTATTTACTTTTTAGTATTTTCATTCTTGTAACGCCTAAGGACAATTTGTTGAACAATTTAAATTCCGAAGTTAAATCTAATAAAGTGTGTTTCCTTTTCTTGACTACAAATTTGAATCCCGATTGTCTTTGAAAACATAAATCATACGCATTTCATTTCATCATATGCATAACAGGTACCCCTTTTACAGGTCACTTATATTCTTCGCTGTTTATTTCAGCAATCATCATGTCTACTGAGCCTTCCACTGAACAAGCTATCAAAGCCCTCCAGGCCCAGAATGCCCAGTTCCAAGAGTTGGTTATGAGCCTAGCCCAGGGTCAACAGGATTTGAAGACTCTAATTCTGAAAGAGAGGAAGAAGAAGAAGAAGAGGACCGTCTTATTCAACACTGGACGCAGATTTGGGAATGAACTGCAGAGTGAGGTTGAGCTGACTACCTCATCTGTAGGGAAATACAGCCCACAAGAGAGAAGGGTTCCTAGTCCCGTAGTCTCTGACAACGAGACGGATTATGATGAATAACAGTATCCTCCTGCTGAGGATAGGTATAAATAGTTGGAGGACCGCTTGAGCGCCATGGAGATACAGAATGTGCCCGGGTTGGACTTTGGAGACTTAGGCTTATCCTCTGGGGTGGTGATTCCCTATAAGTTCAAGGCACCTGCTTTTTCCAAATATGACGGAGCCTCCTGCCCAAAGCTGCACCTCCGGTCGTATGTAAGGAATATCCAACCTTACACTGCTGACAAGAATTTGTGGATCCATTTCTTTCAGGATAGTCTTTTAGGGACTCAACTCGAATGGTTCTATCAGCTGGATGGGGCCAGTATCCGCAATTGGGAAGACTTGGCTACTGTGTTCTATAAGCAGTATCAGTATAATTCCGACCTTG
This sequence comes from Vicia faba, assembly GCA_948472305.1. NCBI lineage: Eukaryota > Viridiplantae > Streptophyta > Magnoliopsida > Fabales > Fabaceae > Vicia > Vicia faba. The sequence goes on along the minus strand of OX451737.1, from coordinate 1,562,967,463 downwards.
CTCCCATGCGTACCCAACTCCAGGGTATGTCAATAGGGGCGGGTGAAGGATTTAAAGAATACGCTCAAAAATGGAGAGACCTGGCTGGAAGGGTGCAACCACCTTTAACTGATCGTGAACTTGTGGATATGTTCTTGGGGACCCTGTCTAGTCCATTATTTAACCATTTGATTGGAAATTATTCAGCCGGGTTTACAGACGTTATCTTGACTGGTGAGAGGATCGAAGCTGGTATCAAGGCTGGAAAGATACAGAAAGGTGCCTCCTCGAGCACTGAGAAGAAACCATTCAAGAAGGAATCTAGTGCTGTCTATGGTTCAAGGAGATAGAATAGATCTGAACACCGCCAAGCTGTCAACGCGGTGGTTATTTCAAAACCTGCTGGTGCTCCTCAACATCACAACCAACAAAGGGAAGAGAGACCTAGAAGGCAGTTCACTCGTCTCAGCATGACCTTGTCCCAGATATTGCCACAGTTGCTGAAAACCAATTTGGTGACTCTAAGGGAAGCCCCAAAGAATCCGAACACTACATCACCAAAGTATAATCCCAACGCCCGCTGCGCTTATCATTCTGAGAGCCCGGGACATAATACGGATGATTGTTGGACTTTAAAGAATAAGGTCCAAGACTTGATTGATGCAAAAGAGATTGAGTTCGAGGCGCCTGATAGGCCTAATGTTGTGACTGCTCCCATGCCCAAACATGGAGTAAATGCTGTAGAGGAAGACTTGTTTGTATCCTCTGTGGATGATATTGTCACTCCGCTGATGACCATCAAGAGGAACCTGTTGCTAGTCGGTTTATTTCCGGGATGTAGTGAAGGTTGCCATCTGTGTTCTGTTTCACCTACTGGTTGCCCATCTTTGAAGTCAGGTATCCAAAACCTGATGGATAATAAAGAAATCCTGTTTGAGAAGATTGATGTTCCTGCCACCCCTACTGAAGAAGTGTCCATTGTTACTATTTTCAACCATTCTCCCAAAGCTCCCTCTAAGAAGCCTGTCAGAATCATGACTGTTCAGAAGATTGCACCCATAATCATCACTGTTCCGGGGCCCATCCCCTATACATCCGACAAAGCTGTCCCTTGGCACTATGGGGCAGATGTTTATGTGCTCGGAGTTAAGCAAGAGTTTGATACTAGTACCGGCGTCAGCAACATCACCGGGCCTGCTAAAGTCACCCGCAGTGGTAGACTTTTCTCACCTGACATTGCGCCACCAACTGTCCGAAGACCTATTGTCATTTCACCTGTAAATGTACCTACTTCCCTTCCTGATCAAGTTCCTATTTCCACCCCTGTTGCCGAGTCACCTGATGCTCGGGGCAAAGGGATAGCCACTGATATGCCTGCCCAGACGGAGGCACCAAAGACCATCAATGTTGAGGCTTCCAAACAGGAGATGGAAGAGATTCTGAAGATCATCAAGAAGAGTGATTATAATGTAGTTGAGCAGTTGGGGCAAACCCCCTCCAAGATTTCTATGTTATCACTGTTGTTGTGTTCAGAGGCCCATGCCAAGGCTTTGATTACCTTCCTGAAGACGGCCCACGTGCCACAAGAGACGTCAGCTGATCAGTTTACCGATTGTGTGGCCAACTTAACTGCTGATAATGGTTTGGGTTTCTCTGACGCTGATCTGACTGCTAAAGGGAAGAACCATAACAATGCCCTGCATGTCTCCATTGAATGCAGGGGCACTACTCATGCACATGTGTTGGTTGACACTGGTTCCTCATTAAACGTCTTGCCCAAGAAAGCTCTAGACAGGTTAGATTGCGAAGAATTGGAGCTAAAGCCAAGTAACATTGTTGTCCGGGCCTTTGACGGGTCTAAAAGGATGGTACATGGTGAGGTTGATATCCCAATTAGAGTTGGTTCTCAGGTCTTCGATTCTACATTCTACATGATGGACATTCGACCGTCCTATTCTTGTTTGCTGGGTTGTCCATGGATCCATAAGGCTGGAGCTGTGTCCTCCGCACTACATCAGAAGCTGAAATACCCGGTCAGAGGGAAGATTGTGACAGTTCAGGGGGAGGAAGAGTATATGGTCAGCCACCTCAACTCGTTCCGGTACATAGAGATGGATGGGGAGTTCATTGAGACCCCCTTTCAACACTTTGAAGAGGTCCCTCAGACACTGGCATCAGCTGAGACTGTGATTGAAGGTTCTCCTTTGAAGATGGCTTCCTTAAAAGATGCCCGGGCTGTTATCGAGAAGGGTGAGTATGCAAACTGGGGCCGACTTCCTGATTTCACTCAGAAGACTGATAAGTTTGGTTTGGGTTTCACTGCAGAAGCTCAGAAGGTTGTTCGTAGGGCAAGGATTGGAAGACCTCCTGTGTTCATCAGCAACTCGAGAGTAAATGCCATCGAAGATGACGTGGAGGAATCTGAATTCGACAGCTGGATCTACCCTATGACCAACGGTGGACCACACAACCGGACAACGAAAGATTTCATCCCTATTACTTTTGTTACTCAGTAATGAACTCCTTTGTTTTGAATTTGTAACAGACAATATTGTGAAACTTTATGGCCCGGTGTCTTACCCGGGGCACCGTGGCTTCATTTGTGAGGGCTTTTGTGTGTCATTTTCATATATCATTAATAAAAGCATTGGACGTTTTTTGCATTTCAAATCTTGCGCTCCTTGTCTTTCTTTATTATATATTGCAAAACAGCTATTTACACACACTCACATATACAGGTCCCAATCCACTCTGGATCTCACTGGTAATGACTCTACTACTGCCAGTTATGACTTCGAAAATCCGATCAACTTAGCCGAAGACGAAAGTGAAGATGATTGTGAAGTGCCTGGCGAACTTGCAAGACTGTTACTTCAGGAAGAGAGGGCCATTCAGCCACATGAAGAGCCAATGGAAACGGTAAATCTGGGTACTGAGACAGACAGGAAGGAAGTCAAGATCGGTGCAAATCTGGAGCTTAGTGTGAAACAATGGTTGATTCAGATGCTGCATGACTACGTGGAAATCTTTGCCTGGTCTTACGAAGACATGCTTGGGTTGGATACCGACATTGTGGTTCATCATCTGCCTACCAAGGAGGAATGCCCTCCGGTAAAATAGAAGGTTCGCCGTATGCGTCCAGAGATGTCCGAGAAAATCAAGGCTGAGGTTATGAAACAATTTGATGCCGGTTTTCTAGCAGTAACTTCTTACCCTCAGTGGGTCGCCAATGTGGTTCCAGTACCGAAGAAAGATGGTAAGGTCAGAATGTGTGTTGACTACAGGGATTTGAACAGGGCGAGCCATAAGGATGACTTCCCTCTGCCTCACATCGACGTTCTGGTTGACAACACTGCTCAGCATAAGGTATTCTCCTTCATGGACGGTTTCTCCGGTTATAATCAGATAAAGATGGCTCCTGAAGACATGGAGAAGACCACTTTTGTCACTCAGTGGGGCACCTTTTGTTAAAAGGTCATGCCTTTTGGGTTGAAAAATGCTGGGGAAACCTACCAACGTGCCATGGTTGCTTTGTTTCATGATATGATCCACCATGAGATTGAAGTATACATCGACGATATGATTGCGAGGTCCCAAACTGAGGAGGAACACCTGGACCATCTACATAAGCTGTTTAACCGTTTGAAGTTGTACAAATTGAGGTTAAACCCGAAAAAATGCACCTTCGGGGTGAGATCTGGAAAATTGCTAGGTTTCGTCGTAAGTGACAAAGGTATTCAAGTGGACCCTGCCAAAGTGAAAGCCATACAAGAGATGTCAGTTCCCAAGACAGAGAAAGAAGTCAGAGGCTTTCTAGGACGGCTGAACTACATTGCCCGATTCATCTCACACCTAACTGCTACTTGTGAACCAATCTTCAAGCTACTGAAGAAAGATCAAGTGATACGATGGAACGATGAATGTCAGGCCGCTTTCGAAAGAATCAAAGAGTATCTCTAGGAGCCACCCATTCTTATGCCACCGGTTAAAGGGAGACCTCTAATCTTATACTTGACAGTACTTGACAATTCAATGGGGTGTGTGCTAGGTCAGCATGACGAGTCTGGCCGAAAAGAGCATGCTATTTATTACCTTAGTAAAAAGTTTACCGACTGTGAGACCCGATACTCACTGCTCGAGAAAACTTGTTACGCTTTGGTATGGGCTGCTCGCCGGCTAAGATAGTATATGTTGACTCACACTACTCTATTGATTTCAAAAATGGATCCAATCAAGTATATTTTCGAAAAGCCTGCCTTGTCCGGAAGAATAGCAAGATGGCAGATGATCTTGACTGAATATGACATCCAGTACATGACTCAAAAAGCAATCAAGGGAAGTGTGTTGGCAGACCATTTGGCACATCAGGCAGTGGATGATTACCAATCTATGAACTTTGAATTTCCAGACAAGAATATCATGGTAGTGACTAATTGTGAAATACCTGGACCGGATGAAGGACCTGAGGAAGGATCCCGATGGTTTATGCACTTTGACGGAGCCTCAAACGCTTTGGGTAATGGTATTGGCGCTGTGATCATATCTCCTAAAGGCTCTCATACTCTGCTCATCGCCCGACTATGTTTCAACTGCACCAACAACATGGCGGAGTATGAAGCATGCATCACGGGTCTTCGAGCTGCAATTGACCTAAGGATCAAGTTTCTGAGTGTCTTCGGAGATTCCGCTCTCGTGATCAGTCAGATCAAAGGAGAATGGGATACGAAACACCCAAATCTTATTCCTTACAAGGAGTATGTATTGACGTTGCTTCCCCATTTCGAGGAGATAACCTTTGAACACTTCCCAAGAGAAGAAAATCAGTTGGCGGACGCGTTAGCTACGATGTCTTCTATGTTCAAAGTCAAATGGGACAACGAGGCTCCCCGGATCGTTATTTGGAAATTGGATGAACCTGCACATTGCTGTGATCTTGAGACCGAAGAGGTAACAGAAAAGCCTTGGTATCATGAAGTAAAGAGGCACCTCGAAGCTCAAGAATACCCCGAGGGCGCGTCTGTTAATGACAAGAAGTTTCTGAGAAGATTCACGGCAAAGTTCTTCCTCAACAATGACATTCTTTACAAACGTAACCATGATTCAACCTTACTGCATTGTGTGGATAAAATTGAAGCAGAAAGGATCATGGCAGAGCTGCATGAAGGTACTTTCGGGACTCACTCCAGTGGACATACCATGGCAAAGAAAATCCTCCGGGCAGGATATTACTGGTCCACAATGGAAGCCGACTGTTATCAGCATTCTCGGACATGTCACAAGTGCCAGATCTATGCTGATAAGGTGCACATTCCTCCAGTTCCTTTGAACGTCTTGACAGCACCTTGGCATTTTGCAATGTGGGGCATCGATATGATCGGCGAGATCAGACCTACAACATCCAACGGGCATCGCTTCATCCTGGTAGCGATTGATTACTTTACAAAGTGGGTTGAAGCAGCTTCCTTTGCCACCGTAACCAAGAACGTCGTGGCACGATTCATTCAGCACAACCTGATCTGTCGATACGGTGTACCAGAAAGGATAATTACGGATAATGGTACCAATCTTAACAACAAGATGATCACTAAGCTCTGCGAGCAATTCAAGATACAACACCACAACTCTTCTCCCTACCGGCCGAAGATGAATGGGGCTGTAGAAGCGGCTAATAAGAACATTAAGAAGATCGTGCAGAAGATGACAGTGACCTACAAAGATTGGCACGAGATGTTACCATTTGCTCTTCATGGGTACCGTACCTCAGCACGAACGTCAACAGGGGCAACACCCTATTCCTTGGTATATGGCATGGAGGCAGTCCTGCCCATTGAAGTTCAGATACCCTCTCTCCGGATCATGAACGATGCAGGTTTAAGCGAAGATGACTGGATCCAGACCCGGCTTGATCAACTAAACCTAATCGACGAAAAGAGACTCACTGCTATTTGTCATGGTCAGACGTACCAAAAGCGGATGATCAAGGCATTTAACAAGAAAGTCAGACGACAAGAGTATCAAGTCGGGAACCTGGTAATCAAGCGCATCATTCTACCTCAAGGTGATCCCAGGGGAAAATGGACCCCTACATACGAAGGGCCATTTGTAGTTAAGAATATCTTCTCAGGAGGAGCTATGATTCTAACCACCATGGATGGTGACGACCTTCCTCACCCCGTTAATGCAGACATAGTAAAAAGATACTACGCATAATTAAAGACCCGCTAGGTCGACTGGCCTAGGCAAAAATAAGGGCTTCCCGGCAAACCAAAAGGGTTCGGGCAAAAATAAGGGATGAAAATAAAAAAATATGTACACCCGGCAAGTCGAAAACATGAAAAGGCGGCTTGGGCAAAAATGGGTATCCCAGTGGATTGAAAACCCGAGAGGGCGGTCCAGGCAAAAGTTAGGGATAAGCGTAATACTATGTCTCATTGGATCACCCTGCATCCAGACTTCGGTATCGACTATCAGGCTCGGACGACACCAATCAATCAGATTCATCTCCAACTAAGCAGCAAAGTGATGAGATGCTTGAAGACATAAAGGCGATAGCAGAGTTGGAACCTGTAATACCCCAAATTTGTCCTACCCTTTTACTTTTATCTGGCTTACGCATTTTTGCATTTTTCTCACATTAGGTCATCTAACACATCATGCATCATTAATTATCAGATTGGCATAAGATCATGGATTCCGAGGAATAAGGGTTGGTGTATGGCTTTAAGGCTCCCATCTCCGCACAAGCTTGTTTCGGTTGATTTCTCCATCGATAATTTGTTTGAAGCTAGGTTTTCATTTCATGGACCTTATCATCATCAAGCTACGAGGCTATTCTTTGCTTCTCAATGTCAAGTTGCAAGGTTTTATGAGACGGAGCTAAAAATCAGGGTTTATACATTTTCATATTTGAGCTTGTCAGCATTCTACCTGAGGTTCATTCCATATCAAGGTATTCGCATGTCTCATCTTTCATATTCATCTGCAAGGAATCCCTCAGGGCATAATCATTATCATCTATTGAGAAGGGGTCTAAGACGTCGTTATTCTAATCGGGACATGGTACAAGATGTTGATTGTGATCAAGGTGTCGTTATTTCAAATATTTATTGCTTGACACGCAATTTTGGTTTAGATCGGAAAATTGAATTGAATTAGGGGTTCACTGAAACTGTGGTTTGATTAGAATTCATTCATCAATATTTGAAGTGGATTTGGAATATTTGAAGTGGATTTAATCAAAGTTCTTAAATATTCGCGTGGCTTCTCTTGGAATTCAAACCACAAATATGAAAAAGCATGCATCAAATTCATCCAACCATCAAAATATTGTCCAAATATCCTCTCTTGGATTCATTCAAGATTCATGTCTCTTTTGGTTGCCTTACAAATATTTTGGATTAATACCATTTATTTGAATTCATACAAAGGCCATTTCATTATGTGGAAATAAAGTCAACATACATACATTACAATTATTCAAATACATACAAGTCCAAATTCCATTACAATTAACATCTATACATTTTTACCAAAACCTATCCTAATTTTCAATCATTCTTCATGTTTCAAACTTCAAGCTTCCAAAACTTCGCGTTATGCGCCTTTGTTCCAACTTCACATCATCTTGATATGAACCAAACCTGCAAAAAAAAAAAAATATTGGATAAACTGTCATAAACATGAACCGCATACACTACACTTCCAATTGTCAAAAACAATTCCCAATACCATTCATAACAAGACAACCATACACTTTCTCCTCACTATCCTCTTTTTTCTTCAGTTTTCAATTTCACCCTCACCTCACCTCATTCTCTTTTTATTTTTTTATATTTATTTCTCAGTAACATGTAAACAAACCTTTATCGGGGTTTCACTTTAGGTTTTACGGAGTATTACTAAGCGGTGCTGATTCGGTTAGATCGATCTCGATTTCCGTGTTAATCGGCCAGGGAGATCCGTGCCGATGCGGAAACCAGTTCTTTTTCTTCTAGTTTGTTTGCGGCGGTTTCTTATGGATTTGCTTCAATGGTGATGGTTTTATCAATAAAGCTGTTCTTATGCAGTATACGTATTCAATGACTTTACTCACTTTATGACTTTACTCACTTTGCAACAACTATTTACTACTCTGCTTATACACTTTGGTCGAAAAATGGGATACACAAGAGCCAGAGGAATGGATATGGAAACGGCCAAGCAGCTGTTCCCGGTTTCATTTTTCTATAATACCAATGTTGCATTTGCTTTGGCCAGTTTGAAAGGAGTCAATATCCCAATGTATATTGCAATACAGAGGCTTACACCACTTGCTGTACTTATTGCTGGATGTTTCATGGGGAAGGGGAGACCTACAACTCAGGGGACTCTCTCAGTGATATTGACTGCTACTGGAATTCTATTATTCATGTTGTTTTATTGAGATGAAAGAAACTAACAGAATTTCTAACCTTATCCTAACTAACTTAACTAACCTCCCAACCAACAAACCATCAGCATATAGAGGAGAGAGCTTGCAGCATTTATATAACCAAGAGATCACAAATAGAATAGGGAAAGATTATTCACAGGGATACCATTATTCATAGAAAGTTAGAGAAGAACTGCAAAAAACTCACCTTTACAATCATTCTTCATTCGGCAGAAGAATCACCGTCACAAACACTTTCTTCTCCTCTCATCTTCATTCTTCAACTGCAAAAGAATCACCAGAAAAATTCATAGGCTCTCTCCCCTTTTTCTTCATCTTCATCATCCTCCATCGTGACAATTTCAACTTCATCAACCCCTAACCTTGAATCCTCACTGCAACTTCATCATCTTCGTCGATGCAGTATCATCACCATAACCATCTCTGAAGTTCTGCTTCTTCACTGCAACTTCACCATTTTCATCAATCCTCCAACTTGCTTTTGTAATCAATCCACAAACTTAATTGTTCATCAAATCTTCATCAGACTCCATTCGTTACACATCAACGAATCTGCATCTTGAATAAAACCTTCATCAAGAACTCGTAACTAGCACATCATCACAAGATCAAAACGCAAACATAAGAAGCAAACGCGGGGAAGAAAGAAGAGAGTACAGTGGCGGCGTGACTTACGGCGAAGATGGAGTCGCAACCGGACGGAGAGGTTGAGTGATGTCGCAAGAGAGAGTGAGACGGAGCAAAGCGAGGAAACCGATCGCGGCGGAAGCTGAAACGAAGCTTAACACCGGCGATTCTCAGTGAGGAAGGCGGAGGCGCCGCCGCTGTTCCGTTCGCGAGAGAAGAAGAGGCATAGCTCTCAAAAAACCCTTTTCCCTTTCCAATTTTCATACTTTTCTTTCTTTTTTTAGTTTTTGTTTTATTGTTTTAATTACTTAATTATAATTATTGTTAATTTGAATTAAGTAAATAATAAATAAAAAGGTTAAAAATCTTTTTGGGCAAATTACTTCAACACCCACATTTCTAGATTTCATACCCCCTAACTCTTCTAATTTTTTTCTTTTCTTTTATTATTTTAATTTTTTCTTTTAGTTTAATTTTTTTAATCAATAATAAAACAATAAAAATAATAGAATATTTTTAGAATAGAATTTCTTTTTAGAATTTCAATTAGAATTTTTCTATTTTATTTTTCATATTCGATAATCATCTTATTGACTTTTTTAGTCAAGATTTTTGTGATAGCATTGATATAACTCTTGCAATGTGGAATACTCGGGGTTAATTCTTCAATCACTCGTTCGAGGAAACTTTGATAGAATTTTCTTACCGCTTGCACAATTTTGAAGAGGCAACGGACCTTCTCCGTTCGGTATCGTCGCAAATCTATCTTATTCTTCATTTTCGTACTTTATCGTAATTCAAACATGCTAACATTAGGTAGAAATTTCCCCTTTAACCTAAATCTTATGGTTACTAACGCACGATAACATTAGGTTTAGAAGTAGGCTAGTCCCATTTGACTTTTCTTTTTTGAACATTCGCACTTAAAACAAAAACTTCTTTTTCTTTCAAAATTCAAAATACTTTAAAACTATCGATGAGAATCATGCTTTTGCTTAGTACGGGGAATGATAAGCGGGTCTCTTCTCGATCTTATTGTTCTTCATCTCAAGCATAGGTGTGGTTCAATTCTCAAAGACTCCTTTCATGACTAAGTAGAAGAATGGCTAATATCTCTCTCTTGAGGTCAATCGGTCATCATCTACAACAAAAATACAAAACAAAATCAAATCTTTTGTACGCTCAAGCACCTTTTCTTTTAAACCCTTTTCAGGTAAGGACACGATTAATTTACTTCTGTGCCAACGCATAAGTCTCCAAAGGTCGAGCTGCGGCAGAAGGCGGGATTAACTTCGTCCATAAATAACACAAACAAACAAAAAATGTGAGCCGAACTACGGTAGCTCTGATTCCTCAAAAAGGATACGTAGGCATTGGGGTAGGGCCCAGGCGAGCACAATTTTATTTTCCCTACATTCTTTTTCTCCTTTCTTTTGCATGCATTCCTTTCAGTAGTATAGTAGACAGTAAGTATAGATTAAACACACCCATAAGATAGATAACAAGAGTGGATACCGTAGAGTACTACGGGCGTGTGGGGTGCTAATACCTTCCCCTCGCGTAACAGACTCCCTTACCCGATTTCTCGGTCGCAAGACCGTGACTTCTCCCTTCTCAGGTTTTCTCGATGTTTACCTTTCCTACATATGGGATAAAAGACGTTCGATGGCGACTTCATTGTTTTGATGATTTTCAGCCGGTTGTTTCAGAACCCAGTGGGATTTTTCACATAGCTGTTTTGTCTTCTTTTTTACAAACTGTGTAAATCCTATTTGTTCGGAGGCGTTATCTTACTAGGACGTCAGCCTCTTGTACAAAAACGCCTATTTACAGGCAAATTTCAAAATCAATACAAGTTCATTTTTCAGACAAATTGCAAATTGTTTTTCCTTTATCTGTTTTGTTTTGCAAAGAACGTCCAATGTTCATTTTTGATATATGCATTTGACATTAATTGCTGATCACAAATATTTGCATGCGAAACAAAGGACTAATTATGGGTGACATCGGAAGTAGGGGCAATAAGAATTGTCTGAGAGGTCTAGTTGCTCCGTCTACCAAGGTACCAAGGTAGTTTCGACTGAAGAATGTGACCGAGATACCTTCACTCCCCGCAGAATGAGACAGTAATAGAAGCTCTCCCGTTGAGACTTACAACCGTGAACGAATCAGCAATACTCTCCCCAAGCAGAGTTAGTCTACCGGCAGTCCCGAAAAGTTGGGTATCCCCAGTAGGTCTTAATATTCCCCAGCGGAGTATACAGATATTCCCCAGCAAGTATCCCCGACAGTCTTAATATTCCTCGACAGAGTATAAGAATGTTCCCCAGCGGAATGTTCCCCAGTGGAGCCATTTCCCAGCGCAGTCTGAAAAAGCTTCCCCTCCAGAGTTGAATCATCTTACCCAGTAGATTCTGGAAGCTTGTCCCCTGCAGAGTACAAATGTATCTCCCCAGCCATATTCAGAGGTTACCCCCACAAGAGTCTAACTGGGTTATCCTCAGCAAGTTGCAACGGAAAGATCATCCCCAGCGAAGTTCTTTCTATCCCCAGCAGAGTTCATCGTCAAAATCCCCATTAGGGCTTATCAACAGAGTCCCCAGCGGAGTTATCGTTAAAATCTCAGCAAAGCATCTTCTCCCCACAGAGTAATTCCCCGCAGAGTAATCTCTTCATCAAGTTTATTCCCCAATAGAGTCATCTTCTCCTACAGGTTTATTCACACAATCATCTTCGTTCATCATCCCCAGTGGAAGCAAAGAATTCAACATCATTCTCCAGCAGCTATCCGGGATTTATTTTCCCCAGCTAAAACATCATATCTTCATACATCATGATACATGCACATACGCATCATATCATACGATCTCATTTATGTTGAGAACATCATTGCTCGATCCATATCATGCATTGCATATGACTGACCTCTACCTTTCAGGAAAGATGTAGTTAAATACTCAGCTATGTCAAAGGAGACAAAACCAGATAAATCGATTCCTAAAGATTTTTCTGATGCTAATACATTCAAAGTAGACAAATCCAGTCAAAGGAGACAAATCCAGTCAAAGGAGACAAATCCAGTCAAAGGAGACAAATCCAGTCAAAGGAGACAAATCCAGTCAAAGGAGAAAAATCCAGTCAAAGAAGACAAATCCAGTCAAAAGAGACAAAGCCAGTCAATGGAGACAAAATCAGTTAAATCGATTCCTAAAGATTTTTCTGAGGCAAAGCCAGTCAATAGAGACAAAATCAGTTAAATCGATTCCTAAAGATTTTTCTGAGGTGAAGCCAGTCAATGGAGACAAAATCAGTTAAATCGATTCCTAAAGATTTTTCTGAGGTGAAGCCAGTCAATGGAGACAAAATCAGTTAAATCGATTCCTAAAGATTTTTCTGAGGCAGAGCCAGTCAATGGAGACAAAACCAGTTAAGTTGATTCCTAAAGATTTTTCTAAAGCCAGTCAAAGAAGACAAACCCAGTTAAATCGATTCCTAAAGATTTTTCTGATCCGAACCCGTCAATAGAGACAACCCATCAATGAAGACAACCCGTCAATGAAGACAACCCGTCAATAGAGACAACCCGTCAATGAAGACAACCCGTCAATGGAGACAACCCGTCAATGAAGACAACCCGTCAACAAAGACAAAACTACCAACCAACAACCTCCAGGTGGCATCTATAAGCCCATCCTCCTATCCATCATCTCTCCAAATGGCATCTGTAAGCCCATTCCCGACATCACATTGCTGATGCTATACCATGCGAGTGAAAATTTCTGGGCACTTCAGTGTTCAATCATCTTCCACCTTTGGATCACGAAAGGCACGCAAGCCAATCTACATCCTCAGGTTTAAGAAGATTGAACAGGGGCAACTGTTGTACCCCAAAATTTTCCCTCCCATATTCCTCAAGATTTGTCAAAGATTGATTTTCAAATGGCTCAAAAGCTAGACAGTCAAGTCACCTCCTAAGACAGCTGAAATTAGGGTTTTGGTTCTTTCAAGGAATTTGGGGTTTTCAATGGTTCAATCAAGTCTCATAGGCCTATATGCATTTTCTAGCACCTACATGCCAAGTTTCAAGACTCACAGTGCCAGTTTGCACAGTCAAAAGCTCCATTTGATCTACAGTCAACTGCAAGGGAAAAATGGTCATTTTACAGTCAAAAGTCAAAAATTTTGGTCAACATATTATTTTTAGTTCACAATCATCATTTTATCAAGTCTTGATCATGATTCCACAAGAATAACTAAAAAATAATCAAGATGCAAAAAGTTACTATTTTTGGACAGTAGAAAAGTCAACTGTATCTTGACCAGGGCATAACTCTTTCATAGTTTATCATAAAAATCCCATCCAAAGCTCATTTTGAAGAGGATGCAATTTCCTACAATCCATCTTCACACTCCAAGTTCAAGAAATGCTCTCACATAAAGTTACCAATTTTTACATTATAGGTCAATTTCAAAAGTCAACAAAAGTACACTTTGAGTTAAAGGCCATAACTTGAGATTGGTAAATCCAAATGACATGGGACCAAAGGCATTGGTTAGAGGACTTCAAGAGCTTTCCAAAATGTCCAAGAACATGGTCATATGATCAGAATTGAGCAAGTTGTGCATTGGAGAAGTTGGGAAATTTTCATGAATTTGCAAAAATCAACTTTGCTCAAAACACCTTATTTTTGCTAATGGGCCTCAAATCTCTTCTTGAAACTTCACCCATGACCTATGCACGACCCACCAAGATAAATGGGATTTATTTTCTTATTTTTATTGATTAATTGGATTTTTAATACATATTAATTAATTTAATTAATTTAAATTATAAGAAAATAGAAGATTTGATTTTTTAAATCAATTTGTGAAGCAAATATGATCAAGACATGCTGGCAAATTCGTGCACAAGTCAAAGATACAAAAAAAATCCAAATTTGGCAACATTGTTCAATCATGAAAAATCAAGAATATTTGATTTTCAATCAAAGATTTAAACATCAATGCACATGGATTGGATCCAAAACTTTGACCTAATTTGATTCTCCTATATGTATGCAAGCTAACCATACCCTAGCACACGTGAAAAAGCTGCAGAAACGACCCTGTCAAATTCAAGAAATTTCAAGAAAAGTGAAAACCCGTTCTTGCCTCCTAGGCCAATTCAAGGCGTTTTGACCATCCAACTACACTGTAGGAGGTCCCAGGAACGTTTTGCAATCAAATTCCAGCATCAAAGCTCAAAGAATCGTTACATACAGTCCCACGGTTTGCACTTTTGATTCAAAACTATATATCTTAATTCATGCGCATTTAACATGTTTTTGTGATGGTTTTGCATTACTAGGAATCATACCAAGCTAATGGAGTGATTTAATTGAATTATAACGCCCTGAATCGTAAGATACCATGACTGAATTTCTAGGGTTCTTGAGCTCTTAAATGGGGCTTTTCAATCCAGGAAAAATTGGGACTAGTGAGATACATGACTGAAATCGTGAGACCAAGACGAACACAACCCATACCTCGCGAAATATTTATGCTTGCTAGATTTCTAATCGCTATTTTTCCTTGCAGGAAGTAGTGGGGGTTAAAAACCCCCACTATTTGATTCTGATATGTAGGACAAACGAAGAAGATGATGATGTGTTGATACCTCATTGGCTTATTTGAAAAGCGCACGTTATTTTTTATTTTACAGCATATTGATTAGTTTCCCCATATAATAATTGCTCCTTATTTTAATAACAATTGAAGCAGTTTGGTTGGATGGCAAAGGTGTTGGCATGTGAACATTGGGACCTGGGTTTGAATCCCAGGTCCCCCAAACGTTTATTTGTTTTTTTTTCTTCAGGCGCTCTTGTGTAAGCTTGCAAAGGGATGTCCACCATGTGCTTCAGATCTTAGCACGCCAAGTGGCCTCAGATCTGATCCAAGGGTCTAGATGGAAGGACTATCATGGTCCTTAGTCAACAAGCGTGTGGATATTTCAGAAAGTCAATAAGGCTGGAATTGTTAATGGGCTTTAGGCATGCTGATTACACCTCCTCTTGGGCCCAACACCCCCTTCAAGTTTATTTCTTTTCTCTTTTTTTTTTTATTTCTTTCTTTAATTTTTTATTTATATAATTATTATTTTCACTAACAAATTAATATTCATTTTTTAAATAAATTCAGAAAACATAAAAATATAATATATTTATTTATTAGATTTAATTAGTTATTTTTGTAAATAAATATTAATATAATTTGTTTAGTTTTAATTAGGTTTAATTTTAACTTTTTTTGCAATAATTTAAAATCAATGTAGAATTAGGGTTTTTAATAACTTTTGACCATCTTTTATTTTTTTTCCTTAAAAAACATAAAAAACTCAAAAAATATCTTTCTTTTATTTAATTAATTAATTAGTCTAGGTTTAATTTAATTAAATGCAAAATAATAAAAAATCTCTTTCTTTCTCAAAAAAGGGTCAAAACCCTAAAAACTCTCTGATCCAATTTTTCTCGCGCGTGTGATTATTCTTGATTCATATTTTGATCCATATAATTGTATTTGCTCCGAGGATGTAATAGCTTTAATTAGGACCGTTTTATCGCTTTTATTTATGTTCCACAATTTACTTTTCAAGGGCTTGTTTTTGGCGATGTTAATACCCGACGCCTTGTAATAGTTTAGTTTTATTTTCCGCAACTATTAACTGCTAGATGTATGCTAAATAGGCTATGCATGTCAAGATCTCTCTTAAATTAAAATCAATCGTAGCTCACCATAACATGTACAAAGATAAGCTGAAACCTGACACACTCGCACATGCCACTCCAAGGGTACGCCTCACTTGGTTGCCTCGACGTGGTCATTGAGTATAGGGTGTTTTAGAGGTCGCCCTCTTGTCTAAAGATCAAAGTTGCCTCGAAATGGTTGCCTCGATAAAAAAATGATCTAAGACATTAGGGTTACCGCTAAGGCGTCCTACCATTGCTTTAGTGACCACACATGTCCCTATAATCGAATTGACCCGAAAACTCCAACGACGGTGCTACCTACTTCTCAATAGTGGGATAGCACTGTCTAAAGGACATTTACACAGCTTAATTTCTTTTGAGTAGGTAGAGGTTCTCAGGTACTTGCTCTTTCAAAACAAAAATACTTTTCGCACTTACACTTTTCAAACAAAAGTTTTCAAACAACACTTCATACACTCTTGAGGACAGATACAAGAGTTAAATCGAAGTTTTCAAACAAAACTTTTTCAAAACCCACAAACACAAGAAAAGCAAAATCTTTTGAAAACATAGTGAGCAAGTACCTAAGAGCCCGTGGATAACCATGGATAGAAAGGGTGCTAACACCTTCCCTTTCTATAATCTACCTCCCGAACCCGAGAAACATCTCGAAAAGGAATTTTGCTGTGCTTTTGTCCTTTCCTTGTTGGAGAAAATAAAAGACGGTGGCGACTCTTGCTTACCGCGACATTTCGTGAACCATCATTAAAAAACAGTCAGTTCTATTTCCACCGATCACACTCGCCATTTGGCCCATCATAATGCGGATAGAACTTTGCCAAATTTGTGAATCTAGCAGCATAATCAGTGATAAACATATTTCCTTGCGTCAACTCAAGGAATTCAATTTCCTTCTTGCCTCTAACATCCTCCGGGTAATACTTTCTCAAGAACTCCCTTCGGAACACATCCCAAGTAATCTCTTCACCAACAAGTTCCAACCTTTGGCAGGTCTCAACCCACCAATCATCAGCTTCAGCAGTCAACTTGTGCGTACCATAACAGATCTTATGCACAAGAGTGTAATCCATTACCCTGAAGATTCTTTCAATCTCCCTGAGCCAATCTTGAGCTCCTTCTGGATCATAATTCCCTTCAAAGGTAGGAGGGTTCTCCCTCTGAAAGGTAGCCAAGCTACGAGACCCCGCGTTCTCGTCAACATTTGGCGGATTCTGAAACGCCTGAGCCATTGCCTGCATAGCAGCAGCAAGGGAAACATCGTTCCTACCAGCATTACCTCCAGCCATCACAACTTCTGCTCAAAGCAAAACAAGGATTAGAATCAACAAATAACAATACTCAATTGTTAAACAACTCAAGACTCAACAACTTGGCCGGACAAACCGACCTGCTCTGATACCACTAATGTAACACCCCAATTCTACCCCTCGGCATTCATTATAAAAATAAGAGTAAATAAAAAATTCCAAACAAACACAAATTAAGGTATCACATGTTCATTGTTTTTCACTTTGCATTTTAATGCAACAACACAACAATCAAAATTCGGATATACCGATCACATCATCATATATCATGCAGGCATATATCTGTGAAAATAGCAGCAGAATACATCAATATCATACCATTAAGGCATATACATCGTCAAAATAATAAAATCAAGTACTGGACATAAACATGTCAAAACCATCATTAGTCACATAAACAACATTAGGATATACACATATGTTATCCTAACAAAATAATCAAAACGCCCCATCCCGAGTGTTACTCTAATCAGAGCAGAGGCGACTCAATAGACTCAAGCTAATCCAAATCATCTGCGAGGATCACTTGCATGTTGCAATGGCGAAACAAATAAAGGGTGAGATAAATCATTCATATAAATAAAAGAATGATAAATAATATATAGTTTACGGAATTATAAAAGATATTGATCATAATTATTATCCAACTTATAATCCAAACCTCACGCCTTCATCGTCATCACTTAAACGTCATAATTCGTCATTAAAATTCATCACAATCATCATAAATCATCAAACAATCATCCAATCCATAAACTCAAAACCAACGTAATCGACATAATGTGACTCGACTATGTATGTATGTGGTACCAACACAATGTCGGAAATTAGGGACTCGTCACTAGGCCGAAGCCCTCGTCATTAGGCAAAAGCCCTCGTCACTAGGCATAAGCCCTCATCATCATAATATGCAAATGACCATTTTCCCCTTGGGAGTGATCTTCATGAAAAATTTGTAATTTAAAGCTTGGGATTAGATGGAAGTAAACCTGAGGATCTAGGGTGATTTGAGAAAAATGAGAGGACAAATTTTGGGGTACAATAGCTGCCCCTGTTCAATCTTCTTAAACTTGAAAAGCGAGATTGACATGCTTGTCGTTCATGGCTTGAGAGTGGAAGATGATTGAATATCAGAGTGCCCATAAATTTGCACCCGATGATGCGCTGGTTGATTGTGTAGGGAATGGGCTTAAAGATGCCATTTGGAGAGGTGATGGAGTCCTGTGGGAGATGGGCTTGTAGATGCCATCCAAGAATGCTTGTTGAGATGTAGTTTGTATGTTAAACATCAGAATGGAGTCTGTATTTAGAGCGTATCTGTATTGTATCAAAAGGTTGGATCTGTCTGAGAATCAGAATGGCTTCCGTGTCTGGAGCATATCTGAACTGTATTGGGAAGTTTCTTTGAATAAGTATCAGAATGGCTTCCGTGTCTGGAGCGTATCTGGACTGTATTGAGAGGTTGAATCTGAATGAGTATCAGAATAGTTTCCGTGTCTGGAGTGTATCTGAACTGTATCAGGAAGTGTCTTTGAATCTGCCTGGGTATCAGAATGGCTTCCGTGTCTGAAGCGTATCTGTACTGTAGCTGAAGTTAAATCTGAATGAGTAATAGAATGGCTTTCGTGTCTGGAGCGTATCTGAACTGTATCAAGAAGTGTCTGAATCTGAATGAGTATCAGAATGGCATCCATGTCTGGAGCATATCCGTACTGTATCTGATTGCACTTTGTTAAGGTAGCTGTTAATCTTATCCTGAAAAGGGTAAAATGTTAGCTGAAACATAAAATTATGTTGTATGAAATGTATGGTGCAACATATGTGCTTTATCAATGTTTTATGATATATGGATGTAATGTATGCGCATGTAAGCTGATTTGCTGTATTGCTTTCTGATTGAGGAAAATAAATCCCTGAAAACTGTCGGGGACATGCTGAAATTTCCTGTCCGGAAGCTAAAGTACTGACTGTATCCTGTTGTGAGAGCAATGCCATATATTGCTTGTAAGATCTGCTTGGGGAATATTTGAGAAATTTGACGATTTCTACTGGTGGATTAATGATTTGAAGTTTTAGTTCCGCTGGGGATCTAAATGAAGTATTGTGGGGATTGCTTATGGAATAGCCTAAAGACGTTTTTCCAGCTCTTTCAACTTATCAATAATTTTCTTTCTCATTTTGTTTATTTGTAAACAGTAATTATGTTCAAATGCATATGTTCATTAATGAATCATTGGATGTTTTTGCAAATAAAAAGATAAATAGTTTTCTGTACTTTCAAAGAGATATCTTCGTATTGACTTTGCATAAGTATTTTGTACAAAGGAGACAATCATTCTAGTAAGAGAAAGATGCCATAAAAAGGCAAGAAAAACTTTATACAAAGAAAGATAGCTATGTGTAATAATCTCATGGAGTTTCCATTCTGCTATAGCCTTCGTATTTCCGAATATCTTGTCTATTTGTTACTTCGTCCGAAGATGATTGAATTGATCAGAAACTCCGAGTTTGTCAGTGGAAGTCAAGAGGTTATCCTCAAAGTGATCCGAAGGGACATAGTCATACGCTTTAGTTCCCTAACTTTTTCCTGGACCGCCCTTTCAGGTTTTCATTCCACCGGGAAACCCTTTTTTGCCCAAGTCGCCTTTTCAGGTTTTCAACTTGCGGGGTGTACAGTTCTTTTATATTTTATCCCTAATTTTTGCCCGAACCTTTTTGGTTTGCTGGGATGCCCTTGTTTTGCCTAGGTGCGTCAACCTAGCGGGTCTCTTATATGTAGTATCTTTTGACTATGTCCATGTTCGCAGGGTGTGGCAGGCCGTCGCCGTCCATGGTGGTTAAGATCATTGCCCCACCGGAGAATATGTTCTTGATTACAAATGGTCCTTCATAGGTAGGAGTCCATTTACACCTGGGATCACTTTGTGGCAAGATGATGCGCTTGATCACCAGATCTCCAACTTGATATACTTGGCGCCTGACTTTCTTGTTGAAAGCCTTGATCATCCGTTTTTGATACATCTGACCATGGCAAACATCAGTAAGTCTCTTTTCATTAACTAAGTTCAGTTGATCAAGTCGAGCCTGGATCCAATCGTCCTCATTCAAACCTGCATCTTTCATAATTCTCAAAGAGGGGATCTGAACCTCAATAGGCAAGACGACCTCCATGCCATAAACCAAAGAATAGGGTGTTTCCCCCGTTGATGTACGAGCCGTGGTACAATACCCGTGGAGAGAAAATGGTAGCATCTCATGCCAGTCCTTGTAGGTGACTGTCATTTTTTGTATGATCTTTTTAATGTTTTTATTTGCAGCTTCGACGACACCATTCATCTTTGGCCGATAGGGCGATGAATTGTGATGTTGAATCTTGAACTGCTCGCATAAGGTGGTGATCATAGTATTGTTAAGGTTGGTACCATTATCAGTGATAATCCTTTCTGGGATACCGTACCGGAAAGTGAGATTCTACTTGATGAAGCGGGCCACAACATTCTTGGTAACGGATGCGAAGGAAGCTGCTTCGACCCATTTTGTAAAATAGTCAATGGCCACTAGAATAAAGCGATGTCCATTGGAGGCTGTAGGCTCGATCTCCCCAATCATGCCGATTCCCCACATAGAAAAGGGCCAAGGAGCCGTCAAGACATTCAGAGGAACCGGATGTACATGCACCTTGTCAGCATAAATTTGACATTTATGACAGGTCCGAGAGTGTTGATAGCAATCCGCTTCCATGGTAGACCAATAATAGCCTACCCGTAGGATTTTCTTCGCCATAGTATGCCCACTGGAGTGAGTGCCAAAAGCACCTTCGTGTAATTCAGCCATGATCTTTTCAGCTTCAACCTTATCCACACACCGGAGCAGAATGGAGTCATGATTGTGTTTGTACAGGATGCCATTACTCAGGAAGAACTTAGCAGAGAATCTCCTTAAGAACTTTTTATCATTGATTGAAGCTTCTTCTGGATATTCCTGAGCCTCGAGATACCTCTTGACTTCATGAAACCAAGGCTGGTCCGCTACCTCTTTAGTATTAATCTCGTGGCAGTATGTTGGTTCACCCATTCGTTCGATGGTGATTTGGGGAGCCTCATTATCCCAATTAAGTTTAAACATAGATGACATTGTGGCTAGAGCATCTGCTAGCTGATTTTCTTCTCACGGGAAGTGCTCGAAGGTAATCTTCTCAAAATGGGGTAACAATGTCAAAACATGTTCTTTGTAAGGGATAAGGTTTGGGTGCTTAGTGTCCCATTCTCCTTTGATCTAACTGACGACAAAATCTGAATCTCCGAACACATCTAAAGACTTGATTCCCAAGTCTATGGCAGCCTTAAGACCAAAGATGCATGCTTCATATTCTGTCATGTTGTTCGTACAGTTGAAGCAAAGTCTGGCAGTAAAAGGAGTATAACACCCTTCTGGAGATATGAGTACAACACCGATACCATTACCAAGTGCATTGGATGCCCCATCAAAGAACAGGGTCCATCGGGATCCTTGTTCAGGTCCGTCATATGGTCTGATTTCTTCACAATTATCTAATGTCATGATGTCTTCATCCGAGAATTCAAACTTCATGGACTGATAATCATCTACAGCTTGATGAGCAAGATGATCAGCTAGCACACTACCCTTTATAGCTTTCTGGGTAGTATACTGTATGTCATATTCTGTTAGGATCATTTTCCATCTAACTATTCTCCCAGACAGAGCAGGTTTTTCAAAGATGTACTTTATCAGATCCATTTTAGATATCAACAAAGTAGTATGAGTCAACATATACTGTCTTAGCCGGCGAGCAGCCCATGCCAGAGCACATCAAGTTTTCATGAGCAGTGAATATCTGGTTTCATAGTCGGTAAACTTTTTGCTCAGGTAGTAAATAGCGTGCTCTTTTTGGCCAGACTCGTCATGCTGCCCCAATACACACCCCATTGAGTTCTCTAAAACGGTCAGATACATGATCAGTGGTCTTCCTTCGATTGGTGGCATCAAAACAGGAGGCTCATGTAAATACTCTTTGATTTTGTCAAAAGCAAACTGACATTTATCATTCCATCCGACTACTTGATCTTTCTTCAATAATTTGAAGATTGGCTCACAAGTAGCTGTTAGGTGAGAAATGAATCTGGCCATATAGTTCAGGCGTCCCAAGAACCCTCTGACTTCCATCTCATTACGAGGAGCAGGCATTTCTTGTATCGCTTTAACCTTGGTAGGATCAACCTCGATGCCTTTGTTGCTGACAACAAAACCTAGGAGTTTACGGGACTGTACTCCGAATGTGCACTTGTTTGGATTCAACCTAAGTTTGTACTCCTTCAACCTCTCAAACAACTTTTGCAAATGATCAAGGTGCTCCTATTCAGTTTGTGATCGGGCTATCATGTCATCTACGTAGACCTCTATTTCATGATGTATCATATCATGAAATAAAGCTACCATGGCGCGTTGATAGGTTGCCCTAGCATTCTTCAGTCTGAATGGCATGACCTTATAGCAGAATGTGCCCAACTGTGTGACAAACGTAGTTTTCTCCATGTCTTCAAGTGCCATTTTGATTTGGTTATAACCTGAGAATCCATCCATGAAGGAAAATACTTTGTGCTGGGCCGTATTGTCAACCAGGACATCAATGTGGGGAAGTGAAAAATCATCTTTAGGACTGGCCCTGTTTAAATCTCTATAATCCACGCACATTCATACTTTACCGTCCTTTTTAGACACGGGAACAATGTTGGCAACCCATTGAGGATAGGAAGTGACAGCCAAGAACCCAACATTGAATTGTTTCATAACTTCCGCTTTGATATTCTCTGACATGTCAGGTCTCATGCAGCGGACTTTTTATTTCACTGGTGGACAGTCTTCTCTTGTGGGCAGACCATGTACCACGATGTCTGTATCAAGCCCTGGCATGTCTTCGTATGACCAGGAAAAGATCTCAACATAATCTTGCAATAGCTGAATTAAAAGCTCTTTGACACTCGGCTCTAGATTGGCACCCACCTTGATTTCCTTTTTATCTTCCTCGGTACCCAAGTGGATTGTATCCAACGGTTCCTCATGAGGGTGAATAACTCTTCCTTCTTGTTGTAGTAGTCTAGCTAATTCCCATGGTACTTCACAATCTTCCTCACCTTCGTCTTAGGCTTGGTAGATTAGATCTTCAGAGTCACTAAAGGCCATAGCAGTGTCGTTACCCATGGGATCCAGAATGGAGGGGTACCTGCATTTGTGAGTGTGGGTGTGTGTAAGGGTATATCCATCTTTAAACAATAAAATGTAAAAGAAAGACAATGAGCACAAAAAGTTTATATGTGAAAAACGTCTATGATTCATTGAATGTCATATGAAGATGGAATAAAAACCCTTACAAATGGACCATTGCGCCTCGGATAAGACACAAGGTTGAAAATGTACGAATTATTTGTGAATATTACAAGTCCGACAGAAATGTAAAAGATAAATTACTGAGAGATGAAAGTTATTGGGACAAAGTCTCTGGCTTCCCAATTGCGAAGTCCTCTGTTGATAGTAGGAAATATCCAATCCTCCAAGCTGCCATCTTCTTCATTATCTTCCATTGCGTTGACCTCTTGGTTGCTAATCTTCAAAGGTGGCCCTCCAGCACGGGCATGAAGCACAACCTTCTGAGCACTTGAAGTAAACCCTAAGCCAAACTTGTCATATTTATACGGAATGTCTAGAAGCTTCCCCCAGATGGTGCATCCACCCTCCTCTACTACTGCCTTGGCGTCCTTTGGAGATGACATTCAAAGCGGAGGTCTTGTGATCTTGGGGATCAAGGATACCATCTTGGTTACTGCTACCTCTTGAGAGACTTCTTCGAAATGTTGAAAAGGAGTTTCAATGAACTCACCATCCAACTCTACATACCGGAAAGAATTTAGGTGGCTAATCATGTACTCTTCTTCTCCGTGGACAATGATAATCTTTCCATGGACTGGGTAATTCAGCATATGGTGTAGTGTAGAGGTGACAACACCAGCATTATGGATCCAGGGCCGTCCTAGCAGATAGGAGTAAGAGGGGGAGGATGTCCATTACATAGAAAGTTGAGTTGAAAGTCTGAGTTCCCAATTTTATGGGGATGTCCACCTCCCCGTGGACCATCCTTTTTGAACCATCAAATGCTCTCACGACTATGTTACTGGGTTTCAATGTCAGTCCTTTGCAATCCAATCTGTTGAGAGCTTTCTTCGGTAAAACGTTCAAAGATGAGCCAGTGTCTACCAAGACATGGGCCAGAGTTGTTCCTCTACATTCTACAGAGACATGTAATGCCTTGTTGTGTTTTCTCCCTCTTGGTGTCAGGTCGGCATCAGAGAAGCCTAGGCCGTTATCAGCTGTCAAGCTGGCCACACAATCTTGGAATTGGTCAGCAGATGTCTCTTGTGGCACATAGGCTGTCTTCAGAAACTTTACCAGAGCTTTCAGATGTGCCTTAGAACACAACAACAATTCCAGCATGGAGATCTTGGAGGGAGTTTGCCCCAACTATTCAACCACGTCATAGTCACTCTTCTTTATTATTCTCAGGATCTCCTCCATTTCCTTCTTGGAGGTTTCGGGGATAGTTAATGGTTGGGCCTTCATCCAGACAGGCTCTTCTTGAATACCCTTTCCTCGAATTTCAGCAGTAGAAGTATTGGTAGGGATAACAGCATGGGTGGTGTCGTCTTTTCCAGTAGGATCAATTACAGATATGATTATTGGTATGGAGGTAATCTTTGGAACAACCACGGGTCCAAAAACTGCCTTTGGAGGGACAATTTCTGGAGAGAAAATTCTACCGCTACGGGTAATCTTACTAGTTCCGGCAATATTGCTAATGTCAGAGTTTTCTTCTTCGGAACTTACTTCTTTGGCGGCCAGACCATCTTGTTTGATACCATGGTAGTAGATGTCTCCACTGTAATTCCACGGTACTGTTTTTTCTGATTCATACGGGACCGGCCCGGGAATTGTGATTTTAAGAGGAGTAGTTTTTGGAACCGATGTAATCTTAACATGTCTTTTGGGGACCCTGGAAGGATTGGCGGATATGGTTATGATTGAAATGTCTTCAACAGGAATAGGTGAAACAAGAGTGTTTTCAAACAGAATCTCTTGGTTGTCTATCAAGCGTTGAATGCCTGTCTTCAACAAAGGGCAAACAATTGGTGAGGATAAGCAATGATGGCAGTCTTCATTACAACCTGGGAATACACCAACTTTCAACAAGTTTAACTTAATGACTGGGAGCGGAGTCAAGAGTTCATCAACTGTGGTAACAAACAAATCTTCTTCGATTGCATTGGTGTTGTGACCATGCCTAGGCATAGGAGAAGAAATGACGTTTGGTTTTTCGGGTGCATCAAACTCAACTTATTTTGCATCTATAAGGTCTTGAATTTTGTTTTTCAAGGTCCAACAGTTGTTAGTGTCGTGACCTGGACTTTCGGAATGGTATGCGCATCTGGAATTTGGGTGATAATGAGGGGACGCAGTGTTGGGATTCTTTGGAGCTTCCTTTAAGGTTGCCAGATTCAATTTCAGAAGATGTGGTAAAACCTGGGCTAGAGTCATATTAATTCTGGTGAATTGTCGGACTGGCCTTTCCACCCTTGATTGGTTACTTCTTGGTTAATTAGATGTAGGCTTTGGGATCATAACGCCCCTACCATTGGTCGGTGTTCAGCTCTCCCTTGATTCCTTTGTGGATAAACAGCAGATACCTCCTTCTTCCCAGTGAAAGGCCTTCTCACAGTTGTAGAGGCAGACAGATCCTTTTGAATCTTTCCACTTTTTATACCAGCTTCCACCCTCTCTCCGATTAATATTAACTCAGTAAATCCAACAGATGAGCTTCCAATCAAATGGTTGAAGAAAGGTCCCGATAGAGTGCCTAAGAACATATCCACTAACTCCCTTTCAAACAGAGGGGGGTTGCACTCTTCCAGCTAGATCTCTCCATTTCTGCGCATAATCTTTGAAACCCTCATTTGAAGCCATAGCCATACTCTGAAGTTGAGTATGGGTAGGCGCCAAATCTGCATTATACTAGTATTGCTTATAAAAAGCTGCAGAAAGATCTTTCTAGTTGTGGACGTAGGCCCTTTCCAATTGGTAAAACCAACCGAGTTGTGTTCCGGATAAACTATCTTGAAAAAATGCCCCCATAGGTCTTTATCGGCAGAGTGCGGCTGGATCTTTCTTATGTATGATCGGAGGTGCATTTTAGGACATGACACCCCATTATATTTTGCAAATAACGGCACTTTGAACTTTGATAGGATCACAATTCCCGACACTAGCCCCAATTCTTCAAAGTCTAGACCTGGTACTCTCTATATTTCCATAGCATTTAGACGCTCTTCAAGATGTCTGTACTTATCATCCGCTGGAGGATACTGTTCCTCGGAGTAGTCTTCCTCTTCTTCCCCTTCTTCAGATTCTGACGGAACTGTTGTTTCTTTTCATTTCCCTTCTCCCTCATCAGATGTTGCTGGAAAATTCAAAGTTCTTCTAGTTTGTCCTTGGAACCTCCTCCCCATGATTACAACACCGGTTGGTTTCTTCTCTTTCTTCTTCTTCTCTTTTGCTAATAGAGTCTTCAGCTTCTCTTGTCCTTTGGCCAGGGTTGTGAGTAACTGTTGAAACTGCATGTTTTGAGCTTGAAGATCTTTGACTGTCTGTTCGAGATCCATCTTACTGAAATAAACAGTAGAGAGATGAGGAAACTTGTTGCAAAAGACCTGTTTATGTTATGATGAATGATATGTGCATATGTAATGTTTTCAAGGATTTTAAAAGATTCAAGTTCGTTTTAAACAAAAGAGAAACACACGTTATATTAATAAGATAGAGTTTGAGAACATCAATGCCCCTTGGGCGAAATAATACAACACTCTAAGATAAAAAAGTAGTGCACATCCTCTTTGGCGCAATGTAGGCATTTAGAGTCTGCTCCTCATGAAGTAGCCTAGTGAGTTCCAAAACCTTCTTCTCGCTTGCGTAGAATTGGGCTTCGAAAGTGTCTCGCTCTCCTTTGATTTGTATCCAATCCCTTTGTAGGTCTTCAAGAGATGTGGGCATGTCAGGATGTAGGATAGTGTATGGAACTTCTCCCTCCTTAACAGGCTCGATGATTACCGGGAGAATGGAAGGATATGGCATCATAAGACTTTGAGCGCGGGTTCGTACCCACTTGTGGTAAGGATCAAGAGGGATGGAATTCTTGTCTCCCAAAGTCTTGCTATCCACCTTGTTTATCATCCTCCATGCTCGGATGAATCTCTGGCGAAGACCTTGATCGTCGTTGTCGTAGTCGAATACCAAGCCTTGAATCAGCATATCATGTGGGCCATCCCTTCAGGCATAACCAAACTGTCTTAGAGCCAAACATGGGTTGTAGGTGATGCCTCCCCTAATTCCAAGTAGAGGGACATTAGGAAATTACCCACAACGGTCAACAATGATAACATTCTCTTTGGATCGAGAGCACCAATGAGTATCTGAATATTTGAGCGTCATTAACCTTTGTGACCACCTCAAACCTTGCTCATTTTTTAAGACTGATTGGGGAAGATGAGAAATAAACCATCTTGCCAAGAGAGGAGTGCAACACATAATTACACCTCTTTTCCTTATTGTACGAGTGTGAAAAGAGTGTAGGATATCCCCTAGCAATGTAGGCACCAGATTGCGTGACATGAAGATTTCGACGACATTCACATCTATGAGTTGGTCAGGATTGGGGAACAAGACCATCCCATAGATAAGAAGAGCCACAATTTCCTCAAATGCTTGCAAGTCTAAGGAATTCCAACAACTTTGGGCCTTCTCAAACAAGAACTTTGCTAAGAAGCCTTTGACACCACTTTTAGTTTCCCAATGGGTTGTGACATCAGATCAATGCAAGTGCAGGGCTTGAGCAATCTCTTCTGGCTTTGGATCTCTTTCCGTACCGTTGAAAGGTAGTTGATTGAGAATGGGAATTCTCAAGAGTTGAGAGAATTCTTCCAAAGTGGGCACAAGCTGATAGTCGGGAAATGTGAAGCAATGATGCAAAGGATCAAAGAACTGGAAGAGCACCTTCATCATATCCTCCTATGTGTTGGAGGTGACCAAATTGACTAGACGACCATGCCTCTCGGTGAATGGAGAGTTCTCAGGGATCCTTGAAGCTAGCTCTTTGAGTTGTGGAGGAATTCTCACAAGGTTGATTTGGATAGTTTTCCTACAAAGTGAATCCATATCCTACAAAACAAGAACAAAGATGAATCTCCAAAATCCTTGAAATAGTTAGTGGATGCATGTGATGTTCATGATGTCCATGATGTTATGTACAAGTATGCATATACAAGCAAAGGAATCAAGTTCTTAGTTTAGGCTTGCATGGAGTTTTATAGGTAAGTACCCTCTTGAAGTTTAGTTGGCTCAACCTGTCCTAATAATAGTAACCGGGTTCTAAGGAGCTCAATATCATTGGACTGTTTCCTTGGTCATTGTTTCAGCTCAAGCCTCTTTAATGGCGACCGAAATATCCCAAGAAACCAACCCTTAATGAGTGTAGTATCGAGTATCTACCAACTTCAGACTGCACCAAAGCCGGTCATCTCACTACATCCTAAAGGCCAAGTTGGTCGAGTAAAGGGTTCTAGAAGTACATTAGTGCTTCATGACATCACTTAGCGGCCCCGTATTCTCTTTGATTGACTTAAAGGCTACCGGTACCCACAAATATGTCACACTAACATAGCTATTGCTTAGACCATGTCGGTATACCCCGCACAGTTTCCACAGCGTATTGCTATTTACCTATAATGTTTCCCAAATCCGGGTGGAGGATTCAAACCCAAACAAAGAACCATAATGTAAAGCAAACAAGTCAAACAATATAAGCAAATAAATGTGATCTAGCCCAAAGGTAACCCCACTTTAAACAAGTCCCCAGCAGAGTCTCCAATTCTGTGATACGATGGGAGAACTGACTTGAGGGTTTGTGTTTTATCGCAAATGTTGCGGTTTAGCAAGAGTCGCCACCGACTTTTCTTTTATCCAAAAGGAAAGGTGAAAAAGCACAGGAAAGACCTTTGAGATTCTTTCTTGAGTTCGGGGGGTAGATTATGAAAAGGTAAGGTATTAGCACCCTTTTCATCCATGGTTTTCCATGGGCTCTTAGTTACTTGCTTAGATCACTTGCTTTTGTTTGTTTGAAATTGTGTTTGGTGTGGTTTTGAAAGTATTTTTTAAAAGAAGCCATTGTTTAGGCAATCTTTGTAATGATTCTCGTTCGTAAGAATGTATACAAAGATGTTTGTCTTTTGAAAATGTTTTCAATGTTTGTAAGATGTTTTTGAAATGTGTGTGTTTGTTTTGAAAATAGCAAGGATATTTACTTGAAATGGAGCAAGTAACTAAAAGTAATTTACCTACTCAAATGTATTTCTTATGCATTTTCTATTCCTTTGACATTGTTGTCTTACCATCGATTTGGTGAGCAACCTTATCTTTGGATGTTAACGGGACGGGCGTGGGTCATCGTATAACCATGATTAATAATGTTTGCAAAGTATCTTAGCATTTTGAGGGACCAAGATCATTTTTGAAAGGCAACTTTGATAGCATCATCGAGGGATTATGATCTTGTATTTTTTTGATTGCCTTTGCTAAGATACCCCACGTGCATAATATGGCCATTTTTGTAAGGCAATAAAGTGGAGTAAACCCTAAGGGTGTTTGTGTGCAAGTGTGTTTAATTGCATGCAGGGTTTTATCTTGAATTAGGATTTTCTATTTCATTGATTTTATCTTGCCATACATATCCTAATTGCTAGCATTTACATTTGAAAGCGATAAAATGCAGAAATGTAAAGTCCTACACTATTACAATATTTAGGGGGTGGGGGTACATACTTATGAATGGGGAATCTCGCGAGAAAAATAAAGAAAAATAACAAGGGGAAGAAAAAAAAGAAAGAAGGAGGGGGTCAACGTGCTGCTGAGAGGAAGTCAGAAGTTCTGACCCTGGCCTACTGCAGAATATCAACCTGTTAGTGAAAATGTATAGGTCAGAACTTCTGACCCGGGTGCGCTGCAAAACAGAAACCTGTTAGTGGGAAGGTCAAAAGTTCTGACCCCGGTGCGCTGCGAAACAGAAACCTGTTAGTTGGAATGTATGGGGTCAGAAGTTCTGACCCTGTTGGGAACATATTAACTTTCAGAAGTTCTGATATTACTGATAACAAAACAGACCTCAGAAGTGCTAGCGTCAAAGTCAGAACTTGGTTTCCCCCTGTGCTAGTCAGAACATCTGCAATTTGGTTATTTCTCCCCAAAACAGAAGACATGCCTAAGACATTTTCAGCAGGTGTCATGGCGCTTCAGAAATAAGGATAATCAGAACCAAAAATCAGAGGCAAGTATGCCTTTGCTAATTCTAACTCTGAGTTTCAGTTTCTTCAAGGCAGTTTTGAACTGATTCGTTCTCTACTTAAACATGCAGAGGCGTAAAAATCTTAGAACATATACAACATCATAAGAATGATATCTACATTGTGTTTTTTTGAGCATGCAAATCTGATGATGCTTAAGCAGTGTGGTGAGAGTCAGCAGGTGCTTACCTTGCTGTTGGAAGAAATTATGTGAACTGGAGTTAATCTTAACTCTGATAGTGTTATGCACAGGTTCTTTGAATGGGTGGATGGAGAGTATATATATGTGGTCAAAAACTGTATGGGCGTTTCTTAGTCAAGAAACAACTTGGGTACAAATGAAGTTTGGAGGCAGGAGATTCAAAGTTGTGTTCAAGGTTCTTGAAACACTAGGAATTTTGGCAGAGTCTCAAGGTGTTTTCTTGTTAAAATTTTCTGTTTCTTTTCTAGCAATTTTTCTGGGTTTGGACCGCGCTTTTTTAATGGACAATGGTGCTCTATTTATAGGTAAAGCTTTGTGGGTTTTTTAAACGTTAAGTGGCGCCAATACCATGCAATAGATGCTGACTTACTCTTGAAGAAAGTTCATGAGAAGTTGTGATGATTGACAGCTTTTAGCCTAGGCTGGAATAGTAAGCGAGGATTAAGGAAAAGTGACACCCATAGGCGAAAAGTGGCGCATAGATCCATGCCTAAATATGAACGAAGGTGTTACCGTGCCACACGTGGAGAGACCCCTTGGACGAATACTCAAAAGTGGTTGTGAGCATTAATGAGCATTAAATGGTGATGAGATTTATCAAAATCAGAAATCTTGTAATAAGGGATTTTGCATCATTACCTAAACCTGAGCCAACAGTTCTGCTTCATCATAAAAAAATGCACCCAAGCTCTGATTTTGGCCTCCTGTCAACCAGTACATTTTATGATCTTCTGTTCTTACCTTGGTGGATTCTGACTAAGCTTGCTGTTGGCTCCTAAATTCGACACCCTTGTTTGTTATCATATAGACCATTAATTATGAGTCAGAAGAGTTTTCCTACATAAGAAGGCTTCGACCAGCTGATCATGTCGAAGGCTCATCAAAGAATGACAAGATACTTAGAAGAATTCCTTTAAGTGGGAATCTTGTTGTCTTTGACGTCGAAGGAACCTCTCGACAAAGGTACCTGATTCCCAAGGTCGAACGGTTTGAGATTTGAATTGTTGGAGGGAAAACGGTTCCCAGCAGTTACCAAGTGCAACGTGCCGAGAACAGAAGCGTCGAAGGCTGTGAGCGTGCCATGTGGCGTCATCTCGAAGCAGCGTAACTGCCTAGCGGTTACTTAGGATTTGTTTTAGTATAAATACTAGTTTTTCGCGTAGTTTTCGCGTGTGTTCATCATCTTATACAAGTCACTCATTTAGATTCAAGTACCCAGCGTGAGCGAAAGAATCATTGAGAATGTATGTGTGAAACACCATTTAAATTAATCAAAGTCTTTTATATTCAAGCAATTTATCGCTTTTCATTTACTTATCTCCGTCGAAGCCTTTTACTTAACGCTTTTATTTATTCTATCAAGCTTTTCTTCATGCAATTTACTTAAAGTGTCTTTACTTTACTGGCATTAATCACCATTAGGATTAGTCAAACTCCAAAAAATCAACCATGTCTTAGGATCAATCTGACCGATCCTGCTAGTCACCAAATAAGTAACCTTTTGGAAGATCAACGGTTGTTTACCAATTTCCACAGTAAACAAATTGGCACACCTGATGGGACTTTGTGTTGATTTTTATGATTAACCGTTTTAAATAAAATATCCTCCTTTTTCGAGAGTATTGCATGTTATTGAGAAGTGGTAGAATATACACCAACGAAACCAATACTAGGAGAAGAAGTGAAGAGATGGAGAATCCGCCAAACAGTGGAGAAATCCCACAAACAAACGTGGGAGCAACGGTTATCCCAACCGTAAGTGAAGCAGTAACCGCTGGTTCAACACCAGCAGTAACTGTTACACAAACGGGGCCATTACCTCCATTTACAGGCCCCATAATGCCTTTGGGAACTCCCCCACCAAGGGGAAACCAAGGAACTAGACCATATGTTCCCCCATGTTTTTCGACAGTCAGTTTAAATCGAGAACCACTCTATGGCATGCCAACTTCTGAATTGGCTAGCCTGACGAATGCTGCGTCCACTTTTTCAGACCCCTTAGTGAGCGCCTCTTCGCCACTCCAAGGTTCTGGGGTTGGTATGGCAAACAGGGGTAGGACCCAACTCTTAGGAGGAACGTCCCAAGTAATGCATGGCCTTACAAATGCCTCGACAGCAGTCTTGAGGCAGCAAATGGACGAAAGCAACCACGATATGGTTCAAATGTTGGGACAAACTTTAAGCACAGTGCTAAATCCTCTAATACAAAATACCACCCAGTCGAATCAGCAGATGACAGTGCAAATGGCGCGTCTGGCTGACTTTTTTGGGGTACCCCAACCTATTCGACAGCCCCAAAGGGCACAGATAAGGGGAAACCAAGGTATACTTCTAGAGGAAGAAACCACTATTAACCAAGTCCAGCAGCCTGTCGAAGAAAACCTTAGGGTACGAATGGAACAACTCGGGGTCGAAGAGCCTAGAGTCATAGCCCTAGAAGTAAGAACGGTTAATAGAAACCAAAACGCTAACGAAGTAGTTCAGCAGATCCAATACCAGAATATTGGTTTGGAAAATAACTTGACAGCCATGATTGAAAGAATCATGATGCAAAATGGGATGAATACGGGCTTCCGTAGGCCCAATTTTACATCCCCGCTGTCAGAATATGTGTTACAAACGGACTTGCCTCCTAGATGCAAAGTCCCTAAGTTCACTAAGTTTTCAGGGGACACGACAGAATCCACTGTCGAACATGTGGCAAGA
Source organism: Vicia faba (assembly GCA_948472305.1). Lineage (NCBI taxonomy): Eukaryota > Viridiplantae > Streptophyta > Magnoliopsida > Fabales > Fabaceae > Vicia > Vicia faba. Next base: position 1,562,934,011 of record OX451737.1, on the reverse strand, counting down.
TACTTGATCGAAGCAGGAGAGATTTCAAACAATGAGAACCTGAGGATTAAGTATTTCCCAAGTTCCCTAACAAAGAATGCGTTTACTTGGTTCACAACTCTCCCCCCCAATTCGATCCACCATTGGACCCAGTTGGAGAGATTGTTCCATGAGCAATTCTACATGGTACAAACCAAGATAAACCTGAAAGAGTTGGCCAGTGTAAAGAGGAGATTCACTGAACCTATAGACGAATATTTAAATAGGTTTAGGTTGCTCAAGGCAATATGCTTTACGCAAGTTCCAGAACATGAGTTAGTCGAAATAGCCGCAGGAGGTCTAGATTACTCCATTAGGAAGAAATTAGACACTCAATACCTGAGAGACATGGCCCAATTGGCCGATAGGGTTCGACAGGTAGAACGCCTTAAAGCTGAAAAAGCCAGGGCGACAAAAACTCATAAAAGAGAAAGGATAGCGTATGTCGAAATGGACGATGAAGATCCAGAAACATTCAACGAACCTATAACCGTCGAAGAAAGTGAGGTCGATTTAGCTGAGTTAAAACAAGGGCCACCATACTCTTGCAAACTACTAGTCCCCTCAAGTGGAAAAAACCCCACTGGTCCTGAAAGGGCCAATGATAAGTTCCCTAAAAAGACTTACAGTTTTGATATTACAAAATGTGATGAAATTTTTGACTTACTTGTAAAAGATGGCCAAATGATAATACCCCCAGGGGTAAAAGTGCCTCCTCTTAATCAAAGAAAGAAAAGAGGCTTTTGTAAATATCATAATTTTCTGGGCCATAAAACATCTCAATGTTTTCTTTTCAGGGATCTCGTACAAAATGCTATCGAAGAAGGGAGGTTGAAGTTTGCTGATAAGACCCCCATGACTGTGGACTCTAACCCTTTGCAGGCTGAAGCCCACTATGCTGAACCTTCAGAGGTGAATGTGATCGAGGCTTCCAGGAGTCAGGTGAGGAGGCCAGGAATAACTATGGTCGAAGTCACTAAAGATCATATCAACATGCCAATCTTTGGCAGTTTTTCTGGGAATCTTTCTAGAAAGACAATCGAAGCAGTCCAAAAAGCTGCTGAAGGCCCAAAACTGGAGACAGGTGGAGCCTTGAAATCTGGAGCTAAACCCATTTCCTACTTGGCTGCAGCGCAAGGCCAGACAGAAGACCTGGAGGCCCAAATGAAGCAGATGACTCTTGCTACTAAAGACAGCATGAATGTCAACATGGTCGAAATCTATGAATCAAAAGTTTCAGAGGAGGCCATTAGGCAAGAGCAAGCAAATAGAACGACTTTCCCTCGGGAAAACGAAAATCTGGCAGATTTCCTGCAACGATGCCAGAAGAAAAAGTCAGAAGTAATGATGTGTCCTCGATGCAGCTCCATTTTTGACAAGAAAGCTGCTGATCACATCGAAGGTGTGAGAGCAGCAAACAAAAGAAGGGAAGGTCCTGATGATCAACATGACCCCAGAAGAACCTACCAAAAGGGTTCGAATCAAGAAAAAAGGCCACTAACTTTCAGGCCTCCAACCAATGTTCCAGTTGATACGTGGCTCAAAACATCGAGTCGAAAGAGACCGAGCAAAGAAAGGTGGCACTCCTTCGAAGTGCCAAGAGGTTCATCTTTGACACTCAAGAAAGAAACTCATGCTGTTGCCTCCAAAGTGACCCAGGTATCAAGTAACTACAAGGGAAAGAATCCAATGTCTCGATCCCAATGGAGAAGATACCAAAGGCGGCGCAAGGCTGAGAGGGAAGATATCAACGAACCAAAGCCAGAGTCAAGTTCAAATGTCCCCCAGCGAAGGCAAAGAAAGCCTTTGGAGGGGGAACCAGTGACCAATAGACTGGTATGGCCTAACCAAGCCGAAGTTGGTGACAAAGATGGCTCTGAGTCTGATGACACCCTACATATCATGGTGAATATAGTCTCAGTTTTGCCAAGAGAGTTCAACCTCCAGATGTAGGTCGAATCGAAAGACTGGGAAGTCGAACAAGAAATGGCCAAGCATAGGCCAGTATGATACTTCGTCATGGATAATGGCTGCACAGAAGAGCAAAATGGTTTCTTCGAACCACCTACTGAGGCGATGAAAAGCCACCTCAAGCCTTTATTCATAAGGGCAAAACTCGAAGAAGCCACTGTAAACAAGATCTTGGTGGACTGTGGGGAAACCATCAACATAATCCCCCACTTCATGCTAAGAAAAATAGGCAAGAGTGATGAAAACATTAAGCCTCATAACATGGTCCTGTCGAATTATGAAGGCGGAATAGAGACCACCATGGGTGTGATCCAACTAGACCTCAAAGTAGGATCCATCCTTCGACCAACTATGTTTATGGTTATATCGGCTAAACCAAATTATAATCTATTGTTGGGCCGAGAATGGATACATGGTGTTGGAGCGGTACCATCATCAATGCACCAAAGGTTAATATTACGGAGTCCTGATGGAATTGTCGAGAATATAGAAGCAGATTAGAGCTACTAATTGGGCGAAGTAAATCACCTGGGGAGAGCTGACTTCGACAAAAATTTGGCTCACATTGGACCATGCCCAGCACTTGACTTCGACATGGCGCCAGCGCCAAATGCTTTTTGTTCCTTGTACCTGCACCCTGAGCATGGGTTTCAATCGGACAAAGAGGACTTGTCCCACATTGATTTCAGTGGGCTAACTGACATCCATCCAACTGGTTGGGGAAGTGAATTCAGTGATAATGACTGAGTCACAATCACTACAGCAAATTTCAGCTTACGTAGCCGAAACAAGGATGATAGCGGCTCTCAAAGCCGAAGTAAAATATATGGCCACCCAGGCCAACGCCCAAGAGCTACCTTCTGCAGGTCCTGGAAAAGATTTCGACCCAGAACCACCAGATATAGGCCCTGGAAAAGATTTCGACCCAGAACCTCCTGATATCATGACAGAAGGAATGCAGGATTAAAGGCTCGACGCCATTTATGACGATGAGCCTTTGGGATTCTAAAAGGACCCCCTGGCGAACAACATCAAAATGTTAGCACATGATCCTTTAGAAGAAATCAACTTGGGCGAAGGGTTAGAGAAAAGGCCAACTTACATCAGCGCCAAAATAGACCCAGAGCTCAGGGTTGAAGTGATCCAGTTACTAAAGGAGTTCAAGGACTGCTTTGCATGGGATTACGACGAGATGCCTGGTCTCGACAGAGGATTGGTAGAACTTCAGTTGCCAATCAAACTTGGAAAAAAGCCAGTCAAGCAAAGTCCAAGACGCTTCACTCCAGAAATACTATCGAAGATAAAAACGGAAGTCGAAAGACTGCTGAAGTGCAAATTCATACGAGCTACGAGGTATGTCGAATGGATTGCAAACATTGTTCCAGTAATTAAGAAAAATGGTACGTTGAGGGTATGCATAGATTTCAGAGATTTGAATGCTGCAACACCCAAAGATGAATATCCTATGCCAGTGGCGGAAATGCTAGTCGATTCTGCCGCTGGCCATGAGTACTTGAGCATGCTCGATGGTTACTCAGGGTACAATCAAATTTTCATTGCTGAAGAAGATGTGTCGAAAACAGCTTTTCGATGCCCCGGGGCTTTAGGCACTTACGAATGGGTAGTGATGCCTTTTGGCCTAAAAAACGCTGGGGCAACATATCAGCGAGCGATGAACTCTATCTTCCATGATTTTATTAACATTTTTATGCAAGTATATATTGATGATATTGTTGTAAAATCTGTTTCCAGGAAGAACCATATAGACCACCTTCGACAATCATTTGAAAGAATGAGAGAACATGGTCTGAAAATGAACCCTTTGAAGTGTGCATTATGTGTGAAAGCTGGAGATTTCTTGGGCTTCGTCGTCCACAAGAAAGGAATCGAAATCAACCAGAACAAGACAAAGGCAATCTAGGAAGCGAAAGTGCCAAAGAACAAGAAGGAACTGCAATCTCTGCTGGGCAAGATAAATTTCTTAAGGAGATTTATATCTAACCTAAGTGGAAAAGCTCAAGCCTTCTCACCATTACTTCGATTGAATAAGGAAGGATTCGAGTGAGGGCAAGAGCAACAAGAAGCCTTCGACAATATTAAAGGGTATCTCACCAAGCCGCCTATTTTGGTGCCTCCTTGTAGCAATAGGAGTATGAGATTGTACATAGCTGCATCCAACAAAACTTTGGGAAGCATGTTAGCCCAAGAAGATGAAAATGGAGTCGAAAGACCCATTTACTATCTTAGCAGAGTTTTGAACGATGCATAAACTAGATATAGTGAAGTTGAAAAATTATGTCTATGTCTTTATTTCTCTTGTACAAAGCTCAAACAATATATAAAACCAGTTGATGTGTATGTTTCGTCTCATTTTGATGTTTTCAAATACATGTTGTCGAAACCCATCTTGCACAACCGAATTGGCAAGTGGGTGTTAGCATTAACTGAGTATTCATTAACCTTTATGCCTCTCAAGGCAGTAAAAGGGCAAGTGGTTACAGACTTTATAGTCAACCACTCAATTCAGGTTGAAAATATAAATTAGGTGGAGATAGAACCCTGGAAATTCTACTTCGATGGTTCCAGCCATAAAGATGGAACAAGAGTAGGGGTCTTAATTATTTCTCCAGAAAAAATTCCAACAACATTCAAGTACAAGATAGAAGGTACTTGTTCGAACAATGAGGCTGAGTACGAAGCTCTAATTACTGGCCTTGAGATATTGTTGGAATTGGGGGCAACTCGAGTCGAAATAATGGGAGACTCAGAGTTAGTCATCAAGCAAGTCACAAAAGAGTATAAATGCATAAGAGAAAATCTTATTATGTACTTTGTGATAGCAAATCGTTTATTGAAAAAATTCGAAGTGGTCAACATTCGACACATACCTAGATTGGAAAACCAAGTAGCCAATGATTTGTCACAAATTGCATCTGGGTACAAAATTTCAAAAACGAGATTACAAAGAGCAATCAAAAGTCGAGAAAAAATAAAAGCAACCAGCCTGTCTCCAACAGATTTGGAATCGACAAGAGTGGGGTATGCTGATCAAAGGAACTTTGAAATTTCGTTCATAGATAATTTGTCAGAGCAAGATTGGAGAAAACCCATTGTAGATTATCTATAAAATCCAGCAGCTTTGACAGAACGAAAAATAAAATATAGGGAGTTGAGTTACGTACTCATGGGTAATGAGTTATTCAAAAAGACGCCTGAAGGGGTATTGCTAAAGTGCTTAAGCAAAACTGAAGCATACATAGCCCTTTCGACTACGCATGCTGGAGCATGTGGGGCTCACCAAGTAGGCCATAAGATGAAATGGTTGTTGTTTCGACAAGGACTATACTGGCCCACTATCTTGAAAGATTGTGTTGAGTTCGCGAAGGGTTTCCAGGAATGTCAAGTCCATACGGGAATCCAACATGTACCAGCAAGCGAACTTCACTCAATAGTGAAACCTTGGCCTTTTAGAGGATGGGCGTTGGATCTTATTGGAGAGATTCGACCAGCATCATCAAAGATCCAGAAGTATATACTGGTAGGCATTGATTTTTTCACTAAATGGATCGAAGCTATCCCTTTAGTCAATGCAGACCAAGAAAATGTCATTGAATTTATTCAAAAGGACATTATCTACAAATTTGGAATCCCTGAGACTATAACAACTGATCAAGGATCAGTGTTTACTGGTCGAAAGATGCAGGAATTCACTCAAGAAACAGGCTTTAGACTCCTAACATCAACGCCTTATTACGCACAGGAAAATGGTCAAATCAAAGCAGCGAATAAAATAGTGATTGGCCTGATAAAAAAGCATGTAGGAAAGAAGCCAAAAAATTGGCATAAGACGTTAGGCCAGATCTTGTGGGCTTGTCGAACGTCCCCAAAAGAAGCCACAGGTACAACACCATATCGGCTAACTTTCGGTCATGCCGCAGTACTGCCAGTAGAAATTTGTCTTCAATCAGCGAGGGTTCAGAGACATCAAGATATTCCCTCTGAGGTTTATTGGGATATGATGTTAGATGAACTAGTGGATGTAGACGAAGAAAGACTACGAGATATCGATCTACTGAGAATTCAGAAGAAAAGAGTGGAAGACTCTTACAATAAAAAAGTAAAACCTAAGGCATTCTTTCCTGGAGAATTAGTTTGGAAGGTGATTCTCCCCATGGATCAAATAGATCGAAGCATGGGAAAATGGTCACCTAAGTGGGAAGGACCGTTCAGAATTATTCAAATTTTTTATGGTGGAGCTTATGTGGTCGAAGAGTTAAGCGAAGATAAAAGACTCTTGAGGGTAAATGGCAAATATTTGAAAAAATATAAACCTATGCTCCAAGAGATCAAAATAAATAACAGTTAATGACTAAGTTAACCATAAAGAGCCAAAATGGAAAATGATATATTGATTAACCAAAATGGCTACATTGTATTACAAAATTACAGTACATGGTCAATGAGGTGCTGAGCAAATTAGAAAGGGATGGAAGCTTTAAGTCGAAGATATTTGGCTCGCTGCAACTCCAGCCGTTTGTTACACAAGGCATTCGCCTGAGAAAGTTTGGCAATCTAGTCATCTAGGGCTTAGGCCCTTTCAGCGAACTCTAGGCCTCGAGTGACTTCATCTTGGCTCTCTGCGTTCGAAACAGTCGAAAGGAGTTCCTCTTTGCGCTTAGTGTTAGCATTTAACCTGGCCTCCAACTCCTCGATCTGCGCCCTTATAGAGGCGTTATCTTGATCTATGGCTTCGATTTCCTGCTGCTGGGACGTCTTCTATTTTGACAATTCTGCAATTCGAGAAGTCGATTCAGCTACTTTAGTCCAAGCAGAAGAACTCTTTCCATGCAGTGTTTCGAGTTGGTTGTTGAACCCCCTTCGACGATTATAGTCCGCAGAGACTTGGTCAATAATGGAGTATAACTCCAAGATGAAGCTGGAAATTTCTAGAGAAACAACAAGCAAATCAACTGCACCTAAGACAGCTCCCAAACAAGACTGGGCAGTAGGATCCCCCTCCAAAGCCTTCATCAGATCCTTCTTGAAGAACTGAGCCTTGACTTTCTTCAAGACCTCATCGAGAGGAGAAGTCGAAGTAGACTTCCCTGATGCAGTAGAAGCATCATGGCTAGGGTCAGATGAATTTTCCCTGCTCTCAATGATGGCATTCATATAGCCAATTGGATCATTTTGCTTCAAAAGGGCCAAGTCCTCTTTAGACTTGGGCTTTGTCGAGGTGATCGTTTCTGCAGCAGTGGTGGCTTGGGGCTGAGTTTGTTCAGCAGCATCAGCATCAACATGACCCTCTTCATCATGTTGCTCTTCTGTCTCATCAACCACTTGAGCTTCCCCTGGTGGTGTTCCTCTGTTTCAGCAAGGACTTCATCATCCACCAGTTCCTCCTCTCGTTGTTTACTATGGTTAGCAGAGTCTTGTGGCTCTGAAGTTTGATTTACTTCGTTAGCAGAACTAACGAAAGAAGAAGGATGGTGAATGGGTTCCCCTGCGCTGTTTACAAAGGAATCAGAACCTTCTACAGGATGCCCAATTGGTGCTGAAGTTCCAGCGGTCTCCTGAAAATAGAAGAGAAAAAAATATTCTAGTTTAGAGAGATACACAATCGAATGTGATCGTCGACACCTGAGTTAAAAGTGGTCGAAGGCACTACCTGTAGAGGAACTTCAGCCCCAGGGCTAGAGTTGTCACTCTCAACGGGTTTGCTGAGCAAGACGTTTATCTCCTCCTCCATGGGCTCTTCGATGATCACAGGAGGTGGCCTGGGTTTATTCCCCGTGACCTTGATTCTGATCGCAGGTCGAGGCTCAGGAGTAGGGGCAACCTTCTTCACCTTTCTCCGTTTGAGAGGAACAGGGGGAGATTCGTCCTCATCGCCACTCGAAGATTCAACTGTTAATGCAGGTCGCTTCTTAGGCGCAGGTTCCTGAAAGTCCCAAATGGAGTTGGTTTAGAATGCATCATTGAAAACCAGGATGTTTAAAAACTATCAGGAAACAAGAAAAATTCTGTTACCTGTGCTGGAGGTTTGGTAGAGGGGCCTCCACCCTGATGGCTGTCTGTGGCCTTCTTCACCACAGGTTTTCGAACAACTGAAAGAAGACACGTTCACAAGTTATAATTGACAATTATAGGTCGAAATGGAAAGACAAATATAATTTGGAAAGGGAGCGTACATTTCTTTATTTTGTCGAGAACCAAGATGAAGGACTTCTGGAGTTCGTTTGCAAAATCCTTTTTGTCGAAGAACTCTTCGACATAATATCTCTTCCACCAGTCTTCAAAAGATGGTGAACAAAGGAAGTTGAGTTGGTAGTCGAACAATGATAGTACGGTCCGACCAACGTACCTACCAATATGCTTGGTAGCAGCATCCTCAGAGTAGTCATTACAAAAGTACAACAATGATTTCTCCCTAGGGTAAATGGGAGAAGGAAGCGATTGGATAATGCCAAACTGTCGAGAGACAAGATTCGGCTGGTAAGCAATCAGGCTCAGATGATTGTTTGAACTCTTGAAGCGCAATGGCATTATCCTTGGAGTGAGAAACGCTTCCCACATTGTTGTGTTCTCTTCGAGGTGAGGATCCTCTGATGACTTGGGATGGGGCCTGGTGAACCACCCTGAACCAAACTTTCGAATGGCGAAAGGAGCCATGGTCGAGGTAAATTCCTTCCTCCCTGCAAACATCTGAACAAAGTTTGCAAGGGTCTTTTGGAGTTCCAGCCCATCCTCAGTGGGAGTCAATAAGGCAAGCCTGGTGCCTTCGACACGCCTTCTGGATATCTCAGGAGCCTTTTCGTTTATTGGAGTCTTCTGGGGTAGAAAATACTCAAAAGTGGCGTTTAGCCAAAGTTGAAGTAGCCAGAAGGGTCCAGCAAGCAGCAAGCTGGCTCTATTTTCTATTATTTTTAATTGAGTCACTCCACTGCTTATTGACTCATATAGGTTCGCCAGTATTAATTCGGCCAAATAGATGTTTTGACCGTGATGAAGCTGAGTAGCAAGGGTGACCATTTTCTTCGTCACCTGTAGGGATTTCGTGCAGAACACGAAGCGTGACAGCCAAAGGGCTAGAAACGCAATGTGCTCCACATCCGTCACCGCAGCCGTCAATTTGTCATGGTAGTGGTTGGTGTAGGTGGTATAAGTGGGTTTGGTAGCTGAAAACCCAATCTGGTCTTCAGACATTTCCTCTGGGTCCAAGTAATCCCCAGTTGGTCGAAGACCAGTAATAGCAGCCACGTCGAAGAGAGTGGGTGTTACCATTCTACAAGGCAGGTGGAAGGTGAAGTGAGTATAGTCCCAAAATAGCAAAGAAGCTATCAGCATTTCAGGACAATAGTTGAGACCAGTTTTGGACAGCATGACTAGGTCATAAATCCCCATGCCCTTCCAAATCGAAGCCTGGCACTTCTCCATCTTGTCGAGCCAAGCGTTGTATTCTGGTGTAAGGTTAGGGCTATACCTAAAAGCCCTAACCCCCCTGTTGAAGAACTGAAGATCTATTTTTTCTTTTGCAGGGTCTCCGGTATCGTCTGTCGCCTTCTTGGAGCACCCAATGGGCTTGAGTGCCTCATGCACATGGAAGAAACCCTCGATTTTCGTTGGGTCAGCAATGCATGCAGATAGAGGATCGGACACGGTGAAAACCTGGTTGGAATATCCAACAGGAATCAGCAGTTGAGAAGAATAAGTTTCACACTCAGCATCTCCCATGGGTTCAGGAACCCTTCGCATTCCCATGGAGTTAACTATTGGAGCGGTTGAAAAGATTTCCGGTTGGGTAGTTTTAGAGGGAGTTCTAGATCTGGGGACATTGGAAGAACGAGAACGTGAAGCCATTTTTTGGTTTGAGATGAAGATGGATGAAGAACAAAGGTTTATGGGTTTGAAGAGGAAGAAGCAAAGGTTTGCTTGCAGGAAGTTTTGTTCGACTTAAGGCTTGGATGAAGGAAAGCGTAAAGAGTCCAACAAGGGGCACTTAGTGCTATTTATAGTGATTGAAAAATCACAAGACTCGAGGTCATTTAATGTCTCAGACAAGAGTGGGGCACGTGGCGCTCATTTGGTGATGTAGCCGTTCTGAAGAACGGAAATGGTGCAACGTGCATCCTCGATTTCGGGAAATAGTCATGATGACAATATGTGAAAGGACATCGGGCGTGCCAAATGCCTTACTGAAGTGACGTCTTGGGAATAGGTGAAATGATGACTTTTTGAGATTGTCAGTTGGTTGGTAGGAGACGAAAAGCACACAAACTAATTTGTGGCTGAGAGTGAAAGACAAGCGTCGAATGGAATATCAAAGAATGCCTTTTTCTTTTAGCGTCGAAATAAGACATTCTTGGGGGGCAATTTGTTGGCTCCTAAATTCGACACCCTTGTTTGTTATCATATAGACCATTAATTATGAGTCAGAAGAGTTTTCCTACATAAGAAGGCTTCGACCAGCTGATCATGTCGAAGGCTCATCAAAGAATGACAAGATACTTAGAAGAATTCCTTTAAGTGGGAATCTTGTTGTCTTCGACGTCGAATGAACCTCTCGACAAAGGTACCTGATGCCCAAGGTCGAACGGTTTGAGATTTGAATTGTTGGAGGGAAAATGGTTCCTAGCAGTTACCAAGTGCAACATGCCGAGAACAGAAGCGTCAAAGGCTGTGAGCGTGCCATGTGGCATCATCTCGAAGCAACGTAACTGCCCAGCGGTTACTTAGGATTTGTTTTAGTATAAATACTAGTTGTTCACGTAGTTTTCGCGTGTGTTCATCATCTTATACAAGTCACTCATTTAGATTCAAGTACCCAGCGTGAGCGAAAGAATCATTGAGAATGTATGTGTGAAACACCATTTAAATTAATCAAAGTCTTTTATATTCAAGCAATTTATCGCTTTTCATTTACTTATCTCCGTCGAAGCCTTTTACTTAACGCTTTTATTTATTCTATCAAGCTTTTCTTCATGCAATTTACTTAAAGTGTCTTTACTTTACTAGCATTAATCACCATTAGGATTAGTCAAACTCCAAAAAATCAACCATGTCTTAGGATCAATCTGATCAATCCTGCTAGTCACCAAATAAGTAACCTTTTGGAAGATCAGCGGTTGTTTACCAATTTCCACGGTAAACACTTGCATAGCTGCTGAAGAACCAAAACTTCTGACTGAAGGTTATGTGCTGAGCTAAGCCTGCAACTTCTGACTGAAGGTTATATGCTGAACTTAATCTTGCAACTTCTGACTGCTCCTGTATGGAGGTTGGTTCAGAACTTCTGAAGGTGTCATTTTTTTCTTAAATACTTAGAAAAATCTCAAGTACTTAGAAATTTGGTTTTTAAACTTTAGATGGAACACACTTCCGATTTCAACATGTTTTTCTGAAATATGATTTTTGAGATTTGATTTTAATCAAGAGGTCAAAGTTTGGCCTTTCAGGGTAAATGACCATTTTGCCCTTGGGAGTGATCTTCATGAAAAATTTGTAATTCAAAGCTTGGGATTGGATGGAAGTAAACCTGAGGATCTAGGGTGATTTGAGAAAAATGAGAGGGCAAATTTTGGGGTACAACACCCACATACCAGTTATCATGTACCCAATTATAGAGTCAGAACCTCACCCTTACCTTGGATTAAAGGTCGCTCTATAATCCTCCGGTCGAAACCTTATTTTTCCGTTTTTCCTCTTTTTCCAGCAGCTTCACGTTCTTCTTCTCAATCCTTATTCTTCTACTACCTCTTCTTTCTATTATTTCTAACAATAATAATAAAATAACCTATTAATCTCTTTATTCCTTATTGGACTTAAAACTAACATACCCCCTTATTACTTCTATTCCTTAAAAATAAGCCCACATCCATGATATTATACTTCCAATATTATTTCTCCGCTTAATAAAATAAATAAATCCAATTAATCACAACATATCTTCACAAATATTCCAAAAATAATTTAATTAAATAATTAATTAAATTACGGGCGTTACACTTTTAGTTACGTGGCAGACATGCAATTGAACAACCAACTGAAAGTCACCAGACAATGAAGTTGTCATCGAACGTCTTTTATCCCACATGAATAGATAGGTAAACATCGAGGAAATCTAAGAAGGGAGAAGTCGTGGTCTTGCGACCGAGAGATCAGGTAAGGGAGTCTATTACGCGAGGGGAAGGTATTAGCACCCCACATGCTCGTAGTACTCTACGGTATCCACTATTGTTATCTATCTTATGGGTGTGTTTAAACTATGCTTAATGTTTACTACTGAGGAAGAATGCATGCAAAAGAAAAGAGAAAATAATATAGAGAAAATAAATTTGTACTCGCTTGGACCCTACCCCAATGCCTACGTATCCTTTTTGAGGAATCAGAGTTACTGTAGTTTGGCTCACATGTTTTTGTTTGTTTTGTGTTTTTTATGAACAATGTTAATTTCGCCTTCTTCCGCAGCTCGACCTTTGGAGACTTAGGCGTTGGAACATAAGTAAATTAATCATGTACTTACTAAAAATGGTTTCGAGTTACGCCCTCGAGGAAAGATATCATATTTGATTGGTTTGTATTTTTTACCTTGAAAAAGGGTTTAATTGTGATTACATATTTTATGGTTTTCTAAAAAAACAAAGTTTTAGTTTTAAATGCATATGCAAAAAAGGGAGGAAAAGAGTCTAAAGAGAGACTAGCCTATTTCTAACCTAATGTTATCATACAATGGTGGTCCTAATGTTTGGATTAACAAAAGGAAACATATACCTAATGTTAGCATGCATGGTTTGCAATCTAAGGTCTAACTTGTATCCGAAAGGAACAAGCGTATCCTAAGGGAACATGGTATGTACAAGGATAAAATAAACAAGCTCGAAAGATCATACAATAAAATGGTAAAGAAAAGTGTTGCAACTGGTTTTAAATACAGAGCCGCCACAACTAGTTTTTATCCTAAGGAAGGGAATCTAATAGGAAACCCTAATTTCGCAGACAAAGATTCTAGATTTCGGACTCGGTTTTAGACGAAGGAAAGGTGTTAGGTACCCTTCATCTACCTTGTTCACAAGGATACTGGGATTTATAAGCACATTTTTTAGGAAGAGAGTTTGTTTTTTAATTAGGGAAACTCACCAAGATTTTAGTCGTATGCCTACGTATCTGTAGCGGTAGAAATGTTTAAGACTAAGCCATTAGATTGACTAGACTTATACAGATCAAAATAAAAATTGCCATCGCGCTTTAATGTTTCCAAAGGAATGAGAAAAGAGAGAGTAACCCAAAAAGAGGGGGAAAGATTCAAGGTAAGGGGGGTGTTTATGCAAAGGGAACGTATTAACACCCTAAACATCCACGGTACTCCGCAGGAACCTCTTTGTAAAATTTGTACATTTTGGCTATAAAATGTTGTATAAAAATGGATGGTGGAGGTGAGAAAAGAAATATATTTTTATGGTTTTTGCACCCGCCGCGGTTGCGAATCTTTAGTGCCTACGTACCACCTTTCGCGCAATAGGGGATCAGGGTACACATAGTTCCTCTTTTAAAGTATTTTAAAATATAAGTGCATTGGTTGATTTTAAGAGATAAGACATCATCGTCATTGTCCGTGTGGAAAAACATACTTACTACCCAAAATCATGAGAAAGGAGAATTTGCATCATCTCAAAGTGGATGATATGGCTTGGATTTAAAATCAACAATACCTCACTCAACACCCAAGTGAAAAATATCTCTCTTCACTACATATTGTAGAAGTATAGTTGTTTGGATCACTACAAAGATTGACAAGAGTCTAATCTTTTGAGAAAGGGTTTAAAATAAAAAGCCAAAGTGGCAAAATGGTTTGAAATGAGATTGATTGACTTTTAGTCTTTCCAAAAAAATGTCAAGGTATTATTAAGTTGATTGAAGTTTATTTATGAAAGGTCTTGAAAAAATGCATGGACCTAAGTCCAAGTTTATTATGAAAGTGATTCAAGTTTAAAAGAAATAAGAAGAGTTTTCAAAAGGAGAGAGAAGATTTTTGAAATTAAAGAAGATGAGAGGAGAAGAAGAGACTATCCTAAAGCATAAGGTAAAAGCTATGGATAAGAACCATCTAACCAACAAGAAGCCAACACTTGACATTATAAGCCAAGATAGAATTCCCATTCTTTGGATTGAAACTAAACAAGTAAAGATACTAGACCTCTTGAGAGAACCAAACTTCAAGTGTATTAAGTCTTCACAAAAATTGGGCAGAGTAACGACTGTATACGGGTGAATTCCAGATTATAAACAAAGTATGTAATCATAATAACCTGCATACAAAACAAACAAACAACCAATGTCTTGAGGTAAACCTTAAGAACTCCAGACAAAATATCAATTAAGATCATAAGGTCTCCAATATAGGCCAAGGTTTCTAATCCTAAGTCCAAGAAGTCCAATGCTCCATAATTCCAAAGATAGTATCCAAATAGTCCAAGTATTATTAAAGGTTTTTATGGTTCATGATGATTATTAGGTGTCTTAGAAGAGAAAAGAAAAGGCTCAAGTGAGCAAAATAAAAATGACATGAAATGTAATGCTTAAAGTAAATGGTACATAAAGAATAAAAAATAAAAGGCATAAAGTAAAAACAATTTAATAATTAGTGGTTAGTTGGATAACCATCTTGAAACTTGCATTTGTAACTCATTAGAGGATTGATAGAACTAAAGCCTCCACACAACAAGTGGCATTTGCTTTTTGTCAAGTATATCATCTATTTAGAATCCTAAAAAGTACCATTTAATGATCAATGATATTTAAGTGATCCGCGTCGACTAAAAGTGTTGTAGATCCATTAGAGGATTGGTAGAACCAAAGCCTCCACACAATGAATCTCAAGGTTATTGGATCAAAGAGATCAAATTAACATACTTGGGCTTGCAAACATAGGCTTGGGCCACAAATGATCATTTATTCGAATCGAGACAAAATTTAGCGCTATGTTAAGCAACCGTAAGTGGACTTATGTAGAAGTCGCACCTAATTTGAGGCCGGTCAATAGAAATCTATGCACCATTTGTTTTGAGACATGATATATGGATCATGCTCCAATAACACTTGGTGAAATAAGAAAGAGATAATATGGACAAGGGTGGGGAAGAATATACAAACCACATTTGAATTAAAAGTTAATCAAACTATTATTAAAATCATTCATCCACTTTTGTGGAGTTAGACTCAACACCATGTATTCAATGATGTTAATAAAGTTTATGATAAAAAATTCAACCCAATATTATCTAGAAAATAATCACAAAATAATATTGCACTTAATATATACATTAAAAAGGTTTTTTAAAATGTTTTAAAATAGAAATAAAAGAAAAAAATATCAACTATGTTCAAATTAATCAAGAAATAAAAGTAAGACCATAGAAAAATCAGAAATGAACTAAAATATTTTTATAAAATTTTTGGTAATTTTTTAAAGTCAGAAACTATTTTTAAAATTAAAAGAAATTAGTAAACTAAACCAAAAATGATAAAAATATCAAAGTCAGAACTAAAAAATAAATGAGGTCACCAATATTTCTCACAATATCATTGGATCATTCCATAATTTTTTCAGATTTTAAAATGCATAAAAGTATTTTTAAACATTTAAAACAATTCAAATGAAGTGAAAATTAATAAAAAATATCAAAACACAAAATAAAATTGTGAAAAAGTAAAAATAAGAAAGAGAAAAATCAAAAATATTTTTCATAATTATTTCAGATTTTTTTGAATAAAAATGAATTTTCTATGATTTTTTGAAATTTAAAACAATTAAATATAAAAATCAGAAAAGAAAAATAAAGTAAAAAATATGTGGACCATTGGATGAGAGTCAAAATGTGTTAGTAATCAAATCCAAGGGATCGGCACGCTGTGCATATCATGGTCATTAGTGAATAAAGCACTGAATCAAATGTAAATCAGAAATTCAAAAAAAAAAAAATCCAAATGGCGTTGTTTCATTGGTTGAAGGATGACGCGTTGGTAATCTTCAACCTCCAGCCAGTCCCAAAACCAAGTTGCTCAATCTGTAAAATTAGAGCATGAGACCTATGTCATTCGCTTCGCCTCTTCAAGACAAAGACAACCACACCTTCGCGATAAATTTATATAAACTGTAGCTCAAGCAATTTGGAAGGAAAGTTTTGAAAAGGGATTTGAAATTTCTTGGTCAAAACATGTTTCCAGATGAAAGTAAGTGTTGAGACTAGAACCAGGGTAATGAGAGCATCACAATGATATCAAAGTTTTGAAGAATTGATGAAGAAATATACCTATTGAAGTTGAGTTGCAGAGCTCTGAAACTGGACTACTATGGAGCAATATAGGGCACGATTCTTGAAGGTAATTATATGGTTAACATCAGGGATGATCAAAGAGGTAAATGGATTGAAAAATTGGATTGAAAAAGTCTTGAACACAAATTTGGAAGTTGCATAAATTTGAGTTATGGAACAAGTTTGGTAGGGTGATTTTGGCTATCCAAGATTAAGAAAATGAATGAGGGATGACCCTATATTTATAGGGAATCAAATGGAATGTCCAAGCGTGTGAAATGATGAAGTTTGGAGGGAAATCGTTGTTAGAAAAAAGTTTGGTTCTAATCATATCCTAGAGTTTTGATGATAACAATAAAATAAATTTTGTGAAATATATTTTATACTCTGACTTGTGTGTTCTCTAAGTTCAGATGATGTTCTGAATCATGCATCTTAGAAAGAAACAACATTCTACGCAAGTCTAAAGCAAACTCAGAAGGAAGCACTCCAAAGAAAACTCTGATGAAGAGCAAATCCTAAGCAACCTCTGATAAAGCTAGCTGAAGCAAAGATCTGAAAGAAGCACGCTGAAAGCAACATCTGATAATGCAAGATTAAAGCAAACTCTGATGAACACATAAATTGAAGAAACCTCTGATAGAAGAAAAGATAAAGTATACTCTGGAATGGAAACGCTGCAAGCAAACACTTAAACTTCCAGAGACAAGCTCTGACAGTACCGTTGGTTATTAAATGGTAAGACGGATAATGCACTCAAGTGTACTATGCACGAGCATTGGAAACGTAAAGACCAAGCCTACACGCATCATTAAATGCATGCACTCTCATCAAGGCTGCAACGATCAAGAAATTGGAAGTTATATATAGAAGACCTTTTATTTCAAAGAAAGGTTACTGATCCACGAAAAACATACTTACGCTCACTGTTTTCATACTTGTAAACTAATACTGTATGGTGGGTAGATCTTAAGCATTAGGCAATAATCTTAGTGATAAATCACAGTTTGTGATAAAGCTTATTAGAAGCATTCTGTTTCACTACTATTAAGAGATAACTTTGTAAGTGTTCCTTGAGAGACCAGTTGGGTCAGATTTCTCAAGAGGGCTGGGACTAGTTGAGTGTTAGAGGTGTTAGTCACCTGCAGTTAGCTTGTGCATTATATTGTTAGTCACAACAGTTTGGTTGTTCATTTGTAATCAGTTTGATTATAGTGGATTAAGTCCTCATTGAGAGAGGCGAAATCACCTTGGCGGTGGACTGAAGTAGTTTGAGTTTCAAACGAACCAGGATAAAAATACTCGTGTCCTTCCATTAGTATTGCACGAGAAAAAGGAAAAACTTATTCAACCCCTCCTTCTAAGTGTTTTCTCACCCTTCAATTGGCATCAGAGCTCTAGTTCTGGATGCAAACACCTAACAGTGTCAGAAAAGATCCAGAAGGAAAACACTATGGCAACTGAACAAAACAACAACAACAGCACCAAACCTCATGTGTTTGATGGAGAAGATTTTGAATACTTGAAGGATAGACTAGAAAGTTTCTTTCTAGGTCATGATATTGATCTATGGGATTTGGTCCTCGATGGGTACACTCATCCAGAAGACATAGACGAAAACAATATTGACATAAAGAACATGGATAAACAACAAAAGTTAGATTTCAAGAATCACCACAGAGCCGGAAACATCTTTCTGAATGCTATCTCTAAAACTGAATATAAGAAAATCACCAACAGAGATACAACACATGACATGTTTGAGTCTCTTAAAATGACTCATGAAGGAAATCCTCAAGTAAAAGAGACAAAAGCTCTGGCTCTCATCCAGAAGTATGAAGCCTTCAAAATGGAAGAAAATGAGTCTATTGAAGCCATGTTCTCGAGATTCCAAACTCTGACTACTGGCCTGAGAGTTCTGAACAAAAGATACACCAAGGCAGACCATGTTAAGAAAATTATCAGAAGTTTACCCAGAAGATGGGCACCTATGGTTACTGCATTCAAAGTTTCAAAAGATTTGAATGATGTATCCCTTGAAGAACTTATCAGTGCTTTAAGAAGTCACGAGATAGAACTTGATGAACATGAGCCTCAAAAGAAAGGTTAGTCTTCCGCCCTTAAATCTATTAAAAAATGTGAAACTAACGCTTTTCAGGCAGAAGAAGGAAACTCTGAAGATATGTGTCAGAAGAAGATGAGTTATCTCTGCTCTCGAGAAGGATCAACCAGATGTGGAAGCACAGACAAAAGAATTTCAGAAACTACAAGAGGTCAGAAGATAAACCAGAATCTTCTGGACATAAGAAGTCAAGCAGGAGAGATATAATCTGCTATGAATGTAAAGAACCAGAACACTACAGAAGTGACAGTTCTAAGCTGCAAAGAGAAATACCAAAGAAAAAGTTTGGAAGAAAGAAAGGCATGATGGCCACCTGGGA
Source organism: Vicia faba (assembly GCA_948472305.1). NCBI lineage: Eukaryota > Viridiplantae > Streptophyta > Magnoliopsida > Fabales > Fabaceae > Vicia > Vicia faba. The sequence continues at coordinate 1,562,915,269 of OX451737.1, read as the reverse complement.
TGATTCAGAATCTTATGAAGCTGAATCTGACTCAAGATGAACACGCTAATCTAACGTTTATGGCTACCACAGCAGATGACGATGACTCAGACTATGATTCAGAACCAAAAGAGGTATTCTCCGAATTTTCTAGAACTGAACTTGCTGAAAGCTTATCTGATCTTCTTGAAAACTATAGTAAACTCAAAATTAAATACAAGAAACACAAAAAGAATTTTGCATCTGATATTGAGAAACTTGAAACAGAAAACTCTGAACTCAAAGAAAACATTTTTAAACTCAAAGAGGAAGCTCAAAAATTTGAAAAGAATTCTATTTCAGATTCTGCTTCAAGTTCAAAAGATATTCTCAAAGAATATGGCTCTAGTTTTCAAATGTTTCTTGCTAAAAGCATAGATAGAAGCAGAATGGCTTCAATGATCTATGGTGTTAGTGGAAATGATAAAAGAGGTATTGGATATAAAGCTCCCATAGGGAAAGAAATATATAAATCTAAGCCTGTTGAGGAAATGGTCATTACATATAAACCACTACACAAACAATTTAGTTTTGGGCACACACATGATATCAAATACACTTATCACTCTGAAAAATCTTATGCAAAATCAAAGTTCAACCAGAACTTTAGAAACTCTAACCAAAAAGAACCCAAAAAGAAATGGGTACCTAAGGAGAAAATAATCTATGTTGCAGATGTCCTTAACAGCCCAGTTGAAACACCAGTCATGGTACCTGGACTCTGGATGCTCGCGACATATGACGGGAAGAAAGTCTATGTTCAAAAGTCTGGAACTTAAATCTAGAGGAGATGTCAAATTTGGATGAAATCAAAAAGGAAAGATTATTGGGTATGGAACCATTGGAAACGGTAACCTTCCTTCTATAACTAATGTTCTGTTAGTAGAAGGATTAACGCATAACTTGCTGTCCATAAGTCAATTAAGTGACAACGATTAAGACATAATATTTAATCAAAAATCCCGTAGAGCTGTTGTTGTACCCCAAAATTTTCCCTCCCATGTTTCTCAATACATTTCAAGTAAGGTCCTCAAATTGCTCAAGGAAGTTCAAGAGTTGACCAGACAAACTCTCTCCCAAGGCAGTCTACCTCAAATTAGGGTTTCATGTTGCATCAATATACTTGAGTCCAAAGGGTCTCAAATGCTCACCATTATCCTAAAATATTCTCAAGATCATCCATGTCAAGTTTCAAGCCTTGCAGAGGAAGTTTGCTCAGTCAATTGCTTAAAGGCTTGAAAATCGACTGTGCTAGGGCAAAAGTCAACTGTGGCCCACATACAGTCAAACTTCAAGATTTTTTGTAAAAATTCTCATTTTGAAGTATGATTCATCATTTTATCAAGGGTTGATCATGATTAATCAAGGATTGCTCACAATTCATCAAAACCCAAAAGTGCTAAATTAGGGTTTTGTAGGAAAAGTCAACTCAACTTTGACCAAGCATAACTTTCTCATACTTTATTATAAATGACCCATACAAAGCTCATTTTTAATAGGATGCAAGTCCCTACAATTCATATTCAGCTCCCAAGTTCAAAATATGCACTCACAAGAAGTTATGAATTTTGACATTATAGGTCACTTTGAAAAGTCAACAAAAACACCTTTTTTGTCAAAGCTTCATACATGAACATGGAATACCAAATTGAGATGAGACAAAAAGGGTTGCTTAGATTACATCTCAAGATTTATAAAAAGTCCAAGAACACCTTCAAAGAGTCAAAATTAAGGAAGTTATGAATTGGTGAAGTTGACCTTTTTTGCAAAATTGCCAAAAGTCAAAAATGCCTCAAATTGCAATTTTTGCTAAATGGGCCTAACTTTTTGCACTTGTTTTGAGTTGGTAGCATGGTCCACGAGCCCTAGTTCTTCCCATTTGTATTTATCCTATTTTTTCTATTTATTTTGATTTTTTATTTCAATTAAATCAATTTAAATCAAAACAAATCATAAAAAATCCAAATCATTGAAACCTCAAGATCTTGTGCATGTTTCAGGTCCTATATCCAGCTAGCAAGTGAATGAATTTGTGCAAGGCATAGGTGGGCACAAAATATTGGTTTTGGCCTATTTTTGGAAGGATTTTCAAGTGAATCAAATCAAGATCAAAATCCATAATTGATAAATATTGTGAACACTTTTGTAAACCTAATCCATTCCTCAGTATATAGTGAACATTTGTAGACCTAAAACACAATGTTTTGGAGGCGCACAAGGCAGAACCAAACTTGAAAAAAACAAAGAAAAGTGATAATCCGTTTTGCTACTTCCAGGCATTTCCAGGACCCTCTAGCCATATCATTCACTTCCTGGGATCACAAGCAAGCTATACCAATCAAGAACAAGGAGTTTCCTGCGCTAAAACCCACTATAAGTCAGCCAAGACAATGGCTTCTTCTTGAAATTGAATTGCATGATTTTGGCATCTATAACATGAAATATTTGTATATTCTTTCTCCTTGAAACATTTGCAAGCTATCTATAACATTCAATTACATTTTTGTGGACTATATCAAGATTTGCCATTATTAGGGTTTTATGCTTCATTTTAGGATCTTTTCACACAGGTAAAATTGGGCCACAAGAAGGGCACCATCATGCTCAGCAGGGCAAGACGAGTTAATTCATGGCATTATATGTTGTTTATCATGCCTGTGTTTGATTTTGAAATAAGCCAGGGTTGTAGCTACAGACATATGTCCGTTGGTAAAAGTCTCTGACTTTTACCCACGGAGAGAGGACAAGGGATGAAGGCGTGGCATCACCCTACTCGTCCATTTAAATTTTCGCGCGAATATTTCTTTATTTCGCTTGTTTTTAATATAATGATTATTGTTTATGTTGTATACAACTAACGCACGCAGCTCAGTTGGTTGCAAGGTGAGTGGGAAAGGCTTCAGGACCTGGGTTCAAATCCCAGGTCCCCCCATTATTTCACATATTTTTTCTTTCCATAATCAGGCGCGTGCATAGGTGGGATGACCACCATGGTCCATCATCATCCAACCAGCCAGGTGCCCAGGAGGCCAGATCTAAAGGCTATCATGTGGTGACCATCATACAGCCTAGTCAACGCACAACATGGGAATATGAGAGTCAACGTGGGCCACTTTCTTTTGGGCCCAGATTTGCTATTCACGCCCCCCCCCCCCCCCCAATTACTGATTTCAGGCCCAATTCTTCCTTTCTTTTTATATTTTTCTTTATTAATTTATTTAGTTTTTTTACTAACCAAAAATCAATTCTTTTTATCAAAAATCACAAAAATAATATTTTTCATCCAATTAGATTTAGTTTATTTTTTATCAAAAAAATTAATTTAATTAGTTTAGTTAATTTTAGGGTAATTATAATTATTTTGTAAATAAATTAAAACAATGAGAAAATTAGGGTTTTAGTTTAATTTAATTCTATTTTTTTTTCTTAAAAAAATAAAAAAATAAAAAAATAGGCCATGCAAATTATTTTCTTTAATTAATTCAATTACTAATTAGATTTGCATTTAATTTAAAAAACCTTATTCTTTTTCTAAAAAATAATTAAAAACAACAAAAGTAATTTTTTCTTTTATCGTTTTGTTTTACAGGTTGTTTTTGGCTATGTAATTAATACCTGAAGCCTTGTAATAGCGTAGCTTTACTTTTCGCACTTTAAATTCCGCAAAATATTAACTGTTAGATGTATGAATAATAGGGATGCATGACAAGAATGTATGTAAACTTTAAAACAGTTAGCAAACCCTAAATGTGCAAAGATAAATAACTTGAAATTGAATCACTCGCACATGCACACTCCTAGGGTATACTCCCACTTCGGTTGCCTTCGGTAAACGATCATTGAGTATAAGGTATTTTAGTGGTCGCTCTTTTGTCTCAAAGATCAAAGTTGCTTCGGAAAGGTTGCCTTGGAATAGTTGCCTCGAATATTGATCTTAAGACATTAGGGTTATTACTAAGGCGTCCTAACATTGCTTTAGTGATCGTACGTCCCTTTTCGAATTGACCCTTAAAACTCCAATGATGGTGCTACCTACTCACTAATAGTGGGATAGCGCTGTCTAAAGGAAACGAACATAGAACAATTCTTTTTTCGAGTAGGTAGATTAGTTCTTAAGTACTTGCTCAAAACAATTTTTCCACACTTACACTCTTTTACAACAAAGTTTTCAAAACGACTTCGTAACACTCTTGAAGGCAGAAGCAAGAGTTAAATCGAAGTAAAACAAAAACTTTTCAAATCACACAAACACATAAGCAATTTTTAAAATAATGAGCAAGTACCTAAGAGGCCGTGGAAAACCACGGATAAAAAGGGTGCTAATACCTTCCCTTTCTATAATCTACCCCCGTACTCAGAATATCTCGAAAAAGGAATTTTTCTGTGCTTTTTCCTTTCCTTGTTGGATAAAATAAAAGTCGGTAGTGACTCTTGCTTACCGCAACATTTTGCAAACACAAACACAAAACGCAAACCAGCATTTCTCAAAATAGTCCGGTTCTCCCACCGTATCACAGAACTGGCGACTCTGCTGGGGAAAGTATAAGTGGGGTATACCTTAGGATTAGTTCATCATATTTGCTTCTATTGTTTGATTTGGTTGCTTTATTTTTTTGGGTTTTGTATTGGAGTTACTATAGATCCTAACCCGGATATAGGGGACACCCTTTAGGTAAGTAGCAATAAACTGTGAGGGAACTGTACGGCATAGACCGATACGGTTGAAGCAGTAGCTATGTTGATGTGGTATATTGGTTGGTACCGGTATCCCTTGTGGAGAAACGAGGAGAATACGAGGCTGCTACAGGTGTCGTTAATCATCAACTGACCTTAGAACCTATAACTGACCAACTTGGCCATAGGAAGTAGTGAGATAGCCGGCCTCGGTATAGAGCTGAGAACTGGTTGATACTCGATACTACACTCATTGAGACCATACTCTCGAGATAGTTCCGGCTGAGAAAAGATTGCGTGAGCTGAAACCATGACCGATGAAGGATGGTCAGTGATATTGAGAACCTCTAGAACCCGGTTAATATTATTAGGAGAGGTTGAAACCAACTGAACTTTAAGAGGGTAGTACCTAGACCCCATGCAAGCCTGAAACTTAAGGGCTCTTGTGTGACTTATTTGCCTTTACCATGTCTGTTATCTGCTATACCTGTTGTGTGTTTTACCATGACATCATGCATCATAACATAGCATGCATACTTCATTACACTAACCATTTCAAAGACCGAAGGGATTTATCTTTGTTTTGTTTTGCAGATTATGGCTTCTATATGCAGAAACACCATCCGAGTTAACTTTGTGCAAATACCTGCTCAACTCAAAGATTTAGCCTCGAGGATTTCTGATACTTATTTATTCATTAGGAGACATGGCCAACTCTTTATCTTGGTTACCTCAAAGTTTGATGAGTAGATGATGAGTGTGATTTTCCAGTTCTTCGACCCGGTGCATCATTGCTTCACTTTCCCGGATTATCAGCTGGTTCCCACTTTGGAGGAGTTTTCTTATTTACTGGGCATATCCATCCTCGAGCAGACACCCTTCATAGGTTTGGAAGAGGTTCCTAGACCTGAGGACATTGCTTCAGCCTTACATCTAAAAAGGTTTGATGTAGTATCTAACTGGGAGACACGGAGTGGGGTTAAAGGTTTCTTAGCTAAGTTTCTGATGGATCAAGCTCAACAGTTCTGGGATAACTTGAATTTTCAGGCTTTTGAAGACATCTTGGCTCTCCTCATCTACGGCTTGGTTCTTTTCCCGAATCCAGATTCCTTCATAGATGTGAATGCGGTTAAGATCTTCCTGTCCCACAATCCTGTGCCTACTCTTCTTGGTGATATCCTACATGCCCTCTACACTCGTACTGTGCGAAGAAAAGGGACCCTCATGTGTTGTATGCCGCTGCTGGCGAGGTGGTTTATTTCGCACCTCCCCAAGTCTGTATTGAAGAATGAGAAAGGTTTATGTTGATCCTACGTGTAAGTGTTTAGTTATTTGCATGTATTTTTGGTAAAACCAAGTGTGTGAATGTCATGACTGATGTCATAACATTCTGGATTATTAGGTACTTTATGCAGAAAAAGTATGGTATACAGTAGCTGTTGTTTATGAGTGTGTATCTGAGAATTTTGCAATGATCACATTTATTACCTTCTACCAAAATCAGTAAACAAGAATTCTGATGTCATAACAAATGTTAAGACATCCTGTACTGATCTGACAGTTATGCAGTTTGGTTAATTCTGAGATTTTTCAGGAAGTTGGTTCATTCTTTCCAGAACAGAATCTCACGTGGACTTTAGGTTAACCTAGCTCAACCCTAATCTGGTTGATAAAGTCTTGTGACCAAGTCTTAAGGTTAACCCTAATTAACCCTAGCTTTTCGTGGAAGCCCTAACTGAAGAAACAACTGCATATATATTCAACAGGAATGCTGATTGGAAAGCAACTCTTAGACAGAAGATCAATTAGGAGCTGTATAGTTTTAACTGTTGTAATCCAAGCAAGTATCATTGTGATAAGTGACTTGGAATAGGTTTTGATTGTAAGGGTTTTTGTATCACTCAAAGCTTTGAAGCAAGAGTGATTGTGTCTCTTGACTAAAGCTTTGAAGCAAAGTCAAGTTAGGTTTATGTACCACTCAAAGCCGTGAAGCACGAGTGTTTGTGTTACTTGATTAAAAAGCTGTGAAGCATAATCAAGTGTATGTTCTGAAGAGTGTCTTCATTATTTCATTAGTCAATTGTTTAAGTATCACTGCTGTGATTGATGGGGACTGAGTAGGAACTCAGGTTTAAGTTGAACTTAGATTGAAGTTACATTGGGTAGGTCTTAAGTGAAGGAGATAAACTGGTTGGTTTATTCCTGAATTAATATCTCTTATAGTGGATTTCCTCCCTGGCTTGGTAGCCCCCAGAGTAGGTGTTGTTTTACACTGAACTAGGTAAACAATTGACTGTGTTCTTTACTATTTTTATTTACTGTCTTATAGAAAGTCAGATACGGTGTCATAACATCACTGTGACATTGAGTATCTGCTGCCAGAATTTCAATTGGCATCAGAGCAGGCACCCTGCCTGTATTACTGGGTGAGATCTAGGGATATCACTTTCTGGCACTATGGACAAAGAAGGAGTTTTTGGAAACAGACCACCCATTCTGGATGGATCAAATTATGACTACTGGAAACCTCGTATGATTGCCTTCTTAAAATCACTGGATAAAAAGGCTTGGAGAGCTGCTGACAAAGGATGGAAGCATCCCACCATAACTGAGAAAGATGGGACAATCAGTCTGAAGCCTGAGGAAGAATGGAGCAAAGAAGAAGATGAGTTAGCCCTGGGTAATTCCAAAGCTTTAAATGCCTTGTTCAATGGAATTGATAGAAACATATTCAGACTGGTACATCAATGTGAACTGGCCAAGGAAGTTTGGGACACTCTCAAAACTACCCATGAGGGCACATCCAAAGTAAAAATGTCAAGGCTTCAGATGCTGACTACCAAGTTTGAGAACCTAAGGATGATGGAAGATGAAACCATTCATGAGTTTCACATGAACATCTTGGAGATTGTCAACACCTCAGGAGCATTGGGAGAAAAGATGTCAGAATAAAAACTGGTGAGAAAGATTCTCAGATCCTTGCCTAAAAAATTTGCAATGAAGGTAACTGCTATAGAGGAAGCCCATGATATCAGCAAGTTGAAGATGGATGAACTCATTGGGTCTCTTCAGACTTTTGAGATGGGGATCAGTGAAAATGTTGACAAGAAGAACAAGAGCATAACACTTGTATCCAACACTGAAGATGAAAACAAGGAGGATGAAGAAGAAAGTATTTCAGAAGCTATAGCCATGCTTGGAAGACAATTCAACAAACTCATCAAGAGAATGGATCCAAAGTCAAGGTCAAATGTTAAGAACATTTCTTCTGACATTAACAGATCATATGACTCCAGCAGAAAACCAAGGTCTGAAGAGAAGGGAAATCAAAGCAGAGGAATTCAATGTCATGGATGTGAAGGATATGGGCACATTCGAGCTGAATGTCCTACCTTTCTTAAGAAACAAAATAAAGGAATGTCTGTTACCTGGTCTGACTGTGATTCAGAAAGTAATTCTGAAGAAGAATCTGCCAAACTAGTTACTGCACTAACTGGTGTTTGTACCTCTGAAAGTGACACTAGTGATGAGGAAGTGACATTTGAAGAACTGGCTGATACCTACAAGAAATTATGTATCAGAAGTGCTGAAGTCTGTCTGCAAAATGAGAGACAAACAAAACTCATAATAAAGTTGGAGGTTGAAAAAAGGGCAGACATTGAAACTATAAGTCATCTAGAAGAGGAAGTTCAAATGCTGAACTCAAAACTGAACCAGATGACCAAATCTATCAAGATGCTGACAAATGGAACTGACAAATTGGAAGAAATCCTTCAGGTTGGACAAAATGTGGGAAACAAGTCTGGTCTAGGATTTGTGGCAGCAAAGAAATCTGGTGCAGACAAGAAGATCAGGCCTGATAAACAAATGTCAAAGCAGATGTCACAACACAACACTCAACATCGGGAACAGAGAAATATGAAGAAAAAATACCAAAGATGGAGATGTCATCATTGTGGGAGGTTTGGTCACATAAAGCCATTCTGCTTCAGATTGTATGGATACCCTAATCAGAACCCAGGTGTCAAACCTAAGTCTAACAAGGTACCACATACTCCACAATGGAAGAAAAAGGCTACTGCCCTGATAGCCCACACTTCCCTTAGAGTCTCTGCAAAGGAAGACTGGTACTTTGACAGTGGGTGCTCTAAGCACATGACTGGAATCAAGAACCTTCTCAATAATGTCAAGCCTCACACCACTAGTTATGTGACCTTTGGAGATGGTGCTAGAGGAGAAGTCAAAGGAGTTGGTAACTTGGACTTCCCTGGAGTTCCAAATCTAAATGAAGTACTATTGGTAAAAGGCCTGACTGCTAATCTCATTAGTATCAGTCAATTATGTGATCTAGGATTCAAGGTCAACTTCTCAAAATCTGAATGTCTTGTAACTAATGAAAAACAAGAAATTGTAATGAAAGGAGTCAGATCTAAAGACAACTGTTACTTGTGGGAACCTGAGAACACTAATTACTCCACTGTGTGTTCTATTGCCAAAGAAGAAAAAGAGGTGAAACTGTGGCACCAAAAACTTGGCCACCTTCATCTAAGAGGAATGAAAAGGATTATATCCATGGAGGCAGTCAGAGGGATTCCAATACTGCAAATTGATGAAGGGAGAGTTTGTGGTAAATGTCAGGTTGGTAAGCAGACTAGGATGTCACATCCAAAGTCAAGACATCTGACCACCTCTAAGGTTCTAGAACTTCTACATATGGATCTGATGGGACCAATGCAAGTGGAAAGTCTTGGTGGAAAAAGATATGCCTATGTTGTTGTGGATGATTTTTCCAGATTCACCTGGATTAACTTCATTAGGGAAAAATCTGATGTGTTTGAAGTTTTTAAAGAACTGCGCAAAAGAATTCAAAGAGAAAAAGAAGGGTGTATTGTCAGAATCAGAAGTGATCATGGCAAGGAATTTGAAAACAGTAAGTTTAATGAGTTCTGTTCCTCAGAAGGAATTAGTCATAAATTCTCTTCTCCTATAACTCCTCAACAAAATGGAGTTGTAAAAAGGAAAAATAGGACCATACAGGAATCTGCCAGAGCTATGATACATGCCAAAAGACTTCCTATTCATTTTTGGGCTGAAGCTATGAATACAACCTGTTATGTCTATAACAGAGTCACTTTGAGAAAGGGAACCTCATCCACCATTTATGAACTCTGGGAAGGAAGAAAGCCAACTGTGAAGTACTTCCATGTATTTGGCAGCAAATGCTATATTCTGGCAGATCGTGAACAAAGGAGAAAGCTGGACCCTAAAAGTGATGAAGGTATATTTCTAGGATACTCCTCCAACAGTAGAGCTTATAGGGTATTCAATTCCAGGACCAAAGTCATGATGGAATCAATAAATGTCATAGTTGATGATCATCATGAAGAAACAGATGTCCCTTGTAATGTTGAGACATTCTTTGAGACTCCAACTCAACAAAATTACATTCCTAACACCACTACAGAAGACTCTGAATCCAAGGAAGCTAGCAAAATCCCTTCCATCAGAATTCAGAAAGATCATCCTAAAGAACTCATCATAGGGGATCCTAACAGTGGAGTCATTATAAGATCTAGAGAAATCATCTCAAACTCTTGCTTTGTGTCTAAAATTGAACCAATAAATGTTAAGGAGGATTTAACTGATGAATACTGGATTAGTGCAATGCAAGATGAATTGAACGAATTTAAGCAACATGAAGTTTGGGAGTTAGTTCCTCGACCAGAGGGAACAAACATCATTGGCACAAAATGGATATACAAGAACAAATTAGATGCTGAAGGAGTTGTCACTAGGAATAAGGAAAGACTTGTTGCCCAAGGATACACTCAAGTTGAAGGGGTTGATTTTGATGAGACCTTTGCCCCTGTAGCCAGACTGGAATCTATCAGACTCCTATTGGGAATTGCTTGCCTCCTGAAGTTCAAGCTATTTCAGATGGATGTAAAAAGTGCCTTCCTAAATGGGTAATTAAATGAGGAAGTTTATGTGGAACAGCCTAAAGGTTTTGTGGATCCAAACCACCCTGATCATGTCTACAAATTGAGGAAAGCACTATATGGCCTAAAACAAGCTCCTAGAGCATGGTATGACAAGTTAACAAAATTTCTCTCAGACAAAGGATACAGAAAAGGAGGCTTGGATAAAACCCTCTTTGTCAAAAATGAAGGAGGGAAGTTAATGGTAGCTCAAATATATGTTGATGACATAGTGTTTGGGGGAATGTCAGAACAAATGGTTAAACATTTTGCTGACCAGATGCAGGCTGAATTCGAAATGAGTCTCATGGGAGAACTGACTTATTTTCTTGGACTGCAAGTCTCACAGATGGAGGACTCAATCTTTCTATCTCAAAGCAAGTATGCAAAGAACATTTTCAAGAAGTTTGGTATGGAGAATGCCAGTCACAAAAGGACTCCTGCACCTACTCATTTAAAGCTATCCAAAGATTCAAGTGGGGTTAAGGTGGACCAAAGTCTGTACAGAAGCATGATAGGAAGTTTGCTGTACTTAACAGCCAGCAGACCTGACATTGCTTTTGCAGTTGGAGTTTATGCAAGATACCAAGCTGATCCTAAAGTCAGTCATATCAACCAAGTGAAGAGAATTTTGAAGTATGTGAGTGGAACTTACAACTATGGCTTGCTATACTCTCATGGATGTGAACCAACTCTGACTGGTTATTGTGATGCTGATTGGGCTGGAAGTGCTGCTGATAGAAAAAGCACCTCTGGAGGATGTTTCTTCTTAGGAAATAATCTGGTCTCCTGGTTCAGCAAGAAACATAACTGTGTGTCTCTCTCTACTGCTGAAGCTGAATACATTGCAGCTGGTAGTAGTTGTTCTCAAATGATCTGGATGAAACAGATGCTTACTGAGTATAATGTCACACAAGATGTTATGACATTGTACTGTGACAATCTGAGTACAATCAACATTTCCAAGAATCCTATTCAGCATAGCAGGACCAAGCATATTGACATAAGACATCACTTTATCAGAGACCTTGTAGAAGAGAAGACGATTAAACTGGAACATGTTGCCACTGAGCTATAGCTGGCTGACATTTTTACCAAGGCACTTGATGCAAATCAATTTGAAAACTTGAGGGGCAAGTTGGGTATTTGCCAACATGAGGAATTGTAGCAATTAATTTTGCTTAAAACAAGGGTTGAAGGAGTTATTTTTGTTAAGTCTATTTTGATTGGGTTAATCATATGTTTTCCCATTTCTTTCAAAATTATTAAGAAGTTGAATAGACACTCATTTGCCTCCTTCCTCTCTCGACTCTGCAACAAATCCCATTCTCTCAATCAAAGTTTTCTCTCTAGTTGCTACTGGTTTTCTAAGACTATTAAAATGTCTCAAACATCATCCTCATCCAAAGACGACCGTTTCATCCTCTTCCTCTGATCGAGATTCTCGGGAAATCACATCATGCATGGATTCTGAAGTCCTGGAGATTACTCCTCTTAGAGAAATGGCAACTAACCCATCCAAGGTCAAAAAGTTGAGAACAAGGCATGCAGGAAGGTCTCAAGCTACTTCATCCGGTATATTTTTGATCAAACTTTAAAACATGCTGGAAGCTATGCTGTTAAAGGCCCTATTGCCTTTCCCTCCCTCCTATGTGGAATTGTCCTTGCTCAGTACCCTGACATCCTGGTGGAAAGAGATACTGTTTGCAAAAGAGCTCCTGCTCTTGGGTTACACTACAAGCTATTTCAGGGATCTCATGTTCCTGACATTGTCATGACATCAGCTGACACATCAACTGTAAAAACTCAGTCCAAGACATCTGATGTTATAGCTGTACTGAAGGAGACCTGCAAAGAGCTGGAGACAAGGAAAAAGACTCTAGAGAACCTAATTGCCAGATTAGAACAGGAGGAGAATGAAGGACATAGAAGGGAAGAGGGTGCTGCTGAAGATCAGCTCAATGCTGAAGAAAGTGCCTCCTCTGAAGATGACAATGCTTAAAGTTTGGTGGAGCTGACAAGCTTGATGCTGGTTCCTGTTGATGCAAGTGATTTCAGATTTTATTTGTTGTTTTTATTACTCATTTTGGATGACTGTATAACATATAAGTACATGTATCTTTGGCCTTTTTCTGGCTAAAGAGGGGGAGATATTTTGTGTTAATTACTTGGTAGACATCATATTTTTTTGCAGACATATTCATTCTGCTGCTCTCTATTCTCTGATTGCTTAGGGGTTTTAGCCAAAAATATGCCAAAGGGGGAGTTTGTAAGTGTTTAGTTATTGACATGTATTTTTGGTAAAACCAGGTGTGTGAATGTCATGACTGATGTCATAACATTCTGGATTATTAGGTACTTTATGCAGAAAAAGTATGGTATACAGTAGCTGCTGTTTATGAGTGTGTATCTGAGCATTTTGCAATGATCACATTTATTACCTTCTACCAAAATCAGTAAACAGGAATTCTGATGTCATAACAAATGTTAAGACATCCTATACTGATCTGACAGTTATGCAGTTTGGTTAATTCTGAGATTTTTCAGGAAGTTGGTTCATTCTTTCCAGAACAGAATCTCACGTGGACTTTAGGTTAACCTAGCTCAACCCTAATCTGGTTGATAAAGTCTTGTGACCAAGTCTTAAGGTTAACCCTAATTAACCCTAGCTTTTCGTGGAAGCCCTAACTGAAGAAACAACTGCATATATATTCAACAGGAATGCTGATTGGAAAGCAACTCTTAGACAGAAGATCAATTAGGAGCTGTATAGTTTTAACTGTTGTAATCCAAGCAAGTATCATTGTGATAAGTGACTTGGAATAGGTTTTGACTGTAAGGGTTTTTGTATCACTCAAAGCTTTGAAGCAAGAGTGATTGTGTCTCTTGACTAAAGCTTTGAAGCAATGTCAAGTTAGGTTTATGTACCACTCAAAGCCGTGAAGCACGAGTGTTTGTGTTACTTGATTAAAAAGCTTTGAAGCATAATCAAGTGTATGTTCTGAAGAGTGTCTTCATTATTTCATTAGTAAATTGTTTAAGTATCACTGCTGTGATTGAGGGGGAGTGAGTAGGAACTCAGGTTTAAGTTGAACTTAGATTGAAGTTGCATTGGGTAGGTCTTAAGTGAAGGAGATAAACTGGTTGGTTTATTCCTGAATTAATATCTCTTATAGTGGATTTCCTCCCTGGCTTGGTAGCCCCCAGAGTAGGTGTTGTTTCACACTGAACTGGGTAAACAATTGACTGTGTTCTTTACTGTTTTTATTTACTGTCTTATAGAAAGTCAGATACGGTGTCATAACATTCACTGTGACATTGAGTATCTGCTGCCAGAATTTCACTACGGGATAATGTCCCTTGCCCATACGGACATTCTTTGGAGTTCTAAGGATATGGAAAAGGTTGCTGTCATTGATCGATGTGGGGGATACCCTAATGTCCCATTGCTTGGAATAAGAGGGGGAATAAACTACAGTCCTTGTTTGGCTTTACAACAGTTTGGTCATGCTCAGAGAGACGGTCCCCCATGAGTTGCTTCTTGAGGACATTGCCTTTGACTACAAGGGAGACACTAATGAGCATCGCCGAAGGTTCATACGAGCTTGGGGCATGGTGAACAGGTCTGACCCTCATGAGCTAGGACCAAAGACTTCTCTCCCTATGCAACCTTATCTCCAATGGGTCCGAGCTCGAGCCCAGAAGCTTGGGATGCCCTATGAAGTTTTGCTGCCAGTGATTGTGGAGCATACCAATGAAGAAGGTGTTCCTTATACGGTCCTTTATCCATACATGCCTACTGATCTTGGGGCATTGAAGAGATCTTGGATTCAGTTGAGGGAATAAAGGGATACCTACCGAGAGAAGTATCATGAGCAAGAGAGGAAGATCTTGAAGCTCACGAGGAAACTTGAGAATGAAAGGACAATCAATGATTACGTCAACACGAAGGGGAAGCGACCATGGGATTTCTGATGTCTTTATTTGTTTCTAGTTTAGATTTGCTTTTCAGTTATTTCTTTTGTAACGCCTTAAAGGCATTGTTAAACATTTTTACAAATTAATCTAATAAAGTGTGTTTCATTTTTTGTCTTACAAATTTAAATCTCCCAAAGTCTTTGGAATCATTTCATACACATTCCATTATCATGCACCTCATCACAGGTACCATTAAAGGTTTCTCATCTTCTTCACTGTTTATTTCAGCACAAGATGTCTTCTAAAATTCCTATCGATCAAGCCATCAAAGCTCTTCAAGCTCAGAATGCCCAATTCCAGGAGATGTTCTTGAACCTGGCTAAAGGGCAACAAGATTTGAAGACTCTCATCCTAAAGAAGGAAAAGAAGAAGAAGAAGAAGGTGGTTCTCCTGAATATGGGTCACCGGTTTGGGAATAGGTTGCGAGAGGAAGCTGATTTATCTCATTCATCCAAAGGAGGAGAGAATCAAGAGGAAGAAAAGGGGCCTAGTCCTGTGGTCTCTGATAATGACACTGACTTTAATGAGGAACAGTACCCTCCTACTGAGGATAGGTACAAACAACTTGAAGACCGTCTAAGTGCTATGGAGATTCAGAAGGTTCCTGGGTTGGATTTCGAAGATTTGGGACTAGCATCGGGGGTGGTGATCCCTCACAATTTTAAAGCTCCAGTTTTTGCTAAGTACGATGGAGTATCCTGTCCAAAACTCCATCTCCGCTCGTACGTCAGAAAAATTCAACCTTACACTACTGATAGGAATCTGTGGGTACACTTCTTTCAAGACAGTCTGTCAGGGACTCAACTTGAATGGTTTTATCAATTGGAAGGAGCTAATGTCCGAAACTGGGAGGACCTTGATGCTGCTTTCTACAAGCAGTACCAGTATAATACTGACCTTGCTCTCACTCGTACTCAGCTTCAGGGTATGTCTATGGGTACAAGCGAAGGCTTTAAGGACTATGCTCAGAAGTGGAGAGATCTGGATGGAAGAGTTCAACCCCCTTTGTCTGATAGGGAGTTGGTTGATATGTTTCTTGGGACGTTGTCTGGTCCATTTTTCAATCATCTGATCGATAGTTCGTCATCTGGGTTTATTGAATTGATTCTGACTGGGTAGAGAGTAGAAGCTGGTATCAGAAGTGGTAAGATACAGAAGGATGCGTCATCCAGTACAATAAAGAAGCCTTTCGCTGGTAAGAAAGAAGCTAGTGCAGTCTACAGCTCGAGGAGCCAAAACCAACCTGAATGCCGTCAAGCAGTGAATGTGGTAGTAATATCAAGACCCACTGTTGCCCCACAACACAATAATCAGCAAAGAATGGATAGGTCGCAGAGACAGTACACTCGGCTTAATATGACTTTGTCTCAGATTCTACCGCAATTGTTGAAGACCAATCTGGAAACTCTGAGGGAAGCCCTGAAGAATCCCAGCACCACATCTCCGCTATATAATCCAAATGCCCGTTGTGCCTACCACTCCGATAGCCCGGGCCATGATACGAATAACTGCTGGGCTTTGAGGAATAAAGTGAAAGATTTGATTGAAGCTAAAGAGATCGAGTTTGACGCTCCATAGAAACCCAATGTCATAACTGCTCCTATGCCCAAGCATGGTCATGGAGTAAATGCTGTGGACGATGATTTGTTTATGACCTCCGTGGAAGACATCTCTACTCCTTTGATGACAGTGAAGAAGAATCTTTTATTGGCCGGTTTATTTCCGGGCTGTGGCGAAGGTTGTCACCTATGTTCAATTATACCTGCTGGTTGCCATTTATTGAAGTCAGGTGTTCAACGCCTGATGGATAATAAAGAGATCTTGTTTGAGAAGACTTTGACTCCATTGATTCCAGTTGAAGATGTTGCCATCATAACCATTTTCGCCAATCCTTCCAAGGCTTCCTCAAGAACGCCTGTTAGGATTACATCTGTTCCAAGAATCGCCCTGTTGATCATTACTATTCCTGGTCCCATCCCTTACACTTCAGACAAGGCTGTCCCATGGCACTATGGTGCTGATGTGTATTACCATGGAATTATACAAGACTTTAAAGATGAAGAAGCTGATGCTGATATTGGCAATATTGTCGGGTCTAGCAAGGTCACCAGAAGTGGAAGACTTTTCGCTCCTGATATTTCTCCTCCGACTGTTCCAAAACCTGTTGTCATTCCATCTGCCAATACATCAGCTACTGTTCTGATTCTTACTCCAGTTATCACTCCTGTCGCCGATTCATCTGACACTCAGAGCAAAGAAGTTACAGGTGAGCCTTCCCAGACGGAGGCACCTAAGAAGATTGTTGTAGAAGCCTATAAGCAGGAGATAGAGGAAATTCTGAAGATTATCAAGAAGAGCGACTACAATGTAGTCGAGTAGCTGGGGCAGACCCCATCAAAAATCTCCATGTTATCCTTGTTATTGTGTTCGGAAGCCCATGCAAAGGCTTTAATTACTTTCCTTAAGATTGCGCATGTGCTGCAGGAAACCTCTACTAATCAATTCAAAGACTGTGTAGCTAGTTTGACAGCTGACAATGGTTTGGGTTTCTCAGACGCAAATCTGACTACTAAAGGAAGGAATCACAATGATGCTCTGCACGTCTCGATCGAGTGTAGGAGTACTACTCTGGCTCACGTATTGGTGGATACTGGGTCCTCATTAAATGTTTTACCAAAGAAGGAATTAGACCGTCTGGACTGTGAAGGTTTGGTTCTGAAGCCAAGTAATAACTGTTAGATGTATGAATAATAGGGATGCATGACAAGAATGTATGTAAACTTTAAAACAGTTAGCAAACCCTAAATGTGCAAAGATAAATAACTTGAAATTGAATCACTCTCACATGCGCACTCCTAGGGTATACTCCCACTTCGTTTGCCTTCGGTAAACGATCATTGAGTATAGGGTATTTTAGTGGTCGCTCTTTTGTCTCAAAGATCAAAGTTGCCTCGGAAAGGTTGCCTTGGAATAGTTGCCTCGAATATTGATCTTAAGACATTAGGGTTATTACTAAGGCGTCCTAACATTGCTTTAGTGATCGTACGTCCCTTTTCGAATTGACCCTTAAAACTCCAACGATGGTGCTACCTACTCACTAATAGTGGGATAGTGCTGTCTAAAGGAAACGAACATAGAACAATTCTTTTTTCAAGTAGGTAGATTAGTTCTTAAGTACTTGCTTAAAACAAATTTTCCACACTTACACTCTTTTACAACAAAGTTTTCAAAACGACTTCGTAACACTCTTGAAGGCAGAAGCAAGAGTTAAATCGAAGTAAAACAAAAACTTTTCAAATAACACAAACACATAAGTAATTTTCAAAATGATGAGCAAGTACCTAATATCCCATGGAAAACCACGGATAGAAAGGGTGCTAATACCTTCCCTTTCTATAATCTATCCCCCGTACTCAGAATATCTCGAAAAAGGAATTTTTCTGTGTTTTTTTCCTTTCCTTGTTGGATAAAATAAAAGTCGGTGGCGACTCTTGCTTACTGCGACATTTTGCGAACACAAACGGAAAACGTAAACCAACATTTCTCAAAACAGTCCGGTTCTGCCACCGTATTAGAGCTGTTAGTAAAAAAGATGGAACAATCCTTTTTACTAGCAAGAGAAAGAACAACATCTATAAAATTAATCTTTCTGATCTTAAATCTCAAAATGTAAAATTCCTTATGTCTGTTAGCGATGAGCAATGAGTCTGGAACAGAAGATTGGGGCATGTTAGCATGAGAAAAATATCTCAAATTAACAAACTCAATCTGGTCAGGGGACTTCCCAATCTGAAGTTCAACTCAGAAGCTCTGTGCGAAGCATGTCAGAAAGGAAAATTTTCAAAACCTTCTTTTAAATCAAAAAATGTTGTTTCTTCCTCTAGACCGTTGGAACTTCTTCATATTGATCTGTTTGGACCAGTTAAAACTGCATCCATCAGAGGCAAGAAGTATGGATTGGTCATTATTTTTGACTACAACAGATGGACATGGGTTAAGTTTTTAAAACACAAGGATGAGTCACATTCTGTGTTCTTCAACTTCTGCATCCAAGTGCAAAATGAAAAAGATTTTAGAATCATAAAAGTTAGAAGTGATCATGGAGGATAATTTGAAAATCATTATTTTGAAAAGTTTTTTAAAGAAAATGGCATTTCTCATGACTTCTCTTGTCCTAAAACTCTCCAACAAAATGGAATTGTAGAATGAAAGAATAGAACTTTGCAAGAAATGGCCAGAACCATGATTAATGAAACTAATATGGCTAAACACTTTTGGGCAGAAGCAGTGAACACAACGTGTTATATTCAAAATAGAGTCTCTATAAGACTTATTCTTGAAAAGACTCCTTATGAATTGTGGAAAAACAGAAAACCCAACATTTCTTATTTCCATCCTTTTGGATGCACGTGCTATATTCTGAATACTAAAGATAATCTGAACAAGTTTGATTCTAAGGTACAAAAGTGCTTTCTGCTTGGATACTCTGTACGCTCAAAAGGCTATAGGGTATACAACATAGAAACTCTGATTGTTGAAGAATCAATCAAAGTTAGATTTGATGATAAGCTTGGCCAGCAAAAGCTAAATCAAAATGAAAATCCTGTAGGTACAGAAGATCATCTTACAAACTCTGAAGAGTCAGAAGCAAAGGACATCTCAGAAGACCCTCCTATTGAAAACGCTCTAGAAAATCTAAGAATTTCTGAACAACCCTCACAAAATAAATTTCCCAGAATCACATCAGCTCATCCAGAAAACGTGATCATTGGAAAGAAAAAGATCCCATCAGAACAAGATCCTCTTTCAGAAACATTGAAGAATCAATGTTTGGTTTGGTCTCTCTAATTGAACCAACCTAAATAGAGGAAGCTCTGCAAGTCAACGATTGGATCCTAGCGATGCAAGAAGAACTAAATCAATTTTCAAGAAATGATGTGTGGAATCTAGTTCTAAAGCCCAAGGGATTCAATATCATAGGAACAAAATGGGTATTCAGAAACAAGTTGAATGAGCAAGGAGAGGTTGTCATAAACAAGGCACGACTAGTTGCTCAGGGTTATAGTCAACAAGAAGGAATTTATTATAATGAAACCTTTGCCCCAGTCGCCAGGTTAGAATCAATTAGATTGTTAATTTCTTTTGCTGTTCAACACAACATATCATTATATCAAATGGATGTTAAAAGTGATTTTTTAAATGGTTACATAGAAGAAGAAGTTTATGTACACCAACCTCCGGGTTTTGATGACTCAAAATTTCCAAAACATGTTTTTAAACTGAAAAAGTCTCTGTACAGTCTGAAACAAGCTCCCAGAGCTTGGTATGAATGCTTGAGTAACTTTCTTTTAGAAAAGAATTTTACCAGAGGGAAAGTGAACACAACCTTATTCAGAAAAACATTTAAAAATGACATTTTAATCAGTGAAATATATGTAGATGATATTATATTTGGAACTTCTAATGTCTCTCTTGGAAGAGAATTTGCTGAGTCTATGCAGGCTAAATTTGAGATGAGCATGATGGGAGAGCTGGAATTCTTTCCGGGAATTCAAATTAATCAAACTCCAGAAGGTACTTACATACATCAGACAAAGTATGTTAAAGAACTTCTGAAGAAAATCCAGCTATTATAAAGTAAAGAAGCAAAAACACCAATGAATCCTACGTGCATTCTAGGAAAAGATGAGGTAAGTAAAAAGGTAGATCAGAAACTCTATAGAGGTATGATTGGATCTCTTCTCTATCTGACTGCATCTAGACCAGATATATTATTCAGTGTATGTTTATGTGCAAGATTCCAATCAGATCCTAGAGAATCTCACTTAAGTGCTGTTAAGTGAATTCTGAGGTATCTGAAAGGTACTACTAACCTTGGACTGTGTTACAGAAGATCCAAAGACTTTAAACTAGTAGGTTATTGTGATGCTGACTTTTCTGGAGATAAAATAGAATGCAAAAGCACCTTTGGAAGCTGCCCGTTTCTGGGTGATAACGTTATCTCATGGTACAATAAGAAGCAAGCAACTATTGCACTATCAACCACTGAGGCTGAATATATATCTGCTGCTGGATGTAGCACACAGATGATCTGGATAAAGAGCCAGTTGGAAGATTATCATCTATATGAAAGTAAGATTCCTATCTTCTGTGATAATACCTCTGCTATTTGTCTTTCAAAAAATCCCATCTTACATTCTAAAGCAAAACATATAGAAATTAAACATCATATCATAATTGATTATATTCAGAAAGGAATTTTAAACTTAAACTTTGTAGACACAGACCATCAATGGGTTGATATTTTTACTAAACCTCTTTCTGAAGACAGATTTAAATTCATTCTGAAAAACATCAGCATGGAATTTTTTCCTGAATGAAAATGTGTTTTTCTTCTATATGTGTTTCCAGAGTGTTATGAATGTTCTGATTAACTACTCTTCAGAAGTGAGAAGAGGAGTTACATCAGAAGCCATTCATCATGTTCTGAAATGTGTCTAACATTTCATTACTAGAATGGTCAAAAGTTCATTACATTAAACCAGCTGTCACACGCTCACCTCAGAAGTTGAACGGGTTTTTCAATTCTGAAAGGTCACGAATGCGTGCGCTGCTATTGAGACGCCGTTCCTAGGTAACTGTTCAGATTTGATAAAATATCACGCCTCCCCTTAATGTCAAATCTCATTAATTTCCAGTTATTATTATGTTTTAAAATCATTCTATATTCTTTAACTGTTTATTAATTTAAAAACTTTTTAAAGCTATAAATACCTTGCAAAATCCCTTTTCTATTTTTTACTCTCTCTCAAACGTCAATCACTTCTGCATTTTGTGCAAACACTCCCAATCCTTTTTCAAAATCCTAAACCTAAACGTTCCAAATGGCTTCATCCTCATCCCCTTCCAAAAGCATTCTAGTGTCTTCAAGCAGCTCTCAACAAGCAGAAAAGTATGTCACTCCTGAGAGAACAACGCTCATACCTGTTGATAGCTTGGAAGTGGTGAGTGAACTTATGGTCGATTTTGGTAATCTAAAAGCAAATGGGTTTAACTTGTTTCCGCGGTGGAATTCCAAGGGTGGCAAAATTTCTTTGATCGTCTTGTTGGACCAGTGTTTCCTCATCTAGTCAAGGAATTCTGGATTCATGCCATTGCTTCTCCAAAGGTCATCCTTTCATTTTTCATGGGCAAAGAGATTTCCATAACTGAAAATCTCATCAGGAAACTTCTTGGCTTTGAAGGAAATGGAGTTACTGGAATATCTAGTGGACGAATGGATATGTCCAAAGTTTATGCTTAAATCTTTACTACTGGGCAAGCTTCTAACAAAGTCAGGGATTTGAAGAACAAGTATAAAATCTGGGCACAAATCATTCATGGCTGCATTCATCACAAGAAGGAAACTAGTTCTCCTGACTACATCAATGTTGACCAACAATACCTTATGTTTTGTCTTGGGACAAATGTGAAGATTGATCTGCCATATCTTCTGTTCAACCACCTCTGGACGCATGTGAAGGAAACCAGAGAAGCTGAAAGGGTCAAAAACCCTAAGTCAAAAGAAACTGGATCCCTCTGGGAAGATTAATCTCAAAAATTCTGACAGAGAATGGTCTGATAGCTCATTTAGAGGACTCCAACTTTCTTGGAGAATTGGAGCCTACTTGTGGAAAAGCTCTGACTGGGAAGAACCTGCTGAAAAGGAAGCTGATTGACAAACTTCTGATAGAACCTACTCCATACGTGTCAACAACTGTCACTAGAAGGATAATTCCCATTGCAGATTTTCCTCTCTTCAACTCTGGTGATCATCCTGAGATCATTCTTCACTTTATTGAATATTGTAAGGAAAGTGGCATTCCCATTGACCCCGCTTGGCTTCAAGGAAGAAATATACCTGCTCCATATGTTCTTCTCCAGAAGGAGAATAAGAGACAAACTGGAGAAGGTCCCTTTGTTCGACCTCAGAAGAAGAAGAAGAAATCTTCAAGTACATTTACTGAAACAATTTCTGTTTGTGATTATGTATGTATATCACCATCTGCTGAACCCCAAAACTAGAAAATATAGAAGTTGACATAGACCTCACAAAACCCTCTGAGCCCCTAGACAACAACCCTGAAATTGATAAAGTATTATCTGACATAGATAATTTTGATGCTGAAGTACCTCCACAAACTCAATCTCAACCTGATATACCTCCTTCTACTCCCCACCAACAAAATCCAAATATTCCTGCTGAAAACCTCTTCCAACATCCCCCATTAGACCTTTATCACCAAGATCCTCTGAATGGTATGATGGTTCTTGGAGACTACTTGGAATAAATGTTCCTCCGTCTACTCAACCTCCGTCTTTCATCCTACCCTCTGAAAACATTTTTGTCTTAAATGTATCACCAACACCTTCTCCTCTTTCCTCACCCCAAACCACCATCATTATCTCTCCTGACATCACCCCTCCTACATCACTAGCAATTCCCACACCTCTCTCACCTGAACCCTCATCACCTCACTCTCTAGAACCAACCTTTAGTCCATCCTCATCAGAACCTCCTGAACCCTCTGAACCTTCTGACTTCCTTAGGACTGTAGTTGATCCTGAAGCTCTACGATATCTACAAATAATATCCACCAAAAAGGCCATTCCCAAACCTACCCCAAAACCTATTCTGTCAGATGTTACTGTACATTGTTTAAATTTTGTAACAGAAATCTAGACATGGATAGACCTGCTGAAGGCAGACAGTGCCAGCAACCTAGACCCAGCTGCATGTGATTTTCAGTGGGAAGCATTCAGAAGAAAACTCATTGATGAAACCTTTAAGTTGCAAGATTTGTGCTATTCTCAAGTTCTTGAGAATTTCACCCAGTATCTGAATGCCTTCAAAACAGAAGTGGAAAATAGATGGGATAAAAAGTCTCCACTGCAGATTACCGGTGCTCCATTACCACTTGCTTACCATGTGGAGATTTCAGAAGACGAATCTGAAGATGGCTCTGAGTCAGAACCAAATACTTTGGCCATGACTCTATATCACCAACCTTCTGCTGAATCTGCCTATGAGAAAGTGCCAACTCTTCTGATTAATCTTGTCACCCTCCTCTCCAATGTTGTAGGGTCTAGCTCTGCTGCTTTTTCTCCAAAGGTTGTATCTTCTGAAGCTGCTTCAACTTCTGCTCCATCTTCGCTACCGCTGGACACTTTGAATGAACTGAAGAAGCACAATAAGGCCATCCATGAACGTTTGGACAAACAGGATGAAACCAACAAGGAAATTAGATCTTGGATGATGAAACAAGAGGATTCCTCAAATGAAATCAAGAATCTTCTTCTTTATCTTGTTTCTCGTCGATCTTAGATTTTATTTCTCTCTTTTTCTTGTTGTTTTTTGTTTTGTAACTCTGTTTTCTTTTGAATCTTCAATATATGAATATTTTTTGAATTTTTTATTTTTATTACTTTTTTATTATGACAAAAAGGGGGGAGAAAATAAGATTTTGATCTGATCCATGAAAACAGTTATGGGACTAAGTCTCAAACATTCCTAACAAAATACAAAGTTATTTTCTATTTAAGAGATATGCAGGAACTCAAGACTCTTGAAATTCTGGCAACATATGCTTAATGTCACAGTGAATGTTATGACACCGTATCTGACAAATTGTAAACAAACCAAATAGTAATTTAAAATACAGTAAAGAACACGATCAATTGTTAACCCAGTTCAGTGTGTAACAACACCTACATCTGGGGGCTACCAAGCCAAGGAGGAAATTCACTATAAGAGGTATTAATTTAGGAATAAACCAACCAGTTTATCTCCTTCACTTAAGACCTACCCAATGCAACTTCAATCTAAGTCCTTCTTAAACCTGAGTTCCTACTCACTCCCCCTCAATCACAGCATTGATACTAATCTACTGATTAATAAGATTATGAAGACATTCTTCAATACACACGCTTGATTTTGCTTCAAAGCTTTAATCAAGAGACACAACACTCGTGCTTCAAAGCTTTAAGTGATAAACAACCCTTACAACCAAATCCTACTCCAAGTCACTTATCAAGTGATAAGTGCTTGGCTCACAGTAGTTACTAAAACTATCTACA
This sequence comes from Vicia faba, assembly GCA_948472305.1. Lineage (NCBI taxonomy): Eukaryota > Viridiplantae > Streptophyta > Magnoliopsida > Fabales > Fabaceae > Vicia > Vicia faba. The sequence continues at coordinate 1,562,890,505 of OX451737.1, read as the reverse complement.
CAATGCCTTATTGATCTTCTGTCAAAAGCGCTTCACACCATTAGGCTTCGTGAGAAATATATATGCAGTCTATTCTTCATTTAGGGTTTCCATAAAAATAGTTAGGGTTAACCAAAGTTAACCTAAAGACTTGGTCTTGGACTTTCATCATAACAAATTAGGGTTAAGAAAGGTTAACCTAATATCCACGTGAGCATCTGATCCAGTCAATATACTTCAATTTAGAATAGCATACCAGATTCCTGAAAATTCTCAGGCACAATAAATCTGCACAACAACTTGATCAGTACATGATGTATTAACATTTGTTATGACATTGGTTATAACATCATGTATCCTGCTTACTGATTTTGGTAGAATTCAGTACATATGATCATAGCTTAATCATCATGATATTCACTCATACTGAGTTGTTCCTGTAGAGCATTCCTTCTGCAGAATTTGTCTTTATCCCAGAATGTTATGACATCAGTCATGACATTCCCAATTCCGGTTTTACCAAAAATTAATGCCAACAAGCAAACACTTACAAACTCCCCCTCTGGCAAATTTTTGGCTAAAACCCCTAAACGATCAGAGATTAGAAAGCAACAGAATTTTTAATAACAACTACCAATATCTAATTCTACCAAAATTACCACAATTACTTCTCCCCCTTTTTAGCCATAAAGAGGCCAAAGGATCTAGTACTTCAAGTTATACAGTCATTAAAAGGAAATCCAAAATACACAAAAACAGAGAGAAGGTATCAGAGCAGCAGCTAGATCCAGCATCAATCTTTACATCGCAGCAAACCCAGACCTTTAGATACTGTCATCCCCTCAGGAAGCACTATTTTCAGCAGCATCTTCTGGTGAGCTTCTTGCAGAACCATCATGCTGTTCTTCATCAGCATCTTCTTCCCTTATTTGTTCTTCATTCTCCTCCTGTTCCAGACTAGTAATCAGCTCTTCAAGAGTCCTTTTTCTTGCATCAAGCTCTCTGCAGGTTTCTTTTAGAACAACTATAACATCAACTTTCTTGGAATGAGCTTTGACATTTGATGTCTCAGTAGATGTCATAACAATGTCAGGGACATGTGTTCCCTGAAACAGCTTATAGTGAAAACCAAGTGCAAGAGCTCTTTTGCATACAAATTCCTTTTCAACCAGAATATCAGGATACTGATCAATGATTATACCACACAGGAGAGAGGGAAAAACAATAGGGCCTTTAATAGCACAACTCTCAGCATGTTTCATTGTTTGATCAAAGATGTAGTTGCCATAATCAAAGTTTGTTCTGGTTCCAACAACATAGATAAATCTTCCCAAACCAGTGGAGATGGTGGATTTGTGGTTGGTGGGAACCCAGTTAGCTGCACCAATTTTGTGAAGTGTGGCAAACTTCATACTCAGCTTGCTTGCAGTTACCTTCCCTTTCAAGGGCCAGTGCTTGACTTGCTTGGCAGTGATGCTTTGACAAACCTGGTTGTCAGTAACTTCAAGCTCAGGTTGAGCATCATCAGGCCTTACTAGGTATTTGTTTATCACAGTAGGAGAAAAATTTACCTTCCTTCCTCTCACATAAACACTCTTAAAATCAGCTGACTTTCCATCAGCACAACCACCAAAAAAATTTACTATGAATTCTTTGACAAGAATCTCATAGTAGTTGGAAAACTTGACCACTGTTTTCATCAGGCCAGCAGCCTTGATGAGATCCATGACTTCCTTACACTCAATAGCACTTCTGTTCAGCTCCCTCTCTAAGGCAATCCTTTTGAGAAACACATAATTCCACCTGCTTGCATTTTCTGGATGGGGAAAGGAGATGTTGTCAATGGAAACTTCAGGAACCTTAGGCAGTTTGCTAGAAGAGGGTTTCTTCCTGAGAGGAATGTCTGGAACATTGCTCTCAACATCAAAATCAAAGTTTGATTCCTCATCAGATTTAGAGGGTTCAGGAGCCTTTCTTTTCTTGGCTATAGGTTGTCTCAAGGGTTTTGAGAGACTACCAACAGATACCCTAGCTTTTACCTTACCCTTACCTTTCGAAGTTCCAGCTTTTTGATCCTTCTCAGCTTCTTCTCTAGCCTTGTTCTCAGGCCTAGCTTTCTCATGAACAACTTCAGTAGCCTTCTCTTTGGAGGGGCTTTGGGCAGCACTCTGCTTTTCTTTTCTACTCATCATCCTTCTAGCTATGCTAGGGTTGATATTAGAAATTAAATCATTGTCAGAAAATTTTTCATCAACATCAATGATAGGAGGTTCAACAACTTTGTCAGTAGGGGTATGGTGATCATCAGGTTTCTCTGGAGATTTCTCAATGTTGTCATCAGTTGTCTTAACATTCTGAGTGACATTGGGATCACTTTCTAAATTAGGGCTAGCAGTTTCTTGGTTCAATGGTACAGATATACCAGGAACAAAGTGATTCTCATTAAGAATCCTAGTGACTAGTCTGGTAATAACTTGATGCACATAAGCAGAACCTTCCCTATTAGCTATCTCTGGAGGAACAGAGGATGATGGTTGAGAAGATTTACCAGAGGGAGAAGCTTGTGATCTTCTTGCATGTCTGGTTCGCAGCTTCTTGACCTTAGTAGGATCAGCTGCCATTTCACGAAATGGAGTTACCTCAAGAACATCAACATCCATGGAGTTTACGATTGCCCTAGGTTCGGTGTCAGTGGGCGAGGAAGATGCAGTTGCCTTTGATGAAGATGATGAAACAGATTGTTGAGACATCTTGAGAGATTGAGAAAACAAGTGACAGCGTGTGTGAAATCTTCTTTTGAGGGAATGGAGAGTGATGCAGCAAAATGAGAAGAGGGAGATATAAATATGTCTATTCCTCTTCTTAAACTTTTGGAAAGAAAGAGGGAAACAAATGATTAGCCTAATCAGAATAGACTTGATTAAAATATCTCTTTCAACCCTTATATTAAGCAAAATTAATTGCTACATCTCTTCATATTGGCAAATACCCAACTTGCCCCTTAAATTCTCAAACTGACTAGCATCAAGTGCCTTGGTAAAGATGTCAGCCAGTTGTAGTTCAGTGGCAACATGTTCCAGCTTAATCACCTTCTCCTCCACAAGATCTATGATGAAGTGATGTCTAATGTCAATATGCTTAGTCCTGCTGTGCTGTATAGGATTCTTGGATATGTTAATAGTACTCAAATTGTCACAATACAATGTCATGACATCTTGTGTGACATTATACTCAGTCAGCATCTGTTTCATCCAGATCATTTGAGAACAGCTGCTACCAGCTGCTATGTATTCAGCTTCAACAGTAGATAGAGATACACAATTTTGTTTCTTGCTGAACCAAGAGACAAGATTATTTCCCAAAAAGAAGCATCCTCCAGAGGTGCTCTTTCTATCATCAGCACTACCAGCCCAATCAGCATCACAATAACCAGACAGAATTGGTTCACATCCATGAGAGTACAACATGCCATAATTGTAAGTTCCACTCACATACTTCAGAATTCTTTTCACCTGGTTGATGTGACTTACTTTGGGTTCATCCTGGTATCTTTCACATACTCCAACTGCAAAGGCAATGTCAGGTCTGCTGGCTGTTAAGTATAACAGACTTCCTATCATGCTTCTATACAAGCTTTGATCCACATTTGTTCCACTTGTGTCTTTGGACAACTTTAAATGAGTAGGTGCAGAAGTCCTTTTATGACTTGCATTCTCCATCCCAAACTTCTTGACAATATTCTTTGCATACTTGCTTTGAGACAGAAAAATTGAGTCTTCCATCTGTGTGACTTGTAGTCCAAGAAAGTAGGTCAATTCTCCCATGAGGCTCATTTCAAATTCAGCTTGCATCTGGTTAGCAAAATGTTTAACCATTTTATCTGACATTCCTCCAAACACTATGTCATCAACATAAATTTGAGCTACCATTATCTTTCCTCCTCCATCCTTGACAAAAAGAGTTTTATCCAAACCTCCTTTCCTATATCCTTTGTCAGTGAGGAACTTTGTCAACCTTTCATACCAAGCTCTAGGAGCTTGTTTCAGGTCATATAATGCTTTCCTCAATTTGTAGACATGATCAGGACAATTTGGATCCACAAATCCTTTAGGCTGTTCCACATACACTTCCTCATTTAAGTACCCATTTAGGAAGGCACTCTTCACATCCATCTGAAATAGTTTAAACTTAAAGAGACAAGCAACTCCCAAGAGAAGTCTGATTGATTCCAGTCTGGCTACAGGAGCAAAAGTCTCATCAAAATCAACCCCTTCAACTTGAGTGTATCCTTGAGCAACAAGCCTTGCCTTATTCCTGGTGACAACTCCTTCAGCATCTGACTTGTTCTTGTAGATCCACTTTGTGCCAATGATGTTTGTTCCTTCTGGTCTAGGAACTAACTCCCATACTTCATGTTGCTTGAATTGGTTCAATTCATCTTGCATTGCTCCAATCCAGTATTCATCAGTCAAAGCCTCTTTAACATTTTTTGGTTCAATCTTAGAAACAAAACAAGAGTTTGTGATGATTTCTCTAGATCTTGTAGTGACTCCACTATTAGGATCTCCTATGATGAGTTCCTTAGGATGATCTTTCTGAATTATGATGGAAGGATCTTTGTTAGTTTCCTTTGATTCAGACTCTGATGGAGTAGGATTAGGCACATCATCCTTTTTAGACACTTGTGTTGAAGTCTCAAAGAATGTCTCAACATCATATGGGACATTTGTTTCCTCATGGTGATCATCAATTATGACATTTATAGACTCCATCATAACTTTGGTCCTGGAATTGAACACCCTATATGCTCTGCTGTTGGTAGAGTATCCTAGGAATATTCCTTCATCACTTTTAGGGTCCATCTTTCTCCTTTGTTCACGATCTGTCAGAATATAGCATTTGCTCCCAAAGACATGGAAGTACTTCACTGTAGGCTTTCTTCCTTTCCATAGTTCATAAAGGGTGGATGATGTTCCCTTTCTCAAGGTGACTCTGTTGTGGACATAACAAGCTGTATTCATAGCTTCAGCCCAAAAATGAATAGGAAGCTTCTTGGCATGTATCATTGCTCTGGCAGATTCCTGTATAGTCCTATTTTTCCTTTCCACAACTCCATTTTGTTGAGGAGTTATAGGTGAAGAGAACTCATGGTTGATTCCTTCTGAGGAACAGAACTCATCAAACTTACTATTTTCAAATTCCTTACCATGATCACTTCTGATTCTGACAATGCATCCTTCTTTTTCTCTTTTAATTCTTTTGCACAATTCTTTATGAAATTATGGCTGCAGATACTCAATGTCACGTTCAATGTTATGACACAGTATCTGACTTTCTATAAGACAGTAAATACAAAAACAGTAAAGAACACAATCAATTGTTTACCCAGTTCAGTGTGCAACAACACCTACTCTGGGGGCTACCAAGCCAGAGAGGAAATCCACTATAAGAGATATTAATTCAGGAATAAACCAACCAGTTTATCTCCTTCACTTAAGACCTACCCAATGCAACTTTAATCTAAGTACAACTTAAACCTGAGTTCCTACTCACTCCCCCTCAATCACAGCAGTGATACTTAAAACAATTGACTAATGAATTGATGAAGACACTCTTCAAAACATACACTTGATTATGCTTCACAGCTTTTTAATCAAGTAACACAAACACACTTGCTTCACAGCTTTGAGTGATACATAAACCTAACTTGACTTTGCTTCAAAGCTTTAGTCAAGAGACACAAAACACTCTTGCTTCAAAGCTTTGAGTGGTACAAAAACCCTTACAAACAAAACCTATTACAAGTCACTTATCACAATGATAATTGCTTGGATTACAATAGTTAAAACTATACAGCTCCTAAATGATCTTCTGTCAAAAGGATAAATTCCAAACAACAGCCCTGTTGAATATATAACAGCTGCATCTTCAGTTAGGGTTTCCACAAAAAGCTAGGGTTAATTCCGTTTGACCTTAAGACTTGGTCACATGACTTTATCAACCAGGTTAGGGTTGAGCTAGGTTAACCCCAAGTCCACGAGATTTTCTGTTCTGGAAAGACTGAGTCATTTTCCTGAAAAAACTCAGAATTACCCAAACTGCATAACTGTTGGTTCAGAACAGGATGTCTTAACATTTGTTATGACATCTGAATTCCTGTCTACTGATTTTGGTAAATGTGATCTTTTTGCAAAATGCTCAGATACACACTCATAAACAGCAGCACCTGTATGACAATATTTTTCTGCAAAGGTAACTAATAAATCAGTACCTAATAAACTAGAATGTTATGACATCAGTCATGACATTCACACACCTGGTTTTACCAAAAATGCATGCCAATAACTAAACAACTACACTTTAAAAACATCAAATACATCAGACTTTTCCCTAATGAAGTTTATCCAGGTGAATCTGGAAAAATGATCCACAACAACATAGGCATATCTCTTTCCACCAAGACTTTCCACCTGCATGGGACCCATCAGATCCATATGTAGAAGTTCCAGCGCCTTAGAGGTGGTCAGATGTCTTGTCTTTGGATGTGACATTCTAGTTTGCTTTCTAACCTGACATTCACCACAAACTCTCCCTTCATCAATCTGAAGCCTTGGAATCCCTCTGACAGCCTCCATGGATATGATCTTTTTCATCCCTCTAAGATGTAAATGACCAAGTTTTTGGTGCCACAATTTCACTTCCTTTTCTTCTTTGGCTATGGAGCACACAAAAGAGTAGTTAGTGTTCTCAGACTCCCATAAGTAACAGTTGTCTTTTGATCTGACTCCTTTCATTACAACTTCTTGTTTTTCATTAGTTACAAGACATTCAGACTTGGTGAAGTTGACCTTGAATCCTAGATCACATAGTTGACTGATACTTATGAGATTAGCAGTCAAACCATTTACCAGCAACACTTCATTTAGGTTTGGAACTCCAGGGCAGTCCAAGTTTCCAACTCCTTTGATTTCTCCTCTAGCACCATCTCCAAAAGTGACATAACTAGTAGTATGAGGTTTGACATCATTCAGCAGATTCTTGATTCCATTCATATGTTTAGAGCATCCACTGTCAAAGTACCAGTCTTCCTTGGCAGATACTCTAAGGGAGGTGTGAGCTATCAGGGCTGCAGTCTTTTTCTTCCACTGTTGAGTATATGGTGCCTTGTTAGTCTTAGGTTTGACATATAGGGTCCGATTAGGATATCCATATAATCTGAAGCATAATGGCTTTATGTGACCAAACTACCTAAAATAATGACATCTCCATATTTGATACTTTTTCTTCATATTTCTCTGTTCTTGATGTTGAGTCCTATGTTGTGACATCTGCTTTGACATTTGTTTATCAGACCTGGTCTTCTTCTTGTCAACAACAGATTTATTTGTAGCCACAAATCCTAGACCAGACATGTTTCCTGCATTTTGTCCAGCCTGAAGGATTTCTTCCAACTTGTCAGTTCCATTTGTTAGCATCTTGACAGACTTAGTCATCTGATCAAGTTTGGAGTTCAACATTAGAACTTCACCTTCGAGATGACTTATAGTAGCAGTGTCTGCCTTCTTCTCAGCCTCCAACTTCACTATGAGCTTTTTCTGTTTCTCATTTTGCTGACAGACTTCAGCACTTCTTATACATAACTTCTTGTAGGAGTCAACAAGTTCTTCAAATGTCACTTCCTCATCACTAGAATCATTATCAGAGTTACAAATACCAGATAGTGCAGTAACTAGTTTAGCAGATTCTTCTTCAGAGTTACTTTCTGAGTCACCATCAGACCAAGTAACAGACATTCCTTTCTTTTGTTTCTTTAGAAAGGTAGGACATTCAGCTCGAATGTGCCCATATCCTTCACATCCATGGCATTGGATTCCTCTGCTTTGATTTCCCTTTTCTTCATACTTAGTTCTTCTGCTGGAGTCATAGGATCTGCTAATATCGGAGGAAATGTTCTTGACATTTGACCTTGACTTTGGGTCCATTCTCTTGATGAGTTTGTTGAACTGCCTTCCAAGAATAGCTAAAGCTTCTGATATATTCTCTTCATCACTCTCCTTGCTTTCATCTTCAGTATTGGATACAAGGGCTAAGCTCTTGTTTTTCTTGTCAACATTGTCATTGATCCCCATCTCAAATGTCTGAAGTGACCCAATTAGTTCATCAACCTTCAAGTTGCAGATATCCTGAGCTTCCTCTATAGCAGTCACTTTCATTGCAAACCTTTTAGGCAAGGATCTGAGAATCTTTCTCACCAGCTTTTCTTCTGACATCTTTTCTACCAATGCTTCTGAGGTGTTGGCAATTTCCAAGATGTTCATGTGAAAATCATGAATGGTCTCATCTTCCTTCATCCTTATATTCTCAAATTTGGTAGTGAGCATCTGAAGTCTTGACATTTTTACTTTGGATGTGCCCTCATGGGTGGTTTTGAGAGTGTCCCAAACATCATTGGCCAGTTCACATTGATGTACTAGTATGAATATGTTTCTATCAATTCCATTGAACAAGTCATTTAATGCTTTAGAGTTACCCAGGGCTAACTCTTCTTCTTCTTTGCTCCATTCTTCCTCAGGTTTCAGACTAGTCGTCCCATCTTTCCCAGTTATGGTGGGATGGTTCCATCCTTTGTCAACAGCTCTCCAAGCTTTCTTGTCCAGTGACTTCAAGAAGGAAATCATACGAGGTTTCCAATAGTCATAGTTTGATCCATCCAGAATAGGTGGTCTGTTCCCAAATCCTCCTTCCTTGTCCATAGTGCCATAAAATAATATCCCTAGATCTCACCCAGAAAGACAGGCAGGGTGTCTGCTCTGATGCCAATTGAAATTCTGGAAACAGATACTTAATGTCACAGTGAATGTTATGACACCATATCTGACAAATTGTACACAAACCAAACAGTAATTTGAAAGACAGTAAAGAACACGATCAATTGTTAACCCAGTTCAGTGTGTAACAACACCTACATCTGGGGGCTACCAAGCCAGGGAGGAAATTCACTATAAGAGGTATTAATTTAGGAATAAACCAACCAGTTTATCTCCTTTACTTAAGACCTACCCAATGCAACTTCAATCTAAGTCCTACTTAAACCTGAGTTCTTACTCACCCCCCCTCAATCACAGCAGTGATACTAATCTACTGATCAATAAGATTATGAAGACATTCTTCAATACACACGCTTGATTTTGCTTCAAAGCTTTAATCAAGAGACACAACACTCGTTCTTCAAATCTTTGAGTGATAAACAACCCTTACAACCAAATCCTACTCCAAGTCACTTATCAAGTGATAAGTGATTGGCTCACAGTAGTTACTAAAAGTATCTACACAATGCCTTATTGATCTTCTGTCAAAAGCACTGCACACTGTGATACGGTGGGAGAATTGACTATGGTTTTGTGTTTGTTTTCGCAAATGTTTCGGTTGAGCAAGAGTCGCCACCGACTTTTTATTTTATCCTAAGGAAAGGTTTAAAAAGCACAGCAAAAACCTTTGAGATTTTTCTTGGGTTCGGGGAGTAGATTATAGAAAGGGAAGGTATTAGCACCCTTTCTATCCATGGTTATCCATGGGCTCTTAGGTACTTGCTTAGATATACTTGCCTTGGTTTTCAATTGTTTGAAATGGTGCTTTGTGTGTGGCTTTTGAAAAAGGTTTTGAAAAAGATGCCTTGTACAGGCTACCCTTGTAACAATTCTTTACTCGAATGTTTTACAAAAGGTGTTTGTCTTTTAGAAAAGGTGTTTCAAGGTTTCTTTGAAAGTTTGTTTTGAAAGTGTTTGTGAAGTGTGGTTTGAAAATAGGCAAGTGTTTTCCTTTTGCAAGTGGACAAGTACTTAAGAGCTATCTACCCTAAAGTTCTCAAAGATTTATGCTATGTTTTAACCTTTTTGACAATTTTGTTCCACCATTGTATTTGGTGGACAATCTTGTGTTTAGGAGGTGAAAGGGACGGGCGCGGGTCACCGTTTAGACCATAATTGCAATAGTGCTAAGTATCTTTGGGCAATTTTTCCTTGAAAGGGACTTGATCATTTTAGGCAACTTTTCGAAAGCGTCATCGAGGGACTATGATCAATTGATTTGTATTTGTTTTGCCCAAAGAAACCTAACATGCAATATGGCCCATTTATTTGAAAGCAACAAGTGGAATACCCTAGGGGTGCAAGTGTGGTATGTGTTGTCCATATTCATGCTTGATTATCTTGAAATTAGGTCAAACTAATTTTGTTCTTTTTATTTGCATACAAACCCTAATTCTAGCATGGTATATTTAGAAAGCAATAAAGTGCGAAATTTAAATTTCCTAAACTATTACAACACAATATGGGAAGGGGGGTACAAATGTTCAAATGGGGGGATATTTAGACAAGGAATTTAAACCTAGCTATTACATCAATTTTGGAATATTTACAAAAATAATTAATTGCATAAATTAAATGGACAATAAAATAAAGATGCAAAATGCAAAAGGGGTTTTCATGTGTATGGAAAAAGGATATTTTTTATGTCAAATGAATAAAAATAAAAAAAAGTAATATTTTTTGGAATTTTTGTGTTTTAAGGGTAAAACCCTAATTTCATTAAATAAATATATTAACTATTTAATATGTATAATATTTAATAATTATATACAAAAAATAAAATAAAATGGAGTATGTTTGTCAAAATGTACTTTTACTATCAAATGTTAATAAAAATAAAATGTATATATTTTTTGTATTATTTACTAAATATTCTAATAAAAATATATATGTATTAGTTTCTAAATATGTATTATATATAAAAAAAATAATAATATTTAATATTCATAAAAAGTATATTTTATACAAAATATTTTAAGAAGATAAAACAAAATAAAAATGAAAATAAAATGGGTTTACACTATTTTTTCCTATTTATTCTAAATAATGTATTTTTGTACTTATTTACATACAAATAGCAATATAACTAAATAAATGCCTAAAAAATATAAAAATGGTGTAAAAAATATTTTTTATGTTTTTAATATTATTAGCAAAAATAAATAAGTCAGGATAAAAAAGGAAAAGTCAAAAAATCATGCAAATAAACAAAATGGGCCTAGGGGGTGTAAAACCAAAATCATGGTGTGAAAAGAAATAACACAACAGGCCCAGCCCACGCGGCTTCTTCTTCAACCTTCAGACAGAAAAATGTTCAAAAAACGCGCGCCTGAACATCCATTCAAACATCTGGTTTCTTTGATCTTTTGCACAAACTTACAACATAAGAAATGTTAAGCATTGAATCACGATTCTAAATATATAAAGAACTCATCCTAACTCTCAGAAATGAGAGAGAATTTTGACATTCCCAAATCCTGACCTAACTTTTCTTCCATATTCAAACCTTAAATTCTCACAGCTCAAGCAAAATAAATGAAAAGTAAAAGCATGTACAGATTCAGGGGCATGAGTAGAACACTTCTTATTCACAAACCTAGAGCTAATGATGCCTACACTAAGAGTTAGAAGTTCAAAAAGACACCTGTTCAGTTGAAGTTCTATCTGGCAATGGGGGAGCTTTCAGGACAAGATGATGATCTGTATAGCTTGCCTGAAGTGTGGTGATGCTATTCCAATGCTTACTTTGTTTTGAAACACCTTGAATCGAGCTATGGACCTTCAACTGCAAAACAAGAAAGTGAAAATGGTGGAACTGGTTAGAGGATTTACAGGTCGTGTTTTGTGTTTTGGTTAGCTTCAAATGATGCTAGGGAATGTGTTTGATGAGCTTTTAGCAAGAGAGCATGAGAGGGATGAGAGTTGGCACTCAAACTGCAGACCCTGCCCTGTTTTTGCAGTTTGAGAGTGATTCTGGGGATGGGAGTGTTTGGGACCTTGTTTTCTCGTGTTATAGCTTGTGTTTGATGATTAGAAGGTGTACAAAATATTTGCTTAGGCTTTCTTGTGCTGAGATCAAAGTTATGTTGTGATATGTCCTATTTCTTACACTTTAAGCAAGCCATGGCCACTTTGTGTTCTAGACAGGTAGAGGCCCCCTAAACATGCTGCAAAAACCTTGTCTTGATCAGAGTGATTAGTTCATAATCTTGTGCCAAAGTTATTTGATCTGTACTTCTTGGATTTGCATTATGACATAAAGCTTGCTTTTGCAAAAATGGCTATTTCACTTTTTCCACTTATGGCCTAATCTTGCATACAATGCTTGGATACACAAGATAAGGCTTTGGCACAATGATTATGCATTAAATTATTGAGTGTTGGATGGTTTAGAGGCCTGTAATGTAGCATAAACCAAGCTGACTTGAAAATGGCAATGTGTATGAACATGTCTTGGTCAAGAACAAAAGTGACTTTTTGCCATATTGCAAAATTCGAATCTCTCAAGTCATGAGGTTGTTTGATGAGTTCTTGAACATTTTGGAAAGCTTGGAATGTGTACTACAATCCATCTTTGAAGTGCAAATTTAAATTCCAAGGGGAAGTATGTGAAAAATGGTCTTGAAGTTAGGTAAAAACCTTGCCTAAAAAGGTCAAAATTTCACTAAGTTAAGAATGGTTTAGTACCCTTATTCCAAAAGTTGTAACTTGAGATACAAGCTTCTTTTGGGAAAACTTTGTTAAACAAAGTTGTAGATTATGCAATAGGCTACAACTTTCATGTTTTGACTTTTGCTTGAATCCAAATAAATCTTGGTGAGAAAGTGGGGGAAAGTTGGGAAAAAATTAGGGTTTTTTATAACTTAGAAAAATTCTAAGTTATGAAAAATTCTCATTTCAAACCCTAATTTGCAATTTTGGATTTCTTGGTGAACAAGTTTCATGATTTGGCATGTTTTGATGAAAAATGAATCTTGACTCTTGATTTTGACCAAAAAGTCAAAGTTTGACTTTTCAGTATACAGTCAAAATTGATCAATTGACTGGGAAATTCAACTGTCAATCTTGTGTACTTGAGATCTTTTGAACTTGTTGAGCATGTCAAGATAATTCCATGGGGTCCTTGAGTCCATATGTGAGCTTGGTTTGCCATTGGCTAGGTCAAACAGTCAAAAAATTGCCTTTGTACAGTCAAAACCCTAAAAATGACCATTTTGCCCCTTTGGTGATCTGATCAAATTTCTTGTGGAATTGTGATCCAAACTTGATCAAATGATCCATGTGAGTTCATGATATTGATGTGGGTCAATTTTCATGAGGTTTGACTGTCAATTGGCCACAGTTGACTTTTTCCCCAATACAGTTGATTTCTAGGTCAACTGTCCAATTGACTGGGCAAAACTTGGAATCAAGACTTGAAACTTGATATGGATAAACTTGGGAGTCCAATATGAAGCAAGAAAGTCATCTTAGGCAATTTAGGTCAAAACATCTTTGTGCAAACACAAACCCTAATTTGGGTCAACAGTGCAAGGAGAAGTCTTGAGCAGATGAAACCCTTACTGAATCTTGATCTCCAAAGGCTTTGTCATGAGAAAAGTTGAGAAAATGGGAGGGAAAATTTTGGGGTACAACAGTTGCCCCTGTTCAATCTTCTTGAACCTGAAGAGTTAGATTGGAAAGTTTGCCTTTCGTGACTCGAGGGTAAAAGGAGATTGGACACTAGAGTGCCCTTAAATTTGCACTCGTCAAAGCAAGGGATGTGGGAATGGGCTTAGAGATGCCATTTGGAGATGGGCTTAACGATGCCATCTGGAAGAGTGACAGAAACTTGTCGGGGATGGGCTTAAAGATGCCACCTGGAATGAGTATCAGGAAGGTGTCCATGCTTGGGACCATCTCTGAACTGGGGGTCTGAGTAAGCAATAGATTGACATCCGTTGTTGGGAGGAATCCGTAAACTGTTTTCAAAAATTGCATCTGAACAAGTTGATAGATTGATATCCGTTGTTGGGAAGAATCCATAAACTGTTTTCAGAAGTCTTGAGAAGAAACTGAACAAGTGATAGGTTAACATCCGTTACTTGGAGAACCCGTGAACTGTTTTCAGAAATCTTGAAGTTGAATAAGCAATAGAGCAGCATCCGTTGTTGGGAAGCGTCTGTAAACTGTTTTCAAAAGTTGAGAAGAGTCTGAACAAGCGATAGATTACCATCCGTTGTTGGGAAGAATCTGTGAACTGTTTTCAGAAATCTTGAAGTTGAATAAGCAATAGAGCAGCATCCGTTGCTGGGAAGCGTCCGTAAACTGTTTTCAAAAGTTGAGAAGAGTCTGAACAAGCGATAGATTACCATCCGTTGTTGGGAAGAATCTGTGAACTGTTTTCATAAATCTTGAAGTTGAATAAGCAATAGAGCAGCATCCATTGTTGGGAAGCGTCCGTAAACTATTTTCAAAAATTGCATCTGAACAAGTTGGTAGATTAACATCCGTTGTTGGGAAGAATCCGTAAACTGTTTTCAGAAGTCTTGAGGAGGAACCGGTGTAGGGCTTCCTGATGATGAGCTCGTGTAAAGCTGCATCTGGATGAATCTGGAATAAGTATTAGAATGTTGCCATATCTTGATCATATCTGAACTATTCCTGGAAAGAATCTCGGGAGATAATGATTTTAGTCTGTCGACTGGTCTTACCTGAAAAGTAAAGAGTTAGTTGTATGCAATGTCATGATGCATGATACAATGTATGTTATGTGAGATGAATGTAAATGGATGCGCATGTAAGCTGGAGAGCTGTCTTGCAAAGGATAGATGAATCCGAGATGGCTGAAAAGTATCTTGACTGCTGCCGGGGAGAATAATTCCCGGTTGCTGTTGGAGAATAAGGAGCTTGGGTTGTATACCAATCTTCTGGGGAATTCCTGATGACTTCTACTGGGGAGTTCCAATCTAATAAACTCATGCTGGGGAGGTAAGACTGAGAATCTTCAGTTTGGTGGGAAGCATCTCTGGCGACTTCACTGGGGAACTCAAGATTTGCCTCTTAAAACCCTGTGGGGAGAAGGTTTATTAGTCTGGCTCCGCTGGGGATTGAAACTTAAACTCTGAGGGGAACTGAGTTCTGGAGGATTCTCTGGCTGAGGGTAACAAAGATAAACTCTTCGGGGATTGTATTGATAAGTTATGCTGGGGAATTTTGATGAACTCCGTTTGGGGATAGGAAGAATTTTGCCGAATGCGATTCTCCGTGACAGTTAGCTGAGGATAACCCAGTTATAAGCCCTTGTGAGGAATAACTTTGAATAAAACTCGGGAGAGACGTCCGTGCTCTGCAGGAGATAAGCTTCTAAAATCTACTGGGGATAAGCTTCAGGGTTTGCTGGGGATATGGATTCCAAATCTCCTGGGGGTTTCCTCTGAAAGGGCATCAAGATATCCAACTGTATCTTCAATCTATCAGTAATCCTCTTTCTTGATTCATAAGGAAATGATTATGTTCAAATGCATATGCCTATTTAACAAAACATTGGACGTTTCTCAAAATAAAACAAATAGTGCAAGAGAAAAAGTGAAAGGAAATGACACAAATTTCTGGGAAAAGTATTTGTATTGACTTTCTATGAGTATATTTGTACAAAGGAGACAATCATCCTAGTAAGAGGATTTTGTCGTAAATATTGAAAGATTTATACAAAATAAAGGATGGCTATGTGAAATAATTCCATGGGATTCCATTCCGCTATAGCCTTCACAACTCTGGATATTTGTCCATTCAATGCTTTGTTTGCCGATGACTGGATTGATCAGAAGCCTGGAACTGGTTGATGAAGAGATCGTCTTTGAAGTGACCCGACGAGACATAGTCATACGCTTTAATTCCCTAACTTTTTCCTGAACCGCCCTTTCGGGTTTTCGATCCACCGGGAAACCCCTTTTTGCCCAAGCCGCCCTTTCGGGTTTTCAACTTGCCGGGTGTACAGATTTTTTTTAATTTTTATCCCTAACTTTTGCCTGAACCGCCCTTTCGGGTTTTCGGTCCACAGGGATGCCCATTTTTGCCCAAGCCGCCCTTTCGGGTTTTCGACTTGTCGGGTTATTTTATGCGTAGTATCTTTTGACTATGTCTGCGTTCGCAGGGCGCGGCAAGTCGTCGCCGTCCATGGTGGTCAAAATCATTGCACCACCAGAAAATATGCTTTTGATCACAAATGGTCCTTCATATGTAGGAGTCCATTTGCCCCTGGGATCACTTTGCGGCAAGATAATCCGCTTGACTACGAGATCTCCGACTTGATACACTTGACGTCTGACTTTCTTATTGAAGGCCTTGATCATCCGTTTTTGATACGTTTGACCATGGCATATAGCAGTGAGTCACTTCTCGTCGATCAAATTGAGTTGATCAAGTCGGGTCTGCATCCAATCATCTTCATTCAAACCTGCATCCTTCATAATCCTTAGAGAAGGAATCTGGACTTCCATAGGCAAGACAGCTTCCATGCCATATACCAACGAAAATAGGGTTGCCCCGGTTGAAGTACGTGCCATCGTACGATATCCATGTAGAGCAAACGGTAACATCTCATGCCAGTCTTTGTAAGTGACTGTCATTTTCTGAATGATCTTCTTAATGTTTTTGTTCGCAGCTTCAACAACACCGTTCATCTTCGGCCGATAGGGAGATGAATTGTGATGATAAATCTTGAACTGTTCGCACAAGGCGGTGATCATCATGTTATTCAGATTTGTACCGTTGTCTGTGATGATTCTGTCTGGAACACCATACTGACATATGAGATTTTGCTTGATAAAGCGGGCAACCACATTTTTAGTAACAGAGGCGAAGGAAGCTGCTTCGACCCATTTGGTGAAATAGTCAATGGCAACCAGGATGAAGCGATGTCCATTGGAAGCCGTGGGCTTGATCTCTCCAATCATGTAAATGCCCCACATTGCAAAGGGCCACGGAGCAGTCAGAACGTTGAGAGAACCGGAGGGATATGAACTTTGTCAGCGTAGACTTGACATTTGTGGCAAGTACGGGAATGTTGATGGCAGTCAGCTTCCATGGTAGACCAGTAATAGCCTGCCCTTAGGATCTTCTTAGCCATTGTATGCCCGCTCAAGTGAGTGCCAAATGTGCCGCTGTGTATGTCAGTCATGATCAACTCTGCTTCAGCTTTGTCTACGCATCGGAGTAATACACAATCATGACTTCGTTTGTAAAGGATGCCGTTGCTCAGGAAGAATTTGGCAGCAAATTTCCTTAAGAACTTCTTGTCATTTACGGAAGCTCCTTCGGGATAATCTCTAGTCTCGAGATACCTTTTGATTTCATGGAACCAGGGTTGTTCCACTACTTCTTCGGTATTAATCTCGTGACAATGCGCAGGTTCATCCATTCGCTCAATGGTGATCTGGGGAGCCTCGTTATCCCAGTTGAGTTTAAACATGGAGGACATTGTGGCTAGAGCATCTGCTAGCTGATTCTCTTCTCGCGAGAAATGCTCGAAGGTAATTTGCTCGAAATGAGGCAACAATGTCAGGACATGTTCTTTGTATGGGATAAGATTAGGATGCTTGGTATCCCACTCTCCTTTGATTTGACTGATAACCAAAGACGAGTCTCCAAATACGATCAAAGATTTGATCCCCAAGTCTATAGCAGCCTTGAGACCAAAGATGCAAGCTTCGTATTCAGCCATGTTGTTCGTGCAGCTGAAGCAAAGTCGGGCCGTGAAAGGTGTGTGACAGCCTTCCGGAGAAATGAGTACTGCGCCAATACCATTTCCAAGTGCATTTGAAGCACCATCAAAGTACAGGGTCCATCGGGATCCCTTTTCGGGTCCGTCATACGGTCCGTTACTTTTAATGTTGTCCAAGTTCATGATGTCCTCGTCCGGGAAGTCAAATCTCATGGGTTGATAATCTTCGATAGCTTGATGAGCCAGATGGTCAGCTAGTACACTCCCTTTTATAGCTTTTTGGGTGGTGTACTGGATGTCATATTCAGTTAGGATCATTTGCCATCTAGCTATCCTTCCAGATAAAGCGGGCTTTTCGAAGATATACTTGATAGGGTCCATTTTGGAAATCAACAAGGTAGTATGAGTCAACATATACTGTCTTAGTCGGCGAGCAGCCCATACCAAAGCGCAGCAAGTTTTCTCGAGCAGTGAGTAGCGAGTCTCACAGTCGGTAAACTTTTTGCTAAGGTAATAAATAACATGCTCTTTTCGACCAGACTCGTCATGCTGGCCCAAAACACACCCCATTGAGTTATCCAAGACGGTCAAATACATGATCAATGGTCTTCCTTCGACGGGTGGCATCAGAATAGGAGGTTCTAGCAAATACTCCTTGATTTTATCGAAAGCAGTTTGGCAATCGTCGTTCCATTCGACTACCTGATCTTTCTTCAAGAGTTTGAAAATTGGCTCACAGGTAGAAGTCAGATGGGAGATGAATCGGGCAATATAGTTCAAGCGCCCCAAGAATCCTCTAACCTCCTTTTCAGTACGGGGAGCAGGCATCTCTTGTATTGCTTTCACTTTTGCTGGATCGACTTCAATGCCTTTGTTGCTTACAATGAATCCCAGGAGTTTACCAGACCTAACTCCAAAAGTGCACTTACTTGGATTTAGCCTGAGTTTGTATTCTTTCAATCTGGCAAACAGCTTTTCTAGATGTTCAAGGTGCTCTTCCTCTGTTTGTGACCGAGCTATCATATCGTCTATGTAAATTTCAATCTCATGATGTATCATATCATGAAACAAAGCTACCATGGCGCGTTGATAAGTTGCCCCTGCGTTCTTCAGCCCGAACGACATCACCTTGTAACAGAAAGCGCCCCATTGTGTGACAAAAGTTGTTTTCTCCATATCCTTCAGGGCCATTTTGATTTGATTGTAACCCGAGAATCCATCCATGAAGGAAAACACTTTGTGCTGAGCTGTATTGTCGATCAAAATGTCAATATGAGGTAGCGGAAAATCATCTTTGGGGCTGGCCCTGTTCAAATCCCGGTAGTCCACACACATCCTGACTTTGCCATCTTTCTTAGGTACTGGCACGATGTTAGCGACCCATTGAGGATAGGAAGTAACAGCCAGAAAGCCAGCGTCGAATTGCTTCATCACTTCTGCTTTGATCTTTTCAGACATGTCAGGCCTCATTCGACGGACTTTTTGCTTGATCGGTGGACAATCCTCTCTTGTGGGGAGACGGTGAACCACGATGTCTGTGTCTAAACCCGACATGTCCTCATAAGACCAAGCGAAGATTTCAACATACTCATTCAACAACTGTATCAGGCGTTCCTTGACACTCGGTTCCAGATTGGCACCCACTTGCACCTCCTTCCGGTCTTCCTCGGTCCCTAAGTTGACAGTTTCCAATGACTCTTCGTGCGGTAAGATGGCCCTTTCCTCTTGTTGTAGAAGTCTTGCTAGTTCCCCTGGTACTTCACAACCTTCGTCATCTTCATACTCGGCTTGATTGACCAGATCTTCAGAGTTATTGAAGGATATAGCAGAATAGTCACCCATGGAATCCGGAGTGGATGGGTACCTGCATTTGTGAGTGTGGGTGTGTGTAAGGGATAGCCATCCTTAAACGAAAATGCAAAAGGAAAGAAAATGAACACAAGCAGTTTATCAAATGAAAAACGTCCAATGAATCATTAAACATGGCATATGGATATGAAAAATAATCAAAACCCTTACAAATGGACCTACATGCCCCAGGCAAGGCATGAGGTGAAAGATAGTGTACGGATTGTTTGAAAATAAATATTACAGACCAAATAGGAAATGTTTGACAGATAAATTACTGATGAATAAAAGTGATGGGGACAAAGTCTTTTGCCTCCCAATTGCTCAATCCTCCTTTGACAGTTGGGTAAATCCACTCTTCGATGTTGCTCTCTTTGTCTTCGTCCTCCAAAGCGTTGATTCCATAGGGAGAAATTTTGACTGGCGCTCTTTCAATCTTCGAACGGCGCATGGCTTTCTGGCCTGCGGTAGTGAACCCTAATCCAAATTTGTCGGTCTTATGCGGAATATCAGGTAAATGCCCCCATGCTGAATTCTTCCCTTCCTTTATTGCGGCCCTTGCGTCCTCTAGAGATGCCATCCTGGCCATCTGCCTCGGTGCCTCAACTTCCAGCTTTGCTGCCGTTATTTCAGGAAGGACTTCTTCGAAATGCTGAAAAGGCGTCTCAATGAACTCCCCTTCTACCTCCACGTATCGGAAAGAGTTCAAGTGGCTAATCATGTACTCCTCTTCACCATGGACAGTAATGATCTTTCCCTTGACAGGATACTTCAACATCTGATGTAAGGAGGAGGTGACTGCCCCAGCATGGTGTATCCAAGGCCTACCCAGCAAGCAAGAGTATGACGGACGGATGTCCATCACATAGAAAGTAGACTTAAACACCTCAGTCCCTATCTTGACGGGAATTTCAACCTCCCCATGGACCATTCTCTTCGAACCATCAAAAGCTCTGACAACAATATCACTCGGCTTCAATTCCAACCCTTCACAATCTAGTCGGTCCAAGGCCTTCTTAGGCAATACATTCAGCGACGAACCAGTATCGACCAAGACATGTGCGAGAGTGGTTCCTCGACACTCGACTGAAATATGCAAAGCATCATTGTGGTTTCTACCTTTAGGAGTTAGGTCGGCATTAGAGAACCCTAATCCATTGTCCGCAGTCAGGCTAGCCACGCAATTTTGAAATTGATCTGCAGAAGTTTCCTGGGGCACATAGGCTGCCTTCAAGAATTTTATCAGGGCTTTAGCGTGCGTTTCCGAGCAAAGTAGTAGTGCCAGCATGGAGATCTTTGAGGGGGTTTGCCCCATTTGTTCTACCACATCGTAATCACTCCTTTTGATTATCCTCAAGATCTCATCCATTTCCTTCTTGGAGGTTTCCGGGATGACCAAGGGTTGAGCCCTCGTCCTGACGAGCTCATCTTGGATTCCCTTACCTTTGTCAGCAGTGGTAGGAGGGACAATACTAGGAACAACAACATCTTCAATCACAGGGGTTCTAGCGGAGAGTTTTATTTGTGCAGGGATGACCTTGTCGGCAGATGAGGGTCCAAAGATTGCTCTTGGAGGGGCAATCTCTAGAGAAAATATTCTCCCGCTCCTGGTGATTTTGCTCGTGCCTGCAATGTTACCAATGCTGGCTTCTTCATCATCCGAACTTTCTTCAGTTATTTCGATTTGTTTAATACCATGGTAGTAGACGTCACCACCATAGTTCCATGGTATCGACTTCTCAGAAACATAGGGGACAGGCCCTGGCATCGTTATCTTCAAAGGAACAGATTTCGTAGCTGGTGTAATCTTAACAGGCTTTTTGACGGCCTTGGAAAGATTGGCGTGAATGGTTATGATTGAGACATCTTCAGTATGAGTTGGAACAGCAGAAACTTTTTCAAACAAAATTTGTCGACTATCCATAAGGCCTTTAATGCCTTTCTTCAATAACGGACAATCAAACGGCAGAGAGTAACAACAATAGCAGTCTTCTTTACATCCCGGGAAGATCCCGGCCCTTAACAGATTCAACTTAATGGTTAACAATGGAGTAGTCAGATCATTGACATCAGCAACATACAAATCTTCTTCAATGGCATTGACATTTCGGCCGTGCTTCGGCATGGGTGCAGATATCACATTAGGCTTCTCCGGAGCGTCGAACTCCACCTCCTTCGCCTCTATCAAGTCTTGGATTTTATGCTTGAGTGCCCAACAATCATTGGTGTCGTGCCCGACACTGTCAGAATGATAAGCGCATTTAGCATTAGGATGATAATGCGGAGAGGACGTATTCACATTCTTTGGTGCCTCTTCGATGGTGGCAAGATTCAACTTTAACAGATGGGGAAGCACTTGCGCTGGAGTCATATTAATATGGGTGAACTGCCGTTGTGGCCGTTCCACTCGTTGTTGATTTGGTCTGGACTGGTTATAGCGAGGTTGCTCACTCGAAGGATTTTGAATCATTACGGCCCCCACAGTTGGCCGACGCTCCACCTTCCCTGCTCTTCTCTGAGAATATACCACAGCTGTTTCCTTCTTAAAGGGATTCTTCTCAACACTTGCAGCAACACCCTTCTGAATCTTTCCTGACTTGATGCCAGCTTCTATTCTTTCGCCTGTTAAGATCAAATCGGTAAACCCCGCGGAAGAGTTACCAATCAGATGATTGAAAAATGGCCCAGATAGGGTCCCTAGAAACATATCAACAAGTTCACGGTCGGTTAAAGGAGGCTGCACCCTGCCAGCCAAATCCCTCCATTTTTGTGCGTATTCTTTGAATCCTTCGCCTGTTCCTAGTGACATACCCTGAAGTTGGGTACGAGTAGGAGCAAGGTCAGAATTATACTGGTATTGTTTGTAAAAAGCGGTGGCCAAGTCTTCCCAATTTCGGACGCTGGTTCCCTCTAACTGATAAAACCACTCCAACTGAGCTCCAGAAAGGCTGTCTTGAAAGAAATGAATCCAAAGGTTTTTATCTGCCGTATAAGGTTGAATCTTTCTCACGTAGGACCTGAGATGCATTTTTGGACAGGACAGCCCATCATACCTCACAAAAACTGGCACTTTGAATTTTGGGGGAATCACAATCCCGGCAACCAAACCCAAGTCTTCAAAATCCAAACCCGGTACTCTTTGTAGCTCCATGGAGGCCAACCTGTCTTCTAGCCCTTTGTATTTATCATCAGCTGGAGGGTATTGTTGATCAGAATAGTCTTCATCCTCTTCGACCTCTTCTTCTTCCACATCGGACTCGGAAGGTACCGCAACCCCACCTCCTTTGCTGGTTCCTTCATCAGAAGTAGGAGGAAATTCAAGCACTCTTCGAGCTTCTCCGTCAAATCTTCTCCCTAAAGTAGCCACCCCGAGTCTCTTTTTCTTCTTTTTCACTGGGTCTTTATTCCCCAGCAAGGTCTTGAGATCCTCCTGACCTTTAGCCAAGGTTGTCAGGAGTTGCTGAAACTGTGCATTTTGAGCTTGTAGGTCTTTGACTGTTTGCTCGAGATCCATCCTACTGAAATAAACAGCAGATAGATAAGGAAACCTGTAGTGAGACCTGGTTATGCATATGATGAATGATATGCTTATGTATGCAATGTATTCAAGGATTTGGAACATTCAAAATTGTTGCAGACAAAGAAGAACGCACGTTATATTAATAAAAAGAAATTTGTTAGTACATAAATGCCCCATGGGCCAAATATTACAAAAACTTCTTAAGGTAAAAAGACATTGCGCATCCTCTTTGGCGCAATGTAGGTGTTGAGGGCCTCTTGCTCATGGAGTCGGCGGGTAAGCTCTAGAACCTTCTTCTCACTGGCGTAGAAGCTAGCTTCAAAAGTGTTCCGTTCCTCCTTGATCTGAATCCAACTTTTCTGCATTTCCTCCCACGATGTAGGCATGTCAGGATGTAGGATGGTGTAGGCAACCTCTCCTTCATTGACGGGCTCTTTAATCACAGGGAGAACATGAGGATAAGGCATCATCAGACTTTGGGCTCGGGCTCATACCCACTTGAGATAAGGCTCAAGAGGGATGGAGTTCTTGTGTCCCAGAGTCTTGCTATCAACCTTGTTGGGTCTTCCCCAAGCTCTGATGAATCTTTGGCGAAGTCCTTGCGCATCGTTGTCGAAGTCAAAAACTAGGTCAGGAATCAACATGTCATGAGGGCCATCCCTCCGTGCATATCCAAATTGCCTCAAAGCTAGGCAAGGGTTGTAGGTGATACCTCCTCTAATTCCAAGTAAAGGAACATTAGGAAACTCTCCACAACGATCGACGATGATGACATTTTCTCTGGACCGAGAACACCAATGTACATCAGAGTGAGTAAGAGTCATCAACCGTTGGGACCACCTTGAGCCTTGGTCATTTTTCAATACAGATTGTGGAAGGTGCAAAATAAACCACCTTGCAAGGAGAGGAGTACAACACATGAGAACACCCCTCTTTCTCATTGTTCGTGTGTAAAATGAGTGAAGAATGTCCCCAAGAAATGTTGGTATTGGATTTCTGGAAAAGAAGATTTTAACGGTGTTGACATCTACCAATTGGTCAGGATTTGGGAACAAGACCAACCCATAGATAAGGAGTGCCATAATCTCTTCAAAGGCTTGTAGGTCCAATGAGTTCCAACATTCTTGTGCCTTCTCAAACAAGAATTTTGCTAAGAATCCCTTGACGCCGCTTCTGGTTTCCCAATGCCCCTTGATGTCGGATGGTTGTAGATGTAATGCTCGAGCAACATCTTCCGGCTTTGGTTCCTTTTCCGTACCGTTGAAGGGTAGTTGATTAAGGATAGGAATTCTCAGGAGTTGAGAAAACTCCTCCAAAGTGGGCACCAACTGGTAATCAGGGAAAGTGAAACAGTGGTGAAGAGGGTCAAAGAACTGGAATATCACTTTCATCATGTCTTCTTCAATGTTGGTGTTGACTAGGCTGAGCAGTCTACCATGTCTTTCACTGAAGGATGAGTTTTCCGGAATTCTTGAGGTGAGCTCCTTAAGTTGAGGAGAGATTCTCACAAGGTTGACTTGAATGGTGTTTCTGCGAGGAATTTCCATGACCTACAAAACAAGAACAAAGATGAAGATCCAAACCCTTGAAATGGTTAGTGAACGCATATGATGTTTTATGATGTTTATGATGTATGCGCAAAACATATGTACAAGCAATTCACACCAAACCCTAGTTTTAGGCTTGCATGGGGTTTCATAGGTAAGTACCCTCTTGAGTGTAGTTGGCTTAAAAACCTGTCCTATAAATAGTAACCGGGTTCTAAGGAGCTCAATATCACAGGATTGTTTTCATTGTTCATTGTTTTGGTTTAGCCACTTAACTAGCGACCAAAATATTCCAAGAAAACAACCCTCAATGAGTGTAGTATCGAGTATCTACCAACTTCTGACTGCACCAAAGCCGGTCATCTCACTACCCCTAATAAAAGGCCAAGATGGTCAAGTAAGGTTCTAGGTCATTAGTGCTTAGTGACATCACTCAGCGGCCCCGTACTCTCCTTGATTGAACTCAAGGGTTACCGGTACTCACAAATATGTCGCACTAATATAGCTATTGCTTCGACCGTGTCGGTATACCCCGCACAGTTTCCACAACGTATTGCTATCTATGAAATGTTTCCCAAAATCCGGGTGTAGGATTTGCAAACCCAAACAAGAGAGCCAAAATGTAAAGCAAACAAGACAAACAATTAATCATGCAAGAGGGTGATCTAAGCCCTAAGGTTACTCCACTTTTAAAGTTGTCCCCAGCAGAGTCGCCAGTTCTGTGATACGGTGGGAGAATTGACTATGGTTTTGCGTTTGTTTTCGCAAATGTTTCGGTTGAGCAAGAGTCGCCACCGACTTTTTATTTTATTCTAAGGAAAGGTTTAAAAAGCACAGCAAAAACCTTTGAGATTTTTCTTGGGTTCGGGGAGTAGATTATAGAAAGGGAAGGTATTAGCACCCTTTCTATCCATGGTTATCCATGGGCTCTTAGGTACTTGCTTAGATCTACTTGCCTTGGTTTTCAATTGTTTGAAATGGTGCTTTGTGTGTGGCTTTTGAAAAAGGTTTTGAAAAAGATGCCTTGTACAGGCTACCCTTGTAACAATTCTTTACTCGAATGTTTTACAAAAGGTGTTTGTCTTTTAGAAAAGGTGTTTCAAGGTTTCTTTGAAAGTTTGTTTTGAAAGTGTTTGTGAAGTGTGGTTTGAAAATAGGCAAGTGTTTTCCTTTTGCAAGTGGACAAGTACTTAAGAGCTATCTACCCTAAAGTTCTCAAAGATTTATGCTATGTTTTAACCTTTTTGACAATTTTGTTCCACCATTGTATTTGGTGGACAATCTTGTGTTTAGGAGGTGAAAGGGACGGGCGCGGGTCACCGTTTAGACCATAATTGCAATAGTGCTAAGTATCTTTGGGCAATTTTTCCTTGAAAGGGACTTGATCATTTTAGGCAACTTTTCGAAAGCGTCATCGAGGGACTATGATCAATTGATTTGTATTTGTTTTGCCCAAAGAAACCTAACATGCAATATGACCCATTTATTTGAAGGCAACAAGTGGAATACCCTAGGGGTGCAAGTGTGGTATGTGTTGTCCATATTCATGCTTGATTATCTTGAAATTAGGTCAAACTAATTTTGTTCTTTTTATTTGCATACAAACCCTAATTCTAGCATGGTATATTTAGAAAGCAATAAAGTGCGAAATTTAAATTTCCTAAACTATTACAACACAATATGGGAAGGGGGGTACAAATGTTCAAATGGGGGGATATTTAGACAAGGAATTTAAACCTAGCTATTACATCAATTTTGGAATATTTACAAAAATAATTAATTGCATAAATTAAATGGACAATAAAATAAAGATGCAAAATGCAAAAGGGGTTTTCATATGTATGGAAAAAGGATATTTTTTATGTCAAATGAATAAAAATAAAAAAAAAGTAATATTTTTTGGAATTTTTGTGTTTTAAGGGTAAAACCCTAATTTCATTAAATAAATATATTAACTATTTAATATGTATAATATTTAATAATTATGTACAAAAAATAAAATAAAATGGAGTATGTTTGTCAAAATGTACTTTTACTATCAAATGTTAATAAAAATAAAATGTATATATTTTTTGTATTATTTACTAAATATTCTAATAAAAATATATATGTATTAGTTTCTAAATATGTATTATATATAAAAAAAAATAATATTTAATATTCATAAAAAGTATATTTTATACAAAATATTTTAAGAAGATAAAACAAAATAAAAATGAAAATAAAATGGGTTTACACTATTTTTTTCCTATTTATTCTAAATAATGTATTTTTGTACTTATTTACATACAAATAGCAATATAACTAAATAAATGCCTAAAAAATATAAAAATGGTGTAAAAAATATTTTTTATGTTTTTAATATTATTAGCAAAAATAAATAAGTCAGGATAAAAAAGGAAAAGTCAAAAAATCATGCAAATAAACAAAATGGGCCTAGGGGGTGTAAAACCAAAATCATGGTGTGAAAAGAAATAACACAACAGGCCCAACCCACGTGGCTTCTTCTTCAACCTTCAGACAGAAAAATATTCAAAAAACACGCGCCTGAACATCCATTCAAACATCTGGTTTCTTTGATCTTTTGCACAAACTTACAACATAAGAAATGTTAAGCATTGAATCACGATTCTAAATATATAAAGAACTCATCCTAACTCTCAGAAATGAGAGAGAATTTTGACATTCCCAAATCCTGACCTAACTTTTCTTCCATATTCAAACCTTAAATTCTCACAGCTCAAGCAAAATAAATGAAAAGTAAAAGCATGTACAGATTCAGGGGCATGAGTAGAACACTTCTTATTCACAAACCTAGAGCTAATGATGCCTACACTAAGAGTTAGAAGTTCAAAAAGATACCTGTTCAGTTGAAGTTCTATCTGGCAATGGGGGAGCTTTCAGGGCAAGATGATGATCTGTATAGCTTGCCTGAAGTGTGGTGATGCTATTCCAATGCTTACTTTGTTTTGAAACACCTTGAATCGAGCTATGGACCTTCAACTGCAAAACAAGAAAGTGAAAATGGTGGAACTGGTTAGAGGATTTACAGGTCGTGTTTTGTGTTTTGGTTAGCTTCAAATTATGCTAGGGAATGTGTTTGATGAGCTTTTAGCAAGAGAGCATGAGAGGGATGAGAGTTGGCACTCAAACTGTAGACCCTGCCCTATTTTTGCAGTTTGAGAGTGATTCTGGGGATGTGAGTGTTTGGGACCTTGTTTGCTCGTGTTCTAGCTTGGGTTTGATGATTAGAAGGTGTACAAAATATTTGCTTAGGCTTTCTTGTGCTGAGATCAAAGTTATGTTGTGATATGTCCTATTTCTTACACTTTAAGCAAGCCATGGCCACTTTGTGTTCTAGACAGGTAGAGGCCCCCTAAACATGCTGCAAAAACCTTGTCTTGATCAGAGTGATTAGTTCATAATCTTGTGCCAAAGTGATTTGATCTGTACTTCTTGGATTTGCATTATGACATAAAGCTTGCTTTTGCAAAAATGGCTATTTCACTTTTTCCACTTATGGCCTAATCTTGCATACAATGCTTGGATACACAAGATAAGGCTTTGGCACAATGAGTATGCATTAAATTATTGAGTGTTGGATGGTTTAGAGGCCTGTAATGTAGCATAAACCAAGCTGACTTGAAAATGGAAATGTGTATGAACATGTCTTGGTCAAGAACAAAAGTGACTTTTTGCCATATTGCAAAATTCGAATCTCTCAAGTCATGAAGTTGTTTGATGAGTTCTTGGACATTTTGGAAAGCTTGGAATGTGTACTACAATCCATCTTTGAAGTGAAAATTGAAATTCCAAGGGGAAGTATGTGAAAAATGGTCTTGAAGTTAGGTAAAAACCTTGCCTAAAAAGGTCAAAATTTCACTAAGTTAAGAATGGTTTAGTACCCTTATTCCAAAAATTGTAACTTGAGATACAAGCTTCTTTTGGGAAAACTTTGTGAATAAAAGTTGTATATTATGCAATAGACTACAACTTTCATGTTTTGACTTTTGCTTGAATCCAAATAAATCTTGGTGAGAAAGTGGGGGAAAGTTGGGAAAAAATTAGGGTTTTTTATAACTTAGAAAAATTCTAAGTTATGAAAAATTCTCATTTCAAACCCTAATTTGCAATTTTGGATTTCTTGGTGAACAAGTTTCATGATTTGGCATGTTTTGATGAAAAATGAATCTTGACTCTTGATTTTGACCAAAAAGTCAAAGTTTGACTTTTCAGTATACAGTCAAAATTGATCAATTGACTGGGAAATTCAACTGTCAATCTTGTGTACTTGGGATATTTTGAACTTGTTGAGCATGTCAAGATAATTCCATGGGGTCCTTGAGTCCATATGTGAGCTTGGTTTGCCATTGGCTAGGTCAAACAGTCAAAAATTTGCCTTTGTACAGTCAAAACCCTAAAAATGACCATTTTGCCCCTTTGGTGATCTGATCAAATTTCTTGTGGAATTGTGATCCAAACTTGATCAAATGATCCATGTGAGTTCATGATGTTGATGTGGGTCAATTTTCATGAGGTTTGACTGTCAATTGGCCACAGTTGACTTTTTCCCCAATACAGCTGATTTCTAGGTCAACTGTCCAATTGACTGGGCAAAACTTGGAATCAAGACTTGAAACTTGATATGGATAAACTTGGGAGTCCAATATGAAGCAAGAAAGTCATCTTAGGCAATTTAGGTCAAAACATCTTTGTGAAAACACAAACCCTAATTTGGGTCAACAGTGCAAGGAGAAGTCTTGAGCAGATGAAACCCTAACTGAATCTTGATCTCCAAAGGCTTTGTGATGAGAAAAGTTGAGAAAATGGGAGGGCAAATTTTGGGGTACAACAGTTGCCCCTGTTCAATCTTCTTGAACCTGAAGAGTTAGATTGGCAAGTTTGCCTTTCGTGACTCGAGGGTAAAAGGAGATTGGACACTAGAGTGCCCTTAAATTTGCACTCGTCAAAGCAAGGGATGTGGGAATGGGCTTAGAGATGCCATTTGGAGATGGGCTTAAAGATGCCATCTGGAAGAGTGACAGAAACTTATCGGGGATGGGCTTAAAGATGCCACCTGGAATGAGTATCAGGAAGGTGTCCATGCTTGGGACCATCTCTGAACTGGGGGTCTGAGTAAGCAATAGATTGACATCCGTTGTTGGGAGGAATCCGTAAACTGTTTTCAAAAATTGCATCTGAACAAGTTGATAGATTGATATCCGTTGTTGGGAAGAATCCATAAACTGTTTTCAGAAGTCTTGAGAAGAAACTGAACAAGTGATAGGTTAACATCCGTTACTTGGAGAACCCGTGAACTGTTTTCAGAAATCTTGAAGTTGAATAAGCAATAGAGCAGCATCCGTTGTTGGGAAGCGTCTGTAAACTGTTTTCAAAAGTTGAGAAGAGTCTGAACAAGCGATAGATTACCATCCGTTGTTGGGAAGAATCTGTGAACTGTTTTCAGAAATCTTGAAGTTGAATAAGCAATAGAGCAGCATCCGTTGCTGGGAAGCGTCCGTAAACTGTTTTCAAAAGTTGAGAAGAGTCTGAACAAGCGATAGATTACCATCCGTTGTTGGGAAGAATCTGTGAACTGTTTTCATAAATCTTGAAGTTGAATAAGCAATAGAGCAGCATCCATTGTTGGGAAGCGTCCGTAAACTATTTTCAAAAATTGCATCTGAACAAGTTGGTAGATTAACATCCGTTGTTGGGAAGAATCCGTAAACTGTTTTCAGAAGTCTTGAGGAGGAACCGGTGTAGGGCT
The DNA here is from genome assembly GCA_948472305.1 of Vicia faba. Classification (NCBI taxonomy): domain Eukaryota; kingdom Viridiplantae; phylum Streptophyta; class Magnoliopsida; order Fabales; family Fabaceae; genus Vicia; species Vicia faba. The sequence continues at coordinate 1,562,860,270 of OX451737.1, read as the reverse complement.
TCCTGATGATGAGCTCGTGTAAAGCTGCATCTGGATGAATCTGGAATAAGTATTAGAATGTTGCCATATCTTGATCATATCTGAACTATTCCTGGAAAGAATCTCGGGAGATAATGATTTTAGTCTGTCGACTGGTCTTACCTGAAAAGTAAAGAGTTAGTTGTATGCAATGTCATGATGCATGATACAATGTATGTTATGTGAGATGAATGTAAATGGATGCGCATGTAAGCTGGAGAGCTGTCTTGCAAAGGATAGATGAATCCGAGATGGCTGAAAAGTATCTTGACTGCTGTCGGGGAGAATAATTCCTGGTTGCTGTTGGAGAATAAGGAGCTTGGGTTGTATACCAATCTTCTGGGGAATTCCTGATGACTTCTACTGGGGAGTTCCAATCTAATAAACTCATGCTGGGGAGGTAAGACTGAGAATCTTCAGTTTGGTGGGAAGCATCTCTGGCGACTTCACTGGGGAACAACACACACCATTAGGCTTCGTGAGAAATATATATGCAGTCTATTCTTCATTTATGGCTTCCATAAAAATAGATAGGGTTAAGCAAAGTTAACCTAAAGACTTGGTCTTGGACTTTCATCATAACAGATTAGGGTTAAGCAAGGTTAACCTAATATCCACGTGAGCATCTGATCCAGTCAATATACTTCAATTCAGAATAGCATACCAGATTCCTGAAAATTCTCAGGCACACTAAATCTGCACAATAACTTGATCAGTACAAGATGTCTTAACATTTGTTATGACATTGGTTATGACATCATGTATCCTGCTTACTAATTTTGGTAGAATTCAGTACATATGATCATAGCTTAATCATCGTGATATTCACTCATACTGAGTTGTTCCTGTAGAGCATTCCTTCTGCAGAATTTGTCTTTATCCTAGAATGTTATGACATCAGTCATGACATTCCCAATTCTGGTTTTACCAAAAATTAATGCCAACAAGCAAACACTTACAACTCTGAAAGACTAAGCTCTGAACATCATCTAGAAAAGAACTGCAAATGAAACTCTAAAAGAAAAGCGTCTAAAAGCTCTGAAGAACAAAATCTCAGGAAGTTTCTTTTTCCTTATGCTCTTAATCTCTTAAATTAATTTTTCAGAAGAAGAAATATCAATCTCAGGGGGAGATTATCAATCTCAGGGGGAGATTCTCACACTTGCACAATTTTTTCTTCAAAATTTGAATTGTTTTGTCATCATCAAAAAGGGGGAGATTGTTAGAACAAAGTTTGGTTCTAATCATATCCTAGAGTTTTGATGATAACAATAAAACAAATTTTGTGAAATATATTTTATACTCTGACTTGTGTGTTCTTTAAGTTCAGATGATGTTCTGACTCATGCATCTTAGAAAGAAACAACATTCTACGCAAGTCTAAAGCAAACTCAGAAGGAAGCACTCCAAAGTAAAATCTGATGAATAGCAAATCCAAAGCAACCTCTAATAAAGCTAGCTGAAGCAAAGATCTAAAAGAAGCACGCTGAAAGCAACATCTGATAATGCAAGATTAAAGCAAACTCTGATGAACACATAAATTGAAGAAAACTATGATAAAAGAAAAGATAAAGTATACTCTGAAATGGTAACGCTGCAAGAAAACACTTAAATTTCTAGAGATAAGCTCTGATAGTACCGTTGGTTATTAAATGCTAAGACGGATAACACACTCAAGTGTACTATGCACGAGCATTGGAAACGTAAAGACCAAGCCTACACGCATCATTAAATTCATGCACTCTCATCAAGGCTGCAACAATCAAGAAATTGGTAGCTATATATAGAAGACCTTTTATTTCAAAGAAAGGTTACTGATCCACGAAAAACATACTTACGCTCACTATTTTCATACTTGTAAACTAATACTATATAGTGGGTAGGTCTTAAGCATTGGGCAACAATCTTAGTGATAAATCACAGTTTGTGATAAAGCTTATTAGGAGTATTCTGTTTCACTACTATTAAGAGATAACTTTGTAAGTGTTCCTTGAGAGACCAGTTGGGTAAGATTTATCAAGAGGGCTAGGACTAGTTGAGTCTTAGAGGTGTTAGTCACTTCCAGTTAGCTTGTGCATTGTATTGTTAGTCACAACAATTTGGTTGTGCATTTGTAATCAGTTTGATTATAGTGGATTAAGTCCTCGTTGAGAGAGGCGAAATCACCTTGGCGGGTGGATTGGAGTAGTTTGAGTTTCAAACAAACCAGGATAAAAATACATGTGTCCTTCCATTAGTATTGCGCGAGAAAAAGGAAAAATTTATTCAACCCCCCTTCTAAGTGTTTTCTCACCCTTCAATCGTGTGAAGTTGCAAACAAGAAAAGTGTGACTTTTAATTTGATCAAAACTCATCCAAAACACGCGTTTTATTGTGATAATCACTTATGGAAGTTCACTAAACATGTTTAGAGTAAAAAACACACAGAAACAAAGTGTTTAGAAGCTAAACCAATGATTTCAAATTCTGACTTTTGAAGAAACTTCATTTCCAAGTTACCAAGTTCAAATCAATGGCATTCTCAGCTCAAAGGGTCTTAGGGAATGACTCTTGATGCTTTAGAAATATGAGGTTACAAGCTTTGAAATGGGAAAAGAATGGGGTCAAATGGATGTTTGAGCTGGAAGTTGCATTGAGTCAAAGTTGGAGAAAAAGGGTTGACTTTCCATACTTAGAAATATTTCAAATTTTTCTTCAAAAGTGACCTATAATGTTTTTCATCTAAGCATGGCCTTCCATTTAGAATTTTCTCTTGACCAAAAAATATGGAATGAAATAGACCTCTTGAATGACATTTTGGAACTTGAACCATTCAAAATCTCCAAAAATTGAGAGAGTTGTCAATTGTTGAATTTGGGAAAAAAATCATGTAATGACCTATAATCATTTGTATACTTAGGGCATATTACATCCATTTTCTTACTTTGCATATAAAAGTAGGAATAAAGTTCACATCCTCAAGATAATTATGGAAAAAGAGTGGGCCCAAGGTGATAAAAATTGACCAAGTTATGATCATTTGAAGCCACACATGAGAAATTGGGGGTTCATCTAGAAGACTTGTAATCTTTCTTCATCATCAAGTTTCTTCCACATGAAAACTCCTTGAAAATTTTGAAGTGATTTGTTAATAACCATTTCAAGAGAGAATTATTTATTTGGAATCACTCAAAAATACCAAAATATGTGCAAGATATACTTCTTTGAAGTTCAAAACCCTAGCTCCTAGATCAAGAAAATGCTTGGAGGAACCTTGACAATTTTGAACCACCTTCTTGTACCAACACCCTTGCTTTGAAAATGAGAAATGATAGCCACCAAAACCACTTCCATATCTTGATAATTGAGAGAAATATGCACTTGTGATCAATGGGAACAAGACTTTGTCCAACCATGACAACTTCTTCAATAAATCCCTTGCACTTTTGAATCAATCTTGATATCTTGGAAATGTAGTGAACCAAAATAACCTTGCTATGCTATCCATTCCAAAACAAATTAAATGGTGAGGTTTGGACTTCTCAAGCTTTATTGCCTAGGGCATGGAAATAAACTCATGAACCCATGGAGAAACTTGCTAAGCCTCATTGCCTTTACCTACATTAGTAACAAGTAAGACAAACCAACATTGTATTTTATTAATTAAAAGGAAAATCAAGACAAAATATTCATGATCACAAAAGAAAATAAGTCAAGGTGCTTGGTGATTCCTCAAAGAGCAAAGCTAAAGATAGGGAGGAGAACCAAAAACCCTAATGTGATCTTGTTGTGATTGAATCAATATGGTATGATGAAGGGATCTTAGGGGCAAAAATTGGGGTACAACAACTGCCCTTATTTAAGTTTCTTCTATCTGGAGATGCGAAGGTTAAAAATCTTCGTGTCGACACGATCAAAGATACTTAAATATAAAACAAACCATATTTTTGTCCCTAAGATGCCATGCAATGCTTATGAGCATGAATGCGCATGAACAAAATCAAAGAGACACAAAACAACGCTGGGGATGTAACAAAGGAAATAAAGAAACAAAAGAGAAACCCGACCAGGAAAATAAATCACTGGTGAATCAAAAGACCTGGCTTATAGAGGATGGTAAAAGATCAACGGATACACCAACTTTTACTAAAAGCTAAACTACCAACGTTCACTGAAGGTAGAAAGGGAGAAGAAAAACAATACCGACGTTTACTTGACGGAGAGCTACCAACGTTTACTGAAGGTAATGAGAATAAATCATCGACGTTTGCTGATGATAAACTACCAGCTTCCACTGAAGGTAGAGAGAAGATAAAATATCATAACACTGTTGTTCACTGATAGTGAACTACCAACGTCCACTAAAGGTACCAAAAAGATAACAATCACCAACTTTAACTTAAGGTGACCTACCAACTTTCTATGAAGATAGAAGAGAAAATATATCATAGCATCGCCGTTCATTAACGATGAACTACCAACGTTCACTGAAGGTAGAAAAAAGATAACAAGCACCAACTTTCACTGAAGGTGACCTGCCAACTTTAACTGAAGGTAGAAAGAGAATATATATCATAGCACCGCCGTTCACTGACGATGAACTACCAACGTTCACTGAAGGTAGAAAAAAGATAACAAGCACCAAATTTCACTGAAGGTGACCTACCAACTTTCACTGAAGGTAGAAAGAGAATATATCATAGCATCACCATTCACTGACAATGAACTACCAACATTCACTGAAGGTAGCAAAAAGATAACAAGCACCAACTTTCACTGAAGGTGACCTACCAACTTTCACTGAAGGTAGAAAGAGAATATATCATAGCATCACCGTTCACTGAAGATGAACTACCAACGTTCAATGAAGGTAGCAAAAAGATAACAAGTTTTTTTCCAAAATCCAGACGTTTCACCTAGAACGGGTCTCAACTTCTTCTTTAACCAAGGCATTATGCCTGGAAAGGGTAATATATAAGCTGTCTTAAATAAAGAGACTACCACTTGCAAAGATTTCACAATGATCTGTCTTTGCAATATTGAAAGTCTTGCCATCCACTGGTGTAATTTGACAACGGACTGAAAACTATCCACTCATAGAGAAGATAGCAAAAAAGTTACGTCGACTTTTACAGGAAAGTACAAGTTGCTCAGATAAAGAGACCTGCTACTTGTTGTTATAGGAAGGATTGTAAAAAATGACTTCCGGGGAACGCAATATGACTTCCTGGGGAAATACCAATATATTCCTGCTGAGGAGATAAAGGTCTTCTCGTGCAAAATAAATTCACATCCTCAAACCAAAACTCGAAGCTTTCAGATGTTCAAAGTAATAATATTGTTGGGAAACAAAGATTTGATCCAGAAATAAATTGGAGTAAAAAATTCTACCAAAATACATTCTCTGGGAAATGAACTCAAGAGGGAAACCCAAATCATCCAATTGAGGAGCTGTGTAGGAAGGCTAAAGCAAAAAAACATCCATGAGGGATAATTCAATGGGGAAATTAAAAGAACATACACTTTCTGCTTATGACTAACACTCTATTAGAGAGAGGACAACACAATTCTGCAAAACAAGGCAATACGTCCACAAAATAATAACGAATGTGAATGAGCAATGATTTGACAAATTTTAACTATGCATGATATGTGTATGAATGTATGAGTGCTATCATGCATATGCTGAAAAAACAGACATGTAACATTGGGAGTAACCAGGAAAAACCAACTCGAGCACAAACAACCCTCGGCCAAATCACATCCAAAATGAAAATTCCAAGAAAAATTAAGCGCCAAGTGAGGAAACAAAGTCCTACTGCATGGCTTAACTTCACTGGGGAGAAACGTAATCCGGAAGTAAACAAAACATAGCGACAAAACAGTACAGATACATAGATATAACATCCTTCTCCGGGCTTTACCAGAGAATAACACTAAGACTTCAACGGGGAAATAAATGTTTTCAATTGTAATGCTTCTACTGGGGATTGCAAAATCAATTTCAAGTAAGGCAGATGAACACCAAATCATCAAAACATTCACTGGGGAATTCAGGCCCATTTGAAGGAGGAAAAACATACAAACTTTGCTAAAGCGTATAATTCCCCACCATCGAGACATTAACTGGGGATTTTGTGCTGACTTCATTGGGGAGGTCAACATCACATTCTCAAAGGGAAAACTAATATAAGTTCTTAACTGGAGAAACCAGAGACATGTGTTCTTCGAGAGTAATTATTGTACCAACCTCTCTGGGAAGAAGGAAATTCTATCAAACAAGCGAAACCTTCACTAGAGAAATCTTGGATTGAGTCTTCATATCATGCAAACTCAAAAAAGAAGAAAAATGAACCAAAACTTGACCGGGGACATTGGAGTCACAAACCCAATACATTGAAAACATCCTGAGAAAATCTTCCTCGGGAAACAAAACTTCTCAAAACAACTGGAGTTCATCCATTCCTGGGGTCACCACTTTTGTTTTTCTCTTGCATCATAAATTCTAAAGTAAAAGCAAATCGTAAATTCTTTTTTAAGATCAATTTTGTTGTTTAATATTTTTGCTTTGAAAATTATTATCAATAATAAATGGAGTCTTTGCAAGCTAAATAAAATAGGAAATACAAAGAATTGGGTAAAAGCTCAAATTTCATTAATAGAATGGTATTCTGCGAATGGTGAGACTCCATGGATGATTATAAAGTTCGGAAGATGGTAATATATAATGGAAAAAATATATTGAGATACAATGACCACTATCCCCTCTAACAACTTTTTAAATCCTGAGCAGTAGCTTCCATTAAAGTATGATAAGGATTCAAGAAGATTGTTGCTTCAACGATCAAGTCTTGTCTGATGTAGTTACTTGCCAAGAAAGTCCCTAATTTTTGCCTAAGCCGCCCTTACGGGTTTTCAACTTAGCGGGAAATTTTATTCTGTTTATGTCTCTAATTTTTTCCTAGACCGCCCTTTCGGGTTTTCGGCCTACCGAGACACTCTTTTTTGCCTAAGCAGACCTTTCGAGTTTTCAACTTAGCGAGCTGTTCTTTTATTTCTTTAGGCGAAGTATTTCTTGACTGCATTAGCATACATGGGGCGTGGGAACTCCTCGCCATCCATAGTTTCAAGAATTAATGCACCGCCAGAGAAGGCTTTCTTGATAACATATGGGCCTTCAAAATTGGGAGTCCACTTGCCCATAGAATTAGCGTTAAAAGACATGATCTTCCCGAACACGAGGTCGCCTTCTCTGAACTCATGAGGTTTGACCTTCTTATCAAAATATTTCTTTATTCTCTTCTGATATAACTTCCCATGACACAAAGCCGTCATTCTCTTCTCTTCAATCAAATTCAATTAGTCAACCCTGTTCTGGACCCATTCAGCCTCTGACAACTTGGTTTCCATTATCACACGCAAAGAGGGAATCTCAACCTCAAGTAGGAGTACCGCTTCCATTCAATACACAAGGGAGAACGGGGTTGCTCCTGTTGAAATGCGGACAAATGTTCGATATCCATGCAAAGCAAAAGGGAGCATTTCATGCTAATCTTTATAGTAACAACCATCTTCTGGATGATCTTCTTGATATTCTTATTAGAAGCTTCAACAACCCTGTTCATCTTTGGCTTGTACGGAGATGAATTGTGATGCACGATCTTGAATTCCTCACAAAGTTCTGTCATCATCTTGTTGTTCAGATTCGAGCCATTGTCAGTGATAATTCTGCTTGGCACACCATACCGACATATGAGATTATTCTTAATGAAGTGCACAACCACCTACTTGGTGACGTTAGCATATGAAGCAACTTCCACCCATTTGGTGAAGTAATCAATTGCTACCAAGATGAAATGGTGTCCATTCGAAGCTTTTGGTTCTATCATCCCAATCATTTCAATAACCCACATAGAGAAAGACCATGGGGAAGAGATCACATTAAGAAGTGTCGGAGGCACATGAACCTTATCCGCATAAATATGGAAATAATGAAACTTCTTTGCAAATTTGTAACAGTCGGATTCCATTGTGAGCCAATAGTAACCTGCCATTAATATCTTTTTAGCCATTGAATGTCCATTGGCATGTATGCCAAATGATCCTTCATGAACCTCATGCATCAACATGTCTGCTTCGTGTCTATCCACGCATCTGAGCAAGACCATGTCATAATTTCTCTTGTACAACACATTTTAACTGAGGAAGAAACTGCCAACCAATCTTCTAAATGTCTTTCTATCTTTATTTGATGCACTAATCAGATATTCCTGAGTTTGCAGAAAATGCTTGATATCATAATACCAAGGTTTCTCATCTACTACTGTAAACACGTGAGCGGGCCTATCCAGTCGCAGAACCATAATTTGAGGTATATCATTCCAAGTATTCACTTGATACATAGAAGCCAAAGTTTCCCGAGCATCTGCCATATGATTTTCATCTCTAGGAATGTGATGGAATTCAACTTTATTAAAGAAGGGTAACAACCTTCTAGCATAATCTTTATAAGAGATCAAGCTGGGGTGACGAGTGTTGCACCCCAAAATTTGCCCTCCTAATTTGTTTTATTTAGCTTAGACCTTCGCATTCATTCGCATATATTCCATTAGGTCACTAACATGGAATGCATTGTATTTAAAAGAGAATTTGAGGTTCAAAAGATTAACAACTATAAATCTAGGGTTTATGACTGATTTGAGGTGTATATGATTAAATAAGGTTGATTATTCTGTTTCTTCTTGGTGTACAAGACGGTAGAATTAGGGTTTTGATTCATGCTCATTTTTGGACTTCTTCTCCCTCAAGCAACAAGGGTATTATCTTCTGATGAAGAACTGGGTGCAGGTTTTTTGTCAAGAATTTAAGGGCGGGACCTAGCATACGTAGTCCTTGAATCAAGACGTCTCTTCAGATAAGTGTGCTAATCATTTGATCAGGATTAATGAATATGATATGGCATTCATCCACTCGTCAGTTAACCAATTCAGGTTTTGTTGAATCATGGTCCGAATATATTTCATCTGGATATTTCTTTGTGCATCTGAATTGAGGAATCAAGGCTGTGAGGTATGGATTTTATGTTAAGTTGCTTCTTCATGCAATGTATACTTCAGGGATGTTAGTGTTTATATCCTATTATACTTAGGTTACTCAACATTTTCATTGGGTATTTCGATGGATAGCGAGACATAATATAAGGAGGGTGTTGTGAATTCATTATGATCAAGGGCATTATCATTCTCAATTGTTTGATCGCTTGTATTGCAAGTTAGCTTGGAGGTAGGAAGTAAAATTAAAGTTTTCTTTAAGACATGGTACTTTGTGAGATCACTGGTTATCGAGTCAAAGGCTTATAGATTAAATTTCAAAATATTAAATCATGATTCAAAGAACAATTTTGGTGGGTTCATTGTTATGCTTGTTGCTCGCAAGGCAAACAGTTACTAATTGATTGGTTTTGTTAATTAAAGATTGGTTTAGAATTGTTCATCCAAGTTTCATTTGTGTTCCAAGTTAAGATTTGAAGGAAATTCATATGGAATACAAGTTTCAGATTCCAAAAACCACCATGGTTCATTCAAGTTCACCTATGATTCAAAGTTTATTGCAATTTGAAAGTCTATCCCAACCGATTGTCTCATTACATTCACCAAGGCACATTGAAAAATGGAAACATGCCTTCACCTTATGTTGCTTTCGGCTATTGAGATACGTAAGGAGCATATATTTTTGAGGTAAAATTACAAGTTAAAAATCCGAATAACATTCTTCATGCAATTTTCAATATTCATTCAAAATCCAAGTTTGAACCAAACCCCCGTAAACCTCTTTCTGCTAATAGCTTTTTGATTCAAAACTTGAACATAAACTCTTGATTCAAATAATTCCAATAGCCAAAAGTCATCACCATTTAGATTACCAAAATAAACCATTACAAAATTATCAAGGAATAATTACACAAATTTTTTGGTTCCAAGCCCAATCCTAAACATATTCTTCAAGTCTTCGAGCTGCCTCGTTTCATCTTCATGATTTAACCTTCTCTTGCTCCCTTCAAAAGGTTTCCCAAGCTCCAAGAACCAAATAGAATTTCTAACAATGATCAGCCCTGCACAATTGGAAATTCAGTTCAGAAATTAGCATCACAAAACCAATCCAAACTGCTAACTGATGAGAATATCTCAGCAACTTAAAACAATTCAAAAACCAGTTCAAAAATTAGTTTATACCAAAATAGTTCACCAAATAAACTTGATAGCCTGTTTAGTTTAATGCATAATCGCGGCCCTGCATCAGAAAACCAAAATTGACGGATCTGTATAACAATCGCCTTCTAACCAACTATAACAGAGAGTGGAAATGGCAAAACAGAATGTATCATACTCCTCTAAATGACCTATGCCCAACCAACTTCTAAGCTGAGTAAAAAAAAAACAACCCATAACTTCTTAACCTTCCTAACTGACATAATTTATGTGACCAACTCAACAACCAATTTTTCAGCTCACTCAAGTGCCTAACTGAATTTAACCGCATTCCCTAACAGAAAACATAACAGAATATTCTAACTATTTTCTAACAGAACCAACAAATTTGCAGTTCCTAACTAAACTCCAGCTAACTTCTAACCATACTAACTGCAACCTAACAGACTGGCAGAAGTATAAAACAGAAAAAGGATTCAGATTCATAGACGGTTCTTCAACCAGAAAAAAGTACAAAAAAAATCAGAAAACTCACCTTCTGGTTCTCTCTGAAACTGCATAATTATCAGCTTCACTATCCTCATTTAAGAGAGGTCGCTCCCTTCTGAAATATTCATCACCCTGCTTCATTGCTTTAAACATCATCAAGGACCTTCATCTTTCTCTATGGTCTTCATCATCATCATCACCGCCTCTTGCTTCATGCTACTGCAGCAACAACTTCATCAATCATCATCGATTCCTCACCTGCAAATTCAACAACGAATAACTTCATACATCACAATCGATTCAATAAACAACAACAGATACACATCAACGCAGAAACAAGAAGAAGAATCGGAAATTGATAGAACCGCTCAAATCAGAAATTAACAGAATTGCTCGAATCAGAAATACATACCTGGGTCTCGAATTGAATATGCGTCAAACGATTTTCAGCGGGTAAGCACCGCACACAGTTCTTTGATTTTCTTGTTTTCCTTTCCGCTTTCCTTCAGTGAGCGCTTTGGAACATAATTGTGAATGCATCGCAAGTTGAAGATTGAACGAAACCTGTGAGTGAACAGAAATATGGAGGTTACGAATCAGAGAGAGTGAACGCACGAAAGAGATGGAATCACATAGGGAGGTTGATGGCAGAGGCGATCAGAGCTTCATCAACAGAGGACGGGAGATGGTTGTACACGATGAAGGAACGATCGGAGACGACGAAGAGGACGACGCCGCTACTGAACCCTAATTTCCCAAATATTGAACGGTCAACCCTGTTTCCATTTTGCTTCAATTTTTTTTGTTTGTATTTTTTTGTATAATGGAATAAAAGCTAAACAAAAATGGCCTTTTATCTTAGGCCCACATATTCTTTTTTTTTCTTCTGAAGCCTAATTGATATTACAAACAAAAAACTGCTTGTGGACCAGTTTCGAGTTGGGCTTAGAGTTGGTTTGCTTACTATATCTCCTGTTTCCAGATTGCACCCCCTGGATTTATTCTTTTAGTATTTTCCTTTCAACTAATTTTGTTAATTGTCTAGGTTTTTGTGAATTTTCTTTACATGATAAAAATGATATACAAAAATAGTAGCATATAGTAGATTTTTCTATTATTTCTACGCTTGGTAATTGCTTTTGTTGCCATTTTTAGCTAGGATTTTATGATAGGATATTGATGCAACTTTTGCAAAGTTGAATGCTTGGAGATTAATTCTTTGATTACTCACGCGGAGCAGCCTTTGGTAGAGTTTTCCTATTGCTTGCATGATTTCAAAGAGGCAATGGACCGTCTCCGTTCGGTATCGTCACAATCTCATTTTATTCCTCATTTTCGCACTTTATCGCTTCCTAGAGATCATGCGGAGTATGATAATATTAGGTTTAAAAATAGGCTAGTCTCCTCTTGACTTTTCTTTCCTCTTTTTGCATATGCATTTAAAACAAAAATCTCTTTTTTACACACTTCAAAATACTAAAACTTTACTGACGAGAATCATATCTTTGTTAAGTATGTGAGACGATAAGCGGGTTTCTTCTCGACCTTATTATTCTCTTATTTTAAGCTTTGGTGTGGTTCGAGTCCCAAAGACTTATTTCATGAATAAGTAGAGAAATGGCTAAAATCTCTCTCTTGAGGTTAACTAGCTGTTATCTACAAGCAAAAAACACCAACCAATACAAACTCTTTTTGCCTTCGGGCCTTTCTTCCAAAACTTTTTCAAAAGAGCATGTTAATTCACTTCTGTGCTGACGCGTAAGTCTCCAAAGGTCGAGTTGCGGCAGAAGGTAAAATTAATATTGTTCATTAAAAAATAAAAACCAACAAAAACATGTGAGCCGAACTACGGCTGCTCCGATTCCTTAAAAGGGATACGTAGGCATTGGGGTAGGGCCTGAGCGAGCATAACTTTTATTTTCCCTACATTCTTTTCTCCTTTCTTTTTCATGCATTATCCCTTTAGCAGTAATAAACAGTAAGCATAGATTAAACATACCCATAAGATAGACAACAAGAGTGGATACCATAGAGTACTACTGGCGTGTAGGGTTCTAATACCTTCCCATCGCGTAACATACTCCCTTACCCGATCTCTCGGTCGCAAGACCGTGACTTCTCCCTTCTCAGGTTTTCTCGATGTTTACCTTTCCTTACATGTGGGATAAAAGACGTTCGATGGCGAGTTAATTATTTGATGATTTTCAACCGGTTGTTTAAGCTGGCGACTTCACTGGGGACAGATTAACCTATTGCTGGTCCATCCTGGAGGCGATCCTAGCTCTTGTTTTCTTTTCTTTGGGTGTTTATTTTTATGCTTTCAGTTTACTCATTTGTACATGTTTATCTGAGCATAAGTTTGCATTACATTTTATTGCTTTCCATATTGGTTATCTATTATGCTGGATTCTGGTTTTCCATGTTGGGTGGGTGTTACTATTGAGGTAAAAGGTCCAATACCCAGGCCAGAGTGAACTAGGACACTAGGAATAGAGTGGGGGCATGGCGGCTATAGGACATGGTCCGATTAGTGCAGTCATGTCATATACCATGCTCAGATGAGGTTTAAATGAATTGCTATCGACACTCATATCTGTGGGTAAGGCGGTAGTACTTTCAGGCGGACCCATGATTTTGAGTTACCTTTGACCTACCCTGACCTAGTCTTTACCCGCGAGTGGGGAGGGACTTGATTATTACAGGTACAGATGGTGACTATGTTCTGATGGTCACCATTGTTCGGTTGGCGACTATGTGGGTCTTAGATTTATTTTCCGAGTTTTTGGATTCGGTATTCAGGATGGTTCTTTGGTTATGTTCTGGACCTTTGATCCTGATATATTCATCTTGTGCAGAGATTATACAATTGTTAATCATGGTACTTGGTTCCGTTGTGTTCTGAAATTAGTACCGAACCTTTGACCCTGTGATATTCAGATTATTCAGCAGATTTATACATCAGTTATCCAGAGGATTGCATAATTGTTATGCTGAACTTTTGAACCTATGTCATTGCACCTTGCATCATAGAATGTTTATTTTACATACACAAAAAGTGAAAGATTGTATGTATAAAAAAGATGTCTGAACATAACATTGCATCCACTCATTCACCTCGTGTATCTTCGTGCATCTTCATGCATCCATAGCAGGTACTCAGAAGGTACTCATAATGGGTAATCCTTATTCGGACTCAGTATTTTCTTTTCAGAACTACCAATCTTGACTTCTCGCAGCTTCATGATCAAATTCAAGTTATGAAACAACTTTGTGGGGAATCAGATGAGATGAAAAGAATCAGATGGGGCTGTTTATTGGGGATATGCAAGCAATGGCCTATAGTCAGAAATCCTCAAGGGAAAAAATAGCCAGTTGAAGACTTAGTTAAGTCGGGTATGGAAGTTTTGAAGACAGTGTCGACAAAGAAAAGTGATCATGTATACGTTGTTGCAACAAGAGATGTCATTCATCCCCAACCTATGGGACATTTTTTTAAATCATGAGATACTTTGTAGGTCTCACCTAGAGCTTCTTGTTCACGGATTTTCTTGCTAGCAGCTAGTTTCTGGTCTCCAAGTGAACCCATGGGGTAAAACTTACTAGCAGAGACAGAAAAAGCTTGAGAATCAGGTTGATACAATCTCAGTGCCTTGTATCCAGTTACTTCCTCGTGTGTTGGAAGCTCATTTGATTAAGCTTCTTTCTTTGGGTCATCCTCCAACAAATTTCTCCCCTAATTTCGATGCAAATGCTAGATGTGTCTCCCATTCTGGGGCACTTAGTTAGGATATTGAATACTGCAAGGGTTTGAAGTATGAAGTTTGGTACTTGTTTGGCTTCTTTTCCAAGGTTCAGTCCATGTTTGGAAAACCATTTCAAACTCTTTTTCCCCAGCTAGATGCTTCTTATGTGTAAGTATAAGATGGGGTGATGCTTCTATGATGAAGAAGTATAAGATATAGAGTTCTTGGATATATGTTGTTGTGTAGAAGAAAAATGCCTCAAAGGTCGAATTCTATATTCAGAGTTTAGTTTCTTTTGTGTAGTAGAAGATTCTTTGTTACAGTTTCTGAATTTTGCTTCTGTGTAGTAGAAGACGGAGACTCTTTTGTGAATGAGGAGATTCTTCGTAATTCGATTGCTAAAACTTCTCTCTTGTGAAGTAAGAGATTAAGTTTACTTTCTTCTGTGTAGTAGAAGACGGAGACTCTTTTGTGAAGTAGGAGATTCTCCATAATTCGGTTGCTAAAACTTATCTCTTGTGAATTAGGAGATGAAGTTTACTTTCTTTTGTGTAGTAGAAGATTCTTTGGTATGGTTGCTAGATGTCGCTTCTATGTAATAGAATACATCGCTTATTTTGTGTATTAGGAGACTCTCTGGAATTCAGCGGCTGGATTTCTCTTTTGTGTAGTAGAAGATGGTTGGCATTTCTTCTCTAGGGTAGAAGATACTTTGTGATGCAATTTATGAAAATTCGCTTGATAAAGCCTTCATCACATATGGTGAAGGAATTCAATGTGATTACCATAGTAGGGCATCTGGACATTCAACTGAAGATTGTAAACCATTCAGAGATGAAGTGTAAGACTTGCTTGATGCAATGGCTATCAATTTCGAGTCAGACAGTCAGATTTGAGGTCTCCCTTGACTAAGTAAATGTCAATACTGGGAGATCATCGTGCAAAGCAACAAGTCCATACGGAGACTAGTCTCCTCAACATGGCAATTTCAAATTACATCTGCATTCTCATTTGTAATCTCTTTTGTTTTGGTTCAGTACTTTCTTGTATGCAAAACTTGCTTATTTTTGAATATTAATCATAATGCATTGAATATGTTTGTCTTGAATTAATCCATTCGTATCCGTTCTTAAATGTATTTGTCTTTGCCTTTTGATGCTTAAATAAATCAAGGTACTTCTGAAGAGAGGATGATGAGCAATATACCGAAAGTTCAAATGGTGTGCTTTTGAATAGGACCCTGCTGACTATGTACATGCCTTGTTTCACATCCCCAAACACCGGAGATATAAGGGAGATAGACCCTCGCCAACCCCTTTGATCCTTGAAGTAGGAGTTTCTTTTCTTTTCAGAAAAACCCTCAGATTTAACCTGGGGTAGGGTAGATTTCAGTTGATCCGATTGAGCGTTCAGAACTCATCAGGAGCGCGCATCAAAGGATACAACAATGGTTATCCTTCAGAAGGTTGAGAAAGAGTAAAATCACAATGGTTAACCCTCATCTATCAGCAGTATGCATCAATGAGGATGATATCCCAATATATATCTCTCGCACATTAAGAGGTCAAAAGATGACGATACCATAATAGTTATTCTTTGTCAATCAAGCAGTAAGGTAGTTACACCTTTTCAGCAAGTCAAAAAACGACTCGAAATCACACGACTGGTTCAAACTAAAAGAAATGATGAAAGAAAGAGACAAAAAGCCTTTCTAAGTCGAAAATTGGAAAAAAAGTCTCTTAGGCAAAAGTCAGGACTTCCCGCTGGACTCCAAAATCAAAATCCAAAAGGATTTGTCCAGGCAAAATTTAGGGAAAGCGAAAAGCGCGAAAAGAGAAAAAGGGGATTACCAAATAAAGATCCTCCACAAAGAATAAAGTCATGTGATAAAATACTAAGAATGAAAGGGTGAGTGACTGATGTTTTACCCCAAAATTTTCCCTCTCATTTCATCAACATTTTCTCAATCACAAGACCCTTGGAACTCAAGATCAAACTAGGGTTTGCCTTGCTCAAGACACCTCCTTGCACTGTTGACCCAAATTAGGGTTTGAGTTTACACAGGGATGTTTTGACCTACAATGCCCAAGGTGACTTTCATACTTCATGTTGGACTCACAAGTCTTCCCATACCAAGTTTCAAGCCTTGATTCAAATTTTTGCACATTTAATTGGACAGTTGACCTAGAAATCAACTGTATTGGGGAAAAAGTCAATTGTGGCCAATTGACAGTCAAACCTCATGAAATTTGACCCACATCAACATTATAAACTCATATGAACCATTTGATCAAGTTTGGATCACAATTCCACAAGAAATTTGATCAGATCACCAAAAGGGCAAAATGGTCATTTTTAGGGTTTTGACTGCACAAAGGCAATTTTTGACTGTTTGACCTAGCCAATGGAAAATCAAGCTCACACATGGACTCAAGGACTCAATTACATTGTTTTGACCCACTCAACAAGTTCAAAAGATCTCAAATGCATAGGATTGACAGATGAATTTTCCAGTCAATTGATCAAAATTTGATTGTACACTGAAAAGTCAAACTTTGACTTTTTGGTCAAAATCAAGTGCCAAGAGTTATTTTTCATCAATACATGTCAAATTATGAAACTTGTTCATCAAGAAACCCAAAAATGAAAATTAGGGTTTAAAATGGAAAATTTTCATAACTTAGAAATTTTCTAAGTTATGAAATTTTCTTATTTTTTCCTATCTTTTTCCCATTTTTTCACCAAGATGCAAATGGATTCAAACAAAACTTGAATCATGAAAGTTGTAGTACATAACAAAGTTTACAACTTTTATTCACAAAGTTTTCTCAAAAGAAGCTTGTATCTCAAGTTATGATTTTTGGAACAAGGGTACCTAAAACTTTTAACTTAGAGAAAATTTGCCCTAATCTAGGCAGGATTTTGACCCATCTTCTTGGTCACTTTTCACATAGTTCCACTTGGAGTTTCAAGTTGCATTGCAAATATGGATTAGAGTACATGTTCCAAGCTTTCCAAATTGTCCAAGTACTCCTCAAACACCCTTGTGGTTAGAGAGAATCGAATGCTTGAAGTTGGAAAAAACTCACTTTTGTCCATGGCCAATACATGTTCATACAAACTTGCATTTTCAAATCAGCATGTTTGGTGCTAGCTTGCAGGCCTCAAAACCAACTTGTACTCCATAATTTAATGCATATCCATTGATTTAAGGTTTTGTCTTGGTTATTAAGGCATTGTACACAAGATTAAGCTCTAAATGGTAAAAGGTATATTGCCATTTTTGCAAAAGGTTACTTTATGTCAAAACACTAAGCATTGAGCCTTGAAAAAAATCTGAGACTGCAAACTAAATCCATGAGCTGGAGGGGCCAAGAGTGTTGTGTGCAGGGTGATAGGAGAGCCTGTACAAGGCTATAAGATCACTTCCATTCTCTTGCTTCAAGGAAAAGAAAAGTTGCAAATCATAGACCATCTCTCATATCTGTGAAGGGAAGCTTACACAAACATTGTAGACAAGTTCTATACCTCTCAACAAGCCTGAAACACGACCCCTTTGCCTCTCAAACTCCCTTGTACACAGAATCACAGTTTTTCTGCAAAACAGGGCAACTTTTCATTTTGTAAGCCATAACCAAATTCCATCGTGCGTTTTGTCCAAAGATAGTTCAAACACCTTCCAATCAACTCACCTGAACTATCCCAAGCCCCCATTGCAAGCTGTAAAACCTCTAACACACTTTGCCATTTTTGTTTCAAAGCTCTGCAGATTGAGTTCTACAACATGATTCAAGCTGTTTCAAAACAAGCCAAGCATTGGAAAAGCTTCCTTGGACCTCAGGCAAGCTCAAAAGAAGCTCAAACACCATTGAAGGTTGCTACATTGTCCAACTCGAAGTCAACTGAAACAGGTATTTCATGGACTTCTATCTCTCTATTTAGGAATGGTTAGGCTTAGGTTTGTGAATGAAATATGTTGTACTCATAGCCCTGAAGCCATACATATGCTTAGTTTTCATTTACATTAATCGTGCTAAGAGAATTTCACTCATGAACTTTCTGAAAAAACTAGGTTAGAAATTAGGGCCAGAGAAATTCTCTCTGGTCTTTGAGAGTTAATCCAAGTTTTTTATATGGTTGGATTCGTAGTTTAATTCTCTACAATGTTCATGTTATGAGTTTTGTCAAAAAATCAAAGAATCAGGAGATAGCCATTGATGTACAGAGGCACGCGTTTTGTGAACAAGAGAAAGAAGATGAAGTCTGACTGGGCTGGGCTTGGTTGTTCTTTGCTTTTGACACCCCCCTTTTTCTGTTTACACCTCCCTGGCCCATTTATTTAAATATTTATCATTTTGACATTTTATTTTTTTATTCTGACTTTATTATTTTTTGTCCAAATATAAAAAATGCCAAAAAATTATTTTCTATAATTTTCATATTTATTTGATATTTATTTTTATTTTACTAAGTATAAATATGTAAATAAACTATTTTCTTTTTAATAAAACTCAAAAATAATACAAAAAATATACTTATTTTCATTTATCATTTCTATTTATATTTGAGAACATTTCCTTGAAAATACCCATTTTTGTAAATAATTAATTTTTATCTTTGTATATTTAATATGATTAATATATATATATATATATATATATATATATATATATATATATATATATATATATATATATATATATATATATATATATATATATATATATATATATATATATATATATATATATATATATATATATATATATATATATATATATATATATATATATATATATATATATATATATATATATATATATATATATATATATATATATATATATATACTTGTTTTATTAAATAAATTAGGTCAAGAAATACAAAAATACTACATTTTCATTTTATTAATATTTTGTACTAAAAATATCATTTTCATAATATACTTTTTTTGTGTGTATAAATTAGTATATTATTGTATATAATATTATTTATTAAGAATTAGGGTTTCTTGCCCTAAATAGAAAAATAATTAAAATTGACCCCCTTTTTTACACTTCACATTGAAAAAATACTTTTTACATACATGAAAATCTTTTTTTTGCATAATACATTTTATTTGATATTTGTTTAATTGTATTTGTTTAAATATTAAATATTGCCTATACATTCAATATGTTTGTAATAACTTAGAATTTATTTTCTTGTCAAATACCCCCAATTCGAATTTGTACCCCCCTCCCTATATCATGTTGTAATAGTGTAGTATTTAAATTCTCGCACATTTAAAAGATTTCAATTATGCCATGCTTAGACCTAGGGTTTGTATGCAAATAAAATCAATAATTAGTTTGACCTAATCCAAGATAAATATGCATGAAAAACAAACACAATACACACTTGCACCCCTAGGGTTACAATCCACTTGTTGCCTTCAAAAATGGGCCATGGTTGAATGTCAAGTACTTTGGCAAAACAAAAACAAACAAAAGATCATAGTCCCTCGATGACGCTGTCTGAGTTGCCTAAACAAAATGTTCAAGTCCCTTAAGAAAAATTGCCAAAGATACTTGACACCGTTGCTATCATGGTCTATACGATGACCCGCGCCTGTCCTGTTAACATCCTAACACAAGGTTGTTCACCAAATACAATGGTGAAACAACACTGTTAAAAGGGTTAAAACATAAGAAAGATCTTTGAGTAAAATAGGGTAGACAAACTCTTAGTTACTTGATCAAACTTGCAAAAACATCCTTGCTATTTTCAAAACTCACTTCACAACACAATTTCAAAACCTTACTTTCAAACATTAAAAACTTTTCAAAAGACAAAGACACCTTTGTATACATTCAAATGAGAATCATTACAAAGGTTGCCACAACGATGGCCTCTTTCCAAAACATATTTCAAAATCACGCACAAAGCACCATTTCAAACAACTGAAAAGCACCATTTCAAACAATAGAAATGCAAAGTAAGTGATCTAAGCAAGTAAATAAGAGCCCATGGATAACCATGGATAGAAAGGGTTCTAATACCTTCCCTTTCTATAATCTACTCCCCGAACCCAAGAAAAACATCTCAAAGGTCTTTCCTGTGCTTTTTGATCTTTCCTTAGGATAAAATAAAAAGTCGGTGGCGACTCTTGCTAAACCGAAACATTTGCAAACACAAACGCAAAATCCCAAGTCAGTTATCCCACCGTATCACAACTGCCATATCCTCCTCAACCATGGTAAACTCCTTTTGAGGGTTGAGTGCTCGTATTGGTTTAACTGAATTTAGGACTGGAGAACATCATGGTAACTGGGTGGGCACCAAATATTTTGAGCCTTAAATCATTTTTTTTCTAAAACCGTGAACCAGGCCACGTTACAACCCTTAAAAGTCCTAACCGAAGCATGGGTTAATTCGAAAGCACACTGTAACAAGAATACGGTAATCTGACTCCTAGGAGGCTTGCAAAAACTTTTGAGTTGGTACCACTCCATCTTTTTACTATCTTTTATACAATTTTTTTTGATGTTTCAACATATTTTTGATACAAGTTTTTTTTAACTTCAAGACAAACATGAGCTTTGCATTACAATTATCATTCTTAGAATAAACATTCTTTGCATATGAACAAGTGCTTAAACAACAAGTAAGTTTGCATAATGAGCATCATATGCAAATTTGATTATCGCAAGGGACTAATTGCTTCAGGATACCGTTGAAAGGCAAATAATTTATGAGAATGGTCTTAATCTGGGGCAAACCTTCTATTAACTGTGGAGTAACAAAATACCATATGGAGAAATAATCCAAAGTAGATTGCAAAAATTTTGATTGTCCAGAGTCTCTATCAAGCAATGGTGTACTACTTTTAGTTAATCTTGAGGGGTCGATCTCTTCAAGTATCCGATTAGAGATTGAAGCAGTTCAAGTTGAAAAGTATGGTTATGAAGTAGCCTATATTCAAGATATAATCTAGCTACCCTAAGGTTGTGTTGTCTTCGAAAATCCTCGAGTTTCTCATCCCTCCATGAGCGTGAGGTAAAGGAAAAGGTTTGTCAAGACTCTGTAGAGTAGGGACAAGCATGTTAAATACTCTGTTGAGTAAGTGTTTAGTTAAGTAGGGGAACTCAAGTCAATATTTGATCCCTCAAAGTACATTCAATCTGAGGCATTCAAGCCGGGATGCAATCCCTTAAAGTACAGCCACACTGGGGCAGTTATGTCAAGATTTGATAAATATCTCTAAGAATTTGTTGATTAGGGGAGAATCTTTTCAAAATTTATAGATGCACGAGAATTCAATCAAGCATTGTTGAAACTGTTTCCAACATTGGTCAGCCAGGGGCAGTATTCTGAAGTTCATAACACTGGGGCAGTTTATCTTGGTGGTACATATATCAGAAAGTCCCCTCCGGGCAGTTCTCTTCAAAAGCCTTATAGACTGGGGCAAGTTTATGCAGGGGTATTTTCTCCTCTTTAAGGGTTGATCAGATCAAGTCCATACGCAAGCTAAATGACTCGTGAATTTGAAAGGCATGTCGAGAAGTCGGGATTGTTATCCTTAGCTCATTAGAGACTTAGGTCCATTTATTGATCTTCCTTTACAGAAGTCAGGATCATTATCTCCATTCAAAGTTGGATTGTTATCCTCAGTAGGATACGAGCAGTAACGCAAAGATCGTTTGAGGTTGTTTACCCTTACAAGACGTGATGGAAGTGTCATTTCATAGGAGGACGCCTCTCCCCAGTAAAAGATCCACTGATACTTGACAAAGGCCTGTCTACCAAGGGGTTTCTCTTCAGAGATATTTATTCCCCAACAAAGCATCCTCATTTCTCTGCAGGAGGAGAATGTTCTTTCTCCCTGGAAATTCAGAAGTTGTTTGAAGTCAAGATGATTTATTTTCAGTGGACTGCAATTTATTTTTGCAGCATCTTCTCCAAAGTCTATTTGCCGGTGGAATTCCTCTTCGGAGTTGACATGATGAAGTTGCAATCTTGCATCATAGTTTTTACCCAGCGGTTGGTAGTTTAAATTGTTTATTCTTCAGTGAAGTTTGCCATTCCAAACAAGGGCATATTGCCACAACTTCTGTTTCTTACAATTATTGTTGGTCTTTTGTTGCAAGAAGCATACCAGCAAGTGAATCAAGAAAGGTCTGTATGTGACCAACATGAGGATTTCTGTAGAATGGGATTCAATCTCCCCAGTGAATGCTCACTTCTTCTCAAGACAGAATCTTGTATCCCCAGTAAAGGCGTACTATCGCCCAGACAAAACTCCTTATCTCCAGTGAAAGTATACCCCTGCTTAATCCCCACTGAAGTCAACACTCTTGATAAGAGTTTGTTTAAGAGTTTGTCCCTTCCAGAGGGCTTATCTCCGAAGAAGTGCATTTCAACACGATTTTGTACAATCTTCTTCTTCAGTGTAGTCTACGTTGCTTTGAAAAATTTGGGAAGATCATTTCATTGGATTGTATACCTTTGTTATATCCTCTTGAAGTCAATACCATACATCTTCGTGGTTGGTATTTATCTCCCTAGTGAGGTTGTCGTTCATCGTCTCTATGAAGTTCGTATCTTTTCTCCCTATGGAAGTTTGCCCAAGTTAGGTTTTCTTGAAGAGATGTTTGATTAACCTGTTTGTTATGCCCAATGGAGCAGGTCGCATATTTTTCTGGGGTAGTATGCATAGACGAATGTTGTTTAGAATTCTTTTATCTCCAATGATGGAGTATGGCTGAAATATTTCCTCGGTGGAGTTCTGAACTTCAAGCTTATGGTTCAAAGATGCCCTTCTCTACCTCCAGTGAAGATTATTACCCTCAACGATGGTATTCCACGTGTGTCCAGGGTATAATTCTTTTATTCAATAATTTCTACGATTCCCCAGTTGAAGTCACTTTTATTGAGGACTTACATCAGAAGGCCCCATTTCCCGGCAAATTTCTCATTGGAATGAAATGTTGGATATGTTCCCCAGGAGATTCAGAGTTGGATCAAAGTTCAAAATTTTCCCTGAACTTCAATTTACGTTTCCAGTATTCTCCCTAGTAAAGGCGTACTCTCGCTCGAGCATAATTTCTCCTTCTCAGCGCAGTCTGTTCCTTTCCAGGTTTTCTAGGAAGAATCATTTTATTAACTAACTGGAGATTTTTTGTATACTTCCCTTGAAGACGTCATTCTATAGCTTCCCCAATAAGATTTTCACTCATCTTCCCCATGAAGTATGTATTCTCCTACTCAGTGAAGTATGCACTCTCTCTCTCTCCAACACGGCTTTCCTATATCAAAGTTCTTGAAGAGACTCGTGTTTTTTTAATCCTCAGGAGGATGACCATCATCTGCAACGAAATAATTTCTGCTTCTAGTACAAAACTTCTTGTCAGCTTGAATCTTATAGAGATGGCTATACTTAGTGCAATGGATATTGTTGATGTTGCCATCTAAAGTTTTTGTGGCTCCCCCAACATAAAGGGCGGTCCTTATACCCAGTCGAAGCCAAATTTCGAGAACTTTCTGGAGTAAGGTACCCATTATTCCCCAGTGAAGCGAGTTTTCATTCCCTAGTGGAGAAAGCTTTCTAGAACAAGTGTCCTCTTCTCCCCAGTATGGTGTACCTGGGAGCGCCAGTCGTAGCTCTTTCATCCCTGGTGATAGAAGATTTTGTTGAGATATCGCCAATAGAGTTTTTTCCCCAGGATATTGGTTTCTTCCTCAAGTGAAGACTTTCGTACCCAGATGGTGTTATCCCCAGTGTGGTCTGAGTAGAATTCTTTTTATTTAAGAATTTCTATACTCCCCAGTAGAAGCTATCTTCGTCAAGGAGTTCTATGTGAGAAAGTTTCCATCCCCAACAAAGCTCTCCTCTTTCTAACAGAAGATAAAGGATTCGTTCCCCAAGAAGTTGGGACTTTGGTCTGAATTCAAGGTTTTCTCTGAAGCTGCAATTTATTTTTGCAGTATTACTCCCCGGGAAGTTATGTCTTCAATGTTATGAATCGTTTGAGGTTGATGGTTTCGAATCTCAGTTCCCCATTAAAGTTCATATTGCATTTTCTCTACAAGAAGATCAGATGTGCGAGAATAATCGTTCGGAAGTTCATGGTCTTCCCAGCATCCAATTATTGATGTGTTTTCCAGTGCATTACTAAACATGCATCATTACATTGCATCTACTAAAATGCGTAGCATTTCCATGTATGGAGCATTACGCTATAAAAAATTCAAACATGCATGAGTATAAGCCAATTATTTCCACCTGTGGTAACCAGATTGTTATATGCTCAGATTTGATTTATCTCCACAACAAGCCTAGGGTGACTCTATTATGTTTCCTCAATGGAGTTTGTTTTGATTCACCACCATTCGGGTCTTTGGTATTTC
Source organism: Vicia faba (assembly GCA_948472305.1). Lineage (NCBI taxonomy): Eukaryota > Viridiplantae > Streptophyta > Magnoliopsida > Fabales > Fabaceae > Vicia > Vicia faba. The sequence goes on along the minus strand of OX451737.1, from coordinate 1,562,835,444 downwards.
TCCATTTCCCCAGTAAGTTTATGGTTTGCGCTTGCCTTTGCAAGCCTTTGGTTATTTTACTTGTGTTTTCTTTGTCGTTAGAGTGCGAGTAAGAGTTAGTGTATAGCCTTTCTTGCTTCTCAAGTATTTTAGTATCCATACTTGGTGTGTGGTAATTCAGATAATTGCCACTCTTGACGAATTACACCCCACCTTTGGCCTGAGGGATTTTGTAGTTCTTGCATATTTGCAACCTACCGAAAGTCCAACGTGTTTTGGCAATCCTTGTTAGAGTCTGCTTTGACCAGTCTCTTTCTCTTGTAGAGTTCACCTTCGATCGGTGCTCTTTGAAGGTCCTGCTTAGTCGCTTCCTTGTTTTGGTTCATCCGCATTAGTTGGGTCCTCCTTTCGTTAGCTTAGCTAATCTTTTCTGTTAAGAATCCTTCAGGGTCTCTTTAAAGCCCAATTGTCTGGCGTCTTTGTTTAGGAGAATGCGTCCTTTCTTATCGAGGCTTTCTTCGGTTAGTCTCATTCTTGTGTTCACTATTAACTCCAAACATTTGTTTCTTAATGCTCAATTCTCTCTTGTATGTCTAAATCTGACCAGCCCTTGTGAATTCGCCTTTGATTGACATCCTTTAAAATCCACCTTCGGCTGGTATCATTTGTTAAAATCCACCTTCGATTGGTATCATTTGTTGAAGATTCCCTTCGGTTGGTTTTTTACCCTTAAAATCCACCTTCGGCTGGTATCATTTGTTAAAATACACCTTCGACTGGTATCACTTGTTAAAATCCACCTTCGGCTGATATCACTTGTTAAAATCACCTTGGGCTGGTATCACTTGTTAAAATCCACCTTCGGCTGGTATCATTTGTTAAAATCCACCCTCGGCTGGTATCATTTGTTAAAATCCACCTTCAACTGGTATCATTTATTGAAGATTCCCTTCGGCTGGTTTCTTTACCCTTAAAATCCACCTTCGGCTGGTATCATTTGTTAAAATCCACCTTCGGCTGGTATCATTTGTTAAAATCCACCTTCGGTTGGTATCATTTGTTGAAGATTCCCCTTCGGCTGGTTTCTTTACCCTTAAAATACACCTTCAGCTGGTATCATTTGTTAAAATCCACCTTCGACTGGTATCATTTGTTGAAGATTCCCCTTCGGCTGGTTTCTTTACCCTTAAAATCCACCTTCGACTGGTACCTTTTGTTAAGAGTCCTCTTCGGCTGGTCTCTTTTCGGTTGAAAGTTCGCCTTTGACCGGTGTTCTTTTCATTGTTAAAAATTCCTCTCGGCCGGTCTCTTTTCATTGCAAGTTCGCCCTTGATTGGTGTTCTTTCCCCTGTAAATCCATTTTCGGCTGGTATCATTTGTTAGGAGTCCCCTTCGGCTGGTCTCTTTTCTTTGTAAGTTCACTTTTGATCGGAGTTCTATTCGGAGTAAATGTCTATTTGCATCCTCAGTAAGTTCTCCTTCGATTGGTGTTCCTTCGTCAGAGCCTTCTTCGGTCGGTCTCTTTCTTGTGTATGTCTAACCTTGACCTGACGTCAAAGAGATTTTCTCAGCTAAATACTGTAATCCAAAAAAACAAAAAAATGTAGAATAAAAAAATATGATAATACCTGACTGGCTTCAGAGCGCAAATTTTCGGGTTCTTTTAAGTATTTAATCTTCTTCCACCTTGAAGATTCGAAAGGCTAGCACCAATCTCACCTTTAGGTTTAAGACGATTAAATAGGGGCAGCTGTTGCACCCCAAAATTTGCCCTCCTAATTTCTTTTATTTGGCTTAGATCTTCGCATTCATTCGCATATATTCCATTAGGTTACTAACATGGCATGCATTGCATTTAAAAGAGCATCTGTGGTTCAAAAGATTAACATCTATGAATCTAGGGTTTATGACTGATTTGAGGTGTATATGATTGAATAAGGTTGATTATTCTGTTTCTTCTTGGTGTACAAGACGGTGGAATTAGGGTTTTGATTCATGCTCATTTTTGGACTTCTTCTCCCTCAAGCAACAAGGGTATTATCTTCTGATGAAGAACTAGGTGCAGGTTTTTTATCAAGAATTCAAGGGTGGGACCTAGCATACGTAGTCCTTGAATCAAGATGTCTCTTCAGATAAGTGTGCTGATCATTTAATCAGGATTAATGACTATGACATGGCATTCATCCACTCTTCAGTTAACCAATTCAGGTTTTGTTGAATCATTGTCCGAATATATTTCATCTGGATATTTCTTTGTGCATCTGAATTGAGGAATCAAGGCTGTGAGGTATGGCTTTTATGTTATGTTGCTTCTTCATGAAATGTATACTTCAGGGAAGTTAGGGTTTATATCCTATTATACTTAGATTACTCAACATTTTCATTGGGTATTTCGATGGATAGCGAGACATAATATAAGGAGGGTGTTGTGAATTCATTATGATCAAGGGCATTATCGTTCTCAATTGTTTGATCGCTTGTATTGCAAGTTAGCTTGGAGGTGGGAAGTAAAATTAAAGTTTTCTTCAAGACATGGTACTTTGTGAGATCACTGGTTATCGAGTCAAAGGCTTATAGATTGAATTTCAAAATGTTAAATCATGATTCAAAGAAAATTTTTGGCGGGTTCATTGTTATGCTTGTTGCTCACAAGGCAAACAGTTTCTAATTGATTGGTTTTGTTAATTTAAGATTGGTTTAGAATTGTTCATCCAAGTTTCATTTGTGTTCCAAGTTAAGATTTGAAGGAAATTCATATGGAATACAAGTTTCAGATTCCAAAAACCACCATGGTTCATTCAAGTTCACCTATGATTCAAAGTTTATTGCAATTTGAAAGTCTACCCCAAGGGATTGTCTCGTTACATTCACCAACGCACATTGAAAAATGGAAACATGCCTTCACCTTATGTTGCTTTCGGCTATTGAGATACGTAAGGAGCATATATTTTTGAGATAAAATTACAAGTTAAAAATCCGAATAACATTCTTCATGCAATTTTCAATATTCATTCAAAATCCAAGTTTGAACCAACCCCCCATAAACCTCTTTCTGCTAATAGCTTTTTGATTCAAAACTTGAACATAAACTCTTGATTCAAATAATTCCAATAGCCAAAAGTCATCACCATTTAGATTACCAAAATAAACCATTACAAAATTATCAAGGAATAATTACACAAATTTTTTGGTTCCAAGCCTAATCCTAAACATATTCTTCAAGTCTTTGAGCTGCCTCATTTCATCTTCATGATTTAACCTTCTCTTGCTCCCTTCAATATTTTTCCCCAAGCTCTAAGAACCAAATAGAATTTCTAACAATGATCAGCCCTGCACAATTGGAAATTCAGTTCAGAAATTACCATCACAAAACCAAGTATGGATACTCAAATACTTGAGAAGCAAGAAAGGCTATACACCGACTCTTACTCGCACTCTAACGGCAAAGCAAACACGGGTAAAATAACCAAAGGCTTGCAAAGGCAAGCGCAAACCATAAAATTACTGGCGAAATGGAGAAATACCAAAGACCCGAATGGTGGTGAATCAAAACAAACTCCGTTGAGGAAACATAATAGAGTCACCCTAGGCTTGTTGTGGAGATAAATCAAATATGAGCGTATAACAATATGGTTACCATAGGTGGACATAATTGGCTTATACTCATGCATGTTTGAATATTTTATAGCGTAATGCTCCATACAATGGAAATGCTACGCGTTTTAGTAGATGCAATGTAATGATGCATGTTTAGTAATGCACTGGAAAACACATCAATAATCAGATGCTGAGAAGACCATGAACTTTCGAATGATTATTCTTGCACATATGATCTTCTTGTAGAGAAAATGCAATATGAACTTCAATGGGGAACTGAGATTAGAAACCATCAACCTCGAACGATTGATAACATTGAAGAAAAAACTTCCTGGGGAGTAATACTGCAAAAATAAATTGTAGCTTCAGAGAAAACCTTGAATTCTGACCAAAGTCCCAGCTTCTTGGGGAACAAATCCTTTACCTTTTGTTAGAAAGAGGAGAGCTTCATTGGGGATGTAAACTTTCTCACGTAGAACTCCTTGACGAAGATAGCTTCTACTGGGGAGTATAGAAATTCTTAAATAAAAAGAATTCTACTCATACCACACTGGGGATAACACCGCCTGGGTAAGAAAGTCTTCACTTGAGGAAGAAACCAACATCCTGGGAAAAAAAACTCTATTGGGGATATCTCAAAAAAATCTTCTATCACCAGGGATGAAAGAGCTACGACTGGCACTCCCATGTACACCATACAGGGGAGAAGATCACACATGTTCTAGAAAGCTTGCTCCACTAGGGAATGAAAACTCGCTTCACTGGGGAATAATGGGTACCTTACTCCAGTAGGTTCTCAAAATTCGAATTTGAATGGGTATAAGGACCACCTTTTTTGCTGGGGGAGCCAGAAAAACTTTAGATGGCAACATCAATAATATCCATTGCACTAAGTATATCCATCTCTGTAAGATTCGAGCTGACAAGAAGTTCTGTACTAGGAACAGAAATCATTTCATTGCGGATGATGGTCGTCCTCATGAGGGTAAAAAAACATGAGTCTCTTCAAGAAGTTTGATATAGGAAAGCCGTGTTGGAGAGAGAGAGTGCACACTTCACTGAGTAGGAGAATACATACTTCATGTGGAAGATGAGTGCAAACCTTATTGGGGAAGCTATAGAATGACGTCTTCAAGGGAAGTATACAAAAAAATCTCCAGTTAGTTAATAAAATGATTCTTCCTAGAAAACCTGGAAAGGAACATACTGCACTGAGAAGGATAAATTATGCTCGAGCGAGAGTACGCCTTTACTGGGGAGAATACTGCAAACGTAAATTGAAGTTCAGGGAAAATTTTGAACTCTGATCCAACTCTGAATCTCCTGGGGAACAAATCCAACATTTCTTTCCAATGATAACTTTGCCGGGAACTGGGGCCTTATGATGTAAGTCCTCAATAAAAGTGACTTCAACCGGGGAATCCTAGAAATTATTGAATAAAAGAATTCTACCTTGGCCACACGTGGAATACCATCGTTGAGGGTAACAATCTTCACTGGAGGTAGAGAAGGGCATCTTTGAACCATAAGCTTGAGATTCGGAACTCCACCGAGGAAATATTTCAGCCATACTCCATCATTGGAGATAAAATAATTCTAAACGACATTCATTTATGCATACTACCCCAGAAAAATATGAGACCCGCTCCACTGGGCATAACAAACATGTTAATCAAACATATCTTCAAGAAAACCTAACTTGGGAAAACTTCCCTAGGGAGAAAAGATACGAACTTCATAGAGACGATGAACGACAACCTCACCAGGGAGATAAATACCAACCACGGAGATGTATGGTATTAACTTCAAGAGGATATAACAAAGGTATACAATCCAATGAAATGATCTTCCCAAATTTGTCAAAGCAACGTAGACTACACTGAAGAAGGAGATTATACAAAATCGTGTTGAAATGCACTTCTTCGGAGATAAGCCCTCTGGAAGGGATAAACTCTTAAACAAACTCTTATCAAGAGTGCTGACTTCAGTGGGGATTAAGCAGGGGTATACTTTCACTGGAGATAAGGAGTTTTGTCTGGGCGATAGTACGCCTTTACTGGGGATTCAGGATTCTGTCTTGAGAAGAAGTGAGCATTCACTAGGGAGATTGAATCCCGTTCTACAGAAATCCTCATGTTGGTCACATACAGACTTTTCTTGATTCACTTGCTGGTATGCTTATTGAAACAAAAGACCAACAATAATTGTAAGAAACATAAGTTGTGGCAATATGTTCCTGTTTGGAATTGCAAACTTCACTGAAGAATAAACAATTTAAACTACCAACCGCTGGGTAAAAACTGCGATGCAAGATTTCATCTTCATCATGTCAACTCCGAAGAGGAATGCCACCGGCAAATGGACTTTGGAGAAGATGCTGCAAAAATAAATTGCAGTCCACTGAAAATAAATCATCTTGACTTCAAACAACTTCTGAATTTCCAGGGAGAAAGAATATTCTCCTCCTGCAGAGAAATGAGGATGCTTTGCTGGGGAATAAAGATCTCTGAAGAGAAACCCCTTGGCAGACAGGCCTTTGTCAAGTATCAGCGGATCTTTTACTGGGGAGAGGCGTCCTCCTATGAAACGAAACTTCCATCACGTCTTGTACGGGTAAAAAACCTCAAACGATCTTTGCGTTACTGCTCATATCCTACTGAGGATAATAATCAAACTTTGAGTGGAGATAATGATCCTGACTTCTGTAAAGGAACATCAATAAATGGACCTAAGTCTCTAATGAGCTGAGGATAACAATCCCGACTTCTCGACATGCTTTTCAAATTCACGAGTCATTTAGCCTGCGTATGGACTTGATCTGATCAACCCTTAAAGAGGAGAAAATACCCCTGCATAAACTTGCCCCAGTCTATAAGGATTTTGAAGAGAACTTCCCGGAGGGGACTTTCTGATATATGTACCACCAATATAAACTGCCCTAGTGTTATGAACTTCAGAATATTGCCCCTGGCTGACCAAAGTTGGAAACAGTTTCAACAATGCTTGATTGAATTCTCGTGCATCTATAAATTCTGAAAAGATTCTCCCCTAATCAACAAATTCTTAGAGAGATTTATCAAATATTGACATAACTGCCCCAATTTGGCTGTACTTTGAGGGATTGCATCCTGACTTGAATGCCTCAGATTGAATGTACTTTGAGGGATCAAATATTGACTTGAGTGCCCCTACTTGACTAAACACTTACTCAACATAGTATTTAACCAGCTTGTCCCTGCTCTACAGAGTCTTGACAAACCTTTTCCTTTACCTCATGCTCATGGAGGGATTAGAAACTCGAGGATTTTCGAAGACAACACAACCTTAGGGTAGCTGGATTATGTCTTGAATATAGGCTACTTCATAACCATAATTTTCAACTTGAACTGCTTCAATCTCTAATCAGATACTTGAATAGATCGACCCCTCAAGATCAACTGAAAGTAGTACACCATTGCTTGACAGAGACTCTGGACAATCAAAATTTGCAATCAACTTCGGATCATTTCTCCATATGGTATTCTGTTACTCCACAGTTAATAGAAGGTCTTCCCCAGATTAAGACCATTCTCACAAATTATCTGCCTTTCAACGGTATCCTGAAGCAATTAGTCCCTTGCGATAATCAAATTTTCATCTGATGCTCATTATGCAAACTTACTTGCTGTTTAAGCACTTGTTCATATGCAAAGAATGTTTATTCTAAGAATGATAATTGTAATGCAAAGCTCATGTTTGTCTTGAAGTTAAAAAAAACTTGTATCAAAAATATGTTGAAACATCAAAAAAATTTTTTGTACAAAAGATAGTAAAAAGCTGGAGTGGTACCAACTCAAAAGTTTTTGCAAGCCTCCTAGGAGTCAGATTACCGTATTCTTGTTACATTGTGCTTTTGAATTAACCCATGCTTCGGTTAGGACTTTTAAGGGTTATAATGTGGCCTGGTTCATGGTTTTAGAAAAAAAATGATTTAAGGCTCAAAATATTTGGTGCCCACCCATTTACCATGATGTTCTCCAGTCCTAAATTCAGTTAAACCAATACGAGCACTCATCCCTCAAAAGGAGTTTACCATGGTTGAGGAGGATATGGTAGTCACTCACCCTTTCATTCTTGGTATTTGATCACATGACTTTATTCTTTGTGGAGGATCTTTATTTGGTAATCCCCTTTTTCTCTTTTCGCGCTTTTCGCTTTCCCTAAATTTGCCTGGACAAATCCTTTTGGATTTTGATTTTGGAGTCCAGCGGGAAGTCCTGACTTTTACCTAAGAGACTTGTTTTCCAAGTTTCGACTTAGCAAGGCTTTTTGTCTCTTTCTTTCATCATTTCTTTTAGTTTGAACCAGTCGTGTGATTTCAGTCATTTTTTGACTTGCTGAAAAGGTGTAACTACCTTACTGCTTGATTGACGAGGAATAACTATTATGGTATGGTCATCTTTTGACCTCTTGATGTGCGAGAGATATCTATTAGGATATCATCCTCATTGATGCACACTGCTGATAGATGAGGGGTAACCATTGTGATTTTGTTCTTTCTCAACCTTCTGAAGGATAACCATTGTTGTATCCTTTGATGCGCGCTCCTGATGAGTTCTGAATGCTCAATCGGATTAACTAAAATCTACCCTACCCCGGGTTAAATATGAGGGTTTTTCTGAAAAGAAAAGAAACTCCTACTTAAAGGCTCAAAGGGGTTGGCGAGGGTCTATCTCCCTTATATCTTCGATGTTTGGGGATTTGAAACAAGGCCTGTACATCGTCAGTAAGGTCCTATTCAAAATCACACCGTTTGAACTTTCGGTATATTGCTCATCATCCTCTCTTCAGAAGTACCTTGCTTTATTTAAGCATCAAAAGGAAAAGACAAATACATTTAAGAACGGATACGAATGGATTAATTCAAGACAAACATATTCAATGCATTATGATTAATATTAAAAAATAAGCAAGTTTTGCATACAAGAAAGTACTGAACCAAAACAAAAGAGATTACAAATGAGAATGCAGATGGAATTTGAAATTTCCATGTTGAGGAGACTAGTCTCCGTATGGACTTGTTGCTTCGGACGATGATCTGCCAGTCTTGACATTTACTTAGTCAAGGGAGACCTCAAATCTGACTGTCTGACTCGAAATTGATAGCCATTGCATCAAGGAAGTCTTACACTTCATCTCTGAATGGTTTACAATCTTCAGTTGAATGTCCAGATGCCCCACTATGGTAATCACATTGAATTCCTTCACCATATGTGATGAAGGCTTTATCAAGCGAACTTGCATAAATTTCATCACAAAGTATCTTCTACCATAGAGAAGAAATGCCAACCATCTTCTACTACACAGAAGAGAAATCCAGCCGCTGAATTCCGGAGCGTCTCCTAATACACAAAAGAAGCGAAGTCTTCTATTACATAGAAGCTACATCCAGCAACCATACCAAAGAATCTTATACTACACAAAAGAAAGTAAACTTCATCTCCTAATTCACAAGAGATAAATTTTAGCAACCGAATTACAGAGAATCTCCTACTTCATAAAAGAGTCTCCGTCTTCTACTACACAGAAGAAAGTAAACTTCATCTCTTACTTCACAAGAGAGAAGTTTTAGCAACCGAATTACGAAGAATCTCCTCATTCACAAAAGAGTCTCCGTGTTCTACTACACAGAAGCAAAATTCAGAAACTGTAACGAAGAATCTTCTACTACACAGAAGAAACTAAACTTTGAATATAGAATTCGACCTTTGAGGCATTTTTCTTCTACACAACAACATATATCCAAGAACTCTATATCTTATACTTCTTCATCATAGAAGCATCACGCCATCTTATACTTACACATAAGAAGCATCTAGCTGAGGAAAAAGAGTCTGAAATGGTTTTCCAAACATGGACTGAACCTTGGAAAAGAAGCCAAACAAGTACCAAACTTCATACTTCAACCCCTTGCAGTATTCAATATCCTAACTAAGTGCCCCTGAATGGGAGACACATCTAGCATTTGCATCAAAATTAGGGGAGAAATTTGTTGGAGGATGACCCAAAGCACGAAGCTTAATCAAATGAGCTTCCAACACACGAGGAAGTAACTGGATACAAGGCACTGAGATTGTATCAACCTGATTCTCAAGCTTTTTCTGTCTCTGCTGGTAAGTTTTACCCCATGGGTTCACTTGGAGACCAGAAACTAGCTGCTAGCAAGAAAATCCGAGAACAAGAAGCTCTAGGTGAGACCCATAAAGTATCTCATGATTTGAAAAAATGTCCCATAGCTTGGGGATGAATGACAGATCTTGTTGCAACAATGTATACAGGATCACTTTTCTTTGCCGACACTGTCTTCAAAACTTCCATACCCGACTTAACTAAGTCTTCAACTGGCTATTTTTCCCCTTGAGGATTTCTGACTACAAGCCATTGCTTGCATATCCCCAATAAACAACCCCATCTGATTCTTTTCATCTAATCTGATTCCCCACAAAGTTGTTTCATAACTTGAATCTGATCATGAAGAAGCGAGAAGTCAAGATTGGTAGTTCTGAAAAGAAAATACTGAGTCCGAATAAGGATTGCCCATTCTGAGTACCTTCTGAGTACCTGCTATGGATGTATGAAGATGCACGAAGATACACGAGGTGAATGAGTGGATGCAATGCTATGTTCAGACATCTTTTTTATACATACAATCTTTCACTTTTTTGTGTATGTAAAATAAACATGTTATGATGCAAGGTGCAATGACATAGGTTCAAAAGTTCAGCATAACAACTATACAATCCTCTGGATAACTGATATATAAATCTGCTGAATAATCTAAATATCATAGGGTCAAAGGTTTAATACTAATTTCAGAACACAACGGAGCCAAGTACCATTAATAACCATTGTATAATCTCTGGACAAGATGAATATATCAGGATCAAAGGTCCAGAACTTAACCAAAGAACCATCCTGAATACCGAATCCAGAAACTCAGAAAATAAACCTGAGACCCACATAGTCGCCAACCGAACAACGGTCACCAACAGAACATAGTCACCATATGTACCTGTAATAATCAAGTCCCTCCCCATTCGCGGGTAAAGACTAGGTCAGGGTATGTCAAAGGTAACTCAAAATCATGGGTCCGCCTGAAAGTACTACCGCCTTACCCACAAACGTGAGTGTCAATAGCAATTCATTTGAACCTCATCTGAGCATGGTATATGACATGACTGCACTAATCGGAACATATCCTATAGCCGCCATGCCCCCACTCTATTCCTAGTGTCCTAGTGCACTCTGGCCTGGGTACTGGGCCTTTTACCTCAATAGTAACACCCACCCAACATGGAAAACCAGAATCCAGCATAATAGATAACCAATATGGAAAGAAATAAAATGTAATGCAAACTTATGCTCAGATAAACATGTACAAATGAGTAAACTGAAAGCATAAAAATAAACACCCAAAGAAAAGAAAACAAGAGCTAGGATCACCTCCGGGATGGACCAACAATAGGTCAATCTGTCCCCAGTTAAGTCGCCAGCTAAAGCAATCGGCTGAAAATCATCAAATAATGAAGTCGCCATCGAACGTCTTTTATCCCACATGTAGGGAAAGGTAAACATCGAGAAAACCTGAGAAGGGAGGAGTCACGGTCTTGCGACCGAGAGATCGGGTAAGGGAGTCTGTTACGCGAGGGGAAGGTATTAGCACCTCACACGCCCGTAGTACTCTACAGTATCCACTCTTGTTGTCTATCTTATGGGTGTGTTTAATCTATGCTTACTGTTTATTACTGCTAAAGGGAGAATGCATGCAAAAAAAGGAGAAAAGAATGTAGGGAAAATAAAAGTTGTGCTCGCTCGGACCCTACCCCAATGCCTACGTATCCCTTTTAAGGAATCAGAGCAGCCGTAGTTCGGCTCACATGTTTTTGTTGGTTTGTATTTTTTAATGAACAATATTAATTTCGCCTTCTGCTGCAACTCGACCTTTGGAGACTTACGCGTCAGCACATAAGTGAATTAACATGCTCTTTTGAAATTTTTTTGGAAGAAAGGCCCGAAGGCAAAAAGAGTTTGTATTGGTTGGTGTTTTTTGCTCGTAGATAACAGCTAGTTAACCTCAAGAGAGATATTTTAACCATTTCTATACTTATTCATGAAATAAGTCTTTGGGACTCGAACCACACCAAAGCTTAGAATAGGAGAACAATAAGGTCGAGAAGAAACCCGCTTATCGTCTCTCATACTTAACGAAGATATGATTCTCGTCAGTAAATTTTTTTAGTATTTTGAAGTTTGTAAAAAAAGAGATTTTTGTTTTAAATGCATATGCAAAAAGAGGAAAGAAATGTCAAGAGGAGACTATCTTATTTTTAAACCTAATATTATCATACTCCACATGATCTCTAGGAAGGGATAAAGTGCTAAAATGAGGAATAAAATGAGATTGTGACGATACCGAATGGAGACGTCTTTGAAATCATGCAAGCAATAGGAAAACTCTACCAAAGGCTGCTCCGCGCGAGTAATCAAAGAATTAATCTCCAAGCATTCAACATTGCAAAAGTTGCATCAATATCCTATCATAAAATCCTAGCTAAAAATGGCAACAAAAGCAATTACCAAGCGTAGAAATAATAGAAAATTCTAATAAAATTCTAAAGAAAAGTCCTAAAGAATTATAAAAATATGCTATTATTTTTGTATATCATTTTTATCATGTAAATAAAATTCACACAAACCTAGACAATTAACAAAATTAGTTGAAAGGAAAATACTAAAAGAATAAATCCAGGGGGTTTAATCTGGAAACAGGAGATATAGTAAGCAAACCAACTCTAAGCCCAACTCGGAACTGGTCCACAAACAGTTTTTTATTTGTAATATCAATCAGGCTTTAGAAAAAAAAGTGTACGTGGGCCTAAGAGAAAAGCCCGTTATTGTTTAGCATTTATTCCATTATACAAAAAAATACAAAAAAAAATTGAAGCAAAATGGAAACAGGGTTGACCGTTCAATATTTGGGAAATTAGGGTTCAGTAGCGGCGCCGCCCTCTTCGTCGTCTCCGATCGTTCCGTCATCGTGTACAACCATCTCCCGTCCTCCACTGATGAAGCTCTGATCTCCTATTCCATCAACCTCCCTATGTGATTCCGTCTCTTTCACGCGTTCACTCTCGATGATTCGCAACCTCCATATTTCTGTTCACTCACAGGTTTCGTTCAATCTTCAACTTGTGATGCATTCACAATTCTGTTCCAAAGCGCTCACTGAAGGAAAGCGGAAAGGACAACAAGAAAATCAAAGAACCGTGTGCGGTGCTTACCCACTGAAAATCGACCGACGTATATTCGATTCGGGACTCAGGTACGTATTTCCAATTCGAGTAATTCTGTCAATTTCTGATTCGAGCGGTTCTATCAATTTCCGATTCATCTTCTTATTTCTGTGTTGATGCGTATCTGTTGTTGTTTATTGAATCGATTGTGATGTATGAAGTTGTTCATTATTGAATTTGCAGGTGAGGAATCGATGATGATGGGTGAAGTTGTTGCTGCAGTAGCGTGAATCAAGAGGCGATGATGATGATGATGAAGACCGTAGAGAAAGATGAAGGTCGTTGGTGATGTTTAAAGCGATGAAGCAAGGTGATGAAGATTTCAGAAGGGAGCGACCTTTCTTGAATGAGGGTAGTGAAGCTGATAATTATGCAGTTTTAGAGAGAACCAGAAGGTGAGTTTTCTGATTTTTTTTGTAGTTTTTTCTGGTTGAAGAACCGTCTATGAATCTGAATCCTTTTTCTGTTTTATACTTCTGCCAGTATGTTAGGTTGCAGTTAGTATGGTTAGAAGTTAGCTGGAGTTTAGTTACGAACTGCAAATTTGTTGGTTCTGTTAGAAAACAGTTAGAATATTATGTTATGTTTTCTGTTAGGGAATGCAGTTAAATTCAGTTGGGCACTTGGGTGAGCTGAAAAATTGGTTGTTGAGTTGGTCACAAAAATTATGTCAGTTAGGAAGGTTAAGAAGTTATATGTTGTTTTTTTTTTACTCAGCTTAGAAGTTGGTTGGGCATAGGTCAGTTAGAGGAGTATGATACATTTTGTTTTGCCATTTCCACTCTCTGTTATAGTTGGTTAGAAGGAGATTGTTATACAGAGCTGTCAATTCTGGTTTTCTGATGCAGGGCCGCGGTTATGCATTAAACTAAACAGGGTATCAATTTTATTTGGTGAACTATTTTTGTATGAACTGATTTTTGAATTGTTTTAAGTTGCTGAGATATTCTCATCAGTTAGCAGTTTGGATTGGTTTTGTGATGCTAATTTCTGAACTGAATTTCCAATTGTGCAGGGCTGATCATTGTTAGAAATTCTATTTGGTTCTTGGAGCTTGGGGAAAACTTTTGAAGGGAGCAATAGAAGGTTAAATCATGAAGATGAAACAAGGCAGCTCGAAGACTTGAAGAATATGTTTAGGATTAGGCTTGGAACCAAAATTTTTGTGTAATTATTCCTTGATAATTTTGTAATGGTTTTTTTTTGGTAATCTAAATGGTGATGAATTTTGGCTATTGGAATTATTTTAATCAAGAGTTTATGTTCAAGTTTTGAATCAAAAAGCTATTAGCAGAAAGAGGTTTACGGGGGTTTGGTTCAAACTTGGATTTTGAATGAATATTGAAAATTGCATGAAGAATATTATTAGGATTTTTAACTTGTAATTTTATCTCAAAAATATATGCTCCTTATGTATCTCAATAGCCGAAAGCAACATAAGGTGAAGGCATGTTTCCATTTTTCAATGTGCCTTTGTGAATGTAACGAGACAATCCCTTGGGATAGACTTTCAAATTGCAATAAACTTTGAATCAAAGGTGCACTTGAATGAACCATGGTGGTTTTTGAAATCTGCAACTTGTATTCTATTGTACCCCAAAAATTTCCCTCTCATATTTCTCAAGATATTGCAAGAAAAATCTCCAAGTGGCCCAAGGTTGCTCAAGAATTGGTCAGACAAGTCATCTCCTAAAGCAGTCAACCTCAAATTAGGGTTTTGTGTTGCATCAAGATCTTTGATTCCAAATGACCTCAAGTGCTCCCTAATGTCCTAATAAGTTCTCAAGATCATCCATGTCAAATTTCAAGCCTTGCAGAGGAAGTTTGCCTAGTCAATTGCTCAAAGGTCTAAAAATCGATTGTGCTAGGGCAAAAGTCAACTGTGACCTATATACAGTAAAACTTCAAGATTTTTGGTCAACATTCTCACTTTGAATGATATTTCATCATTTGATCAAGGGTTGATCATGATTCATAAAGGATTGCTCAAAAATCATCAAGACTCAAAAGTTGCTAAATTAGGGTTTTGTAGGAAAAGTCAACCCAACTTTGACCAAGCATAACTTTCTCATACTTTATTAGAAATGTCCCATCCAAAGCTCATTTTGAAGAGTATTCAATTTCCTACAATCCATATTCATATCCCAAGATCGAAAAATGCACTCACAAGAAGTTATAAATTTGGACATTATAGGTCATTTTTGAAAGTCCACAAAACACCTTTTTTTCCCAAAGCTTATAACTTTAGAATGATATATTAAAATAATATGAGACCAAAAGGGTTGGTTAGAGGACATATCAAGCGTTATAAAAAGTCCAAGAACACCTCCAAAAGTTCATAATTGAAGAAGTTATGCATTGTTGAAGTTGGACATTTTTGCAAAATTGTCAAATGTTAACTATCCCCAAAACTTCAAATTTTGTCAAATGAGCCCATTCTTTTCCACTTGATTTGAGCTTGCATCATTGTCCATATGTCCTAGCTTCAGATATGAGCACATATCTATTTTTTATTATTTTATTTGATTTTTTATTGAATTTATTCATTTTAAATCAAATTAAATCATATAAAATCCCAAACTTTGATTACCTAAGATTTTTTGGCTGTTCCGGGTCTTAATTATCATCATGATCATCATCAAACTCGAATCATACAATATCATGTGCAAAAAGATTGAAAATTGGCAAAATTATAAAGGTTTAAAGAAGGAATCAAATCAAATTCCAATGCATTGATTTAGAGAAATTCAGTCCAAATTTGTTACCCTAACACACTATACCATACATAAGCAAGCAAAAGGGACGCGAATAAGGGTTGGAGGCTGCAAGAAGAGACAAAACAAAGTTTGAAAAAAGTCACCAAAAGCTTGAATTCGAAACCATAGCTAGAGGAACTTTCAGAAGCTGAGACCTGTCCCAATCTCTTCCTGGGTGTTCACTCAACCTTCCTGGATCAAAAGCAAGCTTTCTCATACGTCCAAACGCGTTGTAAGTTCCTCGTTACCTAGCTATGTTCTTGAAATCATAACTCTCTATTCTTGCATTATTTGAACAAATCATTGACATATTTGTGATCCTCATAACATTTCCAAGCTTTTGGCATTATTTAATTTTGTTTATCTGACCATTACTGCAAAACACCATAGCTAGGGTTCTTGGAGCTTTTTTTGGCGTTTTTATTTCAGGGATAATTGGCCACCAAGAAGTGCATGGTTAGAACCGGGAGGTTGAGACGAGCATGACCATGCCCTTGAAAGGCATTTTTGTGGCTCGTAGCAAGTTTTGGAGATGGCCTGGCTTATAGCTACGGACTTCTGTCCGTTGGTATAGGTTTGAATTGTTTTGGCCACAGACATGAGGATGAAGATGATCCGTGGCGCCCCATCGTTGGCCCAATCAAATCATGCGCGCATATTTTTTTGTTCTGACCAATAATTATTGTTTTGTTTTATCATATTTTCTTTGTATTATATTAACAAACAAGGACAAGCAGCGTAGTGGCAAGGGGCACATTCAATGATCATAAGGACCTGAGTTCGAATCCTAGTTCCCCTAATTTCCCAATGTTTTTTTTCTTCAGGTATTCCAACGCGCATGAGAAGCGTGTAGCCCACCATACACCATCAAGCATCCAATGGCCAGATGGCCAAAGGTCAAATCTGGTGGCCAAGATCTGATAGTCCACATGGAGCCAAGTCAGCGTGTGCACACCAAATCTGCAAAGTCAAACAAGGCCAGCGTGTTTTGGGCTTCAGATTGCTTCTCAAACCACCAAAATCAGGCCCATACCCCCTTTCTCTCATATTATTTTGTTTATTTATTTTATTTTATTAATTGCCTAATTATTTTTATTAAATTCTAACCAATCATAAAAATTATTTTTCTCCTAAAACAAAATCACAAAAATATTTTTTATATTTAATTAGACTTCAAATTTTTATTTTTATTAATACTAATTAAATTAATTTAGGTTTAATTAGAATAACTTTAACATATTTTTGTAAATAATTAAAACTAACTAGACATAATTAGGTTTTAATTACTAACTTAATTATTTTATTTTCTTTCTTTAAATAACAAAAACCCAAAAATAATTTATTTTTATTAATTAATTAATTTATTTAATCTAGTAATTAATTTAGATTTATCTTTTTCTTAAAATAAAAAACCAAAGAAAGATGTTTTCCAAAAAGGGTCAAAACCCTAATCTTGCACTCGATTTAATTTCCCGCACGCGATTTATTTTCATTTATACCATAATGTACTTGCTCCCGATTTGTAATAGTTAATAGGACCTTTTATTATTTTTTATCGCTTTATTTATTTTTAAAGGGTTTGTCTTTGGCGATGTAAATACCCGACGCCTTGTAATTTAAATTCCGCAAATTATAACTGTTAGATGTTTGATAATAGGATGGCATGACAAGACTGAATGTTTTAACCTAAAATCAACTTAGATCACCTTTAACATGTAAAAAGACAAAAATAACTGAAAACGACACACTCGCACATGCGCACTCTTAGCGTACACCCCACTTGGTTGCCTTCGTACATGGTCATTGAGTATAAGTCGTTTTAGAGGTCGTCCTCTTGTCTAAAAGATCACAGTCGCCTCGAAATGGTTATCTCGGATATTTTTGCCTCAAACAAATGATCTAAGACATTAGGGTTACCGCTAAGGCGTCCTAACATTGCTCTAGTGACCGCAAGTCCCGCATTCGAATTGACCCTTAAACTCCAACGACGGTGCTACCTACTCATTAATAGTGGGATAGCATTGTCTAAAGGAAAATAGCATAGAACGATTCCTTTTTCGAGTAGGTAGATAGTTCTTAGATACTTGCTCTTTCAAAAAACAAAAAAAAACTTTTCAGACTTACACTTTTCGAACAAAGTTTTCAAAAACACTTCATACACTCTTGAGGACAGAAGCAAGAGTTAAATCGAAGTTTTCAAACAAACTTTTTTCAAACCCACAAGCACAAAGAAAGCAATTTTTGAAAACAATTGAGCAAGTACCTAAGAGCCCGTGGATAACCACGGATAGAAAGGGTGCTAACACCTTCCCTTTCTATAATCTACCCCCCGAACCCGAGAAATATCTCGAAAAAGGAATTTTTCTGTGCTTTTTTCCTTTCCTTGTTGGATAAAATAAAAGTCGGTGGCGACTCTTGCTTACCGCGACATTTTGCAAACACAAACGCAAAACGCAAACTGTTGTACCCCAAAATTTGCCCTCCCATATTCTTCAAGAAATTGCCAAGTCAAGTCACAAAAGTCCCCAAGGGTTATGCAGTGCAACTGTCTCCTATACAGTCAAAACTAGGGTTTGTGTTCTGATCAAAGAAAGGAAGTTTTCAAGGGCCCAATCAAGTCTCATATGCCTACAAATGTGGTCAAACATCCTCATATCAAGTTTCAAGGCATTCAGCTCAAAATTGCACAGTCAAAACCCTAGATTGCACTACAGTCAACTGTAGGGGCAAAATGGTCATTTGGCAGTCAAAAGTTCAAATTTTTGGTCAACATATCATTTTGAAGCCACAAACATCATTTGATCAATGCTTGATCATGATTCTCAAAATTTGGCTCAGAAATCATCAAAGATGCAAAAGTTACTATATTTGGACAACTAAAAAAGTCAACTGAAATTGACCAGGGCATAACTTTCACATGGATTATCAGAAAAATTCCATCCAAAGCTCATTTTGAAGAGAAAGACATTTCCTACAACTCATCTTCATAATTCAAGTCCAATAAATGCCCTCACAAAAAGTTATCAATTTCAACATTATAGGTCATTTTCAAAAGTCAACAAAAAGGGACTTTAAGTCAAAGGCCATAACTTGAGATTGGTAAATCAATATGACATGGGACCAAAGGCATTGGTTAAAGGACTCAAAGACCTTTCCAAAATGTCCAAGAACATGTGAAAAGCTTAAAAATTGAGCAAGTTATGCCTTGTGGAAGTTGGGAAATTTTTGGGAATTTTGAAAAGTCAACATTGATGCAAATGATCCAAAAATGCTAATGGGCCCATTTTTCTTCCAAGTTTCTTCATGCCAAGCCTATGCACGACCATTAAGCCCAAGGGGAAGTATTTTCTCATTTTTTAATTATTTATTTGAATTTATATTAATATTAATTCATTTAGATCATTTAAATATGTAGAAAATATAAACTTGACCTAAAAAAAATCTTTTTGTGCACATTCTACTCTCAATATCTCGTGCTTAGCCAATTATGGAAGGATTTGGTTTGATTTGAGCTGATTGAACAAAATTTCACATGGAAAAGATTTGAAAAAATCTTAAGAAAATCAAAGATTGAAAACAATGAATGCCTTGGATATTATCCAATTTTGTTGACCTAAAAGCTTCACTATATGATCAGAATCACAACCCTAAAGCAATGACACAAGAAGCTGCGCCCCAAAAGCCATTGCAACATTGAAAATTTTCCATAAAAACACAAAACTGATTTCAAGGTTACAGGTGAATTCAAGGCTCCAAACTTGGTTCAATAGCTTCCTTGACAAACTCTGAACGTGTGCCAATCCCTAACATCAACCAAAACGCAAAGAAGTGGTATCTATAACTCAAACTGTAAAGCAAAACTTTTGAAATCGCATATCATAATTCATACATCTTTTTGCCTTTTTGTTTATGGATTCTTGTTCAGCATGAAGTTTCCAAGCTAACCATTGTGTTTGATTGTATTTTTGCTGACCATACGCGATTTTGCCATATCCATATTCTAGGGTTTGCAGGTTTTTAAAATTGGGGTTTCCCAAACCAAGTGAAATTAGGACTCAGGGCCATGACCATTGCAATCAGCATACTCCAACGAATAAGAAGCCATCGTCGCGATCAATTTATATGCACTATAGCGCTAATCGCTATTTTTCCAAAGGCAGCCTAACACCACACTTGGAAAACCGTGGCCTTCGTTTTTTATGTTTCAGGGAATGGGGACGATGATACCGTGTCAAGCGAGGATTGGTTGATTCAAAAGCTCGCGCCAAAATTCCACTAATGCGTTATTTTCTCTTTTTAATATTCGTTTGTATATTATATATCAGATTGATTAAGTGGCTCAGCTGGCAAGTTATCAACGCGTTGATGTCCAAGACCTGGGTTCGAACCCCAGGTCTGTGTAAATTATCAATAATATTTTTCAATACAAAATCTTATGCAGCGCTAACGTCCAGGGCATACCATACACCTCAAAGCCTGATCGTCCACGCGTCCCACCAATCCACACCAAAGGCTTAGATTCAAGGAACACCTTGCGCCTGGTCAAATGCATCACACATGATCCAGAAAGGTCAACGAACTCAAAGATAAATGGGCCAGACTACTAGGCCTTACCTCCAATTTTGGGGCTACCCCCCCCCCCTGGTTTGCCTTCACTACTTTTATTTATTTATTTTTTATTCTTGTTTTAATTGTTATGTTTATTTTAATTATTATTTTATTTAATTAATTATTTTTTTAACAAAATACAAAACATCATAAAAATCAGAAAAAGGCAAAAAATATAATATTTATTTATTTTAATTATTTTTATAATTAAATTTTGCATGTAAATATAATTAGGATTAAATTAGGTCAAAAATTCAATATTTTCATAATAAACTTAAAAAACATTAGAATTAGGGTTTGACGCTTCATTTTAATTTTAATTAATTATTCTTTCATTAAATCTTAAAAAACACAAAAATACCAAAAACATTTAATTCTAATTAATTAATTCTTATTAACTTTAATTTCTTATGAAAGGGTCCAACACCCATACTTTTAATTATTAATTTCGCGCATTTTACTTTGTCGCTTATTATAATTATGTACATGTCCCCAAGCCTTGTAACAATTTTATTTCTCGCACTTTTATTCGCTTTATTTATTTTTTTTAGTCAAATCGGGTCCGGTTTAATTTTGGCGATGTGGACCCGCGCCTTTGTAATAGCCTTAGATTTATTTTTCCGCAAACTTTATAACTGTTAAAAGCATGCAAGAATGAATGTCTTAATTAAAATCAAGCGTAGAACATAAATAAACATGACAAGACAAATATCTGAAAACGACACACGAATCGCACACACCACCCCTAGGGTACGCCTCACTGTTGCCTTTCGAAAGGTGATCGTCGAGTAGAGGATGTCTTAGTAAGTCCTCATGATCCGGGAACCTGGCATGAGGGTAGCTTCTAAGGTGTCTTCCCATTGCTCTGGTGATCACCACGTCCCTAAAACTCGAATTGACCCGAACACCTCCAACGGTGGTGCTACCTACCTCTCAATGGTGGGATGGCATTACTTTTAAGGACTCTTACACAGACGAATTCCTTAGGGTAGGTAGGTTCTCAAGGATACTTGCTCTAATCTCAAAACAAACAAAATCTTTTCACACCGACACTTTTCAAAAGCTTTCAAAGCAAATTTTTCAAACACTCTGACGTACGAGTCGAACTGAAATTTTTTCAAAGAAACTTTTTTAAACCCACATTGAAAAGCAAGCAAACAATTTTGAAAACACATTGAGCAAGTATCTAAGAGCCCATGGATAACCATGGATAGAAAGGGTGCTAACACCTTCCCTTTCTATAACCTACCTCCCGAACCGAGAGCAATCTCTATAAGGAATTTTTCTGTGCTTTTGTCCTTTCCATTTGGAGAAAATAAAAGACGGTGGCGACTCTTGCTTCCGCGACATTTCGCGAACCAGCGTTAAACAGTCAGTTCCAGATCCACCGATCACAGAACTGGCGACTCTGCTGGGGATATCTTTATAAAGTGAGGTGTACCTTAGGGCTAGCTTATAACTATGTTTTCAATTGTTTTCCTTGTGTGCTTTAAATTGTGGGTTTGCTTGGGAGTTCTATAGATCCTAACCCGGATCTGGGGGATACCTTTCTTAGAAAGTAGCAACAAGGCTGTGAGGGAACTGTGCGGGGTATACCGACATGGTTGAAACAGTATGCTACGTTGATGTGGCACTTTGGTGTGTACCGGTAACCCTTGAGTTCAGTCAAGGAGAGTACGGGGCCTCCGCGTGGTGTCATGAAGCATCAACAGACCTTAGGAACCTTAATTGAACTATCTTGGCCTCTTTAGGGTAGTGAGATAACTGACTTTGGTGCAGTCCGAGGTTGGTTGATACTCGATACTACGCTCAATTGAGGGTTGCTTTCCTGGAATATTTCGGTCGCCAGTTCAGTGGCTAAATCGAAACGATGAACAATGAAAGCAATCCCGTGATATTGGGAACCTTAGAACCCGGTTACTTTGATTAGGACAGGTTGAACCCACCAACTTCAAGAGGGTACTACCCAGACCCCATGCTGGCCTTAAACCTTAAGGGCTTGTCTTGTGTGCCTTGTGTGCCTTACATGTTTGTCTTTGTAAATATCTGTGGTGTGTTTAATCATAGCATCATGACATCATCCAGCATCATATGCATTGACTAACCATTTCAGGGGTTCGGATTTTCATCTTTGTTCTTGTTTTGTAGGACATGGAAACTGCTCGTAGAAAGACAATTCAGGTCAATCTTGTAAGGATCCCTCCTCAGCTTAAGGAGCTTATATCCAGGATTCCTGAGAACTCTTCATTCAGTGAAAGGCATGGAAGCCTCATCAGCTTGGTCAACACCAACGTTGAGGAAGATATGATAAAGGTCTTGTTCCAATTCTTTGACCCTCTGCATCACTGCTTTACCTTCTTGGACTATCAGTTGGTACCTACATTGGAGGAGTTCTCCCGGCTCCTGAAGATCCCTATCCTTGATCAGCTACCCTTCAACGGTACAGAAAAGGAACCTAAGCTGGAAGAGATTGCTAAAGCCTTGCACCTACAGTCATCTGACCTCAAGGGACATTGGGAAGTCAGAAGTGGTATCAAAGGGTTCTTAGCCAGGTTTCTGTTTGAAAAGGCCTTTGAATGTTGGAACTCCCTTGACTTGCAAGCTTTTGAAGAAGTGGTAGCCCTCCTTGTCTATGGTTTGGTATTGTTTCCTAACCCAGATCAGCTCATTGATATCAGTGCTGTCCAGATCTTTATGTCCAGGAATCCCATACCTACGTTGCTGAGGGACATCCTTCACTCATGTTACACTCGAACCATGAGAAAAAGAGGTGTCCTTATGTGTTGCACTCCTCTCCTGGGAAGGTGGTTTATTTCGCACCTTCCCCAATCAGTCCTGAAGAATGAGCGGGGTTTGAGATGGTCACAACGGTTGATGACTCTTACACATGTAGATATACATTGGTGTCCTAGGTCCAGAGAAGATGTCACCATCATTGATCGTTGTGGGGAGTACCCTAATGTTCCTTTACTTGGAATCAGAGGAGGTATTACTTATAGCCCATGCCTGGCTTGGAGACAGTTTGGTTATGCTCGGAGAGACGGTCCTCATGACATGCTAATTCCCGACATAGTTTTTGACTTCGACAGTGATACTCAAGGACTTCGTCAGAGATTTATCAGAGCCTGGAGGATGCCTAGTAGGATAGACAGCAAGACACTGGGGCATAGGAACTCCATCCCTTTGGAGCCTTATCTCAAGTGGGTACGCGCCCGCTCCCAGAAGTTAGTGATGCCTTATCCTCACATGCTTCCAGTAATCAAAGAAACAGTCTTGGAAGGGGAAGTGTCTCATGTTATTCAGCACCCTGATATGCCCACATCCTGGGAAGAGATGCAAAAGAGCTGGATCCAGCTTAAGGAAGAGCGGAATTCTCTTGAGACTAGTCTGCATGCCAGTGAAAAGAAGGTCCTGGAGCTCACCCGCCTGTTGCATGAGGAGAGGAACCTCAACACCTACATAGCTCCGAAGAGGATGCGCAGTGTATTTTGGGATTGATTTGATTTTTGTACTTTTTGCCCATGAGGCCTTGATGTATTAAACAATGATTTCTTTAATGATAACGTGTGTTCCTTTTTGTCTACAACAAATTTGAACTTTCGAACCCTTGAATGCATTGCATACGCATTTCATACATCATGTGCATAGCAGGTTTTTCCCTTTTCAGGTTGCTCACAGTTCTTCGCTGTTTATTTCAGCATCATGAATCCCGGATCTGAATCAACCGAGACATCAATCAAGGCTCTCCAGGCGCAGAATGCGCAGTTTCAAGAACTAATCAAGGGGCTGGCTAAAGGCCAAGAAGAACTGAAGGCTATGCTCCTGAAGAAGGAGAAGAAGAAGAAGAAGAAGAGAAGAACTATTCTGTTCAACTCGGGCCGAAGGTTTGGTAATACTCTACAGCATGAAGAGGCTGGTTCTTCTGTTGGCAAGAGTCCTTCTCAGGCAGAAGTAAAGGTTCCTACTCCAGAAGTCTCCGACAACGAGACATATTTTGATGAAGAGCAGTACCCTCCTTCAGATGACAGGTACAAACAACTGGAGGACAGGTTGAAGGCTATGGAGGTGCAACAGGCACCTGGGCTGGACTTCGGAGATCTGGGTTTGTCGACTGGTGTGATTATCCCGCATAAGTTCAAAGCACCATCCTTCTCGAAGTATGACGGGGCGTCTTGTCCCAAGCTGCACTTAAGGTCCTATGTTCGGAAAATTCAGCCGTACTCTGCGGATAAGAATCTATGGATCCACTTCTTCCAGGAGAGTCTTTCAGGGACTCATCTCGAATGGTTCTATCAGCTGAATGGGACCAAAGTTCGTAACTGGGAGGAGCTGGCTACTGCTTTCTACAAGCAGTATCAGTATAATGCCGACCTTGCCCCCACACGTACCCAACTCCAGGGTATGGCGTTAGGTGCAAGCGAAGGTTTTAAGGAGTACGCTCAGAAGTGGAGAGACCTGGCTGGCAGGGTGCAGCCACCATTGACTGATCGGGAGCTGGTTGACATGTTCTTGGGGACCCTATCTGGGCCGTTTTTCAACCATCTCATTGGGAATTCTTCTGCTGGTTTCACTGATTTAATCTTGACTGGAGAGAGGATTGAAGCTGGGTTAAAATCTGGAAAAATTCCGAAGGGTGCATCATCCAGTGCTGAGAAAAAACCCTTCAAGAAGGAGTCTAGCGCCGTATATGGTTCCAGGAGATCAGAGAGAAATGAACACCGCCAATCTGTCAGTGCGGTAATGATTGCTAAGCCTGCTGCCGCTCCTCGGCCAAACAATACTCAGAAGGTGGAAAGACCCCGGAGAGAATTCTCCCGTTTAAACATGACCTTGTCGCAGATCCTGCCACAGTTGCTCTCAACTAATTTAGTGACTGTCAGGGAGGCGCCGAAGTTTCCAAATACTGCGTCCCCCAAGTACAACCCGAATGCTCGTTGTGCTTACCATTCAGAAAGCCCGGGGCACTCTACCGATGACTGTTGGGCACTAAAGAACAAGCTGCAGGATCTCATTGACGCTAAGGAGGTACAGTTTGAGGCATCTGACAAGCCTAATGTGGTGACAGCTCCCTTGCATGTTCATGGAGTTAATGCTATTGGGGAGGAAGAGGAAGTTGATGAAGCTGAGTTTAATAGCTGGATTTACCCGGCAGCTGACGGTGGACTTAACAATTGGAGCGCGAAGGACAATCTCCCTGTTTCTTTTGTTACTAAGTAATGAATTCCTATGTTTTGTTATGTTGTAATAAACAATGATAAACTCTATGGCCCGGTGTCTTACCCGAGGCACTGTGGTTCTATTTGTGAGGGCATACAAACTGTCATTTCATATATCATGAATGAAAATCTTGGACGTACTTTTCGCATTGCAAATATTGTGTTCCTTTTCTGTCTTTCTTTTCCTTTACATAATTATCAAAACAGCTGTATTTACACACACACTCACTCATACAGGTTCCGATCCACTCTGGATCTCACTGATAACAACTCTGCTACTGCCAATTTTGACTTCGAAAATCCGATCAACTTAGCCGAAGACGAAGGTGAAGATGATTGCGAAGTGCCTGGCGAGCTCGCAAGATTGTTGCTTCAGGAAGAGAGGGCAATTCAACCCCATGAAGAGCCAGTGGAAACCATAAACCTGGGTACTGAGGCAGACAGAAAAGAGGTAAAGATTGGTGCCAACCTAGAGCTCAGCGTGAAGCAACGGTTAACCAAGATGTTACATGACTATATGGATATCTTTGCCTGGTCCTACGAAGACATGCCAGGGTTGGATACCGATATTGTGGTCCATCATTTGCCGACTAAGGAGGACTGCCCTCCAGTCAAGCAAAAGGTCCGTCGGATGCGTCCAGAGATGTCTGAGAAGATTAAAGCCGAAGTCATGAAACAGTTTGATGCCGGGTTTCTTGCAGTGACTTCTTACCCTCAGTGGGTTGCTAATGTGGTGCCGGTACCTAAAAAGGATGGAAAGGTCAGAATGTGTGTTGATTACAGGGATCTGAACAGGGCTAGCCCCAAAGATGACTTCCCCTTACCTCACATTGATGTCCTTGTTGATAATACAGCTCAGCACAAAGTATTCTCTTTCATGGATGGTTTTTCAGGTTACAATCAGATCAAGATGGCACCTGAAGACATGGAAAAGACTACATTTGTTACTCAGTGGGGCACCTTCTGTTACAAGGTCATGCCGTTCGGATTGAAGAATGCTGGGGCAACCTACCAACGTGCCATGGTTGCCTTGTTTCATGACATGATCCATCACGAGATCGAAGTGTATGTGGACGACATGATCGCTAGGTCCCAGACTGAGGAAGAGCACCTAGATCATCTGCAGAAGTTGTTTGACCGGTTGAAACTATACAAGCTGAGATTGAACCCGAACAAGTGCACCTTCGGGGTAAGATCGGGAAAGTTACTAGGCTTCGTGGTCAGTGATAAAGGTATTCAAGTGGACCCTGCTAAGGTCAAAGCTATTCAAGAGATGCCAATTCCTAAGACAGAGAAGGAAGTCAGAGGCTTCTTAGGACGCCTGAATTACATCGCTCGATTCATCTCACATCTGACTGCTACCTGTGAGCCAATCTTCAAGCTACTGAAGAAAGATCAGGTAGTACGTTTGAACGATGAATGTCAGGCTGCCTTCGACAGAATCAAAGAGTATCTCCAAGAACCACCTATCCTTATGCCTCCGGTTGAAGGGAGACCTCTGATACTATACCTGACAGTGCTGGACAACTCAATGGGGTGTGTGCTGGGGCAGCATGACGAGTCTGGCCGAAAAGAGCATGCCATTTATTACCTTAGCAAAAAGTTTACCGACTGTGAGACCCGATACTCACTGCTTGAGAAAACTTGCTGCGCTTTGGTATGGGCTGCTCGCCGGCTGAGACAGTATATGATGACTCACACTACCTTGTTGATCTCAAAGATGGATCCGATAAAATATATATTCGAAAAGCCTGCTCTGTCTGGGAGAATTGCAAGATGGCAAATGATCTTGACGGAATACGACATTCAGTACACAACCCAGAAAGCCATCAAGGGGAGTGTATTGGCAGACCACTTAGCTCATTAAGCTGTAGATGACTACCAATCAATGAACTTCGAGTTTCCGGATGAAAGCATCATGATTGTAACTGATTGTGAAGTACCTGGACCGGATGAAGGACCTGAACCAGGATCCCGATGGTCTATGCACTTTGACGGAGCTTCCAATGCTTTGGGAAATGGTATCGGCGCCATCATCATATCTCCTCAAGGTACTCATACTCCACTCACTGCCCGGCTATGTTTCAACTGTACCAACAACATGGCGGAGTATGAGGCGTGTATCATGGGTCTTCAAGCTGCGATCGACCTAAGGATCAAATTTCTAAGTGTCTTCGGAGATTCCGCTCTTGTGATCAATCAGATCAAAGGAGAGTGGGATACGAAACATCCAAACCTGATTCCTTACAGAGAATGTGTGTTGACCCTGATTCCCCACTTCACAGAGATAACCTTTGAGCACTTTCCAAGAGAAGAGAATCAGTTAGCGGACGCGTTAGCTACAATGTCTTCAATGTTCAAGGTCAAATGGGATAATGAGGCTCCCTGGATCATCATCTGGAAACTGGACGAACCGGCATACTGTTGTGATCTCGAAACTGAATTGGTAACTGAGAAGCCTTGGTACCACGAAGTGAAGAGATATCTGGAAGCTCAGGAATACCCTGAAGGCGCCTCTGTCAACGATAAGAAATTCCTGAGGAGGTTCGCAGCCAAGTTCTTCCTAAGCAACGGCATCTTGTACAAGCGAAACCATGATTCAACCTTACTGCGTTGTGTGGATAAAACTGAAGCAGAACGAATCATGGAAGAGCTACATGAAGGGACCTTTGGTACGCATTCCAGTGGACATACTATGGCTAAGAAAATCCTACGGGCAGGATATTACTGGTCCACAATGGAAGCTGACTGTTACCAACACTCCAGGACATGTCATAAGTGCCAGATTTACGCAGACAAGGTGCATGTTCCTCCGGTTCCCCTGAATGTTCTGACTGCGCCTTGGCTGTTTGCAATGTGGGGTATAGATATGATTGGCGAGATCAGACCTACGGCATCCAATGGACATCGCTTCATCCTAGTGGCGATTGACTATTTTACGAAGTGGGTTGAAGCAGCATCCTATGCTACAGTAACCAAGACTGTTGTGGCACGGTTCATTCGGCACAACCTGATCTGTCGATACGGCGTCCCTGAGCGAATTATTACAGACAACGGTACCAATCTGAACAATAAAATGATCGCTGAGCTCTGCGAACAGTTCAAGATACAGCACCACAATTCTTCTCCTTACAGACCGAAGATGAATGGGGCTGTAGAAGCAGCTAACAAAAACATCAAGAAGATCGTGCAGAAAATGACAGTAACTTACAAAGATTGGCACGAGATGTTACCGTTCGCTCTGCATGGGTACCGTACCTCAGCCAGGACGTCAACCGGGGCAACTCCTTTCTCTCTGGTTTATGGCATGGAGGCAGTCTTGCCGATTGAAGTACAAATTCCCTCTCTCCGGATAATGAAGGATGCAAATCTGAACGAAGATGATTGGATCCAGACACGACTTGACCAACTTAACCTCATTGACGAGAAGAGACTTGCTGCTATCTGTCATGGTCAGACATATCAAAAACGAATGATCAGGGCATTTAACAAAAAGGTCAGGCCGCAGGAATATCAAGTTGGGGATCTGGTTATCAAAAGAATTATCCTTCCTCAGAGTGATCCAAGGGGCAAATGGACTCCTACGTACGAAGGGCCATTTGTGGTTAAGCACGTGTTCTCAGGAGGAGCAATGATATTAACCAACATGGATGGTGACGACCTTCCTCACCCCGCCAATGCAGACATAGTTAAAAAATACTACGCATGAAAAAGACCCGCTAGGCTGACATGCCTAGGCAAAAATTAGGGCTTCCCGTCGAACCAAAAGGGTTCGGGCAAAATGAAGGGATGAAAATAAAAAAATCTGTACACCCGGCAAGTCGAAAACCTGAAAAGGCGGCTTGGGCAAAAATGGGTATCCCGGTGGACTGAAAACCCGAAAGGGCGGTCCAGGCAAAATTAGGGATAAAAGCGTAATACTATGTCTCATTGGATCACTTTGCATCCAGAATCCGGTATCTGCATCAAGCTCAAACGGCATCGATCAGTCAGCTTCACCCTCAACCAAGGTCATCAAGTGATGAGACGCTCGGAGTTATAAAGGCAATAGCAGAGTTGAAACCCAGTGGATCATTCATCTTTCACACAGCTGTTTTATTTTCTTTTGTACAAAACTTGTATAAACTCTTTTGATCGGCGGCGTACCTCTTACTAGGACGTCAGCCTCTTGTACACAAAACGCCTATTCAGGCCATTCAAAAATCAATACAAATATACTTTTCAGTTAAACGTGCCAAGTGTTTTTCTTTTTTCTGTTTTGTTTTGCGAAGAACGTCCAAGGTTCAATTTGTGATATATGCATTGACAATAATTTGCTAACTCATAAATATTTGCATACGAAACAAAGGAATTCATTGCAGGTGACATTAGAAACAGGGGCAATAAAAGAGTTGTTTGAGCAGTCTAATTGTTCTATCCTCCAAGGTACCAAGATAGGTTCAGCTAAAGAACACGGCCAAGTGTATCTTAATTCCCCAGAGAGTGTTTCAGCAAGTCAATACATTCTTCTCCAAGCAAATCATCAAATATCAAGGAAATTGAGTATCCTCCAGCCGATCTCAAACATTCCCCAGCAGCAATACATATATTCTTGACAAGTATCCCCGGCAGTCTTGGTCTAAAGATTGTTCCCCGGCGGTATATCAACATTCAAAGGAATCCCTTCCTCAGCATATCAAAACTCCCCAGAAGAGTCCAATCCAGTTTCCCCAGGAAGTTGGAATTCATATCTCCCCAAGCAGTAAGCTTATCCCCAGTAAATTCTGGAAGCTTATCCTCACAGGGCACGAACGCGTCGTCCGGCTTGATTCAAAGAGTTATTTCCTTAACAGGATATAACTGGGTTATCCTCAGCCAAAAGCCATGGAAAGAGCGTCGTCGACAAAGTCTTCTTGCCCCAGCGAAGTCCGTCAACACTTCATACAACAACGGTATCCTCAGCAAGTCATTCTCAAGAATTCAAGCAAAGCATCTCTATCCCCACAGAGTACCGCTTCCCAGCATGATCGCTAGAGTATCTTTTCTCCCGCAGAATCTCCCATTCGCCAAGTTTATTCCGCAACGGAGTTATCTTCTCCTACCGGTATTCTTGCAGTTATCATCCCTAGCGGAAGCAAAATCTATTCTTCAACGTCAGCCCAGGATACAACTTCCCGGCACCCGTCAAGGATTCACTTTCCTAAGCGAAAACATACATAAAACTTCACATACATCATCATAGCATGCATAACGCACTGCATCGTACAAGTCTCCTTTATGTTGAGAACATCATTGCTTGATCCATATCATGCATTGCATATGACTGACTTTTACCTTTCAGGAAAGATGCAGTTTAAAGTCTCAATCACATTTCAAGACCTAGACCGGTTCAGCTAAATCGACCCTAAGATTTTCCTGATGCTTATCCAGTCAAAGGCCTTCTCTGGTTCAGTCAGATCGACCCTAAGATCTCCCTGATGCTTATCCAGTTGAAGATATTTCAAGACCTAGACCGGTTCAGTTAAATCGACCCTAAGATTTTCCTGATGCTTATCCAGTCAAAGGCCTTCTCCGGTTCAGTCAGATCGACCCTAAGATCTCCCTGATGCTTATCCAGTTGAAGATATTTCAAGACCTAGACCGGTTCAGTTAAATCGACCCTAAGATTTTCCTGATGCTTATCCAGTCAAAGGCCTTCTCTGGTTCAGTCAGATCGACCCTAAGATCTCCCTGATGCTTATCCAGTTGAGGATATTTCAAGACCTAGACCGGTTCAGTTAAATCGACCCTAAGATTTTCCTGATGCTTATCCAGTCAAAGGCCTTCTCTGGTTCAGTCAGATCGACCCTAAGATCTCCCTGATGCTTATCCAGTTGAAGATATTCCAAGACCTTGTCCGGTTCAGTCAAATCGACCCTAAGATTTTCCTGATGCTTATCCAGTCAAAGGCCTCCTCTGGTTCAGTCAGATCGACCCTAAGATCTCCCTGATTCTTATCCCAGTATCGACCATCCATGCTAAGGCAGTAACCATCCCTGGTTCATTCATCAGCGTTTGAAGCTCCAGACTCAGCTCCTGTAACCAGCCAGGACACATCTATACCAAGCATCTAAAATCAGCTCCTGCAACGTGTCAGGTACTCATTTTCTCTTTTGCAGGTATGCAGGCTCTCGCTAAGGAATCTCCTACGCGATCAACATCCAGATGGCATCTATAAGCCCATCATCCTATCCAGCAATCTCCAAATGGCATCTATAAGCCCATTCCCATCTCGCTGCTACTATGTGAGCGCAAATTTCTGGGCACTTTAGTGTTCAATCATCTTCTACCCTCGGATTACGAAAGGCACGTCTGCCAATCTGCATCTTCAGGTCTAAGAAGATTGAACAGGGGCAACTGTTGTACCCCAAAATTTGCCCTCCCATATTCTTCAAGAAATTGCCAAGTCAAGTCATAAAAGTCCCCAAGGGTTATGCAGTGCAACTGTCTCCTATACAGTCAAAACTAGGGTTTGTGTTCTGATCAAAGAAAGGAAGTTTTCAAGGGCCCAATCAAGTCTCATATGCCTACAAATGTGGTCAAACATCCTCATATCAAGTTTCAAGGCATTCAGCTCAAAATTGCACAGTCAAAACCCTAGATTGCACTACAGTCAACTGTAGGGGCAAAATGGTCATTTGGCAGTCAAAAGTTCAAATTTTTGGTCAACATATCATTTTGAAGCCAGAAACATCATTTGATCAATGCTTGATCATGATTCTCAAAATTTGGCTCAGAAATCATCAAAGATGCAAAAGTTACTATATTTGGACAGCTAAAAAAGTCAACTGAAATTGACCAGGGCATAACTTTCACATGGATTATCAGAAAAATTCCATCCAAAGCTCATTTTGAAGAGAAAGACATTTCCTACAACTCATCTTCATACTTCAAGTCCAATAAATGCCCTCACAAAAAGTTATCAATTTCAACATTATAGGTCATTTTCAAAAGTCAACAAAAAGGGACTTTAAGTCAAAGGCCATAACTTGAGATTGGTAAATCAAAATGACATGGGACCAAAGGAATTGGTTAAAGGACTCAAAGACATTTCCAAAATGTCCAAGAACATGTGAAAAGCTTAAAAATTGAGCAAGTTATGCCTTGTGGAAGTTGGGAAATTTTTGGGAATTTTGAAAAGTCAACATTGATGCAAATGATCCAAAAATGCTAATGGGCCCATTTTTCTTCCAAGTTTCTTCATGCCAAGCCTATGCACGACCATTAAGCCCAAGGGGAAGTATTTTCTCATTTTTTAATTATTTATTTGAATTTATATTAATATTAATTCATTTAGATCATTTAAATATGTAGAAAATATAAACTTGACCTAAAAAAAATCTTTTTGTGCACATTCTACTCTCAATATCTCGTGCTTAGCCAATTATGGAAGGATTTGGTTTGATTTGAGCTGATTGAACAAAATTGCACATGGAAAAGATTTGAAAAAATCTTAAGAAAATCAAAGATTGAAAACAATGAATGCCTTGGATATTATCCAATTTTGTTGACCTAAAAGCTTCACTATATGATCAGAATCACAACCCTAAAGCAATGACACAAGAAGCTGCGCCCCAAAAGCCATTGCAACATTGAAAATTTTCCATAAAAACACAAAACTGATTTCAAGGTTACAGGTGAATTCAAGGCTCCAAACTTGGTTCAATAGCTTCCTTGACAAACTCTGAACGTGTGCCAATCCCTAACATCAACCAAAACGCAAAGAAGTGGTATCTATAACTCAAACTGTAAAGCAAAACTTTTGAAATCGCATATCATAATTCATACATCTTTTTGCCTTTTTGTTTATGGATTCTTGTTCAGCATGAAGTTTCCAAGCTAACCATTGTGTTTGATTGTATTTTTGCTGACCATACGCGATTTTGCCATATCCATATTCTAGGGTTTGCAGGTTTTTAAAATTGGGGTTTCCCAAACCAAGTGAAATTAGGACTCAGGGCCATGACCATTGCAATCAGCATACTCCAACGAACAAGAAGCCATCGTCGCGATCAATTTATATGCACTATAGCGCTAATCGCTATTTTTCCAAAGGCAGCCTAACACCACACTTGGAAAACCGTGGCCTTCGTTTTTTATGTTTCAGGGAATGGGGACGATGATACCGTGTCAAGCGAGGATTGGTTGATTCAAAAGCTCGCGCCAAAATTCCACTAATGCGTTATTTTCTCTTTTTAATATTCGTTTGTATATTATATATCAGATTGATTAAGTGGCTCAGCTGGCAAGTTATCAACGCGTTGATGTCCAAGACCTGGGTTCGAACCCCAGGTCTGTGTAAATTTCAATAATATTTTTCAATACAAAATCTTATGCAGCGCTAACGTCCAGGGCATACCATACACCTCAAAGCCTGATCGTCCACGCGTCCCACCAATCCACACCAAAGGCTTAGATTCAAGGAACACCCTGCGCCTGGTCAAATGCATCACACATGATCCAGAAAGGTCAACGAACTCAAAGATAAATGGGCCAGACTACTAGGCCTTACCTCCAATTTTTGGGCTACCCCCCCCCCCCCTGGTTTGCCTTCACTACTTTTATTTATTTATTTTTTATTCTTGTTTTAATTGTTATGTTTATTTTAATTATTATTTTATTTAATTAATTATTTTTTAACAAAATACAAAAACATCATAAAAATCAGAAAAAGGCAAAAAATATAATATTTATTTATTTTAATTATTTTTATAATTAAATTTTGCATGTAAATATAATTAGGATTAAATTAGGTCAAAAATTCAATATTTTCATAATAAACTTAAAAAACATTAGAATTAGGGTTTGACGCTTCATTTTAATTTTAATTAATTATTCTTTCATTAAATCTTAAAAAACACAAAAATACCAAAAACATTTAATTCTAATTAATTAATTCTTATTAACTTTAATTTCTTATGAAAGGGTCCAACACCCATACTTTTAATTATTAATTTCGCGCATTTTACTTTGTCGCTTATTATAATTATGTACATGTCCCCAAGCCTTGTAACAATTTTATTTCTCGCACTTTTATTCGCTTTATTTATTTTTTTTAGTCAAATCGGGTCCGGTTTAATTTTGGCGATGTGGACCCGCGCCTTTGTAATAGCCTTAGATTTATTTTTCCGCAAACTTTATAACTGTTAAAAGCATGCAAGAATGAATGTCTTAATTAAAATCAAGCGTAGAACATAAATAAACATGACAAGACAAATATCTGAAAACGACACACGAATCGCACACACCACCCCTAGGGTACGCCTCACTGTTGCCTTTCGAAAGGTGATCGTCGAGTAGAGGATGTCTTAGTAAGTCCTCATGATCCGGGAACCTGGCATGAGGGTAGCTTCTAAGGTGTCTTCCCATTGCTCTGGTGATCACCACGTCCCTAAAACTCGAATTGACCCGAACACCTCCAACGGTGGTGCTACCTACCTCTCAATGGTGGGATGGCATTACTTTTAAGGACTCTTACACAGACGAATTCCTTAGGGTAGGTAGGTTCTCAAGGATACTTGCTCTAATCTCAAAACAAACAAAATCTTTTCACACCGACACTTTTCAAAAGCTTTCAAAGCAAATTTTTCAAACACTCTGACGTACGAGTCGAACTGAAATTTTTTCAAAGAAACTTTTTTAAACCCACATTGAAAAGCAAGCAAACAATTTTGAAAACACATTGAGCAAGTATCTAAGAGCCCATGGATAACCATGGATAGAAAGGGTGCTAACACCTTCCCTTTCTATAACCTACCTCCCGAACCGAGAGCAATCTCTATAAGGAATTTTTCTGTGCTTTTGTCCTTTCCATTTGGAGAAAATAAAAGACGGTGGCGACTCTTGCTTCCGCGACATTTCGCGAACCAGCGTTAAACAGTCAGTTCCAGATCCACCGATCACACAAACCAACATTCCAAAAACAGTCAGTTCTTCCCACCGTATCACAGAACTGGTGACTCTGTTGGGGATATTTTATAAGTGGGGTGTACCTTAGGAATAGTTCATCATAATGTTTTTAATTGCTTGATTTGTATGCTTTATCTTTGTGGGTTTGAATCGGAGTTACTATAGATCCTAACCCGAATCTGGGGGATACCCTTTAGGTAAGTAGCAATAAACTGTGAGGGAACTGTACGGCATAGACCGATACAGTTGAAGGAGTAGCTACATTGGTGTGGCACTTTAGTATGCACCGATATCCCTTGTGGCGCAACGAGGAGAATATGGGTCTGCTAAGGGGTCATTAAGCACCAACTGACCTTAGAACCTTTAAATTGACCAACTTGGCCATAGAACAGTAGCAGTATGCTAAACTCATTGAGACTAAACTCTCGTGATGATTCTGGCTGCAAGAAAAGGTTGCTAAACTGGAATTATGACCGATCGAGGGTAGTCAGTGATATTGAGATCCTCTAGAACCCGATTACTATTTTTAGGACAGGTTTGAACCAACTGAACTAAAAGATGGTAGTACCTAGACTCCTTGCCAGCCTGAAATCTAAGGGCTCTGTGTGTGACTTGTTTGCCCTTACCATGTTTGCTATTTGTGGATACTTGTGGTGTGTTTTCTATCATGACATCATGACATTATGACATTGCATGCATCTTGCATTGAACTAACCTATTTCAAAGACAAGAGGGATTCATCTTTGTTCTGTTTTGTAGGTCATGGCACCCATGCGTAGAAACACCATTCAGATCAACTTTGTCCAGGTTCCCACTTAGCTTAAGGAATTGGTTGCAAAGGTTTCAGATGCTACCTCCTATATCAGAAGACATGGGCACCTTCTTGGTTTGGTCACCTCCAAATTGGACGAACAAATGATGAGTGTTTTAGTCCAGTTTTTTGATCCACTGTACCATTGCTTCACTTTTCCGGACTACCAGTTGGTCCCTACCTTGGAAGAGTTCTCTGATCTGCTTTGTATCTCTATTTTGGAGCAGACCCCGTTCACAGGTTGGGAGAAGATCCTTAGGCCAGAAGAGATTGCTTCAGCCCTCCATCTGACAAAGGCTGAAGTAATGTCTAATTGGGAAACTCCTAGTGGAGAAAAGGGCTTTTTGACTAAATTCTTGGTTGGTAAAGCTAATCAGTTCTGGGACAGTCTAGACTTCCAGGCATTCGAAGACATTCTGGCTCTTCTCATATATGGTTTGGTATTGTTTCCTAACTGAGATTCTTTTGTCGACATAAACGCAGTGAAGATTTTCATGTCCGGTAATCCAGTACCCACTCTCTTGGGTGACATTCTTCACTCTCTTTATGCCCGTACTGCTCGGAAGCGGGGAACCCTTATGAGCTGTGCACCATTGCTGGCGAGGTGGTTTATTTCTCACCTCCCCAAATCAGTTTTGAAGAACAAGGAAGGCATGGGTTGGGCCTATAGGATTATGTCTCTCTCTCATAATGACATCATTTGGACTATTAAGGGCATGGACAAGGTGGCTATTATTGATCACTGTGGGTATTGGGAATA
Source organism: Vicia faba (assembly GCA_948472305.1). NCBI lineage: Eukaryota > Viridiplantae > Streptophyta > Magnoliopsida > Fabales > Fabaceae > Vicia > Vicia faba. The sequence goes on along the minus strand of OX451737.1, from coordinate 1,562,798,458 downwards.
CCCCAATGTTCCACTGATCGGAACCAATGGAGGGATCACTTATAATCCGTGTTTGGCCTTACGTCAGTTTGGGCGAGTTAGGAGGGAAGGACCTCATGAGTTGCTAATGCCTAGTATTGTCTTTGATTTCCAAGGGGATAGTGACGAGCAACGCCGCAGATTCATAAGAGCTTGGGATAGAGTGCACAGGTCTGATCCGCATGAGCTGGGTGCAAAGACTTCTCTTCAGATGGAGCCATATCTCCGATGGGTTCGTATACATGCCAAAAAGCTGGGAATGCCCTATGAAGTTGTCTTGCCTATCATTGTTGAAGTTGCTGATGAAGAAGGGGTTCCTCCTACCATCCTACACCCTTACATGCTTACTGACATTGGGGCATTAAAGAGATCATGGATGCAGCTCAGAGAAGAGCGGGATACTTACCGAGAAAAGTATCACGAGAAAGAGCATAAGATTCAGAAGTTGACAAGGCAGCTGGAGAACGAGCGGATCCTCAATGACTATGTCTGCACCGACAAGAAACGACCATGGGAACACTGATTGTCTTTTGATTATTTCTAGTTTTGATTTACTTTTTAGTTTATCTTTCTTGTAATGCCTTAAAGGCATTTGTTGAGCAATTGAATTTCAAAGTTTATCTAATAAAAGTGTGTTTCATTTCTTGGTTTACGAATTTGAATCTCTCGGCGTCTTTGAAATCATATCATACGCATATCATTCCAATGCACCTCATAACAGGTACCCTTATAGGTTTTCTCATCTTCCTCGCTGTTTATTTCAGCATCATGTCTTCTGAACCATCAACTGAACAAGCAATCAAGGCTCTACAGGCTCAAAACGCCCAGTTCCAGGAATTGTTCATGAATATGGCTAAGGGTCAGCAAGATCTGAAGGCCCTTATCTTTAAAGAGAAGAAGAAGAAGAAGAAGACGGTCCTATTTAATATGGGTCGCAGATTCAGAAATGATTTGCGAGAAGAGGTTGATTTGACCCCCTTATTTGGAGGGAAAGATAATCAGGAAGAAAGGAGGGCTCCTAGCCCTGTGGTTTCAGACAACGAGACCGACTTTGATGAAGACCAGTATCCTCCGGCTGAGGATAGATACAAGAAACTGGAAGACCGGTTGAGCGCGATGGAAGTTCAAAAAGTGCCTGTTCTGGATTTTGGAGACTTAGGTCTGTCATCTGGGGTGGTAATTCCCCATAAGTTTAAAGCACCAGCCTTTGCTAAGTACGACGGGGTTTCTTGCCCAAAGCTACACCTCCGCTTGTATGTTAGGAAGATTCAGCCATACACCGCTGACAAGAATCTATGGATCCGCTTCTTTCAAGACAGTCTCTCAGGAACTCAGCTTGAATGGTTTTACCAGTTAGAAGGAGCTAGTATTCGTAATTGGGAAGATTTGGCTGTTGCTTTCTACAAGCAGTACTAATACAATGCCGACCTCGCTCCTACGCGTACCCAACTCCAGGGTATGTCAATGGGTGCGGGCGAAGGTTTCAAAGATTATGCTCAGAAGTGGAGGGACCTTGCTGGAAGAGTGCAACCTCCCTTGGTTGATAGGGAACTAGTGGATATGTTTATGGGGACCCTGTCTGGTCCGTATTTCAACCATCTGATTGGATGTTCGTCGTCTAGATTTACCGAGCGGATTATGACTGGGGAAAGGATTGAGGCTGGTATCAAATCCGGTCAAATACAGAAGGGTTCTTCATCAAGCACCAAGAAGAAACCTTTTAAGAAGGAGTCCAGTGCTGTTTACAGTTCAAAGAGCCATAATAGACCTGAACGCTGCCAAGCTGTTAATGCGATTGTTATATAAAGACCTGCTGGTGCTCCTCAGCGCAACAATCAACCAAGGGCCGAGAGACCACGAAGACAATTCACTCAGCTCAACATGACTTTATCCCAGATTCTATCGCAGTTATTAAAAACCAGTCTAGTGATTCCAAGGGAGGCCCCGAAGAATCCAAATATAACATCACCGAAGTACAACCCTAATGCCCGCTGTGCTTTTCACTCTGATAGTCTGGGGCACGATACAGATGATTGCTGGGTCTTGAAGAACAAAGTACAGGACTTGATTGATGCTAAGGAGATTGAGTTTGAAGCACCTGAAAGACTTAATGTTGTGACAGCTCCTATGCCCAAGCATGAAGTAAATTCTGTAGATGAAGACTCGTTTATGGTTTCTGTGAAAGACATTGTTACTCCCTTGATGACTGTGAAGAAGAACCTCTTGTTAGCCGGTTTATTTCCGGGTTGTGACGAAGATTGCCGTATGTGTTCTGTCCTACCTACTGGTTGCCATGTTTTGAAGTCAGGTGTCCAACGCCTGATGGATAATAAAGAAATTCTGTTTGAGAAGACTCTTGTTCCTTTGATTCCTACCGAAGAAGTTGCTATAATCACCATTTTCGACAATTCTTCCAAGGCTTCCTCAAGAAAGCCTGTTAGAATTACATCTGTTCCAAGAATTGCACCATTGATCATCACTGTTCCTGGGCCTATCCCCTATACATCTGATAAAGTTGTCCCTTGGCATTACGGGGTTGATGTGTATTATCACGGAGTTAAACAGGATCTAGAGGCTGATACTGACGTCAGCAATATTGTTGGACCTGCCAAAGTCACCCACAACGAAAGACTTTTCTCCCCCGAGATCTCTCCACCAACTGTCCGGAAGCCTGTTGTTATTACACCTGTCAGTGTACCTGCTACTGTTCCTGTTCAAGTTCGAATTCTTACCCTTGTTGCCGAGTCATCTGACACTCGGGGCAAAGGGACCATTGATGAGCCTGCCCAGACGGAGGCACCGAAGAAGATTACTGTTGAGGCCTCTAGACAAGAGATGGAGGAAATTCTGAAGATCATCAAAAAGAGCGACTACAATGTAGTCGAGCAGCTGGGGCAAACCCCATCCAAGATCTCTATGTTATCTCTGTTGCTTTTCTCAGAAGCCCATGCCAAGGCTATGATTGCTTTCCTGAAGACTGCACACGTACCGCAAGAAACATCAGCTGATCAGTTTAAAGATTGCGTGGCTAGTCTAACTGCTGATAATGGGTTGGGTTTCTCCGACACCGACTTGACTGCTAAGGGGAAGAATCACAATGACGCCTTGCATGTCTCTATTGAATGCAGGGGCACTACTCTTGCTCATGTGTTGGTAGATACTGGATCTTCGTTGAATGTGTTACCCAAGAAAGCTCTAGACCGGTTAGACTATGAAGGGTTGGAGCTGAAACCAAGCAACATTGTCGTCAGGGCCTTTGATGGGTCTAAGAGGATGGTGCATGGAGAAGTGGATATTCCGATTAAGGTTGGTTCTCAGATTTTCGCCTCTACATTCTATGTGATGGACATTCAGCTATCTTATTCATGTTTGCTGGGTCGTCCATGGATCCACAAAGCTGGGGCAGTGACGTCTACGCTCCACCAGAAGCTAAAGTACCCAGTGAAGGGGGAAATTGTGACATTACAAGGAGAATAGGAGTACATGGTGAGCCACCTCAGCTCTTTTCAATATGTAGAAATGGATGGGGGAGTTTATTGAGACCCCATTTTAGCATTTTAAAGAGGTTCCCCAAACGCAGGCATCAACTGAGACTGTTGTTGAAGATCCTCCAATGAAGATGGCTTCCTTCAAGGATGCCCAGGCTTTTATCGAGAAAGGTGGGTGTGCAAATTGGGGCCAACTCCCTGATTTTGCACAGAAGACTAACAAGTTTGGTTTGGGTTTCACTGCAGAAGCTCAAAGGGTTGTTCGGAATGCATGGATCGGAAGACCTCCCCTGTTCATCAGCAATTCAGGAATGAATGCCATTGAAGACGATGTTGAAGGGTCTGAGTTCAACAGTTGGATCTATCCTACTACTGATGGTGGACTAAGCAACTGGAAAACAAAGGAATTCATCCCAATTTCTTTTGTTACCCAGTAATGATATTTTTGTTTTGAATTTGTAACAGACAATGTTTTAAACTTTACGGCCCGGTGTCTTACCCGGGGCACCGTGGCTTCATTTGTGAGGGCTTTATATGTGTCATCTACATATATCATTAATAAAAGCATTGGACGTTTTTGCATTTCAAATTTTGCGCTCCTTGTTTTTATTTTATTATATATTGCAAAACAATTATTTTACACACACTCACATATACAAGTCTACATCCACTCTGGATCTCACTGGTAACGACTCTGCTACTGCCAGTTATGACTTTGAAAGTCCGATCAACTTAGCCGAAGACGAAGGTGAAGATGATTGCGAAGTGCCCAGTGAACTTGCTAGACTACTACTTCAGAAAGAGAGGGCCATACAGCCACATGAAGAGCCCGTGGAATCAATGAATCTGGGTACAAAAGTAGACAAGAAAGAGGTCAAGATCGGTGCAAATCTGGAGCCTAGTGTTAAACAACGGTTGATTCAGATGCTGCATGACTACGTTGAGATCTTTGCATGGTCTTATGAATATATGCATGGGTTGGATACCGATATTGTGGTTCACCGATTGCCTACCAAGGAAGACTGTCCTCCAGTGAAACAGAAGGTCCGCCGAATGCGCCCAGAGATGTCTGAGAAAATCAAGGCTGAAGTTATGAAACAATTTGACGCCGGTTTTCTAGCAGTTACTTCTTACCCACAGTGGCTGGCCAATGTAGTTCCAGTGCCGAAGAAGGATGGTAAGGTTCGAATGTGTGTTGACTATAGGGATTTGAACAGGGCAAGCCCCAAGGATGATTTCCCTCTACCTCATATCGACGTTCTGGTTGACAACACCGCACAACATAAGATATTCTCCTTTATGGATGGTTTCTCCGGTTATAATCAGATGGGGTACCTTTTGCTACATGGTCATGCCTTTTGGATTGAAGAATGCTAGGGCAACGTATCAGCGCGTCATGGTCTCCTTGTTCCATGACATGATCCATCATGAGATTGAGGTATACGTCGATGATATGATTGTGAGATATCAAACTGAAGAAGAACATCTGGACCACCTTCAGAAGTTATTTGATAGGTTGAAGTTGTACAAGCTGAGATTAAACTCGAACAAGTGCACATTCGGGGTGATATCTGGTAAGCTGCTGGGTTTCGTCGTAAGCGATAAAGGTATTCAAGTGGATCCTGCAAAGGTGAAGGCTATACAGGAAATGCCAGCTCCCTGAACAGAAAAAGAAGTCAGAGGCTTCCTGGGACGTCTGAACTATATTGACGATTCATCTCGCACCTGACTTCTACTTGTGAGCCAATCTTCAAACTACTGAAGAAAGATCAAGTGGTAAGGTGGAATGATGAATGCCAAGACGCTTTCGAAAGGATCAAAGAATATCTCCAAGAACCACCTATTCTGATGCCTCCAGTTGAAGGGAGACCTCTGATCTTATACTTAACAGTACTCGATAACTCAATGGGGTGCGTGCTGGGGCAGCATGACGAGTCTGGCCAAAAAGAGCATGCTATTTACTACCTTAGCAAAAAGTTTACCGACTGCGAGACTCGATACTCGTTGCTCGAGAAAACTTGCTGCGCTTGGGCATGGGCTTCTCGCCAGCTGAGACAGTATATGCTGACTCACACTACTTTATTGATATCAAAAATGGATCCAATCAAGTATATCTTCGAGAAGCCTGCCTTGTCCAGAAGAATAGCAAGATGACAGATGATCTTGACTGAGTATGATATCCAATACACGACTCAAAAGGAAATCAAAGGAAGTGTGTTGGCAGACCATTTGGCACACCAGGCAGTGGATGATTACCAGTCTATGAACTTTGAATTTTCGGACGAGAATATCATGATAGTGACTGACTGCGAAGAACCTGGACCGGATGAAGGACCTGAGGAAGGATCCCGATGGTCTATGCACTTTGATGGAGCTTCAAACGCTTTGGGTAATGGCATTGGCGCCGTGATCATATCTCCTAAAGGCTCTCATACTCCGTTCACCGCCCGACTATGTTTCAACTGCACCAATAACATGGCGGAGTATGAGGCATGCATCATGGGTCTTCGAGCAGCTATTGACCTAAGGATTAAGGTTCTAAGTGTTTTCGGAGATTCCGCTCTCGTGATCAGCTAGATCAAAGGCGAGTGGGATACGAAACACCCTAATCTTATTCCTTACAAGGAGTATGTGTTGACATTGCTTCCGCACTTCGAAGAGATAACCTTTGAACACTTCCCTAGAGAGGAGAATCAGTTGGCGGTCGCGCTGGCTACGATGTCTTCTATGTTCAAAGTCAATTGGGACAATGAAGCTCCCTGGATTATCATTGAAAGACTGGACGAACCTGCACATTGTTGTGACATTGGGACTGAAGAGGTATCAGATAAACCCTGGTTTCATGAGGTGAAGAGGTATCTTGAAGCTCAGGAGTACCCCGAGGGTGCATCTGTTAATGACAAGAAGTTTTTGAGGAGGTTCGCAGCGAAGTTCTTCATCAGCAATGGTATTCTTTACAAGCGTAACCATGATTTGACCTTACTGCGATGTGTGGATAAGAACGAGGCAAAAAGGATCATGGAGGAGTTACAAGACGGTACTTTTGGAACTCATTCCAGTGAACACACCATGGCAAAGAAAATCCTTCGGGCAGGATATTTTTGGTCCATAATGGAAGCTGACTGTTATCAACATTCTCGGACCTGTCACAAGTGTCAAGCCTATGCTGATAAGGTGCACATACCTCCAGTACCTATGAATGTCTTGACAGCTCCTTGGCCTTTCGCAATATGGGGAATTGATATGATCGGTGAGATCAGACCTACATCATCCAACGAGCATCATTTCATCCTGGTAGCAATTGATTACTTTACAAAGTGGGTTGAAGCAGCTTCATTTTCTACAGTGACCAAGAACATCGTGGCACGGTTCATTCAGCATAATCTGATCTGTCGATATGGTGTACCAAAGAGGATCATTACGGACAATGGTACAAATCTCAACAATAAAATGATCACTGAGCTCTACAAGCAGTTCAAGATACAGCATCACAACTCTTCTCCCTATCGGCCGAAGATGAATGGGGCTATTGAAGCGGCTAATAAGAACATTAAGAAGATTGTGCAGAAGATGACGATGATGTACAAAGACTGGCACGAGATGTTACCGTTTGCTCTTCATGGGTACCGTACCTCAGCACGGACGTCAACAGGGGCAACACCCTATTCCTTGGTATATGGCATGGAAGCCGTATTTCCCATTGAAGTTCAGATACCCTCTCTTTGAATTATGAAGGATGCAAGTTTGAGAGAAGATGACTGGATTCAGACCCGGCTTGATCAGTTGTACCTAATTGACGAAAAAAGACTTACTGCTATTTGTCATGGTCAGACGTATCAAAAACGGATGATCAAGGCATTTAACAAGAAATTTAGACAACAAGAGTATCAAGTTGGGGACCTGGTTATCAAGCGCATCATACTACCACAAGGTGATCCCAGGGGCAAATGGACCCCTACTTACGAAGGGCCATTTGTGGTTAAGAACATCTTCTCAGGAGGAGCTATGATTCTAACCAGCATGGATGGTGATGACCTTCCTCACCCCGTCAATGCAGACATAGTGAAAAGATACTACGCATAATTAAAGACCCGCTAGGTCGATTGGCCTAGGAAAAAATAAGGGCTTCCCGGTGAACCAAAAGGGTTCGGGCAAAAATAAGGGATGAAAATGAAAAAACTGTACACCCGGCAAGTAGAAAACCTGAAAAGGCGGCTTGGGCAAAAAAGGGTATCCCGGTAGACTGAAAACCTGAAAGGGAGATCCAGGCAAAAGTTAAGGATCAAAGCGTAACACTATGTCTCATTGGATCACCTTGCAACCAGACTTCGGTATCAACTATCAAGCTCGGACGACACTAATCAATCTGATCTACCTTCAACCAAGTAGCAAAGTGATGAGATGCTCGAGGACATAAATGAAATAGCAGAGTTGGAACCCAGTGGGATTATTCACATAGCTGTTTTGTTTAGTTTTTCACAAATTATGTAAATTCTATTTACTCGGCGGCGTTCTCTTACTAGGACGTCAGCCTCTTGTACAAAAAACGCCTATTTACAGGTCAAACTTCAAAAATCGATACAATTCATTTTCAGACCAATTTCAAACTTTTTTTCCTTTTTCTGTTTTGTTTTGCAAAGAACGTCCAATGTTCATTTTTGATATATGCATCTGACATTAATTGCTGCTCATAAAAATTTACATGCGAAACAAAAGATAATTGCTGGTAATATCAGAAAAAGGGGCAAATAAGAATTGTCCAAACTGTACAATTGCTCTATCCACCAGGTACAAAGGTAAATTCAGCTGAAAAATATGGCTAAACTACTTTCACTCCCCGCAGAGTAAGACATTAATGACAACTCTCCCCAGCTAAGACTTAAAACTGTGAATGAATCGGTAATATTCTCCTCAAGCAGATTTTATCTACCATCAACACCGAAAAGGCTTAATATCCTCTGCAGCCTTAATACTCCCCAACACAGTATAAGAATATTCCCCGACAGAATACAAAATATCCTCAGTGGAGTCTGAATTTTTTCCAGCGCAGTCTGAAGAAACTCCCCCAGTGGAGTTTGAAGAATCATCCCCAGTAGACTTTGGAAGATTATCCCCATCATAGCTCAAAGGATTATCCCCATAAGAGTCTAAAAGGTTATCTCCAGTGAAGCCGCAACTGAAAGATCATCCCCAGCGGAGTTCTTTCCTTTCAAACAGGAATTCAATCCTCAACCGGATTCAATATCACCAGCAACGGTAATTCATCCCCAGTGGAATTTATCGGTGGAATCCTCAGCAGAGCATCTCTTCCCCACAGAGTAATCTCCTCATCAACTTATTCCCCAACGGAGTCATCCTATCCTGCAGGTTTATTCTCGCAATCATCTTCATTCTCCATCCCCAGCGGAAACAAAGAATTCAACTCTTTTCTTGAGCAGCTATCCGGGATTTATTTTCCCCCAACTAAAACATTACATTTCCATACATCATGACACATGCATATACGCATCATACAACACAATCTCATTTATTTTGAGAACATCATTGCTTGATATATATCATGCATTGCATACGAATGACCTTTACCTTTCAGGAAAGATGCAGTTAAGTTCTTAGCTATGTCGAAGAACTGACCGGTTCTTAAATCTCAACTGAATTATCCTCGGTTGAATTACAGATAAGGTTCTAAATCTCGATAATTTTCCTCCCTCGAAGTGTGGACGAGTTCTTAAATCTCAACAGAATTATCCTCCGTTGAATTAACAGACAGTCCTAGATCTTGATGAAGATGTTTCCCTAAGTCGAAGAACTGACCGATTCTTAAATCTCAACTGAATTATCCTCGGTTGAATTATAGATAAGGTTATAAATCTCGACAATTTTCCTCCATCGAAGTGCGGACGAGTTCTTAAATCTCAACAGAATTATCCTCCGTTGAAGTAACAGACAGTCCTAGATCTTGATGAAGATGTTTCCCTCAGTCGAAGAACTGATCGGTTTTTAAATCTCAACTGAATTATCCTCGGTTGAATTATAGATAAGGTTCTAAATCTCGACAATTTTCCTCCGTCGAAGTGTTGACGAGTTCTTAAATCTCAACAGAATTATCCTCCGTTGAAGTAACAGACAGTCCTAGATCTTGATGAAGATGTTTCCCTCAGTCGAAGTACTGACTGGTTCTTAAATCTCAACTGAATTAGTCTCGGTTGAATTACAGATAAGGTTCTAAATCTCGACAATTTCCTATGTCGCAGTGTGGACGAGTTCTTAAATCTCAACAGAATTATCCTTCGTTGAAGTACAGACAGTTCCTAGATCTCGATGAAGATGTTTCCCTCAGTCGAAGTGCTGACCGGTTCTTAAATCTTAACTGAATTAGTCTCGGTTGAATTACAGATAAGGTTCTAAATCTCGGCAATTCTCCTCAGTCGAAGTACTGACCGATTCTTAAATCTCAACTGAATTATCCTCGGTTGAATTACAGATAAGTTTCTAAATCTCGACAGATTTCTCCCCAGTTTAATTACGGACGAGTTCTTAAAACTCAGCAGAGAAGTTCTCTCAGCTAAGATACAGGCAAGTTCCTAAACCTCAACAAAGATCAGACTCCCCCAGCGGAATCTTCCACAACAACAGGTATGCAAGTTCTCGCTAAGGAATCTCTTATGCGACCGACACTCCTGCAGATGGCATCTTTAAGCCCATCCTCCCGCCAACAATCTCCAAATGGCATTTGTATGCCCATTCCCGACATCACAAGGCTGATACAGCTTCATGCGAGTGCAAATTTTTGGGCACTCTAGTGTTCAATCCTCTTCCACCTTCGGATCACAAAAGGCATGAAAGCCAATCTACATCCTCAGGTTTAAGAAGATTGAACAGGGGCAGATGTTGTACCCCAAAATTTTCCCTCTCATATTTCTCAAGATATTGCAAGAAAAATCTCCAAGTGGCCCAAGGTTGCTCAAGAATTGGTCAGACAAGTCATCTCCTAAAGCAGTCAACCTCAAATTAGGGGTTTGTGTTGCATCAAGATCTTTGATTCAAAATGACCTCATGTTCTCCCTAATGTCCTAATATGTTCTCAAGATCATCCATGTCAAATTTCAAGCCTTGCAGAGGAAGTTTGCTCAGTCAATTGCTCAAAGGTCCAAAAATCGACTCTGCTAGGGCAAAAGTCAACTGCGACCTATATACAGTCAAACTTCAATATTTTTGGTCAAAATTCTCATTTTGAAGGATATTTCATCATTTTATCAAGGGTTGATCACTATTCATCAAGGATTGCTCAAAAATCATCAAGACTCAAAAGTTGCTAAATTAGGGTTTTGTAGGAAAAGTCAACCCAACTTTGACCAAGCATAACATTCTCATACCTTATGAGAAATGGCCCATACAAATATCATTTTGAAGAGGATGCAATTTCCTACAATACATCTTCATACCCCAAGATCAAAAAATGCACTCACAAGAAGTTATAAATTTGGACATTATAGGTCATTTTTGAAAGTCCACAAAAACACCTTTTTTTCCAAAGCTTATAACTTGAGAATGGAATATGAAAATAAGATGAGACCAAAAGGGTTGGTTAGAGGACATCTCAAGCGTTATAAAAAGTCAAAGAACACATCCAAAAGTTCAAAATTGTAGAAGTTATGCATTGTTGAAGTCAGACATTTTTGCAAAATTGCCAAAAGTCAACTATCCCCGAAACTTCAAATTTTGTTAAATGGGCCCATTCTTTTCCACTTGATTTGAGCTTGCATCATTGTCCAAGTGTCCTAGATTCATCCATGATCCCATATCTATTTTTTATTATTTTATTTGATTTTTTATTGAATTTATTCATTTTAAATCAAATTAAATCATATAAAATCCCAAACTTTGATTACCTAAGATTTATTGGCTGTTTCAGGTCTTAATTATCATCATGATCATCATCAAACTCGAATAATACAATATCATGTGCAAAAATATTGAAAATTGGCAAAATTGGAAAGGTTTAAAGAAGGAATCAAATCAAATACCAATGCATTGATTTAGAGAGATTCAGTCCAAATTTGTTACCCTAACACACTATACCATACATAAGTAAGCAAAAGGGACGTGAATAAGGGTTGGAGGCTGCAAGAAGAGACAAAACAAAGTTTGAAAAAAGTCACCAAAAGCTTGAATTCGAAACCATAGCTAGAGGCACTTTCAGAAGCTGAGACATGTCCCAATCTCTTCCTGGGTGTTCACTCAACCTTCCTGGATCAAAAGCAAGCTTGCTCATACGCCCAAACACGTTGTAAGTCCCTCGTTACCTAGCTCTGTTCTTGAAATCATAACTCTCTATTCTTGCATCATTTGAAAAAATCATTGACATATTTGTGATCCTCATAACATTTCTATGCTTTTGGCATTATTTAATTTTGTTTATCTGACCTATACTGCAAAACACCATAGCTAGGGTTCTTGGAGCTTTTTTGGGCGTTTTTATTTTAGGGATAATTGGCCACCAAGAAGGGCATGGTTAGAACCGGGAGGTTGAGACGAGCATGACCATGCCCTTGAAAGGCATTTTTGTGGCTCGTAGCAAGTTTTGGAGATGGCCTGGCTTATAGCTACGGACTTCTGTCCGTTGGTATAGGTCTGAATTTTTTTAGCCAATGACATGAGGACGAAGATAATGCGTGGCGCCCCATCGTTGGCCCATTCAAATCACGCGTGCATATTTTTTTGTTCTGACCAATAATCATTGTTTTGTTTTTATCATATTTTCTTTGTATTATATTAACAAACAAGGACAAGCAGCGTAGTGGCAAGGGGCACGTTCAATGATCATCAGGACCTGGGTTCGAATCCCAGGTCCCCCAATTTCCCAATGTTTTTTTTCTTCAGGTATTCCAACACGCATGAGAAGCGTGTAGCCCACCATACACCATCAAGCATCCAATGGCCAGATGGCCAAAGGCCAAATCTGGTGGCCAAGATCTGATAGTCCACATGGAGCCAAGTCAGCGCGTGCACACCAAATCTGCAAAGTTAAATAAGGCCAGCGTGTTTTAGGCTTCAGATTGCTTCTCAAACCACCAAAATCAGGCCCATACCCCCCTTTCTCTCATATTATTTTGTTTATTTATTTTATTTTATTAATTGCCTAATTATTTTTATTAAATTCTAACCAATCATAAAAATTCTTTTTCTCATAAAACAAAATCACAAAAATATTTTTTATATTTAATTAGACTTCAAATTTTTATTTTTATTAATACTAATTAAATTAATTTAGGTTTAATTAGAATAACTTTAACATATTTTTGTAAATAATTAAAATTAACTAGACATAATTAGGTTTTAATTACTAACTTAATTATTTTCTTTTCTTTCTTTAAATAACAAAAACCTAAAAATAATTTATTTTTATTAATTAAGTAATTTATTTAATCTAGTAATTAATTTAGATTTATCTTTTTCTTAAAATAAAAAACCAAAGAAAGATGTTTTCCAAAAAGGGTCAAAACCGTAATCTTGCACTCGATTTAATTTCCCGCACGCAATTTATTTTCGTTTATACCATAATGTACTTGCTCCCGGTTTGTAATAGTTAATAGGACCTTTTATTATTTTTTATCGCTTTATTTATTTTTAAAGGGTTTGTCTTTGGCGATGTAAATACCCGACGCCTTGTAATTTAAATTCCGCATTTTTATTTTCCGCAAATTATAACTGTTAGATGTTTGATAATAGGATGGCATGACAAGACTGAATGTTTTAACCTAAAATCAACTTAGATCATCTTTAACATGTAAAAAGACAAAACTAACTGAAAAGGACACACTCGCACATGGGCACTCTTAGGGTACACCCCACTTGGTTGCCTTCGTACACGGTCATTGAGTATAGGTCGTCCTCTTGTCTAAAAGATCACAGTCGCCTCGAAATGGTTGCCTCGGATATTGTTGCCTCAAACAAATGATCTAAGACATTAGGGTTACCGCTAAGGCGTCCTAACATTTCTCTAGTGACCGCAAGTCCCACATTCGAATTGACCCTTAAACTCTAACGACGGTGCTACCTACTCATTAATAGTGGGATAGCATTGTCTAAAGGAAAATAGCATAGAACGATTCCTTTTTCGAGTAGGTAGGTAGTTCTTAGATACTTGCTCTTTCAAAAAACAAAAAAAAACTTTTCACACTTACACTTTCCGAACAAAGTTTTCAAAAACACTTCATACACTCTTAAGGACAGAAGCAAGAGTTAAATCGAAGTTTTCAAACAAACTTTTTTCAAACCCACAAGCACAAAGAAAGAAATTTTTGAAAACAATTGAGCAAGTACCTAAGAGCCCGTGGATAACCACGGATAGAAAGGGTGCTAACACCTTCCCTTTTTATAATATACCCCCCGAACCTGAGAAATATCTCGAAAAAGGAATTTTTCTGTGCTTTTTTCCTTTCCTTGTTGGATAAAATAAAAGTCGGTGGCGACTCTTGCTTACCGCGACATTTTGCAAAGACAAATGCAAAATGCAAACCAGCATTCCAAAAACAGTCAGTTCTTCCCACCGTATCACATATTCAATATGAATTTCCTTCAAATCTTAACTTGGAACACAAATGAAACTTGGATGAACAATTCTAAACCAATCTTCATTTAACAAAACCAATCAATTAGTAATCGTTTGCCTTGCGAGCAACAAGCATAACAATGAACCCACCAAAACTGTTCTTTGAATCATGATTTAATATTTTGAAATTCAATCTATAAGCGTTTGACTCGATAACCAGTGATCTCACAAAGTACCATGTCTTGAAAAGAAACTTTAATTTTACTTCCCACCTCCAAGCTAACTTGCAATACAAGCGATCAAACAATTGAGAACGATAACGCCCTTGATCATAATGAATTCACAACACCCTCCTTATATTATGTCTCGCTATCCATCGAAATTCCCAATGAAAATGTTGAGTAACCTAAGTATAATAGGATATAAACCCTAACCTCCCTGAAGTATACATTGCATGAAGAAGCAACTTAACATAAAAGCCATACCTTACAGCCTTGATTCCTCAATTTAGATGCACAAAGAAATATCCAGATGAAATATATTCGGACCATGATTCAACAAAACCTGAATTGGTTAACTGACGAGTGGATGAATGCCATGTCATAGTCATTAATCCTGATCAAATGATCAACACACTTATCTAAAGAGACATCTTGATTCAAGGACTACGTATGCTAGGTCCCGCCCTTGAATTCTTGACAAAAAACCTGCACCCAGTTCTTCATCAGAAGATAATACCCTTGTTGCTTAAGGGAGAAGAAGTCCAAAAGTGAGCATGAATCAAAACCCTAATTCCACCGTCTTGTACACCAAGAAGAAACAGAATATTCAACCTTATTCAATCATATACACTTCAAATCAGTCATAAACCCTAGATTCATAGCTGTTAATCTTTTGAACCTCAGATGCTCTTTTAAATGCAACGCATGCCATGTTAGTGACCTAATGGAATATATGCGAATGAATGCGAAGGTCTAAGCCAAATAAAAGAAATTAGGAGGGAAAATTTTGGGGTGCAAGAACGAGTATCCCACTCTCCTTTAATCTGATTTATTTCCAAAGTTGAATCACCATACACATATAGAATTTTAACTCTGAGATTAATAGCTTCCTCGAGACCCATGATGCAAGCCTCATATTTGGCCATATTATTAATACAATGAAATGTCAACCTTTCAGTAAAAGGAATGTGCGATGCATGTGGAGTGACAATTACAACACCAATTCCTTTACCATAAGCATTCACAACTCCATCAAATATCATACTCCAACGAGATTCAGGATCAGGACCTTCCTCAGGCAACTGTTCATTATAATCTTTCACTTTCAAAAACATCACATCCTCATTGGGAAAGTCATACTTCACAGACTGATAATCATCAAATGGTTGGTGAGTAAGATAATCTGCCAACATGCTACTTTAAATAGCTTTTTGAGTGCGATATTCGATGTCATATTCAGATAACAACATCTTCCAGCAGGCAATTCTCCCAGTAAGATCAGGCTTTTCGAAAATGTACTTGATTGGTTCCATTTTGGAGATCAACCAAGTAGTGTGATTCAACATATACTACCGCAAACATTTTGCCGCCCAGGCCAGTGCATAACATGTCTTTTCCATCATGGAATACTGCGACTCATAATCAGTAAACTTTTTACTGAGGTAATAAATGGCATACTCTTTCTTCCCCATTTCATCTTATTGTCCCAAAATACAGCCCATGGAATTATCTAACACTGTCAGATACATAATCAATGGTCTTCCTTCAACATGAGGGAGAAAGATAGGAGGTTCAAGTAGATATTATTTAATACTTTCAAATGCCCTTTGTCAGTCATCTGTCCACACACAACCTTGATCTTTCTTTAACAACTTAAAGATCGGTTCACACATTGCGGTCATGTGAGAAATGAATCTGGAAATATAATTCAAACTCCCGAGGAACCCTCTGACTTGTTTTTCAGTTCTCAGTGCTGACATTTCTTGAATTTATTTGACTTTATCAGGGTCAACTTCAATTCCTTTATGGCTAACAATGAAACCCAACAATTTCCCTAATTGAACACCAAAGGTACATTTATTTGGATTCAAGCGGAGACGATACTTCCTCAAACGCTGAAACAACTTCAACAAATCTTCTACATGCCCTTCTTCAGTCTGGGATTTAGCAATCATATCATCAACTAATACCTCGATTTCCTTGTGCATCATATCATTGAATAAGGTTGTCATAGCCCTCTGGTACGTTGCACCAGCGTTCTTCAACCCGAAGGGCATCACTCTGTAACAGAATATTCCCAAGGGTGTGATAAACGTTGTTTTTTTCCATGTCCTCTAGAGCCATTCTTATTTGATTATACTCGGAAAATCCGTCCATGAACGAGAATACTTTGAATTTTTCTATGCTATCCACTAACATGTCAATGTGTGGCAATGGAAAATCATCTTTTGGACTAGCTTTGTTTAGATCTCTTTAATCTACGCACATGCAAACTGAAATTCTGGCTGCAGATACTCAATGTCACGTTTAATGTTATGACACCGTATCTGACTTTCTATAAGACAGTAAATACAAAAACAGTAAAGAACACAGTCAATTGTTTACCCAGTTCAGTGTGCAACAACACCTACTCTGGGGGCTACCAAGCCAGGGAGGAAATCCACTATAAGAGATGTTAATTCAGGAATAAACCAACCAGTTTATCTCCTTCACTTAAGACCTACCCAATGCAATTTCAATCTAAGTACAACTTAAACCTGAGTTCCTACTCACTCCCCCTCAATCACAGCAGTGATACATAAAACAATTTGACTAATGAATTGATGAAGACACTCTTCAAAAACATACACTTGATTAAGCTTCACAGCTTTTTAATCAAGCAACACAACCACTCTTGCTTCACAGCTTTGAGTGATACACACACTTAACTTGACTCTGCTTCACAGCTTTAGTCAAGAAACATTCAAACACTCTTGCTTCAAAGCTTTGAGTGCTACACAACCCTTACAATTAAAAACCTATTCCAAGTCACTTATCACAATGATAATTGCTTGGAGTACAATAATTAAACCTATACAGTTTACAAATGATCTTCTGACCAAAAAGGGATTACTTGCAAAACAGCAGCTCTGTTGAATATATAGCAGCTGCAACTTCAGTTAGGGTTTCCACAAAAACCTAGGGTTAATTCTGTTTGACCTTAAGACTAGGTCACAGGACTTTATCAACCAGGTTAGGGTTGAGCTAGGTTAACCCAAAGAAAACGCAGGATTCTGTTCTGGAAAGACTGAGTCATTTTCCTGAAAAAACTCAGAATTAACCAAACTGCATACCTGTTAGTTCAGAACAGGATGTCTTAACATCTGTTATGACATCTGAGAAAACCTGTCTACTGATTTAGGAAAATGTGATCATTTTGCAAAATGCTCAGATACACACTTATAAACCTGAATGACAATATTTTTCTGCAAAGGTACCTAATGAATCAGTACAACTAAACTAGAATGTTATGACATCAGTCATGACATTCACACATACACACTTGGGTTTTACCAAAAATGCAAGCCAATAACTAAACAACTACAAACTCCCCCTTTGGCAGATTTTTGGCTAAAGACCCTAAGCAATCAGAGATAGATAGCAGCAGAAATAAGTGACTGCAGAAAAATAGAATGCCTAATTAAGCAGGTACTAATTAAGTAAGTACCAAAATATTCTCCCCCTCTTTAGCCACAAATGGGCCAAAGATACATGTTCATAAAGATTATACAGTTATCCAAAAATAATAAGAGCAGCAGCAGGGAAAAAAACTGAACACACTTCCAAACTCCACCAGATATCAGCACCAACCAGCAACACCACCAAACAGCAACCAACCTTTAAGCACTGTCATCAGACTCAGAGGAGCTAGTTTCTTCAATGTTGAGATGACCTTCAGCTTCTACACCTTCTTCCCTTCTGTTTCCTTCAGCTTCCTCCTTTTCTAACCTGGCAATTAGGATTTCTAGGGTCTTTTTCCTAGCTTCCAGCTCTTTGCAGGTCTCTTTTAAAACAGCTATGACATCAGATGTCTTGGACTGGGTCTTCACAGACGATGTCTCAGCTGATGTTATGACAATATCTGGAGCATGAGATCCCTGAAACAGTTTGTAGTGCAACCCAAGGGCAGGAGCTCTTTTGCAGTCTGTATCTCTTGCCACCAGGATAGCAGGGTATTATGCAAGGATAATTCCACAAAGGAGGGAGGGAAAGGCGATTGGTCCTTTGACAGCATAACTACCAGCATGCTTTAAAGTTTGTTCAAAGATGTACCTGCCATAGTCAAAAGCAGTCTTGGTTCCCACAGCATAAATAAATCTCCCCAATCCTGTGGAGATAGTTGATTTATGATTTTTAGGCACCCAGTTGGCTGCACCAATCTTGTGCAGGATGGCAAATTTCATGCTGAGTTTGCTGGCATTCAGCTTGCCTTTCAAGGGCCAGCACTTCACTTGCCTTGCTGTGATGGTTTGGCAAACTTCATTGTCAGTGACCTCCAGATCAGGACAATCCTCATTTGTTCTTCCAAGAAATTTGTTAATTTCTGATGGAGAGAACTTGACCCTTCTTCCTCTAACAAAAACACTTTCAAAGTCAGCTGACCTTCCATCAGCACAATCATTAGACAAGTTCACTACAAATTCCTTGACCAGATTTTCATAACACTTGTTAAATTTTATCACTGTCTTCATCAGTCCAGCATTCTTGATCAGGTCCATGATGTCTTTGCACTCCAAGGAATCATTGTTGAGTTCTCTTTCTAAAGCTATTCTCTTTAAGCAAACATACTTCCATCTGTTTGCATTGTCAGGATGATGAAAAGAGATGTTGTCTGTTGGGACTTCAGGCACTTTAGCAATTTTGCTGGAGGGGAGCTTCCTTCTGATAGGAATTTCTTCAGCATCAATCTCAAATTCTGATTCCTCATCAGAATCAGAAGATTCAGGTTCTTTTCTCTTCTTTGAAATTGGTTGTCTAGCAGTATGCACCTGGGCCTTCTTCCTTTTTGTCTGAATACTTTTCTCAGCCAAGCCTTCAGCCTTGGATTTCTTAACAGCAGGTTTATCTTTGGACACACATTTTGCATCATTCTGATTACCCTTTCTTTTCATCAATCTCCTAGCTATGCTAGGGTTTACATTGGCAATCAGATCATTATCTGAGTAATCCTCATCCACATCAATGATAGGTGGATCAGCAGTCTTTTCTGAAGGGTTCTGAATGTTGTCATTTTGTGTCACAACATTCTCAGAGACATCTACATTCTCATAGACGTCCACATTTGGGCTTCCTGATTGATTTAAAGGGACAGAAATCCCCGGTACAGGTTGGTTTCCGCTTAGTATACTAGTAACAAGCCTAGCAATAGCTTGATGAACTTGAACTGATCCTTCTCTATTTGGTACAGAAGAGGAAGGATGAGAAGGATTACCAGAGGCTGCAGCTTGAGCTCTTCCTGCATGTCTAGTTCTTAGCTTTTTGACTTTGGCTGGGTCAGTTGCCATCTCTCTGAGAGGAGTGACCTCAAGAACTTCAGATTCTATGCATGTGGTGATTGCTCTAGAGTCTTGGTCAGATGATGAGGATGATGAGGATGATGATGATGATGAAGTCGCCATGGTTGAAGATGATGTCTGAGACATTTTGATTGACTTTGAGCACCAGTAGCAATTTGAGAAAAAACTTTGATTGAGAGGAGGGAACAGGTTGCAAAGACGAGGGAGGTAGGAGGCAAACGAGAGTCTTTTCAACTTCTTAAGGATTTTGAAAGAATTGGGAAAACATATGATTAACCCACTAAAAATAGACTTAATAAAATTAACTCCTTCAACCCTTGTTTTAAGCAAAATTAATTGCTATAATTTCCCATGTTGGTAAATACCCAACCTGCCCCTCAAGTTTTCAAGTTTATTTCCAACAAGAGCCTTGGTAGAAGAATCAGTCAGCTGAAGCTTAAAGATACCATGTTCCAGTTTAAATGACTTCTTCTCTACAAAGTCAATGTGCTTGGTCCTGTTATGCTGAATAGGGTTCATGGAAATATTGATTGTATTCAGATTGTCACAACACAATGTCACAACATCTTGTGAGACATTATACTCAGTGAGCATCTGTTTTGACCAGATATTTTGAGAACAGTTTTTCCTAGCAACAACTATTTCCGCACAGAGTTGGGAAGGCATTCTTTTGATATGAATCATAGTTCTGGTTGATTCTTGAATGATTTTCCTTTTGTCCACTCCATTTTGATGGAGAGTTATAGGAGAGGAGACTTCACGCCTCATTTCTTCAGGGAAACAGAATTTATTAGACTTGTTATTTCCAACATCTTTGTCATGATAACTTATGGTTCTGACAACACATCCTTCTTCAAGTTTATTTTCCACATCATAGACATTATCAACCTGTAGTTCTGGAGTCCTTCTGACTGCTTCCATAGAGATAGCTCTTTTCATTCTTCTTAGATGAAGATGACCAAGCTTATGCTGCCACAGTTTCATCTCTTTTTCTTCTTTGGTAATTGGACACATAGTGGAGTTATCAGTGTTCTCAGGCTGCCACAAGTAGCAGTTATCTTTGGATCTGATTCCTTTCAATACAACTTCTAGTTTTTCATTAATTACTAGACATTCATATTTTGAGAAGTTGACCTTGAATCCTAGATCACATAATTGACTGATACTAATGAGATTAGCAGTCAGCCCTTTTACATGCAGTACTTCATCCAGACTTGGAACTCCAGGGCAGTCCAAATCACCAACTCCTTTGATTTCACCTTTAGCACCATCTCCAAAGGTCACAAAACTGGTGGTGTGAGGCTTAACATTGTTGAGGAGGTTTTTGATTCCAGTCATGTGTCTGGAACATCCACTGTCAAAGTACCAGCCTTCCTTTGCAGACACTCTCAGGGAAGTATGGGCTATCAGGGCAGTAGCCTTTTTCTTCCAATGAGGAGTATGTGGTACCCTTTTTGGCTTAGGTTTAGCACCTGAGTTTTGATTAGGGTATCCATGCAATTTGAAGCAGAAGGGCTTTATGTGTCCATACCTCCCACAATGATGACATCTCCATCTTTGGTATTTTTTCTTCATGTATTTCTGATGTTGAGAGTTGTGTTGAGACATCTGCTTTGATAATTGTTTAACATGCCTGATCTTCTTGTCTGCACCAGATTTCTTAGCTTCCACAAATCCTAGACCAGATTTGTTTCCCACATTTTGTCCAACTTGAAGAATCTCTTCCAATTTATCTGATCCATTGGTCAACATCTTGACAGATTTTGTCATTTGGTTCAGTTGTGAGTTCAATAATTGAACTTCCCCTTCTAGGTGACTTATAGTTTCAAGATCTGCCCTTTTTTCAGCCTCCAGCTTTATAATGAGTTTTGATTGTTTCTCATTCTGCACACAGAGTTCAGCACTTCTGATACACAATTTCTTGTAGGTATCAGCCAGTTCTTCAAATGTCACTTCTTCATCACTAGTGTCACTGTCAGAGGTGCAAACACTAGCTAGAGCAGTAACTAGTTTGGCAGATTCTTCTTCAGAATTACTTTCTGAATCACAGTCAGACCAAGTAACAGTCATTCCTTTCTTTTGTTTCTTAAGAAAGGTAGGACATTCAGCTCGAATATGTCCATAACCTTCACAGCCATGGCATTGAATGCCTCTGCCTTGGTTTCCCTTTTCTTCTGATCTTGGTCTTCTGCTGGAACTGTCAATGTCAGAGGGAATGTTATAAACATTAGACCTTGACTTTGGATCCATTCTTTTGATGAGCTTGTTGAACTGTCTTCCAAGCATGGCTATAGCTTCTGAAATATTTTCTTCTTCATCCTCCTTGTTTTCAACATCAGTGTTGGATACAAGTGCTATGCTCTTGTTCTTCTTGTCACCATTATCAGTGATCCCCATCTCAAAAGTCTGAAGAGACCCAATAAGTTCATCCACTTTCAACTTGCTAATGTCCTGGGCTTCTTCTATGGCAGTTACCTTCATTGCAAATCTTTTAGGCAAGGATCTGAGAATCTTTCTCACCAATTTTTGTTCTGCCATTTTTTCTCCCAGTGCTCCTGAGGTGTTGGCAATCTCCAAGATGTTCATGTGAAACTCATGAATGGTTTCATCTTCCATCATTTTTAGATTCTCAAACTTGGTAGTCAACATCTGAAGCCTTGACATTTTTACTTTGGAAGTGCCCTCATGAGTAGTTTTGAGAGTGCCCCAAACTTCCTTGGCCAGTTCATATTGATGAACTAGTCTGAAAATGTTTCTATCAATTCCATTGAACAAGGCATTTAAAGCTTTGGAATTTCCCAGGGCTAACTCATCTTCTTTTTTACTCCAATCTTCCTCAGGTTTCAGACTGATTGTCCCATCTTTCTCAGTTATGGTGGGATGGATCCATCCTTTGTCAGCAGCTCTCCAAGCCTTTTTGTCCAGAGATTTTAAGAAGGCAATCATACGAGGTTTCCAGTAGTCATAATTAGTTCCATCTAGAATGGGTGGTCTATTTCCAAAAACTCCTTCTTTGTCCATAGTGCCAGAAAGTGATATCCCTAGATCTCACCCAGTAATACAGGCAGGGTGCCTGCTCTGATACCAATTGAAATTCTGGCTGCAGATACTCAATGTCACGTTTAATGTTATGACACCGTATCTGACTTTCTATAAGACAGTAAATACAAAAACAGTAAAGAACACAGTCAATTGTTTACCCAGTTCAGTGTGCAACAACACCTACTCTGGGGGCTACCAAGCCAGGGAGGAAATCCACTATAAGAGATGTTAATTCAGGAATAAACCAACCAGTTTATCTCCTTCACTTAAGACCTACCCAATGCAATTTCAATCTAAGTACAACTTAAACCTGAGTTCCTACTCACTCCCCCTCAATCACAGCAGTGATACATAAAACAATTTGACTAATGAATTGATGAAGACACTCTTCAAAAACATACACTTGATTAAGCTTCACAGCTTTTTAATCAAGCAACACAACCACTCTTGCTTCACAGCTTTGAGTGATACACACACTTAACTTGACTCTGCTTCACAGCTTTAGTCAAGAAACATTCAAACACTCTTGCTTCAAAGCTTTGAGTGCTACACAACCCTTACAATTAAAAACCTATTCCAAGTCACTTATCACAATGATAATTGCTTGGAGTACAATAATTAAACCTATACAGTTTACAAATGATCTTCTGACCAAAAAGGGATTACTTGCAAAACAGCAGCTCTGTTGAATATATAGCAGCTGCAACTTCAGTTAGGGTTTCCACAAAAACCTAGGGTTAATTCCGTTTGACCTTAAGACTAGGTCACAGGACTTTATCAACCAGGTTAGGGTTGAGCTAGGTTAACCCAAAGAAAACGCAGGATTCTGTTCTGGAAAGACTGAGTCATTTTCCTGAAAAAACTCAGAATTAACCAAACTGCATACCTGTTAGTTCAGAACAGGATGTCTTAACATCTGTTATGACATCTGAGAAAACCTGTCTACTGATTTAGGAAAATGTGATCATTTTGCAAAATGCTCAGATACACACTTATAAACCTGAATGACAATATTTTTCTGCAAAGGTACCTAATGAATCAGTACAACTAAACTAGAATGTTATGACATCAGTCATGACATTCACACATACACACTTGGGTTTTACCAAAAATGCAAGCCAATAACTAAACAACTACACAAACTTTTCCATCTTTTTTTGGTACTGGGACAATATTGGCAATCCATTAAGGGTATACTGACGTCACAAGAAAACCGGCATTAATCTGATTTAGAACTTTTCTTTGATCTTCACTGCCATATTCAGGTGAGTTCTTTGCAATTTATGTTTGATTGGCGAACACTCTGGCTTCAACGGCAAATGGTGCTCTACAATATCTGTATCTAGACCAGGCATATCTTGATAAGACCAAGCAAAAATATCCACATACTCTTTCAACAACTCAATCAACTTGCTCTTCACATCAGGATGCAGCAACGCTCCAATCTTAACTTCTTTTGGATCTTCTTCTGAACCCAAATTGATTACTTCAAATGGCTCTTTATATGGCTGAATGGAATTCTCCTCGCGCTCAAGCAACAGTGAGACCTCTTCTGGAATCTTATCATAGTCTTCTTCTTCGGCCCCATACACAGGACATTCAAAGGTTGGAGAGGGTGCATGGTCATTGAATTCAACGAGTTTTTTAATTAATATGCACATATGATTTATGATTACTTTTAGAAACTGACACATATAACAAATGATCATGCAGATTAAATTTCATTTATTATTTATTTTGAAAGGTTTTTCTGATTACCATTTTCCAAGAAAAAGCAGAAAATAAAGACACAATTTGAGAAACAAAGAAAACTTTTATTATTGATTTTAAAAGTCACAGCAAACAGATAAGCACATACAATATTAATACTTCAACCTTGCACAGAGTGAAAGCTTTTCAAAAAGATTAACAAAACAAATTACTTTGAAACATATGAAAGAGGGAACGTCAATGGTGATCCAGTTCTGAACCCTAACTCTGTGCGTCATGTAATTTGGCATTTCCGGCTCTGCTTCATCTTCCACAATGGCATTAATCCCAGAGACAGTTGGATGAAGATAACCCCCGCTACGGAAGATGTCTTGATACTTGCCTGCAACAGACTTCGGCTTCATGCTCTTACCTTTTTCATTCTTCAAAGAGAACCCCAAGCCATCTCTGTTCTTGTTTACATGTGGATCCATAATCTGTCCCCATACCTCACTATGACCCTTACGCATAACTTGCTGCGCATCCTTAAGAAAAACCATGGAATTCTCATTTCCTCTTATGTTATCAATGGATAAGGCTTGGAACTGGGTTCCAACAGCAGCTTCATCCGCCTCCACAATGCTGAAAGAGGACAAATGAGATATCAATAATGCCTGTTCTCCATTTATAATTACCACTTTTCCTTCACATACAAACTTCAGCTTCAGGTGTAAAGTTGAAGTGACAGCCCCTGCCTCATGTATCCACGACCTTCCTAGCAAACATCTATAGGCGGGTACAATATCCATGACCTGGAAAGTAATCTGAAACAAATGCGGGCCTATATGAATAGGAAAGTCCACTTCACCAATAACAGATTTCCTTGATCCATCAAACGCTTTCACAATACTGCCACTTGGGCGCATGTGCATTCCTTGATATTTCAATTTCATAAGCGTGCTCCTCGGTATAACATTCAAAGTGGATCCATTATCAATCAGCACATTGGATAGTGAATCATTCTTGCAGTTCATAGAGATGTGGAGGGCCATGTTGGGATTCCTTCCTTCATCTGGAAATTCATCATTGTAGAAACTCAGGTTATTACATGACGTAATGTTCCCTACTACACTGCTAAATTGATCTATAGGCATGTCACTTTCCACAAAGGCTTGGTCCAATACCCTCATCAGAGATTCTCTGTGAGCAGAGGAGTTCATCAATAAATCCAAGATATATATTTTTGAAGGAGTCTGCAGTAGCTGATCTACAATTATGTAGTTGCTCATCTTGATTATCTTCAAAATATCATCCACTTCTTTCTCTAACGTAGCTCCACTAGATTCACCCGTAACCTTCTTGGGTTCAACATTCTCAGCAAGTTTCTTTCCAGTGCTAACATCTCCATGAACAACTGGTGCAAATACACGACCGCTGCGGGTCACTCTTCTAGTCTCAGCAATATTTCCAACATCAGGCTTTGACTGTATGGGAACTTCCACACCATTCTCTAAGATTGTAGCATTATATTTGTAGGGTACAACCTTATCTGACTTATAGGGGACAGGACCCGACAAACTAATCACCAATGGAGTAATAGCCGGCTTGCTATGATACTCAACTTCAAAATGGGCAGGTGCACCAAAACAAGGCACAACGATGTTTACCCCTTCTTCAACACAATCAGTCATTATGGAGTCATCTTTGGAAAAAAATATTTCATCAGAGGAGAAGAACTCATCTGCAGAGGCATACTCATCATCCGATTCTTCTTCAGTCAAACAAAACTCAATCATATCAACTTCATGGTAATCATCCCTTTAACCTGTAACCTTGATAGTTCCATTATCCAATAACAACTAAACACCTTTCCTCACGATTGAACATCCTCGGGAGTCCAGGAAGCGAATTCGGAAAGATCCATATTGATGTTCCACCTGACCAGCCATGTGGCAAAAAGTAGCATGCAATTGCATAAGATCCTCATTCATGTGCTCCCCATCAAAAATTCTGAACTCTCTAGGATATCCAGAAACCATGTTCACCTCCTCTTCATACTCTACCCTAGGCCTGATTATGTGGATGAGGCCCTCATCCATCATCTCCTGCAAATCAGCCTTTATCTAATCATAACCCTGTATGTCTGTACTGCAAATAGCACAACCAAAATGGTCATGCATATAGTAGCTAAATTCAGAGGTCTGCATGCATTTTCACCAAATCTCCTCTAATTAGATGAATATCAAAAATCCAGAATTTGCCTGGACAACCGGCCACCATGTTCACAACATTCTCTCCTCCATGCTTGGGTAGAGGATTGTCTTTCATAATAGGGCCCACATCCTTGAAAGATAGAATACCAGACTTCACCAATTTCTGCACCTCAGTCTTCAAAGGATAGCAATTCTCAACATTATTCCCTGGTGCTCCCTGATGAAAAGCACGTGTTTGGTATGCTTTGTAATACCAAGGTGTTGTATCCCAAAATTTTCCCTCCCATATTTCTCAACACATGGCAAGTGAGGTCCCCAAATTGCTCAAGAAAGTTCAAGAATTGACAAGACAAACTCTCTCCTAAGGCAGTATACCTTAAATTTGGGTTTCCATCTTCATCAAGATGTGTGAACCACAAAGGACTCAAATTCTCACCACTGTACTAATATGTTCTCAAGATCATCCATGTCAAGTTTCAAGCCTTGCAGGAGAAGTTTGCTCAATCAATTGCTCAAATGCCTGAAAATCAACTGTACTAGGTCAAAAGTCAACTGTGGCCCACATAAAGTCAAACTTCAAGATTTTTGGTCAACATACTCATTTTGGAGTATTATACATCATTTGATCAATGGTTGATCAATATTCCTCAAGGATTGCTCACAATTCATCAAAACCCAAAAGTTGCTAAATTAGGGTTTTATAGGAAAAGTCAACTCAACTTTGACCAAACATAACTTTCTCATACTTTATCAGAAATGACCCATCCAAAGCTCATTTTTAAGAGGATGCAAGTACCTACAATTCATATTCAGCTCCCAATTTCAAAATATGCACTCAAAAAAAGATATGAATTTTGACATTATAGGTCCTTTTGAAAAGTCAACAAAAACACCTTTTGGGTCAAAGCTTCATACATGAACATGGAAGACTCAATTGAGATGAGACCAAAAGGGTTGTTTATAGGACATCCCAAGATTTCTAAAAAATCCAAGAACACCTCTCTAGGGTCAAAATTGAGAGAGTTATTCATTGGCTAAGTTGACCATTTTTTGCAAAATTGTCAAAAGTCAAATGTGCTCAAATTTGCATTTTTTGCTAAATGGGCCCAACTTTTTATGCTTTCACCTCAATTATAATGTGGTCCGCGACTCAAATTTTCACTCACCAATTATGTGCTTCATTTTTCAATTTATTTTGATTTTTCATTAATTAAAAAGTGAATTAAATCAAATAAATGATGAAAATTAACAAAGATATGATTTGATTTATGTTGTACCCCAAAATTTGCCCTCTAATTTATCAATATTTTTCTCACAAGACTTCTTGGACTCAAGACAAGATTAGGGTTTGGTCAGCTCAAGACACATCATCTTGCACTAATAACCTGAAATTAGGGTTTGAGTTTGCACAAGGATTTTTGGACCATCAATGCTTCAGGTGACTTTCATACACCATCTTGGACCCCTAAGATTGCTCATGTTAAGTTTCAAGCCTTGAATCACATTTTTGCCCAGTCAATTAGACAGTTGACCTAAAAATCAATTATATTTGGGAAAAAGTCAACCATGGCCAATTTACAGTCAAACTTCATAATTTTTGATCCACAACAACATTATAGACTCCTATGTACCATTTGATCAAGTTTGGATCACAACTCCTCAAGAAATTTGATCAAATCATCAAAAGGGCAAAATGGTCAAAATTAGGGTTTTGACTGAGAAATGGCAATTTCTAATTTTTAACCTAGACAATGACCAATTGGGTTCAAACATAATTTAAAGGACTCAATGGCATCATCTTTACCTAATCATATGGTTCAAAATATCTCAAGTTCATTGGATTGACAAATGAATTTTGCAGTCAACTGATCAAAAGTCAATTGTACACTGAAAAGTCAAACTTTGACTTTTTGGTCAAAATCAAGTGCCAAGGGTCATAATTTCATCAAGATATGTCAAAACATGAAACTTGTTCACCAAGAAAATAAATTTTGCAAACTAGGGTTTTAATTTGAAAATTTTTCATAACTTACAAATTTTCTAAGTATGGAAATTTTCTTATTTTTTCCCCAACATTTCACCATTTTTTCACCATGATGGAATTTGATTAAAAGAAAACTTCCAACATGAAAGTTGTAGTCCTCCATGAAATCTACAACTTTGCTTCACAAAGTCTTCTCAAAATATGCTTTGATCTCAAGTTATGAATTTGTGAATAGGGATCCATGAACTAAATAACTTAGTGAAATTTTGCCCTAATTTAGGCAGGTTTTTGACCTAACTTTATGGCATTTTTTCACCTAGTTCCAAGAAGTATCTCAAGTTGCATTTCAAAGATGGATTGTATAGCACATTGCAAGCTTTCCAAAATGTCCAAGAACTCTCCAAGATCATTTGTGGTTAGGGATAATCGAAGAAGGGAAGTTGGCATTTTGTCACTTTTGTTCAAGTCATTTTTACATGAGATCAAGTTGCAAATAAGATCCTAGCATGCTTGTACCTTGCATTACAGGTACTAGACTCATTCTACACTCCATAATTAAATATTAACTCAATGGATAAAGGCTTTGTTTTCACTTTTGGAATATTGTACAAGAGATAATTCCATTAATGGCATAAAGGGCACTTTGCCATTTTCATAAAGCAAGCTTTTTGCAACTTTACAATTATTGAGCCTTGGAGCTGTCCCTTTGGTGAAGGAAATCTCTACAGGTCACAAGCAATGTTTACCAACCCTTTGCAGCTCACAAGCAAGTAGTACAAGCATGTTGGCATAGTCATTTCAACTTTTTTCTTCAAATGCAAGAAAAGTTGCAAAAGAAGTCAGAACTGGTACAACAAGGGAAGAGTGGACTTTGTATCATTCTATACAAATATAACAAGCCACTACAATGCTAGACACAAATGCTTGACCCCTAAAACACTCAAAAACTCCAAAATTCCAAAATTCTGCCCAACATACAGCAGTTCTGCAAAATCATAGCAAGCTCAATATTTGCTCATGCGTTTTGCCTTTTAACACTTCAAACATATTCCACACATCCTACAAAAGCTATCCAAGCATTCACCCTTCACTTGTAGCCCCTGTTTCAGCCATTTCCATTTTCACTTTGGCAGCTTGCAACTTGACTTCTACATGAAGTTTTGGCCATCCACAAAGCACCATAAGCATTGGAATAGCTTGAAGGAACTTCAAGGAAGCTCACACGACCCTCAGGCCTCACTTAAAGCCCTCACATTGCCATATCTAAATCCAGCTGAAGGAGGTATTTTTCAAAACTTTATCTCTCTATTTAGGCATCCTCAAGCCATGATTTGTGAAGAAAAAATGTAGTCCTAATCATGGTGAAGCTGTACATATGCATACTTGCCATTTATATTAACCATGCTGTGAGAATTTGAGACTTGAAGTTCATGAAATAATTAGGTCACGAATTAGGGCTGATTAAATTCTCTCTGATCTTTGAGAGTTAGGTTACAAATTTTATATCATTGGAATCGTGAGATTACAAGCTACATGTTTTATGTTATGGGTTTTTATTTTATGCAAGCATTAGAGAGATACAGATTTGAAGCAAAACGCACGCGCAAGAGGGAGCTGGAGGACAGGGACGACTATCTAGGGTCTTGGCGCACCTGGGCCTTTCTATTTTTGATATTCACACCCCCTGACCTATTTTCGTATATTTTTGCATTTTTCTTGCATATTTTATATTTATGACTTGCATTTATTTTTTCTGAATATTAAAAAATCACAAAAATAATTTCTTAATTTTTTGCAATTTTATTTTATTTTTTATTATTATTTTTTACATATAAAATGACTTATTAGAATAAATAGAACTTATTTTCTTATAATAAATTGTAAATACATTTAATAAATACTATACATTTTTTATTTTATTATTTTTATACATAAAATATTTATTTTTCATACACATTTTAATTTTTAATATTTGTACATATTATTTACTATTTTCTTGTACAAAAATGGACAAAATGATAATATAGAATACATATTTTCTTTAATCAAAAAATTAGGTTTCCCCTTTCAAAAATAATACTATTATTTTTTCCTTTTTTCTAGGGTTTCATAAATCATTTTTTCTCATACAAAAAATCAAATACAAAACATTTTGCATAAATATATTGCATTGCATATTTAAATATTTGTATATTTATTTATTTCGCACAATATTCAATTGGGTTGTAATAGTATTTTAGGGTTTACTTTTGTGCAATATCCCCATTCAAAAACTTGTATCCCCCCTCCCATAATAATTGTTGTAATAGCTTAGTTTACTTTTACGCAATTTATCGCATTTATACCATGTGTAGTAAATTAGGGTTTTGCATGATAAGACCAAAAACAAACAAATAGAAAAAACCTAATACAAGACAAATGCATGTAAAATGACACACATTGCACACAAGCACCCTTAGGGTTTCACCCACTTTGTTTCCTAAAAAATGGCCATGGTATGCATGCAAAGTATCTTGGTAAAACAAAATAAAATAAGATCATAGTCCCTCGATGACGCTATCAAAAGGTTGCCTAAAACAAAATTATCTTGGTGCCTCAAAAATATGCTAAAGATACTTGGCAACATTGCTATCATGGTCATACGATGACCCACGCCCGTCCCGTTTAACATCCAAAGATAGGGTTGTTTACCAAAACAATGGTAAAACAACAATGTCAAAGGAATAAAAATGCATAGGAAAGATATTTGAGTAGGTAGATAGCTTCCTAGTTACTTGCTCTCTTCAAAACAATCCTTGCTATTTTCAAACACAAACACACACACACACACACACACACACATTTTCAAAACATTTCCAAACGACTTTCAAAACATTGAAACATTTTTCAAAAGACAAACATCTTTGTATACATTCTTACGAACGAGAATCATTACAAAGATTGCCTAAACGATGGCCTCTTTTCAAAATACTTTCAAAACCACACCAAACACAAAGCACCATTTCAAACAATTTCAAAAGCAAAGCAAGTGATCTAAGCAAGTAACTAAGAGCCCATGGAAAAGCATAGATGAAAAGGGTGCTAGCACCTTCCCTTTTCATAATCTACCCCCGAACTCAAGAAAACATCTCAAAGGTCTTTCCTGTGCTTTTTTACCTTTCCTTTTGGATAAAATAAAAGTCGGTGGAGACTCTTGCTAAACCGCGACATTTGCGACAAAACGCAAAACCTCAAGTCAGTTCTCCCACCGTATCACAATTTGTTTTTTGACAGATTGGCAATCAAGATATGCTGAGTTTACAGGATCAATTCGAATCAAGGTCAATTGATACAAGAAAGGCATATTTTGGCTCAAAATAGCAACATATCATATAGCTTGCAAATAAAATCAAATATTGGATAAATGCAAAGATTCATTCCAAGTTTGTTAACCTAATTCACTCTAGGTTATATAATAAAGAATTCCAGATCAAAAAACAAAGGTTAGAGCTCGTGAGAGGCATAGAACAAAACTAAAAAAAGTGGGCAAAAGTGTGAATTGGTTTTCACTCCACACGCCACCTCAAGCCATCCTAGCTATCCCAATCCATTGCTGGACGTCCCAGGAAGCTGTCCCAATCATTTGCAAGGCCTGAAACACCCAGAAACGCGCGCTACACT
Organism: Vicia faba; assembly: GCA_948472305.1. Classification (NCBI taxonomy): domain Eukaryota; kingdom Viridiplantae; phylum Streptophyta; class Magnoliopsida; order Fabales; family Fabaceae; genus Vicia; species Vicia faba. The sequence goes on along the minus strand of OX451737.1, from coordinate 1,562,766,252 downwards.
TCATACAGATTGGCATATTTTTTCAATTCGATTATCACAATTCTTGCATCATTAGCAATTTTGATTGTTATATTCGTGTTTGTCATCATGTTTGCAAGCTAACCATGTCATTTAATTGCGTTTTTGATGCCTGTACATGATGTTGCCACTGCTAGGGTTTCTAAGTTATTTTTAGGGTCTTTTTGTACAAGAAAAATTAGGCCTTGAAATAGGTACCATGATGCTCGTGAGGATGAGACGAGTTGATTGGTACCATTACCTTCCATTTATCTTGTGTGTACAATATTTTTGAAATGTGCAGGGTTATACCTACAGTGGACGTCTGTAGGTAAAAGTCTTTTTTTCTAAAACAACGGTTGCTAGGAAGAAGACGCTGGCGTGTCAAGCAACCATTGGAGCGTTTGAATCTCGCGTGTTTTTTCTGACCCAACTATCTTGTTTTGCATATTATGTTTTGTTTGTATTATGTTAACAAATTAACAACGCAACACAGCTGGCAAGGCATAAATGGAGGCGAGCATAAGGACATGGGTTCGATCCCCAGGTCCCAGCATTTCATTTATATTTTTTCCTTCAATAGATCCAACGCGTTGCTCCTCCTGGTGACCACCATACAACCTCAACGCCTGGCCACTGGATGCTCAGCTAGCCAGATCCAACGTGCCAGCAATGAAGATCCATGGTAGTCCTCAAGTCAACACCCACGCCTGATCCAGCGCATCAACCAGGCTTGGAGCTTGTTGGGCTAGAAAATTCAGCTTCACACCCCCCTGGGACATTCAACTCAGGCCCATTTCTTCCTTTTTTTGTTTCTTCTTATTTTTAATTCTTTTAATGTTTTCCTTAATTATTTTAATTAACAAAATTAATCACTTTTTTTATTTAATCATAAAATCAACAAATCTCAAAATACCAACAAAAAAAAGAAGCATTTTTTTTATAAATTATTTAATTTGATTAGAAATCTAGGTTAATTTAATTTCTTTTCTATAATTAAAATCAAATAGAAATTAGGTTTAATTTTACAATTAAATTTCTTTTTTCAAACAAAACACAAAAAATAGGTTAACTTAATTATTTTTAATTAAAATTAATTAGTAATTAGGTTCTTTATTCCTTATTTTCTCAAATAACAAAACATGACAAAACACATTTTTTCCTTAATTAATTGCAAGTAGGATTAGTCAAAGGGTCAAAACCCTAATCGCCTCGCATTTAATTCGCCGCGCCCTTGTTGATTATTTTGCCATTATTTTGTAATTGTTAAGGGTTTGTAATAGTTAACTTAGGGTTTTTATTTACTGTTTAAATCCCCGATTTTTGGTTATGTAATTAATCCCCCTCCCCGAAGCCTTGTAATAGCGTAGGTTTATTTTCTCGCATTTTTAATTCCTATAAATATTTAACTGTTAGATGTATGTTTAGGATTGTATGGCAAGAATGCATGACAAAATTAAAATGGTTAGAAAACCCTAATGTGCAAAGATAATAAACTAAAAATAAATCACTCGCACATATTCACTCTTAAGGTATACTCTCACTTCGGTTGCCTTCGATAAACGATCATTAAGCATAGGGTGTCTTAGCGGTTGCCCTCCTGTCTAAAAAGATCAAATGTCCCATTCGAATGTTGCCTCAGAAATGTTGCCTCGAAAAAGATCTTAAGACTCTAGGGTTACTACTAAGGTGTCCTAATATTGCTTCAGTGACCGTACATCCCTTTCGAATTGACCCTTACAAATTCCAACGACGGTGCTGCCTATTTCTCAATAATAGGATAGCGTTGTCTAAAGGAAACAAGAATAGAAACAATCTTTTCTTCGAGTAGGTAGATGCTAGTAGGTACTTGTTCAAATCAAAACTTTGCACACTTACACTTTTGAAACAATTTTTAAAACAACTTCGTCACACCCTTGAGGACTGATACAAGGGTTATCACGAAGTAAAACATTTTCAAAACAAGCACACAAACACAAGAAATTTAAAAATGAGCAAGTACCTAAGAGCCCATGGAAAACCATGGATAGAAAGGGTGCTAACACCTTCCCTTTCTATAATCTACCCCCCGTACTCAAAATATAGAAAAAGGATTTTTTTGTACTTTTTTCCTTTCCGGTTGGATAAAATAAAAGTCAGTGGCGACTCTTGGTTACCGCGACATTTCGCGAACACAAAACGCAAAATGCAAACCAGTATTAAACAGTTGGTTCTGCCACCGTATCACACAAGGCAATGGTGATGGTACAGCGGGAGGTGGTCAGGTCTGAATCAACTTCTTCTGAATCAATGCCGGTAGTAACTCTGTATAACTCATAGGAATAGGGTCATAACTTTCCCTTCTCTGATTATACCCTTGATTCCCTTGCTGGGATGGTCTTTGATAAGCAACGGTGGTTAGAGATACACCAATAACTAGGAGGATTAACCCTCCTCTCTTGCATAACAACATTTATATCCCCTTCCTTCTTCTTGGTAAACCCATAAGATGGCTCCTTTGCACCTCCAGATCTTCACTCTTCGTTAAACGGCCCTCTCTTACAGCCTCTTCTAAACGGATACCCATGCCTACCATTTCAGTAAAGTCACTTGGCGCACTCGCTACCATCCTCTCATAGTAGAAAGCACCAAGAGTCTTCAAGAAAATCTTAGTCATCTCCTTCTCTTCCATGGAAGGAATCACTTGGGCAGCCACCTCACGCCATCTCTGTGCATATTCTTTGTATGATTCCTTGTCTTTCTGAACCATGGCCCTGAGTTGATCACATTCAGGTGCCATGTCCATGTTGTATTTGTATTGTCTGATAAATGCTTCTCCCAAGTGATTGAAAGTATGGATATTGACACTATCCAAAATCATATACCACTTCAGCGCATCACCAGTCAAACTATCCTGAAAAAATTGAATATGCAGACGTTGATCATCAGTATGGGTAGACATTCTACTTATATACATTACCAGATGAGCACGAGGGCAAGTGTTTCCCTTGTACTTTTCAAACTCCAGGACTTTAAACTTTGCAGGTATCTTAACATTCGGGACCAAGCATAATTCATTCATATTCTGCCCGAATAACTCTTTTCCCTTGAGGGCCTTCATCTCCCTCTGCATCTTGTCAAACTTCTCTTGAAAATCATCCATTCTGTCATAAAGACCCAAGTCTTCACTTGGTGGAGGAAAAGGACGACACACATCATCGTTAACAAATGGAACCAAATTCACCGAAGGAGGTGCATCAGGAGCAGCATGCACCACAAGAGGTGCAGGAGTAATAGTAGTCTGAACAACAGGAGCTTCTTGAGGACCAAGATTGAAACCTCTGGGTGCAAAATTCTCTGGCATTCCCCATGGATAACCTTGAGGCATGCGATTCTGAATAACAGCTGGGGTAGCAGACACATGAATAATCGGAGCTTCAGCAGTAGCCCTTGTCAGTTGAGGTTGAACACTCGGTGGCTGATTCTGAGCAGCCACCAGAGATTCCATCAGAGCAGTAAGATTGGCCATGCCGACCTTCAAAGCAGAAACCTCCTCGTGCAGCTCGAGTTTCTCTTGTTCTAAGTTGTCCATCTTCCTTCTAAAATTAGCCCGAGTGTTGTAGTGGTGAGTCATCTTGCTGAACAAAGTAAAGAAGCTTGGTAAGACACCTGGATATGCATAAAAAATGCAAGAAATATGTGTAATATGATGCATGATATGTAATGCACATGATTTATTTTATTATTAATATTTCAAGGGACTTAAAGATTTATAGACATATTGCAAATATCAAAGTAATAACGCATTTGAACTACTGAAATTTTTTATTATAATAACTTCAAAATAGGTTACAAGTATCAACAATCCCAAGTACAAGATGAAAATAAAGTCTAAAACCCTGAGAAGTAAAGCTGCTGGAGATCACTCTATACGCTGGCGCTTTCTTGTAAGCCTGGAAATCTGAGCCTTTAACCTCTAGTTCTCTTTCGCATATCTGGTGGAAACCTTCTTCCAATCACCTGAACCAGGAAGTGAGCAACTAGCATTTGACTGAGGCTCTGTAGAAAATAAATCCCCTTACCTCTCCATCATCTCTACAACCCGACTCTCAAGAATCTCAATCAAGTCGTCTTTCTCCTTCAAGTCTGCTCTATAGGAAATCTATAAAGTTTGACACTTATTCTTCTAAGCATCCTTTTCCTGCTGCATCCTAACCAAATCAAGTTGTATCTCTTCTATATCATCCAATAAGGGAGGAGTGGTTTTCACAAAAAAATCAGGCATAGGTGCTTCCCGGGAATACAACGTCTTCAACTGAATAGCTCTCGCTTGAACCACTGAAGATATGGTTCCAAAGAAACAACCCCCTAGGTCCCAAGTCTTTCCTACTCTTCTTATGAATGTGACGCCAGGCCTTCGCAATATCATCTCTAGATTCCTTATGGTATTCTCCCTCCTTCAGAAAGAAACTACTCAAATGAATACTATTTGGTTTACCCCTCATCGGTTAACCGAGATGTCGTCGTGCAAGAACAAGGTTATAGTTAATTCCTCCCTTTGTACCAAAAAGAGGTACATTGGGGAAACTACCACAACTGTCAACAATATCTATATCCTGGTAAGCTCGATGATACCAATCAATATTCGAGTGAGTAAGTGCCATGAGTTTAGGAGCCCAACGGGGTTCCTTCCTGATATCCCAGAAAGCATCAGACTGAGGCATATGAGAGATAAACCACAGGTACAACAAAGGCGTGCAACAGATAATCATCACCCCATGATAAGAATTACAAATATGAATAGAGTAATAAGCATCACCCAACAATGTAGGAACTGGGTTTCCAATCATTAAGATCCTGATAGCATTAACGTCAACAAACTTGTCCACATTAAGAAATAAAAATAACCCGTAAGCAAGTAGAGAAAAGATGGCCTCAAAAGCAACTGTACTCTTTATCCTGGAAAAGTAACTAGCTTTCTCCAATAAGAACTGGGCTGGTAATCCTCTAATCCCTCCTTTAGTAGTCATATGGGCTTCCACCTCAGACTTCCCTAGATGGATCAAAGCAGCAATCTCATGTGGTTTTGGATCACCCTCCAAACCAGTAAAAGGAACATAATCAGTAACAAGTAAATCCAACAGATAAGAATACTCCTCTAGTGTAGGCATCAACTGATAGTCGGGGAAAGTAAAACAATGATACATCGGATCATAGAACTGGGCCAAGGTCAAGAGAATACCCTCCTTCAATCTAAGCTTCATATGAGGAATGATAGATCCCTACTTCTTCCGAAAATCTGCAGAACACTCAATCTCGGGAATTAGACTGATCAACTCATCTATCTCGGGATCCTTGAAACTGTACTTCCTGGTCTTTCTTTTTCCAGAATCTATGGTCAAAAAGTACCTGAGATATTCACAAATGGTCAACTTTTAAGTCCCTCGAAATAAAATTTCTTCAAAAGATGCTTATGAGTGCATGGATGCATGATGTAACAATTACACACAAGATCAAATATATAGGGTTCATAGGTTCAATGTCACAAGCATGAGGTCGAAGGTACTACCCATAAGGTGTTGGTCTAAAAGTTATCACCTACCAAACAAGGTTCTAGAGGTTCCCAGAGTCTACATCATTCCTTCGGATATTACCAACTTCTCGATTAACTCGGTAATTAGTAATATTCTCAAGAAAAACTCGTCCGAGCATAGTATAGCATGAAAACTATTTCCAGATTACTCCGTCAGAGCTTCCACACTACACCTAAAAGGCCAAGATGGGTTAGATATTCTACGGTCCTCAGCTTCAATAGGATCCTAGGTTAAAAGCAGTACATCTTCCTAATTACTCGGTAAATGACACTACAGTCAAAGGGGCCTCCACTGAGTGGGGGATCTCATGCCTCCTTTTTTGGGATTACTCCCTCAAAGTTAACATGACTATACCGCACGTCCTATCTTAAAGTTTTCCTAAGTCCGGGTATAGGACTTATGAGTAATCACCAAGCACCCTGAAAACCAGGAAAATCCAGATAAACATATATACAACATATAACACATAAACAACAATAGCATATATACAGATATAAACAAAGATAGGCTCAACCCACTTAAGGATGGACCAGCAAGAGGTCAATCTGTCCCCAATGAAATCTCCATTTTTCTGTAGCAATAGAAATGTTTAAGACTAAGTCGTTGGGTTGACTAGACTTATACAGATCAAAATAAAAATCGCCACTGTGCTTTATTGTTTCCAAAGGAATGGGAAAAGAGCAAGTAACCCAAAAAAGAGGGGGAAATATTCAAGGTAAGGGGGTTGGTTAAGCAAAGGGAAGGTATTAGCACCCTAAACATCTATGGTACTCCGCAGGAACCTCTTTGTAAAATCTGTATATTTTGGCTATAAAATGTTGTATAAAATTAGATGGTGGATATGAGAAAAGAAATATATTTTTGTGGCTTTTTCACCCTCTGCGGTTGCGAACCTTTAGTGCCTATGTACCACCTTTCGTGCAATAGGGGATCAGGGTACACATAGTTCCTATTTTAAAGTATTTTAAAACATAAGTGCATTGGTTGATTTTAAGAGATAAGACATCATCTTCATTGTCTGTGTGGAAAAACATACTTACTACCCACAATCATGATAAAGGAGAATTTGCATCAACTCAAAGTGGAGGATATAGCTTGGATTTAAAATCAACAATGCCTCACTCAACACCCAAGTGGAAAATATCTCTCTTCACTACATATTGTAGAAGTACAGTTTTTTGCATCACTACAAAGACTGACAAGAGTCTAATATTTTGAGAAAGGTTTTAAAATAAAAAGCTAAAGTGGCAAAATGGTTTGAAATAAGATTGATTGACTTTTAGTCTTTCCAAAAAAAATGTCAAGGTATTATTAAGTTGATTGAAGTTTATTTATGAAAGGTCTTGAAAAAATGCATGGACCCAAGTCCAAGTGTATTATGGAAGTGGTTCAAGTTTAAAAGAAATAAGAAGAGTTTTCAAAATGAGAGAGAAGATTTTTGAAATTAAAGAAGAAGAGAGGAGAAGAAGAGACTATCCTAAAGCATAAGGTAAAAGCTAGAGATAAGAACCATCTAACCAACAAGAAGCCAAAACTTGACATTATGAGCCAAGATAGAATTCCCATTCTTTGGATTGAAACCAAACAAGCAAAGATACTATACCTCTTGAGAGAACCAAACTTCAAGTTTATTAAGTCTTCACAAAAATTGGGCAGAGTAACGGCTGTATACGGGTGAATTCCAGATTACAAATAAAGTATGTAATCATAATAACCTGCATACAAAACAAACAAACAACCAATGTCTTGAGGTAAATCTCAAGAACTACAGATAAAATATCAATTAAGATCACAAGGTCTCCAACATAGGCCAGGGTTTCTAATCCTAAGTCCAAGAAGTCCAATGCTCCATAATGCCAAGGATAGTATCCAAATAGTCCAAGTATTATTAAAGGTTTTTATGGTTCATGTTGATTATTAGGTGTCTTAGAAGAGAAAAGAAAAGGCTCAAGTGAGAAAAAGAAAAATGACATGAAATGTAATTCTTAAAGTAAAAGGTACATAAAGCATAAAAAATAAAAGGCATAAAGTAAAAACAATTTAATAATTAGTGGTTAGTTGGATGACCATCTTGAAACTTGCATTTGGAACTCATTAGAGGATTGGTAGAACGAAAGCCTCCACACAACAAGTTGTATTTGCTTTTTGTCAAATATATCATCCATTTGGAATCCTCAAAAGTACCATTTAATGATCGACGCTGTTTAAGTGATCCGCGTTGACCAAAAGTGTTGTAGATCCATTAGAGGATTGGTAGAACCAAAGCCCCCACACAATGAATCTCAAGGTTATTGGATAAGAGAGATCAAATTAACATACTTGGGCTTGCAAACATAGGTTTGAGCCACGAATGATCATTTATTTGAATCAGGATAAAATTTAGCGCCATGTTAAGCAATCGTAAGTAGACTTATGTAGAAGTCGCACGTATTTTGAGGCCGGTCAATAGAAATCTATGCACCATTTGTTTTGATACATGATATAGAGATCGTGATCCAATAACACTTAGTGCAATAATAAAGGGATGAGATAGAGAAGGGCGGAGAAGAATATACAAACCATATTTGAATTAAAATTTAATCAAACTATTATTAAAATCATTCATCTATTTTTGTGGAGTTAGACTCAACACCATGGATCCAATGATATTAATATAGTTCATGATCAAAAATTTAACCCAAGATTATCCAAAAAATAATCCCAAAATAATATTGCACTAATATATACATTAAAAAGGTTTCTAAAATGTTTTAAAATAGAAATAAAAGATAAAAATATCAACTATATTCAAATTAATCAAGAAATAAAAAGTAAGTCCATAGAAAAATCAAAAATGAACTAAAATAATGTTATAAAATTTTTGGTAATTTTTTTAAGTCAGAAACTATTTTTAAAATTAAAAGAAATGAGTAAAATAAACAAAAAATAATAAAAAAAATAGTGAATTCAGAAATAAAAAATAAATGAGGTCACCAATATTTGTCACATTATCATTGGATCATTCCATAATTTTTTTAGAATTTAAAAATGCATAAAAGTATTTTTTAACCATTTAAAACAATTCAAATAAAGTGAAAATTTATAAAAAAAATATCAAAACACAAAACAAAATTGTGAAAAAAATAAAAATTAGAAAGAGAAAAATTAAAAATATTTTTCATAACTTTTTCAGATTTTTTTGACTAAATGAATTTTCTATGATTCTTTGAAATTTAAAACAATTAAATATAAAAATCAGAAAAGAAAAATAAAGTAAAAAATATGTGGACCATTGGATGAGAGTCAAAACACATTAGTAATCAAATCCAAAGGATCTGGCGCGCTGTGCATATCATGGTCATTAGTGAATAAAGCACTGAATCAAATGTAAATCAGAAATTCAAAAAATCCAAATGACGTTGTTTCATTGGTTGAAGGATGACATGTTGGTCATCTTCAACCTCTAGCCAGTCCCAAAACCAGGTTGCTCAATCTGTAAAATTAGGGCACGAGACCTATGCCATTCGCTTCGTCTCTTTAAGACGAAGACAACCACACCTTCGCGATAAATTTATATAAACTATAGCTCAAGCAATTTGGAAGGAAAGTTTTGAAAAGGGATTTGAAATTTCATGGTCAAAACATGTTTCCAGATAAAAGTAAGTGTTGCGAGTAGAACCAGGGCAATGAGAGCATCACAATGATATCTAAGTTTTGAAGAATCGATGAAGAAATCTACCTATTGAAGTTGAGTTGCAGAGCTCTGAAACTGGACTTCTATGGAGCAATATAGGGCACGATTCTTGAAGGTAATTATATGGTTAGCTTCAGGGAAGATCAAGGGTGGTAAATGGATTTAAAAATTTGATTGAAAAAGGCTTGAACACAAATTTCGAAGTTGCAGAAATTTGAGTTATGGAACAAGTTTGCCAGGGTGGTTCTGGCTATCCAAGCTTAAGAAAATGAATGAGGGATGACTCTCTATTTATAGGGAATCAAATGGAATGTCCAAGCGTGAGAAATGATGAAGTTTGGAGGTAAATCGTGTGAAGTTGCAAACGAGAAAAGTGTGACTTCTAATTTGATCAAAACTCATCCAAAACACGCGTTTTGTTGTGCTAATCACTTCTGGAAGTTCACTAAACATGTTTAGAGACAAAAACACGCAAAAATAAAGTGTTTAGAAGCCAAACCAATGATTTCAAATTCTGACTTTTGAAGAATCTTTTGTTCCAAATTCAAATCAATGGAATTCTCAGCTCAAGGGGTCTTAGGGTATGATTCTTGATGCTTTAGAAAGATGAGGTTACAAGCTTTACAATGGGAAAAGAATGGAGTCAAATGGATGTTTGAACTGAAAGTTGCATTGAGTCAAAGTTGGAGAAAAGGGTTGACTTTCCATACTTAGAAATATTTAAAAAAAATTCTTCAAAAGTAATCTATAATGTTTTACATCCAAACATGGACTTCTACTTGGAATTTTCTCTTGACCAAAAAGATGGCATAAAATAGACCTCTTGAATGACATTTTGAAACTTGAAATATTCAAAATCTCCAAAAATTGAGAGAGTTATGAATTGTTGAAGTTGGCAAAAAATAATGAAATGACCTATAATCTTTTGTATCCTTAGGGCATCTTCCATCCATTTTCTCACTTTGTATATAAGATAAGGAATAATTTTAACATCCTCAAGATCATTATGTAAAAATAGTGGGCTCAAGGTGATAAAAATTGACCAAGTTATGATCATTTGAAGTCACATATGAGAAATTGGGGGTTCATCTAGAGGACATGTAACCTTTCTTCATCATCAAGTTTCTTCCACATGAAAACTCCTTGAAACTTTTGCAGTGACTTGTTAATAATCATTTTAATATAAGGATGTATTTCTAATCACTCAAAAATACCTAAAGATTAGCAAGATATACTTCTTTGAAGTTCACAACCCTAGCTGCTAGATCAAGAAAATGCTTGGAGGAACCTTGACAATTTTGAACCACCTTGTTGTACCAACACCCTTGCTTTGTAAATAGAAGTTGTTGAAGATGAAAATGAGAACTCATAGCCACCAAAACCACTTCCATATCCTGAGAATTCAGAGAAATATGCACTTGTGATCAATGGGAACAAGACTTTGTCCAACCATGACAACTTCTTCAATCAATCCCTTGCACTTTTGAATCAATCTTGATATCTTGGAAATGTAGTGAGGTTTGGACTTCTCAAGCTTTATTACCTAGGGCATGGAAATAAACTCATGAACCCATGGAGCAACTTGCTAAGCCTCATTGCCTTTACCTACATTAGTAACAAGTAAGACAAACCAACATTGCATTTTATTAATTAAAAGGAAAATCAAGACAAAATATTCATGATCACAAAATAAAACAAGTCAATGTGTTTGGTGATTCCTCAAAGAGAAAAGCTAAAGATAGGGAGGAGAACCAAAAACCCTAATGTGATCTTGTTGTGATTGAATCAATATGGTATGATGAAGGGATCTTAGGGGGGAAAATTGGGGTACAACAATATCCTTTTATGAGGAATCAGAGTCCCAATTCGTAGTTGGTTGGTGTTTTTTATAGGGTTGTGTAGAATTATTTTTGAATTATCCTTGAACTTTGTCTGGGTTGTAAATTGAGTGATTGTAGATGCAGTTCGCAGTTAAACTTGAAATTAATTCTCCTTAACCCTTTTTCGAAAATATCTTGTATTTTTGTTAGGTTAGTGGAAAAATGGTTAATTGTTGGTTAGTTGTTTTGATGTTTTGATTTAATTAAATAGTATGATGAGACATTGAGCGGGGGGAATCTGATATAGTCTCCTCCTCACGTGGCCAAATATTGCCCACGTGTTGCTCGATGTGAAGGATGTAACGCCCGTAATTTAATTAATTATTTATTTAATTAAATTTTTTTTGGATTTTTTTTGAAGTTGCGAGATGTTGAGAATTATTGTTGTAAGTTGTTGAATTATTATTAATTAATTATTTAGTTGATTAATAATAATTATATTATGGAATTAAAGGGAATATATGAAATAATGTTGGACTTATTCTATTGGTTAGAAGTAGTAAAGTGGATGTGTAGGTTAGGCCCAGGAGGATTGTTATATAAGGATAAGCTGACACTAGGGTTTGTTTTAGTTAGAGAATAAGGATTTATGTACGCTGACCGATAGAGCTGCACGGACGAGGAGCAAGCTTCCCAGTGTCGAGCAGAGTGAAGCTAGTCGTTGACTAGAGTTTTTGGTTGAGCAACCTTTAATCCAGGTAAGGGTGGGGTTCTGACCTTATAATGGGATTTATGATGTGTATTATGTGGGAATTGGTCGTTTTATGGATGTTTATAAATTGCCATCGAAGTTGTCCTGTTATGTGTTATGGACGTTTTTGAGTTATCTATGTGACTGTCCGGTTTAATCGAAGTGTAGGTTAGGTCGTGATGGTCGTTAGGACGTTAGGTTATTCTGAGCGATTGGTAGGAAAATTGGTAATTGTTGAAGTGGTCGTTTTAGGGAGGTTCTGCGTGACTGTCTTGTATGTTGATTAATCTGTTGATAGGAAATATAGTTGCCTGTTACTATGTTATTCCGAGCGGTTGATCGGAATTTACGAATTATCGTGGTGTGGTCGTTGAGACGTTGTATCGGGCCTGTGTTGTTGGCCGAATTAGTGGTCGGGGAGGATACTTATGGGTTTAGGCACCGAGCGATACTTTAGGCTGTGAGGCGTGTCGGGGGGTATGTGTTAGATTGTCGAGCAGTACTAGGTTGCAGGACATGTTGAGGAGCATAAGTTGGTCGTTATCCTCTTTTTATCAGTGTGTGTCGAGGAGTGTGATTTAGTTGTCATGCTGTCTTAGTTGTTGTGCATGTCGAGGGGCACGTAGTTCCCTATCCCTTTTGCCCGTACATGTTTTTTTTTGGTCGTTACAAGTGTTGTGTGAATTTATTGTTAAGTTGTTGTTTAATTATGTTAACGATTGAATCGTGATTGATGTGATAGGCTTATGGCCAAAATTGTTTTATGCTGATTTATGTTGAATTATGGTTAAGTTGAGGGCTTATGCCAATGTTGTTGTGTTATTGTGTTGTTGTGAATTCTTGTTGATAATGCAAAGTTGCAGGGATGTTTTAAATTATGATGAATTACCTCTATTTACTGGTAATAATAGTGATGTGGGCTTATGCCTTGTGATGATGATTGTTTGAGTATGTGGTAGTGCATTCATATACATTTGCATACTTTGTAATGGCCTGGATTGACAAACTGCGAAGAAGGCTTATGCCTTGTTGATGCCTCTATTTATTGGCAGATTTTAAGATGAGAGTTCTGCTCCATTTTTAAGATGGGAGTTCTTCTCCAATGGTACCACATGCATTCACATAGTGTTGAGTCGCATTCCAAGTAGTATGACTGAGTTGTTGTGTTGATGAATTAATTATTGTATTTTAGCATGAACTGATTCTAATATAATATTTATCATACGTTCTATTATATTGTACGATATCTCACTCCTTCTGTTTGAATGTTACCCTTATGTTGGTAACGTGCATGTAATCCAGAGTGAAGGTGGTTTACCTTCAATCGTTCGAGTCGGTGTCATTGCTCTAATACGTAACACTCGGGGGGGGGGGGGGGGGGGGATGAACGCTTGTTTCTTTATTATTTTTTATTTCAGTTGGATGAACTTTAAGTTGATTGTTGTTAAGTACTTGTTACTCAGAAGTTGCTTTCATGTTGGATAAAGATGTTATTATTATTCCGCTGTGTAGTTATTCAAGTTGTTGATTTAAAAGATTAATTTATTTTGCTGTTGGTTCATCCAAAGTTTTAAAGTGTTATGTATCCATGTTGAATGAAATGGTTTTTAAGTTGAATTTGTGGCATTCTGATTTAGTTGTATATTTTTTATAACTCTGATTTACATTTATATTGTCGGGTAGAATTGTGGTGTTAGAAAGTTGGTATCAGAGCAAAGTTGGTCCGTCCGACCAAGTTGTCGAGTCATTGTTTTTTTTAACAATCTAGTATTATTAATTTGAGTTATAACTGTTATTTATGTTGTAGTGATAAGTTAAGATGGCTGGAAGGAATGATGTTGCACTTGCTGCTGCTTTATAAGCAATGACGCATGCTATGGAGAATCATCCGAACACTGACGGGAATGCTGGATCTCGTAGTTTGGCGACTTTTCAGAGGGAGAATCTGCCTACATTCAAGGGTAAGTATAACCCTGAGGGAGCATTGGATTGGTTGAAAGAGATTGAGAGAATCTTGTGTGTGATGGACTGCACTCCAACGCAGAAGGTTCGGTATGGTACTCATATGCTAGCAGACGAGGCTGATGACTGGTGGCTAGAGACGTGTCAGAAGTAGGAAGCTGCAGGTGAAAATGTCACTTGGGTTGTGTTCCGTAGGTAATTTTTGAGGAAGTTAATACAAGAAGAAGCTTATATGTTTTCGTTGGTGGCGTCGCTATCTGTCGAGAATTAAGCTATAATTGAGGAATTGCAGGTGGTGCGTGAATTTCCTGAAGTTTTCCCTGATGGAATTCTTGATGTACTGCTAGAGAGAGAAGTTGAATTTGTTATTAATCTTGTACCTGGTACCAGACTTGTGTCTATGGCACCATACAGGATGTCTACATCTGAATTGTCAGAATTAAAGAAGCAATTGGAAGAGTTACTTGAAAAGAAGTTTGTGAGTCCAAGTGTATCGCTGTTGGGAGCTCCAGTGTTGCTAGTAAATAAGAAATATGGATGTATGAGGCTTTGTGTTGATTATAGGCAATTGAATAAAGTGATGATTAAGAACAAGTATCTGCTTCCAAGAATAGATGACTCGATGGATCAATTGGTGGATGCTCGTGTGTTTAGTAAGATTGATTTGAGGTCGAGATATCATCAGATTAAAGTGAAGGATGAAGATATCCAGAAGACGGCTTTCAGAACACGTTATGGACACTATGAGTATTCGGTGATGCCTTTTGGTGTTACCAACACGCCGAGAGTATTCATGGAGTATATGAATTGTATCTTTCATACTTATTTGGATCGATTTATGGTGGTGTTCATTGATGACATTTTGATTTACTCTAAGTCAGAAGAAGAGCATGCAAAACACTTAAGAATAGTACTGCAAGTTTTGAAAGATAAGAAGTTGTATGAAAAGTTGTCTAAGTGTGGATTTTGGTTAAGGAAGGTTAGTTTTCTTGGTCATGTGATCTCAGGTAGTGGCATTGTTATAGACCCATCAAAAGTAGATGTTGTGTTGCAATGGGAAACTCCAAAGTCGGCTACCGAGATTAGAAGCTTTTTGGGATTAGCTGGTTATTATAGAAGGTTTATCAAAGGTTTTTCTAAGTTGACACTTCCATTGACTAAGTTGACTTGTAAAGGTAGAGCTTTTATATGGGACATTCAATGTGAAGAAAGTTTTACAGAATTGAAGAAGAGGTTGAAGTCGGCTCCGATTTTGACATTGCCTAATCCAGAAGAGCCTTTTGTGGTATATTGTGATGCTTCTGAGATGGGTTTAGGAGGTGTGCTTATGCATAATGAAAAGGTAGTTTCTTATGCATTAAGGCAGTTGAGGACTCATGAGAAGAACTATCCTACGCATGATTTAGAACTTGCTGCAGCTGTTTTTGTATTGAAGATTTGGAGGCATTATCTTTATGGTTCTAGATTTGAAGTGTTTAGTGACCATAAGAGCTTAAAGTATCTATTCGATCAGAAGGAATTGAATATGAGACAATGGAGATTGTTGGAGTTGTTAAAGGATTATGATTTCAGTTTGAATTATCATCCAGGAAAAGAGAATGTGGTAGTTGATGCGTTGATTCGAAAGAATTTACATATGTCAGCAATAATGGTTAAAGAGTTGTAATTGATTGAACAATTCAGAGATATGAGCTTAGTTTTCGAAGTGACACCGCAGAGTGCTATGTTGGGAATGTTGAAGATTAATAATGATTTTCTAGATAGTATCAGAGAAGATCAGAAGTTAGATGTGAAACTGGTAGATTCGATGGTTGGGATCGATCAGTCTGAGAATATTGATTTTAAGTTAGATCCGTAAGGTGTGTTGAGATTTCGTAGTCAGAGTTGTATTCCTGATGATGCAGAGATGAAGAAAGTGATCCTTGAAGAGAGTCATAGAAGTAAGCTGAGTATTCATCCAGGAGCTACAAAGATGTACCAGGATTTGAAGAATTTGTTTTGGTGGCCTGGGATGAAGAGTGATTTGGCTCAGTTTGTGTATTCATGTTTGACTTGTCAGAAGTCGAAAGTTGAACATCAGAAGCCTGCAGGGTTGATGCAACTGTTAGAAGTTCCAAAATGGAAATGGGATAGCATTTCGATGGACTTTGTGACGGGGTTACCTAATACTTTAAGAGGACATGATTCGATTTGGGTGATTTTTGATAGGCTTACGAATTCGTCTCATTTTATTCCTATTAAAATCAGCTTTCTAGTGTCGAAGTTGGCTGAGATTTACACTAGTGTAATTGTGAAGCTGCATGGTGTTCCTTTGTGCATTGTATCGGATAAAGATCCAATGTTTACTTCTGATTTTTGGAAGAGTTTGCAAGAGGCGTTGGGTTCTAAGTTGAGGTTGAGTTCGGCATATCATCCTCAGACGGATGGTCAAACATAAAGGACTATTCAATCGTTGGAAGATTTGTTGAGAGCATGTGTTCTTGAGCAGGGAGCACCATGGGATACTTATCTTCCATTAATAGAGTTCACTTATAATAACAATTACCATTCTAGTATTGGGATGACACCTTTTAAAGCGTTGTATGGTCGGAGATGTAGAACTCCTTTATGTTGGCATGAATCTGGAGAAAGTGTAGTGCTTGGACTTGAACTTGTTCGTGAGACTACTGAGAAGGTGGAGATGATTCGGGAAAAAATGAAAGCTTCCCAAAGTAGACAGAAGAGTTATCATGATAAGCCAAGGAAGGATTTCAAATTTCAAGATGATGACCATGTGTTTTTGAGAGTTACACCTGTAACTAGTGTTGTGCGAGCATTGAAGTCTAAGAAGCTCACTTCTCGTTTTATTGGTCCATATCAGATTTCAGAAAGAGTTGGGAATGTTGCTTATATAGTGTTATAGGCAAATTATCAATACAAATACAATTTCAAAATTCAAATTTTGTTTTATCTTTTCTGTTTTGTTTTCAAAAACGTCCAATGACTAAATTGAACGAACATATGCATATGAATATGATTATTGTTAACAAATATATGCATAACAACAAGAATCAACATTTACTAAAGACTATAGGAATTGGAATAACGTTCAAGTCGTCCACAAATCCCTACAGAACAACCTCCATGGGATTATCCCCACAGAATTACCTTCACAGGCTCATCCCAGACGGGGATACATTCCCCCCGCAAGTCTAATATGCCTCCAGCCAGGAATTAGGGCATCTTCCAGCAGTTCACATAATAACACTCCCCAGCAAATCTGTCTAGCGGATAAAGGAGTCTGATCATTTCTCCAGCATGTAGTGGAAATTTCCTCCATACAGCCTACAAAATTCCAATTCCCATCAGAAATATGTCCTTAAACCAGTTCACAGAAACTTAATTCCCCCAGCTAAGTTATTTCGCCAACACTACAAAATCCCCTACATAATTCTCTTCTTCAGCAGGGTTTATTTCCCCAACATGGTTTATTTCCCTAGCAGGGTTTATTTCCACAGTAGGGTTTATTTTCCCAACAAAATTTAATTTCCCAAACAAAGTTCATTTCTCTAATTACTGCAATTCCCCAACAAATTATTTTCTCCCGCAAAATATAGTCAAGGCTACTATCCCTAGAGAGTTATTACATAATCTTAAACCGGGACACATATCAATTTTTTCCTCCCCAGAAGAGTTGACGTCCATATCAAAAACTTTGCCATACAGCACCTCTGGAGATTATTCATCACTTATATCCCCAGTTATGGTATATAAGAACTAAAATCTCCAATAGAGCGATGAACGACCAAGGTTCCTGAACTCTACTATCCCCAAGCAGAAGTCAAACATTCTTAGAGGAGTATCCTCAAACAGAAAGCAGGAATCCCCAACGAAGACATTCTAAACAAGATTCAAGATTCACATCCTTCATCCCCAGCGGCAGTCAGGGATTTATTTTCCCCAACAAAGATGTTACACGAAGCTACCGATACGCCTCAACAATATCTCATATCCATACATGATTTACAAGTATCGTAGAATATGTGTTCTACCACAAAATTTTCCCTCTCTTTTCTCAAGTTTCTTCTCACAAAGATCTTCAATGATTCAAAGCTTGCATAGGTATTGACTAGGTCAATTCATCTCCTCAACACTGATGCCTCAAATTAGGGTTTGAGTTTGCACAAAGACATGTGAACTTATAATATTTCAAATGACTTTCATGGATCATTATGGACCCCCAAGATTGCTCCTGTCAAGTTTCAAGTCTTGGATCACCAAAATTGCTCAGTCAATCAATCAGAAGACCTAAAATCAATTGTATTGGAAAAAGTCGACTGTGGCCAACCTACAGTCAAACTTCAAGATTTTGGACCAGTATCAACATTTTGAGGTCATATGTATCATTTGATCAATATTGGATCATGATTCTCCGAGAAAATTGTTCAAATCGTCAAAAAGGAAAAATGGTCAAAATTAGGGTTTTTGACTGAGAATGACCAATCTTTGACTTATTGGTTTGAAATATGATCTTAAGGATTCAAGAACATCATTTTGACCTAATCACATATTTCAGTTAATCTCCCGAGATCAGTGAGTTGATAGATGAAATTTTGTCAACTGATAAAAAAGTCAACTATACACTGAAAAGTCAAACTTTGACTTTTTGGTCAAATTTTAGTTTCAAAGATCACATTTGATCAAGACATTCAAAATATGAAATTTGATCATCAAAAGTCAAACTTTGAAAGACTTGGAAAAATTTTCGAAGTATTTTCTATACATGATTAATTTCATTATCTCATAACATTTTTCTTCACCACAATTCAAGATAATGTAAATTTTCAAGTAAACAACAAAGCTGCATTTTTTAAGTTAAAATTGCAAATCCTAAGCCTTGTCTTGTTTGAACTTTTCCCCTTGACTCAATCTTTAAACTTTGACACTATGTTGTCCATAAAACCAGACTTGTATCATGCTACAAATGTTGCTGTCTAGAAAATCCCCAAAGTCATATATGCTGCCAAGTCCAAGCCTGCTGCTACAAGCCCAAAACTATGTTAAAAAATAGTCTGCTGTCTTGCTGCAAAATAGCCTTGTACCAAGCTGCCACTCCACTCCAAAACTGCTACAAAATAGTCCTGCTATGCTGCCTCTAACCCTGTCCAAACCTGCACTATACCAGTCCCCATATTTGCACCAAATTAGCATATAAGAGCTACATCTAAAAAGCTATGAGACAACATACCCAAAAAGTTCAAAAACTTATTTGTTTCCCTCCCAAATCTAAGCCAACTTCATCTACAAATAAACTATTTTCACAACACACAAAAGGGGATTTTTTTAGAGGATTTTTGGAGAAAAGAAAAGAGAGAAAAACAACAGTCTTGGTAACCTTTGCTCATTCAAAAACCCTGCTCCATTTCATTCACAAAACAGAAAAACCCTCAACCCAATTTCCCACCTTGCAATATTTTCCATAAACTAACTATCCAAACACTTCATATCACATAGAGATTGTTCAAATACAAGATCAACTTCTGTAGTGCCATTATTATCACCTTCCAAACATAAACAAAAGATAGTATTATACAACTTGACTGGGGTGGAGTGTTTCAGTAGCTTCCAATACAGAGAAAGGACTGGAGCAGCATGCTGGAGGTTCACTGAAGCCATCATAGCATCTTGAAAGAGGTTCAGACTCAAACAAATTGCAGTCTCAAGGTAAGTCTTCTTGACTTTGAACCTTTCATTTCAAGCATCATTAGTGATTCATTTTTTAGGATAAAATGTAGTAATCATTGCCTTTGAAGCTAACCATTTATTTGGCTTTCATTTTTGTCAATCATATGTTGAGAACTATCCTGTACACACAATAGAACAATATTAGAGGCAAAAAACCGCAACATGAGTCGATACATACTCATATTAGTCGACTCATATCAGTTGTAGGACAGGGTATGAGTCGACACAAGACCTTATGCATTGATGCATACTGTTATCCAGACCCAATACAGAGAGACAAAAGGTGCATGATTCGATAGAAAACACGAATGTGTCGACACAAACAATAAATGAGTCGCCACATCCAAATTATGCTTCGACTCATACTGAGTTGATTTTAATTTTCCAGAAACAAGAAATGGCATGTGTCGATGCATAGAGCTATGTGTCGATACATAAAGTTTGTTTTGCTTTCTTTGTACACTATTTTCCTTTTTATATTTTTTATTTCTATTCACTTATTCAATATGGTTGTAATAATTTAATTAGGATTATAATTCATCCCCATTTGTAAATTATACCCCATCCCCCAAGTGATGTAATAGCGTGGGATTTTAATTTCCGCAATTTATCTCTTTAATATAATTGTTAATAATTAGGGTGTGTATGGCAAGATAAAATCAAATGTTATAAAACCCTAATCTCAAAGACAAAAAATGCATGAAATCAAAATACAATTCACACAAGCACCTCTAGGGTAACCTCGCTTGTTTCCTTCGAATAAATAATCATGTCCCTCGAATGTGGGACGTTTTAGCAAAGACCCTCGAATGAAAAGATCGTAGTCCCTCGATGACCCTTCGATGTTGCCTTCTGTAAAACGATCTTAGTCCCTTACAAAAATTGCTAAAGCGTATCATAAGTTGCCTTTTATGACTATACGATCGACCCGCACCCGTCCCTTCACATCCAATGATGGGGATTCTTGCCAATCAATGGTAAGATTGCAACATCTAAAGGAGGAGGAAAAGAACAAATACCTTTTGAGTAGGTATAATGCTCATATTTGCTTGCTCACAAACTAAAACCATTTCCACACTCATACGTTCAAAACATCTTCAAAAAAACAAACATCTTTTTGAACTATTTTCAAAACCAACGCTTTGTATACATTCTTATAGAGACGAGAATCATTACAAAGTTTGCTGAAACAAAGGAGTTTTCAAAATATTTCAAAACTTACACCAATCACAAACACATTTCAAATAAAGCATTTTCAAAGTGATCAAGCAACTAAGAGTCTGTAGATAACTACGGATGAAAAGGGTGCTAACACCTTCCCTTTTCATAACCTACCCCCCGAACTCAAGAAAATATCTCAAAAAGGTCTTTCCTGTTCTTTTCACCCTTTCCTTTATTGGATAAAAGAAAAGTCGGTGGCAACTCTTGCTATCTGCAACAATTGCGCTAAAACGCAAAACACCCAAGTCAGTTCTCCCACCGTATTACAAAACTGGCGACTCTGCTGGGTAGATCTTAAAAGTGGGGTTACCTTAGAGCTTGATCACAGTTAATTGCTTTCATTGTTTGATTTGTTTGCTTTATATTTTGGGTCTTCGTTTGGGCTTGTTTTGATCCTATACCTGGATTTGGGAACATCATTAGGTAAATAGAAAAAAATATGGAGACTGTACAGCGTAGACCGAATGGTTGAGACAATAGCTATGTTAGTGTGACACATTTGTGGGTACCGGTATCCCTTATGGTGAATTAAGGAGAATATGAGGCCGCTGTGTGGTGTCATGAAGCACTAACGAACCTTAGAACCTTTAATTGAACAACTTGTCCATTAGGAAGTAGTGAGATAGTCGAATTTGGTGCAGTCCAAAGTTGGTTGATACTCGATACTACACTCATTGAGATCTGGCTTTTGAAAGTCTTCGGTCGCCAATAAAGAGGCTTGTGCTGAAATAATGCCCAATGAAGGAAGATCAATGATATTGAGACCCCCTAGAACCTGATTACTTTCTAGGACAGGTTGAACCAACTAAACATCAAGAGGGTACTTACCTATGAACCTCATGTGAGCCTAAACCTAAGGACTTGTTTGCTTTGTGTGTATGTGTTTACTTGTACATAACATCATGACATCATACCATTGCATTTGCACTAACCATTTCAAGGACTTTGAGATTTATCTTTGTGCTGTTTTGTAGGACATGGCTTCCATGCGAAGAAATACCATCTGAATCAACCTTGAGAGAGTGCCTCCTCAAATCAAGGAATTAGCATCAAGGGTTCCCAATGATTCTCCGTTCACCAAGAAGTATGGTCGATTATCAACTTGGTTACAACAAACTTTGAAGGGGATATGGTACATGTGCTTTTCCAATTCTTTGATCCTAAGCACAATTGCTTTACATTTCCTGATTACCAACTAGTGCCTACCATGGAGGAATTTTCTCAACTCTTGGGAGTGCCCATTATTGATCAATTACCCTTCACCGATATTAAGAGAGACCCAAGACCTGAGGAGATGGCTCGAGCTTTACATTTGCAACGGTCCGATGTTATGGAAAACTCAGAAACAAGAAGTGGTATTAAAGGGTTTCTATCAAAGTTTCTGTTTGAGAAGGCTCAACAATTTTGGGAGGCTCTGGATTTGTAAGCTTTTGAAGAAGTGGTGGCTCTTCTAATCTATGGGATGGTATTGTTTCCTAACTCGGACCAACTTGTAGATGTGAATGCAGTCAATTTTTTTCTATCTCGTAACCCGGTGCCTACTTTGCTTTGAGATATCTTGCATTCTCTTTACA
This sequence comes from Vicia faba, assembly GCA_948472305.1. Lineage (NCBI taxonomy): Eukaryota > Viridiplantae > Streptophyta > Magnoliopsida > Fabales > Fabaceae > Vicia > Vicia faba. Next base: position 1,562,743,957 of record OX451737.1, on the reverse strand, counting down.
CTCGCACCATGAAGAGAAGGGTAATTATTATGTGTTGCACTCCTTTGTTGGCTAGGTGGTTTATTTCTCACCTACCCCGATCTGTTTTGAAGAATAAGCAAGGCATGAGATGGTCTAACAGGTTGATGTCACTTACGTATTAAGATATTCATTGGTGTTCTCGATCTTTGGAGGATGTTATCATCATTGACCGTTGTGGAGAATTCCCTAATGTCCCTTCCTTGGCATTAGGGTTGGAATTACCTATAATCCCTGTTTAGCTTTGCGACAGTTTGGGTATGCTAGGAAGGATGGTCCTCATGATACACTTGTCCAAGGAATTGCATTTCACTATGAGAACAATGTCCAAGGTTATCTTCAGAGATTCATACGAGCATGGGGCATGGTGAACAAAGTTGATAGCAAGATATTGGGGCATAAGAACTCCATTCCTTTGGAGCCTTATCTCAAGTGGGTGCGAGCTTGTGCTCAAACTCTCATGATGCCTTATGAGACCATTCTACCTATCATCATGGAGCCTATTACCGAGGGAGATGTTCCTTATACTATTCTTCATCCTGACATGTCGACTACTCTTGAGGAATTGGAAAGATCTTGGATTCAACTCATAGGGGAGCGAGACACCTTTAGAACCCAGTTCTACGCAAGCGAGAAAAAGGTTTTGGAGCTCACAAGACAACTTCATGAAGAACAGATGTGATACGGTGGGAGAACTGACTTGAGGTTTTGCATTTGTGTTCGCAAATTTTTCGGTTTAGCAAGAGTCTCCACCGACTTTTTATTTTATCCAAAGGAAAAGTCAAAAAGCACATGAAAGACCTTTGAGATGTTTTCTTGGCTTCAGGGAGTAGATTATGAAAAGGGAAGGTGCAAGCACCCTTTTCATCCATGGTTATCCATGGGCTCTTAGTTACTTGTTTAGATCACTTGCTTTGCTTTTCCAATTGTTTGAAATGGTGCTTTGTGTGTGGTTTTGAAAGATTTTTTGAAAAGAGGCCATCGTTGTGGCAACCTTTGTAATGATTCTTGTTTGAATGTATACAAAGGTGTTTTTGTCTTTTGAAAAGGTTTCAATGTTTGATAGTTTGATTTGGGAAATGTTTTGAAATTGTGTTGTGAATTGTGTTTGAAAATAGCAAGCATGCTTTTGCAAGCTTTTTCTCAAGTAACTAAGAGCTATCTACCCTATTTTACTTAAAGATCTTTCCTAATGTTTTTAACCCTTTTGACAGTGTTGTTTCACCATTGCATTTGGTGTACAACCTTGTGTTAGGATGTTAAACGGGACAGGTGTGGGTCATCGTATAGACCATGATAGCAATTGTGTCAAGTATTTTTTGGCAAATTTTTGAGGGACTTGATCATTTTTGTTTAGGCAACCAAGATAGCGTCATCGAGGGACTATGATATTTTGTTTTGTTTTTGTTTTGCCAAAGTACCCAACATGCATACCATGGCCCATTTTTGAAGGCAACAAGTGGATTGTAACCCTAGGGGTGCAAGTGTGCATTGTGTTTGATTTTCATGCATATTTGTCTTTGATTAGGTCAAGCTATTTGTTGATTTGGATTTTTGCATACAAACCCTAATTCTCTAATCATGGCATAATTGAAAGCGTAAAGTGCGAGAATTTAAAATTCTAACCTATTACAACATAATTATGGGGATGAGGGTACAATCTTTGAATGAGGGTATTTGACAAGAAATATAAACCCTAGTTTACTATTACATCCAAATTGAATCACAATGCATAAATATTTAAATGGACAATATTTAAATAAACAAAATAAATAAATATCAAATAATATGTATTATGCAAAAAAAAAAGTTTTTATTTGCTTATGTATGTAAAAGTATTTAATATATCAAATAAAGAAATAAATAAAAGATTTATTTTATTTGTTTAAGGGTAAAACCCTAATTTCTTTAAGAAAATAAACATATTATATTATTTATATACAATAAAATATATTAATATGTACAAAAATAATGTATTTAAAAAAGGTATTTTTTAGTGTAAATCATAAGAAAAGTAAAAATGTAATATTTTTATATTTTATTCTAAAGTATTTAATAAAATAAAACTATATATGTATATATATGTATATTAAATGTATTAAATATGTACAATGTAAAATAAAATATATACAAAAATAAAATATATTTATAATAATATTTTCAGTGTGAATAAAAATAAGAAATAAAAAAAATAAAGGTATGATTTACATATTATTTTCAAGTTTAAATAAATAATATAAAAGTAATTAGGCTTTTAATGTTAGAAAAAGTTAAAATAAAATGCCAAATAAATGTAAAAAGTTATGAAAATATTTTTTGAGCATTTTTTATACTTGGAAATAAATAAACAAAATCAGAAAAGAAAAGAAAAATATAAAAATGTAAAAATACAAGGAAATGGGCCAGGGGGTGCAAAAATGAAAATGGGAGGTGTTAGAAGCAAGCCAGGCCAGGCCCAACCCAAGCCAACTTCATCTTCAACCTTCAGACTTTGTAAACGCGCGCGCCCGGTTCAAATGCTAGATCCTGTATACGTGATCTTTTGCAAAAACTCACAACATCAAACTTGTAGAGAATTTCAAGACGATTCCAACCACATAAAAACTAATCCTAACTCTCAAAGACCAGAGAGAATTTCTCTGGCCCTAAAATCTGACCTAGTTTTTTCAGCATGTTCATGGATGAAATTCTCCTAGCACACTTAATAAAAATGAAAGCTGGGCATATGTATGGCTTCCTATCAATGAACACTACATTTTTTATTCACAAACCTAAGGCTAAATGTTCCTAAATAGAGAGATAAAAAGTGAAGAAAAACCTATTTCAGTTGGATTCGTGTAGGGCAATGCAGTGCTTCTCAACAAGTTTTGAGATGTCTGGTAGCTTGCTTGAACTTCACTTGTCCTTTTCCAATAGCTAGCTTGCCTTCAATGTACTTGAATCAGTCTATAGAACTCAACCTGCACAAGCTCAAAATGAAAATGGTGAACACTGTAAATGGAGTTACAATTGGTAATGGAGGTTTGGGATAGCTTGAGTGAGTTGAATGGAAAGTGTTTGAAGAAAAATGGGGCAAAACGAACGAGCCAAATGAGCTGGGGAACTCAAGTTGCAGCACCTGCCCTGTTTTGCCAAAAAAGTGTGATTTCTGGCTATGGGTTGTTTTGGGGCTCAAGCACTCGTGTTTCTAGCTCAAAGGGTTGTGAGAAAGATGTTTGAAGTGTTTGCACAAGTTGATCTTTGCTGGTTTTTCAGTTCTCAAGTTTTTGGCAAGTTTTCTTGTTTTTTAAGTAACAAAGTGAACTTGTGGTTACAGGCCTGTACATGCCAATCTTATCACCTTGCATATAATCCTCTTGGCCCCTCTGATTAGTGGATTTGTTTAGCTGCAAGAGATTTGGCTCTATGCTCAAGGATTAGTGGTTTGACATAAAGCAAACTTTTGCAAAAATGGAAATGTGCCTTTTACCACTTAGGGATTAAACTTGTGTACAATACCCTAATGACCAAGACAGTGTATTAGCTCAATGAATTTGCATTAAATTATGGAGTGTGAAACGGTTTAGAGGCCTTCAAACTAGTACAAGGCATGCTGGTTTGAAAATGCAACTTGAGTGAACATGATTTTGCCATGGATACAAAGTGAGTTTTTACCAACTTCAAGCATTCGATTCTCCATAACCACAAATGTTTTTGAGGAGTTATTGGACAATTTGGAAATCTTGCAACATTCCCTATAATCCATATTTGAAATGCAACTTGAGATTCCAAGTGGAACTATGTGAAAAATAGCCAAGAAGATAGGTCAAAATCCTGCCTAAACTAGGGCAAAATTTCACTAAGTTAAAAGTTTAGGTACCCTTGTTCCAAAAATCATAACTTGAGATCCAAGATTCTTTTAAGAAAAAATTGTGAATCAAAGTTGTAGGCTTTGTGGAGGACTACAACTTTCATGTTGTAAGTTTTGTTAGAATCTATTTGCATCATGGTGAAAATGTGGGACAAAGTTAGGAAAAATTAAGAAAATTTTATAACTTAGAAAAATTCTAAGTTATGAAAATTTTCAATTTCAAACCCTAATTTTCAATTTTGGGTTTCTTAATGAACAAGTTTCATAATTTGACACATCTTGATAAAAAATGACCCTTGGCACTTGATTTTGACTAAAAAGTCAAAGTTTGACTTTTCAATGTACAGACAAATTTTGATCAGTTGACTGAAAAATTCATCTGTCAATCCCATGCATTTGAGATCTTTTGAACTTGTTGAATAGGTTAAGGTGATGCCATTGAGCCTTTGAGTCCTTGGTTGATCTTAATTTGCCATTGGCTAGGTCAAAAAGTCAGAAATTGCCTTTGTACAGTCAAAACCCTAAAAATGACCATTTTGCCCTTTTGGTGATCTGATCAAATTTCTTGTGGAGTTGTGGTCCAAACCTGATCAAATGGTTCATATGAGTTCATAATGTTGATGTGGGTCAAAATTCATGAGGTTTGACTGTCTATTGGCCACAGTTGAATTTTTCCCCACTACAGCTGATTTCTAGGTCAACTGTCCAATTGACTGGGCAAAAATTTGATTCAAGGCTTGAAACTTGGTATGGACAAACTTATGAGTCCAATATGAAGTATGAAAGTCAATTTGAGCATTAAAAGTCCAAAAATCCAGGTGCAAACTCAAACCCTAGTTTAGGTTATCAGTGCAAGGAGATGTCTTGAGCAGAGCAAACCCTAGCTTGATCTTGAATTCAAAGAGCCTTGTGATGAGAAATGTTGATAAAATGAGAGGGAAAATTTTGGGGTACAACAGTTGCCCCTGTTCAATCTTCTTGAACATGAAGATTTAGATTGGCAAGTTTGCCTTTCGTGACTCGAAGGTAAAAGAGGATTGGACACTAGAGTGCCCGTAAATTTGCACTCGTCAAAATGTAGCTGAGGGAATGGGCTTAGAGATGCCATCCAAAACTTGTTTATTGAAAATCAGTAGAATGAACATCATAAAGGTATCCAGATTTGGAACGTATCTGAGTTGTATCTGGAGACTGGGGATAAATTCTAAATGAGTGATAGAATGGCAATCGTGTCTGGAGCGTATCTGGACTGTATCTGAATTTGAGATCTGTATGAGTAGCAGAATGATTTCCGTATCTGGAGTGTATCCGTACTGTAGCTGGGATCCGGACAAGTGACAAAATGACTTCCGTGTCTGGAGTGTATCTGAACTTGAAGTTGATAGCTGAATCTGAATGAGAACTAGAATGGCCACCGTGTCTGGAGTGTATCTTGTCTGTATCTGATCGCTGAAGTCTGAATGAGTAATAAAATGACCGTCGTGTCTGGGGGTGTATCCATATTGTATCTTGACTTGAAATTCTGAATGAGTAATAGAATGACCGTCGTGTCTGGGGATGTATCCATACTGTATCTGAAATCTCTGAAAAGTTGTTAACGATATCTTTTTAGTCTTATCCTGAAAAGGGTAGAACGTTAGCTAAAGCATAAAGTTATGTTGCATGATATGTATGATGCAATAAAATGTGTTATATAAACGTTCATGATATATGAATGTAATGTATGCGCATGTAAGCTAATTAGCTGTCTTGCTGAGGAAAATAAATCTTTGATAGCTGGAGATAATGGAATCTTTGACTGCTGTTGGGGAAAGTAAATCCTTGACCGGTGCTGGAGATTCCAAAAATCTTTGATTGTTGAAGATGAGAGCACCTTGCTGATTACTGTTGGGGATAGAAAATCCTTGGAAACCTGCGGGGATTATCAAAATTTTGACAACTTCTGTGGGGATGGAAAATCCTTCATGACTTTCCTGGGGAAATAAGGAAAAAAAATCCGACGACCTCTACTGGAGAATTAAAACCTAGGAGGCTTCAAATGGAGAAACAGGAACTAGAATCTTCGTTCTGTCGGGAAATAACTCTGTGGAGAGAGTGTTTATTCTTCCGGGGAAATCAGGAGCTTGGGTTGTATGCCAATCTATTGGGGATTCCTTGTTTTATGGAGAATTCTGCTGGTGAACTGGAGGAAGTTGGATAGTATTCCACCGAGGTTTAAGATTTGAAGTTTTGGACTCCGTTGGTGATGAAAGTTTAGAGCATTCGGGCTCCGCTTGGGAAGAAAGTTTAGAATACTCTGGCTCCGCTGGGGATCAGGAGTTTAGAGACTTAACTCTGATGGGAATTTTGAATTTTAACTCCACTGGGGATATGTACTTCAAGATTTTAGCTCGGTTGAGGATCTGAATGACATATTGTAGGGGATTTCTTCTGGAATAGCCTAAAGACGTTTTCCTATAATTTCGACCTATCAGTAATTATCCTTTCTTATTTCGTTTTATTTGTAAGCAGTGATTATATTCAAATGCTTATGCCTATTTAACAAACCATTGGACTTTTCAAATAAAACATAAGTGTAAAAAGAAAGGAAAGGCAAGCAAATTTCTGCACTTTGAAGTATTTTTGTATTAACTTTTGTAAGTATTTTTGTACAAAGGAGACAGACATTCTAGTAAGAGAATTTTGTCGTAAAATTGAGAAAAATTTTATACAAAGAAAGATGGCTATGTGTAACAATTCCACGGGATTCCCATTCTGCTATAGCCTTCACAACTCTGAGTATCTTTGTCCATTCGTTGCTTCGTCCGCGGATGATTGGATTGATCAGAAGCTTGGAGTTTGGTCATAAAGAGATTGTCCTTAAAGTGATCCGACGAGACATAGTCATACGCTTTAATTCCCTAACTTTTGCCTGGACCTCCCTTTCGGGTTTTCAGTCCACCGGGAAACCCTTTTTTTCCCAAGTCGCCCTTTCGGGTTTTCAACTTGCCAGGTGTATAGATTTTTTTGTTTATCCCTAATTTTTGCCTGAATCACCTTTTCGGGTTTTCGATTCACCGGGATGCCCATTTTTGCCTAAGTCGCCCTTTCGGGTTTTCAACTTGTTGGGTCATTTATGCATAGTATCTTTTGACAATATGACTGTGTTCTCAGGGTGCGGCAGGTCATCGCCATCCATGGTGGTCAGAATCATTGCCCCACCAGAAAAGATGTTCTTGATCACAAATGGTCCTTCGTAAGTAGGAGTCCACTTGCCCCTGGGATCAATTTGCGGCAAGATGATCCGCTTGATCACAAGATCTCTGACTTGATATGCCTGACGCCTGACTTTCTTGTTGAAAGCCTTGATCATCCGTTTTTGATACATCTGACCATGACAAACAGCAGTAAGTCGCTTCTCGTCGATCAAATTAAGTTGATCAAGCCGGGTCTGAATCCAATCGTCTTCACTTAAACCAACATCCTTCACAATCCTTAAAGAAGGAATCTGAACTTCCATAGGTAAAACAGCCTCCATGCCATATACCAAAGAAAAGGGGGTTTCCCCAGTTGAAGTACGCGCCGTGGTACGATATCCATGCAGAGAAAACGGTAACATCTCATGCCAGTCCTTGTAGGTGACTGGCATCTTTTGAATGATCTTCTTGATATTTTTGTTCGCGGCTTCAACATCACCGTTCATCTTTGGAGGATAGGGAGATGAATTATGATGTTGAATCTTGAACTGCTCACACAGAGCGGTGATCACAGTGTTGTTCAAATTTGTACCATTGTCCGTGATGATCCTGTCGGGGATACCATATCGGCATATGAGATTCTGCTTGATGAAGCGGGCAACCACATTCTTTGTAACGGAGGCGTAGGAAGCTGCTTCGACCCACTTGGTAAAATAATCAATAGCGACCAAGATGAAGCGATGTCCATTGGATGTTGTAGGATTGATCTCTCCAATCATGTCGATACCCCACATCGCGAATGGCCAACGAGCTGTTAGAATGTTGAGAGGAACAGGAGGAATATGTACCTTGTCAGCATAGACTTGGCATTTGTGACAAGTACAGGAATGTTGATGGCAGTCAGCTTCCATGGTAGACCAGTAGTAGCCTGCCCTTAGAATCTTCTTAGCCATCGTATGTCCGCTCAAGTGGGTGCCAAATGTGCCACTATGTATTTCGGTCATGATCCACTCTGCTTCAACCTTGTCCACATAACAGAGTAGAACACAATCATGGCTGCACTTATAAAGGATACCATTGCTCAGGAAGAACTTGGCAACAAATCTCCTTAAGAACTTTTTGTCATTGACGGAAGCTCCTTCAGGGTATTCTCGAGTCTGGAGATACCTTTTGATTTCATGAAACCAGGGTTGTTCCACTACTTCTTCGATATTAATCTCATGACAGTGCGCAGGTTCGTCCATTCGCTCGATGGTGATTTGGGGAGACTCATTATCCCAGTTGAGTTTAAACATGGAAGACATTATAGCCAGAGCATCCGCTAGCTGATTTTCTTCTCGCGGGAAGTGCTCAAAGGTAATCTGCTCGAAATGAGGCAACAATTTCAGGACATGTTCTTTGTATGGGATAAGATTAGGATGTCTAGTGTCCCACTCTCCTTTGATTTGACTGATAACCAAAGCCGAGTCCCCAAATACGACCAAAGATTTGATTCCCAAGTCAATAGCAGCCTTGAGACCAAAGATACAAGCTTCATATTCGGCCATGTTGTTGGTGCAGCTGAAGCAGAGTCTAGCAGTGAAAGGTGTATGGCAACCCTCCAGAGAAATAAGTATCGCACCGATACCGTTTCCAAGTGCATTTGAAGCACCATCAAAGTACAGGGTCCATCGGGATCCTTGTTCAAGTCTGTCATACAGTGTGTTACCTTCAATGTTGTCCAATGTCATGATGTCCTCGTCAGGGAAGTCGAATCTCATAGATTGGTAATCTTCGACGGCTTGATGAGCTAGATGGTCAGCTAGTACACTCCCCTTTATAGCTTTTTGGGTTGTGTACTGAATATCATATTCAGTCAGGATCATCTGCCATCTAGCGATTCTTCCCGATAAAGCAGGCTTTTCGAAGATGTACTTAATCGGATCCATTTTAGAAATCAGCAAAGTGGTATGTGTCAACATATACTGCCTTAGCCGGCGAGAAACCCATACCAAAGCGCAACAAGTTTTCTCGAGCAGTGAGTAGCGGGTCTCACAGTCGGTAAAATTTTTGCTAAGGTAATAAATGGCATGCTCTTTTCGGCCAGACTCGTCATGTTGGCCCAGTACACACCCCATTTAATTATCCAAAATAGTCAGATACATGATTAACGGTCTTCCTTCGACGAGCGGCATCAAGATAGGAGGTTCCAGCAAATACTCCTTGATCTTATCAAAAGCAACTTGACAATCATCGTTCCATTCAACCACCTGATCTTTCTTCAACAGGTTGAAGATTTGCTCACAGGTAGATGTTAGGTGAGAGATGAACCTTGCAATATAGTTTAAGCCTCTAACCTCCTTTTCAGTGCGAGGGGCAGGAATTTCTTATATAGCTTTGACTTTAGCAGGATCAACTTGAATGCCTTTGTTGCTGACGATGAATCCCAAAAGTTAACCGAACCTGACTTCGAAGGTGCACTTGCCAGGGTTCAATCTGAGCTTATACTCCTTCAATTTGACAAACAGCTTTTGCAGATGGTCGAGGTGTTCTTCTTCTGTCTGTGAACGGGCTATCATGTCGTCTAAGTAGACTTTAATCTCATGATGTATCATGTCATGAAACAAAGCTATCATGGCTCGCTGATAGGTTGCCCCAGCATTCTTCAGTCCGAATGGCATCACTTTATAGCAGAAGGTACCCCATTGCGTAACAAAAGTAGTCTTCTCCATGTCTTTGGGGGCCATTTTGATCTGGTTGTATCCCGAGAATCCATCCATGAAGGAAAATACCTTGTGTTGGGCTGTATTGTCAACCAAGATGTCAATGTGTGGTAGTGGAAAATCATCTTTAGGGCTAGCCCTGTCTAAGTCTCTCTAGTCCACACACATTCTGACTTTTCCGTCCTTCTTAGGCACGGGCACAATGTTAGCAACCCATTATGGATAGGAAGTAACATCCAGAAAACCAATATTGAATTGTTTCATCACCTTAGCTTTGATCTTTTCAGACATGTCGGGCCTCATCCGGCGGACCTTTTGTTTGATTGGTTGACAGTCTTCTCTTGTAGGGAGCCGGTGAACCACAATATCTGTGTCGAGTCCCAGCATGTCTTCATAGGACCAGGCGAAGATTTCAACATATTCATTCAACAACTGCACTAAACGCTCTTTGACACTTGGCTCCAGGTTGGCACCCACTTTTACCTCTTTCTTGTCTTCCTCTGTTCCCAAATTAATAGTCTCTAACAACTCTTCATGGGGCAGAATAGCCCTCTCTTCTTGTTGCAAAAGTCTAGCTAACTCTCCAGGCACCTCACAGTCTTCATCACCTTCGTACTCGGCATGATTGACCAAATCTTCAGAGCCACTGAAGGCCAATGCAGAATAGTCACCCATGGAATCCGGAGTGGATGGGTACCTGCATTTTGTGAGTGTGGGTGTGTGTAAGGGATAGCCATCCTTAAACAAAACAAAATGTAAAAGGAAAGAAAAATGAACACAACAGTTTATAGATGAAAACGTCCAATGATTCATTCAAAATGGCATATGATAATGAAGAAATCAAGCCCTTACAAATGGACCTATATGCATCGGGTAAGGCATTAGGTGAAAAGAGAGTGTACGAATTGTTTAATTATTACATACCAAAATAGGAAATTGTTCAAAGATAAATTACTGATTGATGAAAGTGATGGGAACGAAGTCTTTCGCTTCCCAATTGCTTAATCCTCCTTCAACGGTTAGAAAGATCCAATCTTCAAAGTTGTCTTCTTCATCATCAACTTCTAAGGCATTAATTCCATGGTGAGTGATTTTTACGGGTGGTCCTCCAGCCCGGGAGCGACGCACAGCTTTCTGGCCAATAACAGTAAAATCTAGTCCGAACTTGTCAGTCTTGTGAGAAAAATCGGGCAGTTGCCCCCACACTGTACTCCTTCCTTCTTTGATTACAACCTCTGCATCTTTGAGGGATACCATCCTAGACACAGGCTTGGTAGGCACATCGGTCATTGTCTTTGCAACTGCGACTTCAGGAGCAACCTCTTCAAAATGTTGGAAAGGCGTTGCTATGAATTCGCCATCTAACTCCACATAGCAGAAGGAGTTAAGGTGACTTATCATATACTCTTCCTCCCCATGAACCGTTATGATCTTACCCTGAACTGGATACTTTAGCATTTGGTGTAGAGAGGAGGTGACTGCCCCAGCGTTGTGGATCCATGGCCTTCCCAACAAGCATGGATATGAAGGACGGATGTTCATCACATAAAAAGTAGAGTTGACAATTTATGTACCCACTTTGACTGGAATGTCCACTTCTCCGTGAACCATCCTCTTAGAACCGTCGAAGGCTCTAACAATGATGTTACTGGGTTTTAGGGTCAATCCTTCACAGTCCAATTTGTCCAACGCCTTCTTCGGTAGAACATTTAAAGATGAACCGATATCCACCAGGACATGGGCAAGTGTGGTTCCCCTGCATTCTATTGAGACATGCAGCGCATCGTTATGTTTCCTTCCCTTAGGGGTCAAATCATCATCAGAAAAACCAAGACCGTTATCGGCTGTAAGGCTAGCCACGCACTCTTGAAACTGGTCTGCAGAAGTTTCTTAAGGCACGTGTGCCGTCTTTAGAAATTTGATAAAGGATTTAGCATGAGCCTCAGAGCAGAGTAAGAGAGACAACATGGATATTTTGGAAGGGGTTTGCCCTAGCTGCTCCACGACATCGTAATCGCTCTTATTGATTATCTTTAAGATTTCTTCCATCTCTTTTTGGGTGGTCTCGGGGATAACCACAGTTTGAGCCTTCGTCCTGACAGACGCTTCTTGTATCCCCTTACCTTTATTAGTAGTAACATCAGAGGGTCCAGCTTCAGAAGCATCAAATTCTTTAATTACCGGGCTTTGCATAGATGGCTTGACAGGCATAGAAACTCTCAAGGGTCCGAAGACTGCCTGTGGAGGAGCAATCTCCGGAGAGAAGATCCTTCCGCTGCGAGTTATTTTTCTCGTTCCCGCAATATTCCCTATATCAGGGGTTTCATCGTCGGAATTCTCTTGGACTGATTCAATTTTCTTGATACCATGGTAGAAGATTTCTCCTTCGTAGTTCCATGGTATCGTCTTGTTAGATTTATACGGGACAGGCCCCGGCATGGTAATTTTCAACAGCACAAACTTAGGATCAGGCGTAATCTTAACAGGCCTTTTGCAGGTCTTGGAAAGATCATTGGAGATGGTTATTATAGAAATGTCATTGGTTGGAGTATCAAAAGTAATAGGAGTAACATGAGTGATAGTATCAACAGGAGTCTTTTGAAAGAGGATCTCTTGGGTATCCATCGGGCGTTGGATGCCTGATTTCAACAATGGGCAGTCATCTTGCAAGTTTGAACAAAAGTAACAGTCTTTTCCATAGCCTGGAAATATTCCGGCTTTCAACAAATTCACTTTACTCACTAGTAACGGAGTCAAAAGGTCATCAACAGTGGTAACACGAAGATCTTCCAGAATGGCATGGACATTATGACCGTGCTTGGGCATCGGGGCAGAAATCACATTCGGCTTTTCGGGCACATCGAATTCTACCTCCTTGGCGTCTATCAAGTCTTGGATCTTGTTTTTAAGAGCCCAACAGTTGTTGGTATCATGCCCTACACTGTCCGAGAGGTACGCACATTTTGCATTGGAGTGATAATAAGGAGAAGAGGTATTAGGGTTTTTCGGCGCTTCTTTCAAGTTGGTAAGGTTCAGCTTTAACAAATGAGGGAGGACTTGAGCCGATGTCATATTGATTCGGGTGAATTGCCGTTGTGGCCTTTCTACCCTTTGCTGACTAGCTCTTGGTTGATTTCTGCGAGGTTGGTCGGCTGAGGAGTTTTGGATCATAACAGCTCCCACCGTTGGTCGACGCTCTGTTCTCTCTTGGTTTCTCTAGGTATGCATAGCAGAAACTTTCTTCTTAGCTGGGAAGGTCTTCTTAATAGCAGCGGAAGCGGAGGCATCCTTCTGAATTTTACAACTTTTAATGCCAGCCTCGACCCTTTCACCAGTCAGAATTAATTCGGTGAATCCTGCAGATGAACTCCCAATTAAATGATTGAAGAATGGACCTGACAGAGTCCCTAAAAACATGTCAACCAGCTCTCTATCCGACAATGGTGGCTGCACCCTTCCAGCCAAATCCTGCCACTTCTGGGCATACTCCTTAAATCCCTCATTAGAGGCCATACCCATACTCTGTAGTTGAGTACGAGTATGCGCTAAATCTGTGTTGTATTGGTATTGTCGGTAGAACGTAACAGCCAAGTCTTCCCAGTTATGAACATCAGATCTCTCAAGTTGATAGAACTAGTCCAATTGCATGCCTGACAAACTATCTTGAAAAAAGTGGACCCAAAGATCCTTATCAGAGGAGTGGGGTTGGATCTTTTTGACGTAGGACCTCAGATGCATCTTTGGACAGGACAAACTGTCATACTTAGCAAATGTAGGTACTTTGAACTTGGGAGGAATGACGATCCCAGCAACAAACCCTAGTTCTTCGAAATCTAAACCAGGTACCCTTTGCGACTCCATAGATGCCAACCGATCCTCAAGATTTTTATACTTATCATCCGCCGGGGGATATTGTTGTTCAGAGTAATCTTCGTCCTCTTCCTATTCTTCCTCTTCAGCTTCAGATTCGGAGGGCATTGCATCTCCTTTTCCTTTACCAACCCCTTCGTCAGACATCGAGGGAAATTCCAGAACTCTCCTAGCCTGATGCTCAAATCTCCTTCCCATAGTGGCTACCCCAACTCTTTTCTTTTTCTTCCTTTCTGGTTCCTTCTCTTTCTCTAACAGCTTTTAAGTCCTCTTGACCCTTTGCTAAGGTCATGAGGAGTTGCTGGAATTGTGAATTCTGTGCTTGCAGATCTTTAACCGTCTGCTCCAAATCCATCTTGCTGAAATAAACAGCAGAAAGATAAGGAAACCTGGTGTGAAGACCTGTTTATGCATATGATGAATGATATGTTATTCATGTAATGCATTCAAGGATTCAGAAATTCAAATTTGTTGCAAACAAAAAGAAAACACGTCATATTAAGAAGAAATTTGTTAGTACATAAATGCCCCATGGGAAAAATATTACAAAATTCTTAATGTAAAAAGACATTGCGCGTCCTCTTTGGCGCGATGTAAGTGTTAAGAGTTTCCTCTTCATGAAGTCGGTGGGTAAGCTCCAAAACCTTCTTCTCACTGGCATAGAAGCTGGCTTCAAAAGTATTTCGTTCTTCTTTGAGTGGTATCCAACTCTTTTGTAATTCTTCCAATGATGTTGGCATGTCAGGATGTAGGAGGGTGTATGGAACCTCTCCTTCCATAACAGGCTCTTTGATCACGGGGAGAATGTGAGGGTAAGGCATCATAAGACTCTGGGCGCAGGTTCGTACCCACTTGAGATAAGGCTTAAGGGGGGTGGAATTATTGTGCCCCAGTGTCTTACTATCCACTTTGTTGGGCATCCTCCAAGCTCTAATAAACCTTTGTCGAAGTCCTTGAGCATCGTTGTCGAAGTCAAAAACCAAGTCAGGGATCAGCATATCATGAGGACCATCTCTCCGAGTATATCCAAACTGCCTTAGAGCTAAACAGGGGTTGTAGGTGATGCCTCCCCTAATGCCAAGTAGTGGGACATTAGGGAATTCTCCACAATGATCAATGATGATGACATTTTCTCTGGACCGAGAATACCAATGAACATCAGAATGTGTGAGGGTCATCAATTGTTGTGACCACCTTAAACCCTGCTCATTCTTCAAAACTGATTGGGGAAGGTGAGAAATAAACCACCTTTCCAGAAGAGGAGTGCAGCACATGAGAACACCTCTTTTCCTCATTGTTCGTGTGTGAAATGAGTGTAGGATGTCCCCAAGCAATATAGGCACAAGATTCCGAGATATGAAAATCTTGACAGCGTTCACAACTATAAGCTGATCAGGGTTTGGGAACAAGACCAACCCATATATGAGAAGTGCTACAATCTCCTCAAAAGCTTGCAGATCTAGAGAATTCCAACAGTCTTGTGCCTTCTCAAACAGAAACTTTGCCAAGAAACCCTTGACACCACTTCTGGTTTCCCAATGACCTTTGATATCAGATGGTTGCAAGTGTAAGGCTTGAGCAACATCCTCATGCTTTGGTTCTCTTTCAGTACTGTTGTAGGATAGTTGATGGAGAATATGAATCCTTAGGAGTTGAGAAAATTCCTCCAAAGTAGGTACTAGTTGGTAATCAGGGAATGTGAAACAGTGGTGCAGGGGGTCAAAGAACTGGAAGAGAACTTTCACCATGTCTTCTTCAATGTTGGAGTTGACCAAGTTGAGAAGTCTACCATGTCTTTCACTGAAGAGAGAATTCTCTGGAATCTTGGAAGTAAGCTCCTTGAGTTGAGGTGGGATTCTCATAAGGTTGACTTGAATTATTTTCCTACGAAGAGATTCCATGACCTACAAAACAAGAACAAAGATGAAGATCCAAACCCTTGAAATGGTTAGTGGATGCATATGATGCTTTATGATGTTCATGATGTATGCACAAGCATATGTACAAACAAGTCACACAAGATCCTAGTTTTAGGCTTGCATGAGGTTTCATAGGTAAGTACCCTCTTGAAGTTAGTTGGCTCAACCTGTCCTATAAATAGTAAATGGGTTCTAAGGAGCTCAATATCACTGGATTATTTTCTATGTTCATTGTTTTGATTTATCCAATTAACTGGCAACCAAAATATTCCAAGAAAACAACCCTCAATGAGTGTAATATCGAGTATCTACCAACTTCGGACTGCACCAAAGTCAGTCATCTCACTACCCCTAATAAGGCCAAGATGGTCAAATAAGGTTCTAAGAGTTCATTAGTGCTTCATGACATCACTCAGCAGCCCCGTATTCTCTTTGATTAACTCAAAGGCTACCGGTACTCACAAATATGTCGCACTAATATAGCTATTGCTTCAACCATGTCGATATACCCTGCACAGTTTCCACAACGTATTGCTATTTACCTATGAATGTTTCCCAAAATCCGGGTGGAGGATTCAAAACCCAAACAAGAGAACCAAATGTAAAGCAATCAAAGAAAACAAGTTAAACATGCAAAAGGTGATCTAAACCCTAAGGTTACTCCACTTTTCAGGTAGTCCCCAGCAGAGTCTCCAGTTCTGTGATACGGTGGGAGAACTGACTTGAGGTTTCACGTTTGTGTTCGCAAATTTTTCGATTTAGCAAGAGTCACCACCGACTTTTTATTTTATTCAAAGGAAAGGTCAAAAAGCACAGGAAAGACCTTTGAGATGTTTTCTTGGGTTCGGGGAGTAGATTATGAAAAGGGAAGGTGCAAGCACCCTTTTCATCCATGGTTATCCATGGGCTCTTAGTTACTTGTTTAGATCACTTGCTTTGCTTTTCCAATTGTTTGAAATGGTGCTTTGTGTGTGGTTTTGAAAGATGTTTTGAAAAGAGGCCATCATTGTGGCAACCTTTGTAATGATTCTTGTTTGAATGTATACAAAGGTGTTTTTGTCTTTTGAAAAGGTTTCAATGTTTGATAGTTTGATTTGGGAAATGTTTTGAAATTGTGTTGTGAAATGTGTTTGAAAATAGCAAGGATGTTTTTGCAAGCTTTTGATCAAGTAACTAAGAGCTATCTACCCTATTTTACTTAAAGATCTTTCCTAATGTTTTTAACCCTTTTGACAGTGTTGTTTCACCATTGCATTTGGTGAACAACCTTGTGTTAGGATGTTAAACGGGACAGGCGCGGGTCATTGTATAGACCATGATAGCAATTGTGTCAAGTATTTTTTGGCAAATTTTTGAGGGACTTGATCATTTTTGTTTAGGCAACCAATATAGCGTCATTGAGGGACTATGATCTTTTGTTTTGTTTTTGTTTTGCCAAAGTACCCAACATGCATACCATGGCCCATTTTTGAAGGCAACAAGTGGATTGTAACCCTAGGGGTGCAAGTGTGCATTGTGTTTGATTTTGATGCATACTTGTCTTTGATTAGGTCAAGCTATTTGTTGACTTGGATTTTTGCATACAAACCCTAATTCTCTAATCATGGCATAATTGAAAGCGTAAAGTGCGAGAATTTAAAATTCTAAGCTATTACAACATAATTATGGGGATGGGGGTACAATCTTTGAATGGGGGTATTTGACAAGAAATATAAACCCTAGTTTACTATTACATCCAAATTGAATCAGAATGCATAAATATTTAAATGGACCATATTTAAATAAACAAAATAAATAAATATTAAATAATATGTATTATGCTACAAAAAAAGTTTTTATTTGTTTATGTATGTAAAAGTATTTAATATAACAAATAAAGAAATAAATAAAAGATTTATTTTATTTGTTTAAGGGTAAAACCCTAATTTCTTTAAGAAAATAAACATATTATATTATTTATATACAATAAAATATATTAATATGTACAAAAATAATGTATTTAAAAAAAGGTATTTTTTAGTGTAAATCATAATAAAAGTAAAAATGTAATATTTTTATATTTTATTCTAAAGTATTTAAAAAAATAAAAGTATATATGTATATATATGTATATTAAATGTATTAAATATGTACAATGTAAAATAAAATATATACAAAAATAAATTATATTTATAATAATATTTTTAGTGTGAATAAAAGTAAGAAATAAAAAAATAAAGGTATGATTTACATATTATTTTCAAGTTTAAATAAATAATATAAAAGTAATTATGCTTTTAATGCTAGAAAAAATTAAAATAAAATGCCAAATAAATGTAAAAAATTATGAAAATATTTTTTGAATATTTTTTATACTTGGAAATAAATAAACAAAATCAGAAAAGAAAACAAAAATATAAAAATGTAAAAATCAAGGAAATGGGCCAGGGGGTGCAAAAATGAAAATGGGAGGTGTTAGAAGCAAGCCAGGCCAGGCCCAGCCCAAGCCAGCTTCATCTTCAACCTTTAGACTTTGTAAACGCGCGCGCCCGGTTCAAATGCTAGATCCTGTATACGTGATCTTTTGCAAAAACTCACAACATCAAACTTGTAGAGAATTTCAAGACGATTCCAACCACATAAAAAACTAATCCTAACTCTCAAAGACCAGAGAGAATTTCTCTGGCCCTAAAATCTGACCTAGTTTTTTCAGCATGTTCATGGATGAAATTCTCCTAGCACACTTAATATAAATGAAAGCTGGGCATATGTATGGCTTCCTATCAATGAACACTACATTTTTTATTCACAAACCTAAGGCTAAATGTTCCTAAATAGAGAGATAGAAAGTGAAGAAAAACCTGTTTCAGTTGGATTCGTATAGGGCAATGCAATACTTCTCAACAAGTTTTGAGATGTCTGGTAGCTTGCCTGAACTTCACTTGTCCTTTTCCAATAGCTAGCTTGCCTTCAATGTCCTTGAATCAGTCTATAGAACTCAACATGCACAAGCTCAAAATGAAAATGGTGAACACTGTAAATGGAGTTACAGTTGGTAATGGAGGTTTGGGATAGCTTGAGTGAGTTGAATGGAAAGTGTTTGAAGAAAAATGGGGCAAAACGAACGAGCCAAATGAGCTGGGGAACTCAAGTTGCAGCACCTGCCCTGTTTTGCCAAAAAAGTGTGATTTCTGGCTATGGGTTGTTTTGGGGCTCAAGCACTCGTGTTTCTAGCTCAAAGGGTTGTGAGAAAGATGTTTGAAGTGTTTGCACAAGTTGATCTTTGCTGGTTTTTCAGTTCTCAAGTTTTTGGCAAGTTTTCTTGTTTTTTAAGTAACAAAGTGAACTTGTGGTTACAGGCCTGTACATGCCAATCTTATCACCTTGCATATAATCCTCTTGGCCCCTCTGATTAGTGGATTTGTTTAGCTGCAAGAGATTTGGCTCTATGCTCAAGGATTAGTGGTTTGACATAAAGCAAACTTTTGCAAAAATGGAAATGTGCCTTTTACCACTTAGGGATTAAACTTGTGTACAATACCCTAATGACCAAGACAGTGTATTAGCTCAATGAATTTGCATTAAATTATGGAGTGTGAAACGGTTTAGAGGCCTTCAAACTAGTACAAGGCATGCTGGTTTGAAAATGCAACTTGAGTGAACATGATTTTGCCATGGATACAAAGTGAGTTTTTACCAACTTCAAGCATTCGATTCTCCCTAACCACAAATGTTTTTGAGGAGTTATTGGAAAATTTAGAAAGCTTGCAACATGCCCTATAATCCATCTTTGAAATGCAACTTGATATTCCAAGTGGAACTATGTGAAATATGGCCAAGAAGATAGGTCAAAATCCTGCCTAAACTAGGGCAAAATTTCACTAAGTTAAAAGTTTTAGGTACCCTTGTTCCAAAATTTATAACTTGAGATCCAAGCTACTTTTGAGAAAAATTTGTGAATCAAAGTTGTAGACTTTGTGGAGGACTACAACTTTCATGTTGTAAGTTTTGTTTGAATCTATTTTCATCATGGTGAAAATGTGGGACAAAGTTAAGAAAAATTGAGAAAATTTTATAACTTGGAAAAATTCTAAGTTATGAAAATTTTCAATTTTAAACCCTAATTTTCAATTTTGGGTTTCTTGATGAACAAGTTTCATAACTTGACACATCTTGATGAAAAATTACCCTTGGCACTTGATTTTGACCAAAAAGTCAAAGTTTGACTTTTCAGTGTACAGTCAAATTTTGATCAGTTGACTGAAAAAAATGATCTGTCAATCTCATGCATTTGAGATCTTTTGAACTTGTTGAATAGGTTAAGATGATGCTATTGAGCCTTTGAGTCCTTGGTTGAGCTTAATTTGCCATTAGCTAGGTCAAAAAGTCAGAAATTGCCTTTGTACAGTCAAAACCCTAAAAATGACCATTTTGTTCTTTTGGTGATCTGATCAAATTTCTTGTGGAGTTGTGGTCCAAACCTGATCAAATGGTTCATATGAGTTCATAATGTTGATGTGGGTCAAAATTCATGAGGTTTGACTGTCTATTGGCCACAATTGACTTTTTCCCAAATACAGCTGATTTCTAGGTCAACTGTCCAATTGACTGGGCAAAAATTTGATTCAAGGCTTAAAACTTGGTATGGACAAACTTATGAGTCCAATATGAAGTATGAAAGTAAATTTGAGCATTGAAGGTCAAAAAATCCAGGTGCAAACTCAAACCCTAGTTTAGGTCATCAGTGCAAGGAGATGTCTTGAGCAGAGCAAACCTTAGCTTGATCTTGAATTCAAAGAGCCTTGTGATGAGAAATGTTGATAAAATGAAAGGGAAAATTTTGGGGTACAACAACAGAGCTTGAATGCCTACATTGCATCGAAAAGGATGCGTTCATGGGAAGCTTGGGTCCTTTTGTCCTAGGAGTTTATTTTGTATTATCTTTGTTTCTTCCATTGTAAGCCCAAGAGGCATCTTGTAACTGTTTGAACTTATTAATGCAGTTAATGTTTGTCCCCTCTTTGTCTAAACAAATTTAAATCTTAAAATTCCTTGAAATTATTCGCATATGCATTCCATGCATCATATCATGACAGGTTTTCCCCATACAGGTTTTCTCATTTGCTTATTGTTTATTTCAAGTAGGGATGGCTCTAGAACAGACTATCAAGGATCTTCAGACCCAAAATGCTCAACTTCAAGAAATGTTCTTGAACATATCCAAGGGGAAAGAAGAAGTGAAATCACTCCTCACTAAGAGCATGATCAAGAATAATCCTGAGGACAACAAGGATGACCAGTTGGAACGATTACAAACTGAGATAACAACAATGAAAATCCAGATGATGGGATAGATGGTGGGTTAGATGACTCTTATCCAAAACTTAGCTCAGGAACAAGAAGAGCTGAGAGCCCTCATCAACAAGCTTCATTAAGACGGATGCAACCGTGTGAAACCAACAATTAAGATTAGGGATCAATTATTAATCAGCCCCCGATAAAACAAGAAGTGGGTTTGGTCGAGAGAACACCTTTCAAAATGGCTACTACATCGCTAGTCCAACAACGACCTCTCCAACCACGACATGATGGTTAGCATGAGCAAGGTACGCCCAAAAGACAATTTATTGAGATCAATGTATCCTTGGCTCAAGAATTGCATCATATGTTGGAAGCCAAACTGGTTGCATTAAGGGAGCCTCCTCAAAAACCTAATACTTCTTCTCCCCACTACAAACATGATGAAATATGTGTATACCATTCCAACAGTCGTGGGCACGACACTAACCACTATTGAGCGTTGAAGAACAAAATTCAAGACCTGATCGACAAAGGAGTTTTGGAATTTACACAAGATGGTCAACTTGAGTTTTTTTGTCACCCCTCAAAGGCACACCATCTTAAGTGACAAATTTAGGCAGAGAAATTTTTGTTCATTCGAATTTTCAATTGTAATTTATTTTTTTGTTCGAACACTTATATATCATGTCAAACTTTGTTTCATTAATGCATTTCATATGTTTGTCTTGAATTAATCTATTCATTTTCACTATACTGAAACTATGCTTTTACTCTTTTTTATGATATTCAACTCTCGTTAAAAGTTGTAAGCCTTTAGAGGGAGGATGAAGAAAATAATACCATAATCTCATACAATATGCTTTTAGACAGACTTTGCTGACGATGTACAAGCGTTGTTTCAAATCCCAAACAGTGGAGTTATAATGAAGGTAATCCATAGTCAACCCCTTTGAGATTAATAAGTAGGAGTTTTCTTTTTGCAGAAATTGAAACCTTTAATCATAACCTGGGGAAGGGTAGTTTCTCAGTTAATTCAAATGCGCGTTCAGTTGCAAGCCTTCACTTCCTACGCAATGAATGACATAAAAAAACATCTCTCTGAATCAAAAAATAGTGGTGGTTCCCTGTAAAATAGGTATTCATTGTCTATCAAAAGAAATAGTCGGTTGAGTCAAAACCTACGAAGAAGACTTAAAAAAATGGGGCATCCCGCTGACTATAGTCTCAAAACAAAAAAATAGTCAGACAAAAATTAGGGATAATAAATATATAAAAAAAGAGGTTGCTACAAATCCTCGACAATGGAAAAATGTTTCAAAAAAAGAAGAGAAAAATGTCTTCCTTCTCAAATAAACTTAACTTATCCGAACCATCACCAAAATATCATTCCAGATTCAATAGGAGTTCAAACACACAATTAACTAAGTGTAGGACTGGAGAATATCATGAAGAACGGGTGGGTATAAATTAACTTTGATCCTTATCATTTGTTTCTTAAACCATGAACCATGCCACGTTACAACCCCTTAAAAGTCTTAATTGAAGCATGGGTTAGTTTGAAAGCATACTGTTATAAAAGGTATCCTGGCTCCTATAAGGATTATTGTAAATCCTGAGTTGAATCCATATTCTTACAAAATTCTTTTATTTGATAAAAATGCATTTTCAAAACTTCAAGATAAACATAAACTTTGCAATGTTTGAATACCATTGTTTGCATATGGCCATTTGGCCGACAACAGAGAAATTCGCACGACGAATATTCAATGAACGGAAATTTTCTCAATGAAAAGAATCGCTTCAAATCCAATGATAAACCTTCCATAGTCAAGGGGAATGACATGATTATTGTCCAAAACATCCAGGTCAATCAAGTCAAGATTCCAAGAAATCTCTCATAAATTCCTGATTAGCCAGGGGAAGGTCTCCATCGGAATCACTTAGGACATTGAACATGAATTCCAATAAAGGATCACGTACGACCAAGAAAACATTTTTTGGTAATACTACAACACTTACTACTATAGACAATGACAGATCCCCACAGAGATACTTCAATAAGATTATCCCCACAGAGACGAAGTCATGCATATCCCCAACCAGAGTTTCAATCTTCGGAAAACCCTCTCCCCAGCTGAGTTGGTCTAAAAAGGGCCTTGTGGATTTATCCCTAAAGGAAACACCTCTCCAACAGGTCGTCAAATTTTCTCTTCAACATAGTTTATTTCCCCAAAAATATGCAAATTCCCCAGCTTGAGTTTGCTTCTCAGACTATTATAAATCAACGAACGAAACCCCTTAATCCCTAGTAGAGCCATTGCAACCATCGACGGAGTCGCTACTACCCCCAGTAAGTTACTGTGAATCCTGGAATCTGACTAGATAACAATTAACTTCATCTTTTCAAGAAAATTACTGCGAAGCCTGGAATCCGACCAGATAACAGTCAACTTCAGCAAGTGGTTATGAAGCCTGGAATCTGACCAGATAGAAATTAACTTCATCTATTTCATCAGTTACTGTGAAGCCTGGAATCCAACCAGATAACAGTCAACTGGAGCAAGTGGTTGTGAAGCCTGGAATCTGACCAGATAGAAATTAACTTCAACTATTTCATTAGTTATTGTGAAGCCTGGAATCCGACCAGATAATAGTCAACTGTACGAAGTGGTTGCGAAGCCTGGAATCTGACCAGATAGCAATTAACATCATCTATTTCATCAGTTACTATGAAGCCTGGAATCTGACCAGATAACAGTCAACTACAGTACTTGGTTGTGAAGCCTAGAATCTGACCAAATAGCAATTAACTTCACCTATGTCATCAATTACTGTGAAGCCTGGAATCCGACTAGATAATAGTCAACTTCAGCAAGTGGTTGCGAAACCTAGAATCCGACCAGATAGCAATTAACTTCATCTATTTCATTAATTACTCTAAAGCCTGGAATCTTCCAGATAACAGTCAACTTCAGCAAGTGGTTACGAAGCCTTGAATCTGACCAGATAGAAATTAACTTCATCTATTTCATCACTTACCGTGAAGCCTGGAATCTGACCAGATAATAGTCAACTTCAGCAAGTGGTTACGAAGCCTGAAATCCGACCAGATAGCAATTAACTTCATCTATTTCATCATTTACTATGAAGCCTGGAATCCGACCAGATAACAGTCAACTACAGCAAGTGGTTGCAAAGTATGGAATCCGACAAGATAGAAATTAACTTCAGCATATCATCATATACTATGAAGCCTGGAATCAGACCAGATAACAGTCAACTACAGCAAGTGGTTACAAAGCCTGGAATCCGACCAGATATTAATTAACTTTATCTATTTAATTAGTTGTTGTGAAGCCTGGAATCTGACCAGATAACAGTCAACTACAGCAAGTGGTTGTGAAGCCTGGAATCTGACCAGATAGCAATTAACTTCATCTATGTCATCAGTTACTGTGAAGCCTGGAATTCGACCAGATAACAGTCAACTTTAACAAGTGGTTGTAAAGCCTGGAATCTGACCAGATAAAAATTAACTTCATCAATTTCATCAGTTACTGTGAATCCTGGAATCCGACCAGATAACAGTCAACTTTAGAAAGTGGTTATAAAGCCTGGAATCTGACCAGGTTGCAATTAACTTCATCTATTTCATCTGTTACTGTGAAGCTTGGAATCCGACCAGATAACAGTCAACTTCAGCAAGTGGTTGTGAAGCCTGGAATCTGACCAGATAGAAATTAACTTCATCTATTTCATTAGTTACTGTGAAGCCTGGAAACCAACCAGATAACAGTCAACTACAAAAAGTGGTTGCGAAGCCTGGAATCTGACCAGATAGCAATTAACTTCATCTATTTCATCAGTTACTGTGAAGCCTGGAATCTGACCAGATAATAGTCAACTATAACAAGTGGTTGCAAAGCCTGGAATCCAACCAGATAGAAATTAACTTCATCTATTTTATCAGTTACTGTGAAGCTTGGAATCCGACCAGATAACAGTCAACTTCAGCAAGTGGCTGCGAAGCTTGGAATTCGACCAGATAATAATTAACTTCATCTACTTCAAACAAGTTACAGTGAAGCCTGAAATTTGACCAAATAACAGTCAAATTAAGTAGGTGGTTGCGAAGCCTGGAATCCGACCAGATACTAATTAACTTCATCTATTTCATCAATTACTGTGAATCCTGGAAACCTACCAGATAACAGTTAACCTTAATTTACTGTGAAGACTGGACCCGGTCAAATAAATGTTAATTTCATCATAGTTACTGCAAAGCTTGGACCCGACCAGATAACAATTTAACTTCTTCAATCACTGCAAAGCCTGGAATCCGACCAGATAATAACAAGTTACTACGAAGCCTGGACCCGAACAGATAACAATTAATTTCATCTAAGTTACTATGAAGCCTGGACCTGACCAGATAATAGTTTAAATTCTTTAATCACTGCGAAGCCTGGAATCCGACCAGATAACAACAAGTTATTGTGAAGCCTGGATCCGAACAAATAACAGTTTAAAGCCTGGAATCCGACCAAATAACAACAAGTTACTATGAAGCCTGGATCCGACCAGATAACATTTTAACTTTATCCTCTCTAGAAAATTATTGTGAAGACTGGACCCGACCAGATAACAGTAAATTTCATCTAAGTTGCTGCGAAGCATAGAATCCGACCAGATAATAGTTTAACTTCTTTAATCACCGCGAAGCCTGGAATCCGACCAAATAATAGTAAGTTACTATGAAGCCTAGATCCGAACAGATAACAGTTCAACTTTATCCTTTCAAGAAAATTATTGTGAAGACTGGACCCGACCAGATAACAGTTTGATTTCATCTAAGTTACTGCAAAGCATGGAATTCGACCAGATGATAGTTTAACTTTATCCTCACAACAAGTTACTGCAAAGCCTGGACCCGACCAAATAACAGTTCAATTTCATTAATTACTGCAAAGACTGGAATCCGACCAGATAGCACTTAACAACGGTAAATTGTTGTGAAGCCTTGAATCTGACCAAATAGCAATTAACTTAATTTTTTTCATACGTTACTGTGAAGCCTGGAATCTGACCAGATAACATTCAACTTCAGCAAGTGGTTGCGAAGCCTAGAATCCAACCAGATAGCAATGAAATTCATATATTTCATCAGTTACTGTGAAGCCTGGAATCCGACCAGATAATAGTCTACTTCAGCAAGTGGTTGTGAAGCTTGGAATCCGACCAGATAGTAATTAACTTCATCTATTTCATTAGTTACTGTGAAGCCTGGAATCTGACCAGATAATAGTCAACTTCAGCAAGTGGTTGTGAAGCTTGGAATCCGGCCAAATAGCAATTAACTTCATCTATAAAATTACTGTGAAAATTGGATCCGACCAGATAACAGTTTAACTTCAATTTGCTGCGAAGCCTGGAATTCGACAAGATGCCAGTTCAACTTCATCTCTCTAAACAAACTATTGTGAAGCCTAGAATCCGACCAAATAACAGTTAAATTCATCTAAGTTGGTGTGAAGCTAGAACCCGACCAAATAACAGTTTAACTTCTTCAATTACTACGAATCCTGGAGCTCGACCAGATAACAATTAATTTCGTCTTCCCCAACAAAATAATGCGAAGCGTGGAATTCGACCAGATAATAGTTCAAGTTCTTGTAAAACTTGGAATCTAACCAGATAACAATTTAACTTCTTCAATTACTGCGAAGCCTGGAGTCCGACCAGATAACAATTAATTTCATATTCCTCAGTAAGTTGTTGCGAAGCTTGGGATCCGACCAGATAATAGTTAAATTTATTATCCCCAATTTGTTGTGAAGCCTGGATCCGACAAGATAACAACTAACTTTCTTTCTCTCCAATCAAGAGATAACTCCCCAGTAGAGCAACAAACAACTAAAACTCCTGAACTCTATTCCTCGAGTAGAAATTAACACTTTCCACAGAGTTTCCCTCAAGCAAATTCAATGTTCCCCATTGGAGTTTTCCACAAACAACAAAACAGGAATCCCCGATTGAAATACCCTAAACAAAGTTTGAAGATACTCATACTCTTCAACAGCAGTCCGAGATTTTAATTCTCAAAACTCCCCAGCATTTGTCAAGGATTTGTTTTCCAAGACAAAGATACATTTCAACAATATTTCACATTCATACATCATATTACATACATGATAAATGCATACAACATAATCTCATTAATTTTGAGAACATCATGGAGACATGCATACATCTGCATGCAACTAACCCTCTTCTTTGCAGGAAAAATCAATCAACAAGACAAAGACCTCTTCTGGTTAGAATTCATTTCCACCAGTTAATGACAAGAAATCAACAGATCTCTTCTGGTTAGAATTATTTCCCCAGTGAAGTCACCAAACAACAGACCTCTTATGTTACTTTGGATGGCATCTGTAAACCATCCCCGACAAAATCAACCAATACATCATCAAGTGTAAATTTCTGAGCACTCTAGTGTTCAATCATCTTCCACCTTCAAGTCACCAATGGTGGACCTGCCAATCTAACTCTTAAGGTTTAAGAAGATTGAACAGGGGAGGCTGTTGTACCCCCAAATTTGCCCTCTCTTTTCTCAAGTTGCTTCTCACAAATATCTTCAATGATTCAAAGTTTGCACAAGTATAGACTAGGTCAAGTCATCTCCTCAACACTGATGCCTCAAATTAGGATTTGAGTTTGCACAAATACATGTGGACTTATAATATTTCAAATGACTTTCATGGATAATTATGGACTCCCAAGATTGCTCCTGTCAAGTTTCAAGTCTTGGATCACCAAAATTGCTCAGCCAATCGATCAGATGACCTAAAATCAATTGTATTGGAAAAAGTCAATTATGGCCAACCTACAGTCAAACTTCAAGATTTTGGACCATGTTGTACCCCAAAATTTTCCCTCCCATAATCTTCAAAGGTTTGCCAAGCATCACCTCAAATGGCTCAAGTCTACTCAAGGGCTACACAGTCAACCATCCTCCTAAGCCAGTCAAACTAGGGTTTTGGTTCTTGCAAGGAAGTTGAAGTTTTCAAGGGCTCAATCAAGTCTCCTATGATCATACACATTGTCAAGCACCTACATGTCAAGTTTCAAGGCTCACAAGGTCAAGTTGCACAGTCAAAAACCCTAATTGCTCAACAGTCAACTGTAGGGGCAAAATGGTCATTTGGCAGTCAAAAGTCAAAATTTTTGGTCAACATCTTATTTTGAAGCCACAATCATCATTTGGTCAAGTCTTGACCATGATTTCACAAGAATGGCTCAAAAATCATCAAGGTGTCAAAAGTTTCTATTTTTGGACAATTGAAAAGTCAACTGTAACTTGACCAAGGCATAACTTTTTCATGGTTCATCAGAAAAATTCCATCCAATGCTCATATTGAAGGGGAAGACATTTCCTATAACTCATCTTCACATTCCAAGTCCAAGAAATGCTCTCACAAAAAGTTATCAATTTCAACATTATAGGTCATTTTCAAAAGTCAACAAAAAGGGACTTTAAGTCAAAGACCATAACTTGAGATTGGTAAATCAAAATGACATGGGACCAAAGATATTTGTTAGAGGACTTCAAGACCTTTCCAAAATGTCCAAGAACTTGTTCATAACTTCACAATTGAGCAAGATATGCATTGGAGAAGTTGGGAAATTTTTGTGAAATGGCCAAAATCATTTATCCTTGAAATTTCATTTTTGACAAAAGGGGCCCACTTTTTCCACTTGAATCAGCTTGGCCATGCTTCCCACGTGTCCCACATTTTATTTCAAAATTTAAAATTAATTTTTTCATTTTTATTTGATTTTATTGGATTTAATTCATTTTAAATCTTTTAAAATCAAATAAAAATCAAAAAGATTAATTAAGGGACATATCTTGCTTTGATTAGCTTTGAACCACCATTATGCACATCCCAAATTCGTGCAAAGGGCTAAAGCTAGCAAGAATTCAAATTTGGCTCAAAAATGGAAGGTGTGTTAATGGAGTTTATGTCAAAATCTTAAGCATGAATGCAAGGAATTATTGGCCATAATTCTTATCAAAACACATTACATAACATGTATACAAGCTAACACAAGCAAGGACACGACCGAAGAGCTCCAAAAGCGGCCATACAAAATTGCAAAATTGTCACACAAACTTGAAAACTGAAAACCTCCTTACAGCAAGTTTTAAGCCCCAATTCCCATCAAAACACACTCCTGGCATCTCAAGGAAACTTTTGCAATCAAAAGCCAATCCAAACGTGCCCAGAATCTCAACACTCAGGCCCAAACGGTTTGCTTTTTCTCTTGAATTCTATGTGATCATTCATGCGTTTTTTTGACATTTTTTGAATTGATTTACATTCATACTAACATCCTGAAGCTTTTGGTATTACTTGATTGAGCAATAGCATCCCATATCAAAAGTTGCCATGGATGGACATTAGAGTTTCAGAGGTTTGGAATTAGGCGTTTGGACATACTGTAAAATTAGGACATCAAACTGCCATGGTTGAATTCGTGATGTCCAAACGAATCGCTTCGTAACCTCGCGCTCAATTTATGGTCAAGCATGGCCTAATCGCTATTATCCATAAGTATGTGTTTTGGGGGGGGGGGGGGGTTAAAACCCCCGCTATCTCTTTTTGTTACAGGGACGAACGAAGAAGAAGATTGCATGGCGAGACATGACTGGAGGGTTTGAATTCCAGCGTGTTTTTTATTTTTATATCATTAACGTTAGTTTTGTTTTATATTATTTGTTATCTATTCTATGTACAACGCGCGCAAACAGCTCACTTGGTCAAGGAATTCGCTGGTAAGCATTGGGACCTAGGTTCGAATCCCAGATCCCCTCAAATTATTTCTATTATTTTGTTTCACATGTTTCCAGGCAGTGCACACTCCGGGGCTCACCATACACCTAACGCCTTGGCTTGCCACGCGCCCAGTAAGTCTCATCCAAAGGCCAGAACCTGGAGTCCACCATGCATGCTAGTCAACAGACGCATACGCAACCACAAAAGTCAACAAAAGGCCTAGCTTGTAGTGGGCCAAATTGCTTCATAACATCTCCTAAATTGGGTCAACACCCCCATGGTTTGCATTACCATTTTCTTTTTTTCATTTTCTTTTCTTCTTTTTATTTTAATTGTTTTTTTCTTTTGTTTTATTTAATTCACCAAATTTAATATAAAAATCCAAAAAAACAGAAAATCATAAAATAAAAAATATGTTTTATTTAATATTATTTTGTAAATAAATTTTAATAATCAAATTAGTTTAATTTAGGTTTTCAATTTTAATATTTTCTTAATAACTAAAAAATATAGAAATTAGGGTTTTAGTATTTTTATTATTTTTCCTTTTTATTCTTATCATTATTAATTATTAATTATTTTTGTAAATACTCTTGTAATTAAACAATTAGTAAATTAGGTTTAAACTTAAATATTTTCTTTAATAATTAAAAACAATTTAGAACTAGGTTTTTATTTAATTTCAAATTCCAATTAATTTTCTTTATGTCCATTAAATACAAAAACATCAAAAAAAATAACTTCTTTTCTTATTAAATCATTAATTAATTTTCAATTTCAATTTCAATATTTAATTTCTTTAAAGGGTCCAACGCCCTCGCACCTTCGATTATAATTTCTCTTCGCGCGTTTGCTTCTATTTTCATTTTAAATTTATGTAATTGCCCCAAAGCTTTGTAATAGTAATTAGGACATTTACTTTCCGCACTTTTTATTCAAAATCGGGTTTTGTTAATTTGGCGATGTATGGACCCGCGCCTTGTAATAGCGTAGGACCTTTATTTTCCGCATTTTAATTTCCGCACCCTTTAAACTGCTAATCACATGAAAGAATGAATGGCCCAAATAAAATCAAAGCGTAGCTCACCCAATGCATGACAAGATAAAATATAACTGAAAATGACACACAATTCACACACCGCTCCTAGGGTACGCCTCACTGTTGCCTTGTCCCTCGAAACGTGGTCGTCGAGTATAGGACGTTTTAGTAAGTCCTTATGTCCATGAACATGGCATAAGGGTAGCTTCTAAGGTGTCCTACTGTTGCTCTGGTGATCACACTGTTGCCTTGCCCCTTGAAACGTGGTCGTCGAGTATAGGACGTCTTAGTGAGTCCTTATGTTCCATTGATCTAGTTGCCTCAAAACAAGTTGCCTTGGAATAAAAAGATCAATGGCATAAGGGTAGCTTCTAAGGTATCTTACTATTGCCCGGTGACCACACTATCCCTAACCCTCGAATTGACCCGAACACCTCCAATGGTGGTGCTACTTACCTCTCAATGGTGGGATGGCACTACCTTAAGGACATTTACACAGACTAATTCCTTAGGGTAGGTAGATGACTCGTAGATACTTGCTCTGATTCAAAACAAATCAAAAACTTCTTTTCACACTGACACTTTTCAAAAAGCTTTCAAAAACAACTTGTCAAACACTCTTGAGGACTGATACAAGAGTCGAACTGAAATTTTAAACGAAACTTTTTCAAACCCACTCACACTTGAAAAGCAAACAAACATTTTGAAAACAAAAATGAGCAAGTATCTAAGAGCCCATGGATAACCATGGATAGAAAGGGTGCTAACACCTTCCCTTTCTATAAATCTACCTCCCGAACCGAGAACTAATCTCAATAAGGAATTTTTCTGTGCTTTTGTCCTTTCCATATTGGAGAAAATAAAAGACGGTGGCGACTCTTGCTTCCGCGACATTTCGCGAACCAGCGTTAAACAGTCAGTTCCAGATCCACCGATCACAGAACTGGCGACTCTGCTGGGGAAATTTTTTAAAGTGAGGTGTACCTTAGGACTAAGATCACTGTGTTTTTAATTGCTTTGACTTGTTTGCTTTAAATTGTGGGACTGTCTTGGGAGTTCTAAAGATCCTAACCCGGATCTGAGGATGCCTTCTTAGAAAGTAGCAACAAGGCTGTGAGGGAACTGTGCGGGGTATACCGACATGGTTGAAACAGTCTGCTACGTTGATATGGCACTTTGGTGTGTACTGGTAACCCTTGAGTTCAGTCAAGGAGAGTACGGGGCCTCCATGTGGTGTCATGAAGCATCAGCTGACCTTAGGAACCTTAATTGAACTATCTTGGCCTCTTTAGGGTAGTGAGATAACTAACTTTGGTGCAGTTCGAGGTTGGTTGATACTCGATACTACACTCAATTGAGGGTTGCTTTCCTGGAATATTTCGATCGCCAGTTCAGTGGCTAAATCGAAATGATGAACAATGAAAGCAATCCAGTGATATTGGGACCCTTAGAACCCGGTTTCTTCTAATAGGACAGGTTGAGCCCACCAACTTCAAGAGGGTAATACCCAGACCCCATGCAGGCCTAAACTCTAAGGGATGTGGTGTGACTTGTGTGCCTTATCATGTTTGCCTTTGTAAATATTTGTGGTGTGTTTAATCATAACATCATGACATCATACAGCATCATATGCATTGGCTAACCATTTCAGGGGTTCGAATCTTCATCTTTGTTCTTGTTTTGTAGGACATGGAAACTGTTCTCATAAAGACCATTCAGATCAGCCTTGTAAGGATCCCTCCTCAGCTTAAGGAGCTTATATCCAGGATTCCCGAGAGCTCTTCATTCAGTGAAAGACATGGAAGACTCATCAGCTTGGTCAACACCAACATTGAGGAAGATATGATAAAGGTCTTGTTCCAGTTCTTTGACCCTCTGCATCACTGTTTCACTTTCCTGGATTATCAACTGGTGCCTACATTAGAAGAGTTCTCCCGGCTTCTGAAGAACCCTATCCTTGATCAGCTACCCTACAACGGTACGAAAAAGGAACCCAAACTTGAAGAGATTGCTAAAGCCTTACACCTACAACCATCTGACCTCAAGGGACATTGGGAAGCTAGAAGTGGTATCAAAGGGTTCTTAGCCAGGTTTCTGTTTGGAAAAGCCCAAGAATGTTGGAACTCCCTTGACCTACAAGCTTTTGAAGAAGTTGTGGCCCTCCTTGTCTATGGTTTGGTGTTGTTCCCTAACCCAGACCAGCTTATAGATATCAATCTTGTCCAGATCTTCATGTCCAGAAATCCTATACCTACGTTGCTTGGGGACATCCTTCACTCATGTTACACTCGAACCATGAGAAAAAGAGGTGTTCTTATGTGCTGCACTCCTCTCCTGGGAAGGTGGTTTATTTCGCACCTTCCACAATCAGTTTTGAAGAACGAGCGGGGTTTGAGGTGGTCACAGCGATTGATGACCCTTACACATGCTGATATACATTGGTTTTCTCGGTCCAGAGAGGATGTCACTATCATTGATCGTTGCAGGGAGTACCCTAATGTTCCTTTACTTGGAATCAGAGGAGGTATTACTTACAACCCGTGCCTGGCTTGGAGACAGTTTGGTTATGCTCGGAGGGACGGCCCTCATGACATGTTAATTCCTGACATAGTTTTTGACTTCGACAACGATGCACAAGGACTTCGCCAGAGATTTATCAGAGCTTGGAGGATGCCCAGTGTGATACGGTGGGAGAACTAACTATGGTTTTGCGTTTGTTTTCGCAAATGTTTCGGTTGAGCAAGAGTCGCCACCGACTTTTTATTTTATCCTAAGGAAAGGTTTAAAAAGCACAGCAAAAACCTTTGAGATTTTTCTTGGGTTCGGGGAGTAGATTATAGAAAGGGAAGGTATTAGCACCCTTTCTATCCATGGTTATCCATGGGCTCTTAGGTACTTGCTTAGATCAACTTGCCTTGGTTTTCAATTGTTTGAAATGGTGCTTTGTGTATGGTTTTGAAAATGTTTTGAAAAAGATGCCTTGTCTAGGCTAACCTTGTAACAATTCTTTACTCGAATGTTTTACAAAAGGTGTTTGTCTTTTTGAAAAGATGTTTCAAGGTTTCTTTGAAAGTTTTTTTTGAAAGTGTTTGTGAAGTGTGGTTTGAAAAATAGGCAAGTGTTTTGTTTTGCAAGTTGACAAGTACTTAAGAGCTATCTACCCTAAAGTTCTCAAAGATTTTTGTTATGTTTTAACCCTTTTGACAATTTTGTTCCACCATTGCATTTGGTGGACAATCTTGTGTTAGGAGGTGAAAGGGACGGGCGCGGGTCATCGTTTAGACCATAATTGCAATAGGGCTAAGTATCTTTGGGCAATTTTTCTTTGAAAGGGACTTGATCATTTTAGGCAACTTTTCGAAAGCGTCATCGAGGGACTATGATCATTTGATTGTTTGTTTTACCCAAAGAAACCTAACATACAATATGGCCCATTATTGAAGGCAACAAGTGGAATACCCTAGGGGTGCAAGTGTGACATGTGTTGTCCATTTTCATGCTTGATTATCTTGAAATTAGGTCAAACTATTTTGTTCTTTTTATTTGCATACAAACCCTAATTCTAACATGGTATATTTAGAAAGCATTAAAGTGCGATAAGTAAAGTTCTAAACTGTTACAACACAATATGGGAAGGGGGGTACAAATGTTCAAATGGGGGTTTTGACAAGAAATTTAAACCTAGCTATTACATCAATTTGGAATTTATTTACAAGATAATTAATTTGCACAAATTAAATAGAAATAAGATAAATATGCAAGATGCAAAAAGGATTTTTTATATGTATGAAAAAAAGTATTTTTTATGTCAAATAAACAAAATAATAAAAAAAAAGTATTATTTTTGGAGCTTTTTAATGTTTAGGGTAAAACCCTAATTTATTAGGTAAAAGATACTATTTATTTAATATGTACCATAATTAATAATTATATACAAAAATAAAATAAAATAAAAAAATGAAGTATATTTATAAAAGAGTATTTTTATGTCAAATATTAATAGAATAAAAAAAATGTATATATTTGTGTATTTTAACCTAAATATACTTTTTTTATAAATATTAAATATTATTATTCTTGTATATATAATATATATTTAGTAAATAATAAAGATATATATATATATATATATATATATATATATATATATATATATATATATATATATATATATATATATATATATATATATATATATATATATATATATATATATATATATATATATATATATATATATATATATATATATATATATATATATATATATATATATATATATATATATATATATATATATATATATATATATATATATATATATCTTTATTATTTACTAAATATATATTATATATACAAGAATAATAATATTTAATATTTATAAAAAAAGTATATTTTGTATAAAATATTTTCAGAAGATAAAAGAAAATAAAAATCAGAAATAAAATATATTTGCAATATTTTTCTAGTTTTTCTAAATAATAGTATATATATATTATTTATGTACAAATGGTTCATATAAACAAATAAATGCCTAAAAATATAAAAATGGTGTAAACATAATTTTTCATGTTTTTAATATTACTAGCAAAAATAAATAAATCAGAATAAAAAGAGAAAAGTCAAAAAATCAATAAAACACACAAAATGGGCTCAGGGGGTATGAAAGCAAAAATAGGGTGTGAAGAGAAATAGCACAACAGGCCCAGCCCATGAAGACCTTTCTTCAACCTTCAGACAGCTTTTGTTCAAAAAACACGTGCCTTATTCATGAATCCAAACATCCTGATTCCTTGATTTTTTGCACAAGCTTTCAACATAAGAAATGTTAATCATCAAGCCACGATTCTAAATATGTAAAGAACTCATCCTAACTCTCAGAAATGAGAGAGAATTTTAACATTCCCAAATCTTGACCTAACTTTTCTTCCATATTCAGACCTTAAATTCTCATAGCTCAGGCAAAATAAATGAAAAGTAAAAGTATGTACAGGTTCAGGGGCATGAGTAGAACACTTCTTATTCACAAACCTAGAGCTAACAATGCCTACATTAAGAGTTAGAAGTTCAAGAAGATACCCGTTCAATTGAAGTTGTATCTGGCAATGGGGGAGCTTTCAGGGCAAGATGATGATCTGTACAGCTTGCCTGAAGTGTAGTGATGTTATTCCAATGCTTACTTTGCTTTGAAACACCTTGAATCGAGCTATGGACCTTCAACTGCAAAACAAGAAAG
Source organism: Vicia faba (assembly GCA_948472305.1). NCBI lineage: Eukaryota > Viridiplantae > Streptophyta > Magnoliopsida > Fabales > Fabaceae > Vicia > Vicia faba. The sequence continues at coordinate 1,562,708,030 of OX451737.1, read as the reverse complement.
TGAAAATGGTGGAATTGACTAGAGGAGTTACAGGTCGTGTTTGAGACTTTGGTTAGCTTCAAGTGATGCTAGGGAATGTGTTTGATGAGCTTTTAGCAAGAATGCATGAAAGGGATGAGAGTTGGCACTCAAACTGCAGTAGGAGCTCTGCTTGGGCAGTTTGAGGGTGGTTCTGCATTCTAGAGGGCAATGGAGGTGTTGGAGTCGTGTGCTAGCTCAGTTAGGATGTCTTGAATGTGTACAAAATATTTGCTTAAGGGTTCTATTGCTGAGATGAAAGTTGTCTTCAGTTATGCCATATTTCTTACATTTTAAGCAACCAAAAGCCAAGTTGGTGTTTAGACAGGTAGAGGCCCCCATAACATGCTGAAAACCTTGGCATTGATCAGTGTGATTAGTCCCTAAACTTGTGCCAAGGGGATTTGATCTGTACTTCTTGGATTTTCATTTTGACATAAAGCTTACTTTTGCAAAAATAGTTAAAGTGCTTTATCTATTTTGGGATTAATCCATCATGCAATGCTTGAACATATAGAACATGGTCTTGGCACAAAGAGTTTACATTAAATTTATGAGTGTTGGATGGTTAAGAGGCATGTAATCAAGTTGCATGCTGATTTGAAAAATTTGCACAAGTTATGAACATGGAAATTGGCCAATTCAAAAGTGAGTTTTTGCCATATTGCAAAATTCGATTCTCTCAAGTCATGAGGTTGTTTGATGAGTTCTTGGACATTTTGGATAGCTTGGAATGTGTACTACAATCCATCTTTGAAATGAAAATTGAAATTCCAAGTGGAAGTATGTGAAAAATGGTCTTGAAGTTAGGTAAAAACCTTGCCTAAAAAGGTCAAAATTTCACTAAGTTAAGAATGGTTTAGTACCCTTATTCCAAAAATTGTAACTTGAGATACAAGCTTCCTTTGGGAAAACTTTGTGAATCAAAGTTGTATATTATGCAATAGGCTACAACTTTCATGTTTTGACTTTTGCTTGAATCCAAATGAATCTTGGTGAGAAAGTGGGGCAAAGTTGGGAAAAAATTAGGGTTTTTCATAACTTAGAAAAATTCTAAGTTATGAAAAATTCTCATTTCAAACCCTAATTTGCATTTTTTGATTTCTTGGTGAACAAGTTTCATGATTTGGCATGTTTTGATGAAAAATGAATCTTGACTCTTGATTTTGACCAAAAAGTCAAAGTTTGACTTTTCAGTATACAGTCAAAATTGATCAATTGACTGGGAAATTCAACTGTCAATCTTGTATATTTGGGATCTTTTGAACTTGTTGAGCATGTCAAGATAATTCCATGGGGTCCTTGAGTCCATATGTGAGCTTGGTTTGCCATTGGCTAGGTCAAACAGTCAAAAATTGCCTTTGTGCAGTCAAAACCCTAAAAATGACCATTTTGCCCTTTTGGTGATCTGATCAAATTTCTTATGGAATTGTGATCCAAACTTGATCAAATGGTCCATGTGAGTTCATAATGTTTATGTGGGTCAATTTTCATGAGATTTGACTGTCAATTGGCCACAGTTGACTTTTTCCCCAATACAGTTGATTTCTAGGTCAACTGTCCAATTGACTGGGCAAAACTTGGAATCAAGACTTGAAACTTGGTATGGATAAACCTGGGAGTCCACTATGAAGCATGAAAGTCATCTTAGGCAATTTTGGTCAAAACATCTTTGTGCAAATACAAACCCTAATTTGGGTCAACAGTGCAAGGAGAAGTCTTGAGCAGATGAAACCCTAACTGGATCTTGAGTTCCAAGGGCTTTGTGATGAGAAATTATTGAGAGAAAAGGGAGGGCAAATTTTGGGGTACAACACCCAGTAAGATAAACAGCAAGACACTGGGGCACAGGAACTCCATCCCGTTGGAACCTTATCTCAAGTGGGTACGCGCCCGCTCCCAAAAGTTAGAGATGCCTTATCCTCATGTTCTCCCTGTGATCAAAGAGCCAGTATTGGAAGGAGAGGTGTCCTACACCATTCAACATCCTGACATGCCCATATCCTGGGAAGAAATGCAGAAGAGCTGGACCCAGCTTAAGGAAGAACGGAATTCTCTTGAGACCAGTCTACATGCTAGTGAAAAGAAGGTCTTGGAGCTCACCCGCCTACTGCACGAGGAAAGGAATCTCAACACCTACATTGCCCCGAAAAGGATGCGTAGTGTCTTTTGGGATTGATCTGCTTTGTAATGTTTGCCCATGAGGCTTTGATGTATCAAACAATTATTTCCTTAATGATAACGTGTGTTCCTTTTTGTCTACAATAAATTTGAATTTTCGAACCCTTGAATGCATTACATAAACACATATCATTCATCATGTGCATAGCAGGTACTCTTCTTTTCAGGTTGCTTACCGTTCTTCGCTGTTTATTTCAGCATCATGAACCCTGAATCGTCTACCGAGCAAGGCCCTTCAGGCGCAGAACGCACAATTTCAAGAGTTGATCATGGGTCTGGCCCAAGGTCAACAAGAGCTGAAGGCTATGCTCCTGAAGAAGAATAAGAAGAAGAAGAGGACTGTGCTATTCAGCACTGGGCGCAGACTCGGGAACACATTGCAGAATGAAGCTGAGAGGACTACTCCATCTGTGGGGGAAGGTAGTCACCAAGAGAGGGAGGTCCCTAGTCCTGTGGTCTCTGACACTGAGACAGATTTCAACGATGAACAGTACCCTCCTGCTGAGGACCGGTACAAGCAACTAGAGGACAGGTTAAACGCTATGGAGATTCAACGTGTGCCTGGGTTGGATTTCGGAGACTTGGGGTTATCTTCTGGGGTGGTGATCCCACACAAGTTCAAGGCGCCTGCCTTTGTGAAGTATGACGGGGCTTCCTGTCCCAAGATGCACCTCCGTTCTTATGTAAGGAAGATCCAGCCTTACACAGCAGACAAGAACTTATGGATCCACTTCTTCCAGGAGAGTCTTTCAGGGACTCACCTCGAATGGTTCTATCAGCTGGATGGAACCAACATTCGTAACTGGGAGGATCTGGCCACTGCTTTTTACAAGCAGTATCAATATAATTCCGACCTCGCTCCTACGCGGACCCAACTCCAGGGTATGTCGCTAGGATCGGGAGAAGGTTTTAAGGAGTACGCACAGAAATGGAGAGATCTGGCTGGCAGGGTGCAGCCACCGTTGACGGACCGGGAGCTGGTGGATATGTTCCTGGGGACCCTATCTGGTCCATTTTTCAATCATCTCATTGGTAATTCCTCTGCTGGGTTTACTAATCTGATCCTGACTGGTGAGAGGATCGAGGCTGGTATAAAATCGGGGAAGATACAGAAGGTTGCCTCCTCAAGTACTGAAAAGAAGCCCTTCAAGAAAGAGGCAAGTGCTGTGTATGGTCCAAGAAGGCAGGACAAACCTGAACGCCGCCAAGCTGTCAACGCGGTGGTTATTTCTAAGCCTGCTGCTGCTCCACAGCAGTACAACCAACCCAGGGATGAGAGGCGCAAACGGAAGTATACTCGGCTCAGCATGACTCTTTCTCAGATCCTGCCGCAACTGCTGTCAACTAGCCTGGTAACTGTCAAAGAGGCTCCGAAGATGGTAAACACAACATCTCCGAAATACAACCCCAACGCCCGTTGCGCGTATCACTCTGATAGCCCGGGACATTCTACTGATGATTGCTGGGACCTGAGGAATAAGGTTCAGGACCTTATTGATGCCAAGGAGATACAGTTCGAGGCGCCCGAGAGGCCAAATGTTGTGACCGCCCCCATGCCCCAGAATGGGGTGAATGCTGTTGAGGAGGATTTGTATGTAGCTTCTGTGGATGATGTTGCTACTCCGCTGCTGACCGTCAAGAGGAACCTGTTGCTAGCCGGTTTATTTTCGGGATGTAGCAAAGGTTGCCCTTTATGTGCTGATTCCCCTGCTGGTTGTTCTTTGCTGAAGTCAGGCGTCCAAAACCTGGTGGACAGTAAAGAGATTTTGTTCAAAAAGACTGCTGTTCCTGCTACCCCTGTTGAAGAAGTTTCAATTGTTACCATTTTCAACAACCCTTCCAAGGCTCCTTCAAAGAAGCCTGTCCAAATTTTGCCTGTTCACAAGATTGCTCCCATCACCATTACTGTTCCGGGGCCCATCCCCTACAAGTCTGATAAAGCTGTCCCGTGGCACTATGGGGCAGATGTTTATGTTCTGGGAGTGAAGCAAGAGTTCAATACTGATACTGGTGTCACCAACATCACTGGGCCTGCTAAGGTCACTCGTAGTGGAAGACTGTTCTCACCAGACATTGCTCCTCTGGTAATTCAGAGGCCTTTGATCATCACACCTGCCAGTGTGTCTGTCTTTTCCCCTGATCAAGTTTCTACCCCTGCTGCTGAATCATCTGACGCTCGGGGCAAGGGGATTGCTACTGATATGCCTGCCCGGACGAAGGCACCAAAGACCATTGTTGAGGCTTCCAAGTAGGAGATGGAAGAGATCCTCAAGATCATAAAGAAAAGTGATTTCAACGTCGTTGAACAGTTGGGGCACACCCCCTCTAAAATCTCCATGCTATCACTGCTGCTGTGTTCAGAGGCCCATGCCAAGGCCCTGATTGCTTTCTTAAAGACGGCTCACGTACCCCAAGAAACGTCTGCTGATCAATTCACCGACTGTATGGCCAACCTAATTGCTGACAATGGTCTGGGTTTCTCTGATGTTGATCTGACGGCCAAGGGGAAGAACCATAATGATGCCCTGCATGTCTCCATTGAATGCAGGGGCACTACTCTTGCTCACGTGCTGGTTGACACTGGTTCTTCACTAAACGTGCTACCCAAGAAGGCTCTAGACAGGCTGGACTGTGAGGGTTTAGAGCTCAAACCAAGTAACATTGTTGTCCGGGCCTTTGACGGGTCCAAAAGAATGGTACATGGTGAGGTTGACATCCCAATCAGGGTTGGGTCACAGGTCTTTGATTCAAAATTCTATGTGATGGACATCCGTCCATCCTATTCTTGTTTGCTGGGTCGCCCGTGGATCCACAAGGCTGGAGCTGTGACCTCCACGTTACATCAGAAGCTCAAGTACCCGGTCAGGGGGAAGATTATAACAGTGCAAGGGGAAGAGGAATACATGGTCAGCCACCTCAACTCCTTCAGGTACGTGGAAATGGATGGGGAGTTCATTGAGACCCCCTTTCAACATTTTGAAGAGGTGCCACAAACATTGGAAGCTGCAGAAGCAGTGACTGAAGAGGGTTCTCCTTTGAAGATGGCTTCCTTGAAGGATGCTCGGGCTGTGATTGAAAAAGGTGAATGTGAAAACTGGGGCAGGCTCCCTGATTTCACTCCTAAAATTGACAAGTTTGGACTGGGTTTCACTGCAGAGGCTCAGAAGGTTGTGCGCAAGGCAAAGATTAGAAGACCTCCTGTGCTCATCACCCATCCAGGAGTGAATGCTATTGGGGATGAAGACGAAGTGGAAGAATCCAAGTTCGACAGCTGGATTTACCCAACGACCAACGGTGGACCTAGCAACTGGACCGCAAAAGACTTTACACCCATTACTTTTGTCACCCAGTAATGAACTTCTTTGTTTTGGATTTGTAATAAACAATAATTTGAAACTTTATGGCCCGGTGTCTTACCCGGGGCACCGTGGTTTTATTCGTGATGGCTTTTGTTTGTCACTTTCATATATCATGAATAAAAGCATTGGACGTTTTTTACATTTCAAATCTTGCGCTCCCTTTCTTTCTTTCTTTACATATATTGCAAAACAGCTGTATTTACACACACTCACTCATACAGGTTTCAATCCACTCTGGATATCACTGGTAACGACTCTGCTACTGCCAGTTATGACTTCGAAAATCCGATCAACTTAGCCGAAGACGAAGGTGAAGATGATTGCGAAGTGCCTGGTGAACTTGCAAGACTGTTACTCCAGGAAGAGAGGGCAATTCAACCACATGAAGAGCCGGTGGAAACAATAAATCTGGGTACTGAGACGGACAGAAAGGAAGTTAAGATTGGTGCCAACCTAGAGCTCAGCGTGAAGCAACGGTTGACTCAGATGTTACATGATTATGTGGAAATCTTCGCCTGGTCCTACGAAGAGATGCCTGGGATAGATACCGACATTGTGGTCCATCACTTGCCTACCAAGGAAGACTGCCCTCCGGTTAAGCAGAAGGTCCGCCGTATGCGTCCAGAGATGTCTGAGAAGATCAAAGTCGAGGTTATGAAGCAATTCGATGCCGGGTTTCTTGCAGTGACTTCTTACCATCAGTGGGTTGCTAATGTGGTGCCAGTACCGAAGAAAGACGGTAAGGTCAGAATGTGTGTCGACTACAGGGATCTGAACAGGGCCAGCCCCAAAGATGACTTTCCCCTACCTCACATTGACGTCCTGGTTGACAATACTGCTCAGCATAAGGTGTTCTCTTTCATGGATGGTTTTTCAGGGTATAATCAGATCAAGATGGCTCTGGAAGATATGGAAAAGACTACCTTTGTTACTCAGTGAGGCACCTTCTGCTACAAGGTCATGCCATTCGGGTTGAAAAATGCTGGGGCAACCTACCAACGTGCCATGGTTGCTTTATTTCATGACATGATCCATCATGAGATTGAAGTGTATGTCGATGATATGATTGCAAGGTCTCAAACTGAGGAGGAACACCTTGACCATCTGCAGAAACTGTTTGACCGTTTGAAACTGTACAAGCTGAGGTTGAACCCGAACAAGTGCACCTTCAGGGTGAGATCTGGAAAGTTGTTAGGCTTCGTTGTAAGTGATAAGGGTATTCAAGTGGACCCTGCCAAGGTTAAAGCCATTCAAGAGATGCCAGTTCCTAAGACAGAGAAAGAGGTCAGAGGCTTTCTAGGACGTCTGAATTACATTGCCCGATTCATCTCACACCTAACTGCTACCTGTGAACCAATCTTCAAGCTGCTGAAGAAAGATCAGGTAGTACGTTGGAATGATGAATGTCAGACCGCTTTTGACAGAATCAAAGAGTATCTCCAAGAACCACCCGTCCTTATGCCACCGGTTGAAGGGAGACCTCTGATACTATACCTGACAGTACTTGACAACTCAATGGGGTGTGTGATGGGGCAGCATGACGAGTCTGGCCGAAAAGAGCACGCCATTTATTACCTTAGCAAAAAGTTTACCGACTGTGAGACCCGATACTCACTGCTCGAGAAAACTTGTTGCGCTTTGGTATGGGCTGCTCGCCGGCTGAGACAGTATATGCTGACTCACACTACTTTGTTGATTTCTAAGATGGATCCAATAAAGTACATATTTGAAAAGCCTGCTCTGTCTGGGAGAATAGCAAGATGGAAAATGATCTTGACAGAATACGACATCCAGTACACAACTCAGAAAGCCATCAAAGGAAGTGTATTGGCAGACCACTTGGCACATCAGGCAGTAGACGACTATCAGTCAATGAACTTCGAGTTTTCTGGACGAGAGCATCATGATAGTGACTGATTGTGAAGTACCTGGACTGGATGAAGGACTTGAGGAAGGATCCCGATGGTCTATGCACTTTGATGGAGCCTCCAACGCTTTGGGTAACGGTATCGGCGCTGTCATAATATCCCCTCAAGGCACTCATAATCCACTCACTGCCCGGCTATGTTTCAACTGCACCAACAACATGGCGGAGTATGAGGCATGCATAATGGGACTTCAAGCTGCGATTGACTTAAGGATCAAGTTTCTGAGTGTCTTCGGAGATTCCGCTCTCGTGATCAATCAGATCAAAGGCGAGTGGGATACGAAACATCCAAATCTTATTCCCTACAGAGAATGTGTGTTGACATTGATCCCCCATTTCACAGAGATAACTTTTGAACACTTCCCAAGAGAGGAGAATCAGCTGGCGGACGCGTTAGCTACGATGTCTTCCATGTTCAAAGTCAAATGGGACAATGAGGCTCCCCGGGTCATCATCTGGAAACTGGAAGAACCGGCATACTATTGTGATCTTGAGGCTGAGGTAGTGACTGAAAAACCTTAGTACCATGAGGTAAAGAGATACTTGGAAGCTCAGGAATACCCTGAAGATGCATCTGTCAACGATAGAAATTTTCTGAGAAGGTTCGCAGTGAAGTTCTTCCTCAGCAACGGCATCCTGTACAAGCGAAACCATGATTCGACCTTACTGCGTTGTGTGGATAAAAATGAAGCAGAAAGGATCATGGCGGAGCTGCACGAAGGTACCTTCGGAACGCATTCCAGTGGACATACTATGGCAAAGAAGATCCTTCGGGCAGGATACTACTGGTCCACAATGGAAGCTGATTGTTACCAACATTCTCGGACATGTCACAAATGCCAGATTTATGCAGATAAGGTGCATGTTCCTCCAGTCCCTCTGAATGTCTTGACTGCACCTTGGCCTTTTGAAATGTGGGGCATTGATATGATCGGCGAGATTAAACCTACAGCGTCCAATGGGCATCGCTTCATCCTGGTGGCAATTGATTACTTTACAAAGTGGGTTGAAGCAGCTTCTTACGCCACTGTAACCAAGAACGTTGTGGCACGGTTCATTCGACATAACTTGATTTGTCGATAAGGTGTCCCTGAAAGAATCATTACAGACAACGGTACCAATCTCAATAACAAGATGATCACTGAGCTCTGCGAGAAATTCAAGATACAGCACCACAACTCTTCTCCTTACCGGCCGAAGATGAATGGGGCTGTAGAAGCAGCTAATAAGAATATCAAAAAGATTGTGCAGAAGATGACAGTGACCTATAAAGATTGGTACGAGATGTTACCGTTTGCTCTTCATGGGTACCGTACCTCAACAAGGACGTCAACCGGGGCAACTCCTTTTTCCTTGGTCTACGGTATGGACGCAGTCTTACCGATCGAAGTGCAGATACCCTCTCTCTGGATAATAAAAGATGCAGATCTGAGCGAAGATGACTGGATCCAGACACGACTTGATCAATTAAATCTAATTGACGAAAAGAGACTCACCGCTATTTGTCATGGTCAAACGTATCAAAAACGGATGATCAGGGCATTTAACAAGAAAGTCAGACCACAAGAATATCAAGTTGGGGATCTGGTAATCAAACGCATCATCCTTCCTCAGAGTGATCCAAGGGGCAAATGGACCCCTACATACGAAGGGCCATTTGTGGTTAAACATGTGTTCTCAGGAGGAGCCATGATTCTCACCACCGTGGATGGTGACGACCTTCCTCACCCCGCCAATGCAGACATAGTAAAAAGATACTACGCATGATAAAAGACCCGCTAGGTTGACATACCTAGGAAAAAATTAGGGCTTCCCGGCGAACCAAAAGGGTTCGGGCAAAATGAGGGATGAAATGAAAAAATCTGTACACCCGGCAAGTCGAAAACCTGAAAAGGCGGTTTGGGCAAAAATGGGTATCCCGGTGGACTGAAAACCCGAAAGGGCGGTCCAGGCAAAAGTTAGGGATAAAGCGTAATACTATGTCTCATTGGATCACTTTGCATCCAGAATCCGGTATCAACACCAAGTTCAGACGGCATCGATCAATCAGCTTCATCTTCAGCTAGGTCATCAAGTGATGAGACGCTCGAAGATATAAAGGCGATAGTAGAGTTGGAACCCAGTGGGATTATTCTTTTCACACAGCTGTTTTGCTTTCCCTTTGTACAAATTGTATAAACTCTTTTGTTCGGCGGCGTTCTCTTATTAGGACGTCAGCCTCTTGTACAAAAATGCCTATTTACAGGAAAATTCAAAAATCAATATAAATTCATTTTTCAGATCAATTGCCAATTGTTTTTCCTTTTTCTGTTTTGTTTTGCAAAGAACGTCCAAGGTTCAATTTGTGATATATGCATTTGACAATAACTTCTAACTCATAAATTTTTGCATACGAAACGAAGGATTAATTACAGGTAACATTAGAAACAGGGGCAATAATGAGTTGTCTAAGTGATCTAATTGTTCTGTCCACCAAGGTACTAAGGTAAGTTCAGCTGAAGAACATAACCAAGATATCTTAAATTCCCAGAGAGTGAGCCAGCAAGTCAATACACTCTCCCCAAGCAAAGCTACATTATCAGCTTTAAGGAAGTTGGGTATCCTCCAGCAGATCTCAACATTCCCCAGCATAATCATACAGACATTCCTAACAAGCATCCCCGGCAGTCTTGGTCTAAGATTGTTCCCCGGCGGTATACTAGACATTCAGTGGAGCCACTTCCCCAGTATATCTCAAGAATTTCCCCAGGAGAGCCCAATCCAGAAGTTTCCCCAGGAAAATTTAATTCATCTCCCCAGCACGAAGCTTATCCCCAGTAGATTCTGGAAGCTTATCCCTCGCAGAGCATGCACGCATCCCCCGGCTTTATTCAAAGGTTATTTCCCTACCAGGATATAACTGGGTTATCCTCAGCCAAAAGCCACGGAAAGATCGTCCTCGGCGAAGTCTTCTTATCCCCAACGGAGTCTATTAAAACTTCCAACATAACAACCGTATCCCCAGCAGAGTTATCAACATCCCAGCAAAATACCTCTCCCCCCACAGAGTACTGTTCCCCAGCAAGATAGCTAGAGTAATTTTCCCCCCGCAGAGTAATCTATTCGCCAAGTTTATTCCCCAACGGAGTCATCTTCTCCTACCGGTATTCTTGCAACCATCATCCCCAGCGGAAACAACAAAGCACTATTCTTCAACATCAGCCCAGGATGTGACTTCCCGGCACCCGTCAAGGATTTACTTTCCTAGACAAAACATACATTCATGAACCCCACAACTTCATACATTACAGCATGCACATACGCATCATGAACATACAATCTCATTTATTTCGAGAACATCACACATGTCATACATCATGACATTGCATACAACTAACATTTTTTCTTTTCAGGACAAAGATCAATACCAAGATAATTGCTATCAATGGTCGTGATTCCAGATCCGATTCCTGTATCTTGCCAGGGTGTATCTGTTGACGACTACATTACCAGACTCGATTCATGTATCCCGCCAGGGCACGTCTGAAGAGTTCGAGGATCCGATTCCTGTATCCTGCCAGGGTGTATCTGTTGACGACTAGCATTACCAGACTCGATTCCTGTATCCCGCCAGGGCACGTCTAAAGAGTTCGAGGATCCGATTCCTGTATCCTGCCAGGGTGTATCTGTTGACGACTAGCATTACCAGACTTGATTCCTGTATCCCGCCAGGGCACGTCTGAAGAGTTCAAGGATCCGATTCCTGTATCCTGCCAGGGTGTATCTGTTGACGACTAGCATTACCAGACTCGATTCCTGTATCCCGCCAGGGCACGTCTGAAGAGTTCGAGGATCCGATTCCTGTATCCTGCCAGGGTGTATCTGTTGACGACTAGCATTACCAGACTCGATTCCTGTATCCCGCCAGGGCACGTCTGAAGAGTTCGAGGATCCGATTCCTGTATCCTGCCAGGGTGTATCTGTTGACGACTAACATTACCAGACTCGATTCCTGTATCCTGCCAGGGCACGTCTGAAGAGTTCGAGGATCCGATTCCTGTATCCTGCCAGGGTGTATCTGTTGACGACTAGCATTACCAGACTCGATTCCTGTATCCTGCCAGGGCACGTCTGAAGAGTTCGAAGATCCGATTCCTGTATCTTGCCAGGGTGTATCTGTTGACGACTACATTACCAGACTCGATTCCTGTATCCTGCCAGGGCACGTCTGAAGAGTTCGAAGATCCGATTCCTGTATCTTGCCAGGGTGTATCTGTTGACGACTACATTACCAGACTCGATTCCTGTATCCTGCCAGGGCACGTCTGAAGAGTTTAAAGATTTGATACCTGTATCCAGCCAGGGAACGTCTACATAAAGAGTTTGAAGATCAACTCCTGTAACAGACCAGGTAATTTTCTTTCTTTCTCAGGTACGCAAGTTCTCGCTAAGGAATCTCTTACGCGATCGACACCTCCCGATGGCATCTATAAGCCCATCTCCACAATTATCCATCACAGTTCCAAATGGCATCTATAAGCCCATTCCTGACAAGGTTCCGTCACATCTCTAGATGGCATCTATAAGCCCATCCTCCTATCCACCACCTCTCCAAATGGCATCTGTAAGCCCATTCCCGCTATCACACTGCTGATACTCTACTATGTGAGTGCAAATTTCTAGGCACTATAGTGTTCAATCATCTTCCACCCTCGGATCACGAAAGGCACACAAGCAAATCTACATCCTCAGGTCTAAGAAGATTGAACAGGGGCAACTGTTGTACCCTAAAATTTGCCCTCCCATAATCTTCAAAGGTTTGCCAAGCATCACCTCAAATGGCTCAAGTCTACTCAAGGGATACACAATCAACCATCCTCCTAAGCCAGTCAAACTAGGGTTTTGGTTCTTGCAAGGAAGTTGAAGTTTTCAAGGTCTCAATCAAGTCTCCTATGCTCATACACATTGTCAAGCACCTACATGTCAAGTTTCAAGGCTCACAAGGTCAAGTTGCACAGTCAAAAACCCTAATTGCTCAACAGTCAACTGTAGGGGCAAAATGGTCATTTGGCAGTCAAATGTCAAAATTTTTGGTCAACATCTTATTTTGAAGCCACAATCATCATTTGGTCAAGTCTTGACCATGATTTCACAAGAATGGCTCAAAAATCATCAAGGTGTCAAAAGTTTCTATTTTTGGACAACTGAAAAGTCAACTGTAACTTGACCAAGGCATAACTTTTTCATGGTTCATCAGAAAAATTCCATCCAATGCTCATCTTGAAGGGGAAGACATTTCCTACAACTCATATTCACATTCCAAGTCCAAGAAATGCTCTCACAAAAAGTTATCAATTTCAACATTATAGGTCATTTTCAAAAGTCAACAAAAAGGGACTTTAAGTCAAAGACCATAACTTGAGATTGGTAAATCAAACTGACATGGGACCAAAGATATTGGTTAGAGGACTTCAATACCTTTCCAAAATATCCAAGAACATGTTCATAACTTCAAAATTGAGCAAGATATGCATTGGACAAGTTGGGAAATTTTTGTGAAATGGCCAAAATCATTTATCCTTGAAATTTCATTTTTGACAAAAGGGGCCCACTTTTTCCACTTGAATCAGCTTGGCCATGCTTCCCACGTGTCCCACATTTTATTTCAAAATTTAAAATTAATTTTTTCATTTTTATTTGATTTTATTGGATTTAATTCATTTTAAATCTTTTAAAATCAAATAAAAATAAAAAAGATTAATTAAGGGACATATCTTGCTTTGATTAGCTTTGAACCACCATTATGCACATCCCAAATTCGTGCAAAGGGCTAAAGCTAGAAAGAATTCAAATTTGGCTCAAAAATGGAAGGTGTGTTAATGGAGTTTATGTCAAAATCTTAAGCATGAATGCAAGGCATTATTGGCCATAATTCTTATCAAAACACATTACATAACATGTATACAAGCTAACACAAGCAAGGACACGACCGAAGAGCTCCAAAAACGGCCATACAAAATTGCAAAATTGACACACAAACTTGAAAACTGAAAACCTCCTTACAGCAAGTTTTAAGCCCCAATTCCCATCAAAACACACTCCTGGCATCTCAAGGAAACTTTTGCAATCAAAAGCCAATCCAAACGTGCCCAGAATCTCAACACTCAGGCCCAAACGGTTTGCTTTTTCTCTTGAATTCTATGTGATCATTCATGCATTTTTTTGACATTTTTTGAATTGATTTACATTCATACTAACATCCTGAAGCTTTTGGTATTACTTGATTGAGCAATAGCATCCCATATCAAAAGTTGCCATGGATGGACATTAGGGTTTCAGAGGTTTGGAATTAGGCGTTTGCACATACTGTAAAATTAGGACATCAAACTGCCATGGTTGAATTCGTGATGTCCAAACGAATCGCTTCATAACCTCGCGCTCAATGTATGGTCAAGCATGGCCTAATCGCTATTATCCATAAGTCTGTGTTTTGGGGGGGGGGGGTTAAAACCCCCGTTATCTCTTTTTGTTACAGGGTGGAACGGAGAAGAAGATTGCGTGGCGAGACATGACTGGAGGGTTTGAATTCCAGCGCGTTTTTTATTTTTATATCATTAACGTTAGTTTTGTTTTATATTATTTGTTATCTATTCTATGTACAACGCGCGCAAACAGCTCACTTGGTCAAGGCATTCGCTGGTAAGCATTGGGACCTGGGTTCGAATCCCAGGTCCCCTCAAATTATTTCTATTATTTTGTTTCACATGTTTCCATGCAGTGCACACTCCGGGGCTCACCATACACCCAACGCCTTGGCTTACCACGCGCCCAGTAAGTCTCATCCAAAGGCCAGAACCTGGAGTCCACCATGCATGCTAGTCAACAGACGCATACGCAACCACAAAAGTCAACAAAAGGCCTAGCTTGTAGTGGGCCAAATTGCTTCATAACATCTCCTAAATTGGGTCAACACCCCCATGGTTTGCATTACCATTTTCTTTTTTTCATTTTCTTTTCTTCTTTTTATTTTAATTGTTTTTTTCTTTTGTTTTATTTAATTCACCAAATTTAATATAAAAATCCAAAAAAACAGAAAATCATAAAATAAAAAATATGTTTTATTTAATATTATTTTGTAAATAAATTTTAATAATCAAATTAGTTTAATTTAGGTTTTCAATTTTAATATTTTCTTAATAACTAAAAAATATAGAAATTAGGGTTTTAGTATTTTTATTCTTTTTCCTTTTTATTCTTATCATTATTAATTATTAATTATTTTTGTAAATACTCTTGTAATTAAACAATTAGTAAATTAGGTTTAAACTTAAATATTTTCTTTAATAATTAAAAACAATTTAGAACTAGGTTTTTATTTAATTTCAAATTCCAATTAATTTTCTTTATGTCCATTAAATACAAAAACATCAAAAAAAAAAATAAGTTCTTTTCTTATTAAATCATTAATTAATTTTCAATTTCAATATTTAATTTCTTTAAAGGGTCCAACGCCCTCGCACCTTCGATTATAATTTCTCTTCGCGCGTTTGCTTCTATTTTTCATTTTAAATTTATGTAATTGCCCCAAAGCTTTGTAATAGTAATTGGGACATTTACTTTCCGCACTTTTTATTCAAAATCGGGTTTTGTTAATTTGGCGATGTATGGACCCGCGCCTTGTAATAGCGTAGGACCTTTATTTTCCGCATTTTAATTTCCGCACCCTTTAAACTGCTAATCACATGAAAGAATGAATGGCCCAAATAAAATCAAAGCGTAGCTCACCCAATGCATGACAAGATAAAATATAACTGAAAATGACACACAATTCACACACCGCTCCTAGGGTACGCCTCACTGTTGCCTTGCCCCTCGAAACGTGGTCGTCGAGTATAGGACGTTTTAGTAAGTCCTTATGTCCATGAACATGGAATAAGGGTAGCTTCTAAGGTGTCCTACTGTTGCTCTTGTGATCACACTGTTGCCTTGCCCCTCGAAACGTGGCCGTCGAGTATAGGACGTCTTAGTGAGTCCTTATGTTCCATTGATCTAGTTGCCTCGAAACAAGTTGCCTCGGAATAAAAAGATCAATGGCATAAGGGTAGCTTCTAAGGTATCTTACTATTTCCCGGTGACCACACTGTCCCTAACCCTCGAATTGACCCGAACACCTCCAACGGTGGTGCTACTTACCTCTCAATGGTGGGATGGCACTACCTTAAGGACATTTACACAGACTAATTCCTTAGGGTAGGTAGATGACTCGTAGATACTTGCTCTGATTCAAAACAAATCAAAAACTTCTTTTCACACCGACACTTTTCAAAAAGCTTTCAAAAACAACTTCTCAAACACTCTTGAGGACTGATACAAGAGTCGAACTGAAATTTTAAACGAAACTTTTTCAAACCCACTCACACTTGAAAAGCAAACAAACATTTTGAAAACACAAATGAGAAAGTATCTAAGAGCCCATGGATAACCATGGATAGAAAGGGTGCTAACACCTTCCCTTTCTATAAATCTACCTCCCGAACCGAGAACTAATCTCAATAAGGAATTTTTCTGTGCTTTTGTCCTTTCCATATTGGAGAAAATAAAAGACGGTGGCGACTCTTGCTTCCGCGATATTTCGCGAACCAGCGTTAAACAGTCAGTTCCAGATCCACCGATCACAGACCAGTATCAACATTTTGAGGTCATATGTATCACTTGATCAAGATTGGGTCATAATTCTCTGAGAAAATTGTTCAAATTGTCAAAAAGGCAAAATGGTCAAAATTAGGGTTTTTGACTGAGAATGACCAATCTTTGACTTATTGGTTTGAAATATGATCTTAAGGATTCAAGAACATCATTTTGACCTAATCACATATTTCAATTCATCTCCTGGGATCAGTGGGTTGATAGATGAAATTTGGTCAACTGATAAAAAAAGTCAATTGTACACTAAAAAGTCAAACTTTGACTTTTTGGTCAAATTTGAGTTTCAAAGATCACATTTCATCAAGACATTCAAAATATGAAATTTGATCATCAAAAATCAAGAAAGTCAAAAATCAAACTTTGCAAGACTTGGAAAATTTTTCTAAGTATTTTGCATACATGATTAATTTCATTATCTCATGACATTTTTCTTCACCACAATTCAAGATAATGTAAATTTTCAAGTAAACAACAAAGCTGCATTTTTTAAAGTTAAAATTGCAAATCCTAAGCCTTGTCTTGTTTGAACTTTTCCCCTTGACTCAATCTTTAAACTTTGCCACTATGTTTTCCACAAAACCAGACTTGTATCAATCTACAAATGTTGTTGTCCAAAAAAGTCCCAAAGTCATTTATGCTGCCAAGTTCAAGCTTGTTGCTACAAGCCCAAAACAATGTTAAAAAACAGTATGTTGTCCTGCTACAGAACAGCTATGCACCATGCTGCCACTCCCCTCCAAAACTACTACAAAACAGTCCTACTATACTGCCTCTAACCCTGTCCAAACCCGCACTATACCAGTCCCCATATTTGCACCAAATTAGCATATAAGAGCTGCTTCTAAAAAGCTATGAGACAGGATACCCAAAAAATTCAAAAACTTATTTGTTTCCCTCCCAAATCTCAGTAAACTTCATCTATAAATAAACTGTTTTCACAACATACAAAAGGGGATTTTTTAGAGGATTTTTGGAGAGAAAAGAAAAGAGAGAAAAACAACAGTCTTGGTAACCTCTGCTCATTCAAAAACTCTGCTCCATTTTCATTCACAAAATAGAAAAACCCTCAACCCGATGTCCTACCTTGCAATATTTTCCATAAACCAACTATCCAAACACTTCATATCACATATAGATTATTCAAATACAAGAACAACTTCTGTAGTGCCATTATTATCACCTTCAAAACATAAACAAAAGATAGTATTGTACAACTATACTGGGTTGGAGTGTTTCAATAGCTTCCAGTACAGAGAAAGGATTGGAGGATCATCCTGGAGGTTCACTGAAGCCATCACATCATCTTGAAAGAGGTTCAGACTCAAAACATATTACAGTCTCAAGGTAAGTCTTCTTGACTTTGAACCTTTCATTTCAAGCATCATTAGTGATTCGTTTTTAAGGATAAAATGTAGTAATCATTTCCTTTGAAGCTAACCATTTATTTGGCTTTCATTTTTTTCAATCATATGTTGAGAACTGACCTGTACGCCCAATAGAACAATATTAGAGGCAAAAAATTGTAGCATGAGTTGATACATACTCACATGAGTCGACTCATATCAGTTGCAAAACAGGGTATGAGTCTATACAAGACCTTATGCATCGATGCATACTGTTATCCAGACCCAATACAGAGAGAAAAAAGGTGCATGAGTCGACAGAAAACACGAATGTGTCGACACAAACAAGAAATGAGTCGACACATCCCATTATGCATCGACTCATACGAGTTGATTTTAATTTTCCAGAAATAAGAAATGGAATGTGTCGATGCATAGGGCTATGTGTCGATACATAAAGTTTGTTTTGCTTTCTTTGTACACTATTTTCCTTTTTATAATTTTATTTCTATTCATTTATTCAATATGAATGTAATAATTTAACTAGGCTTATACTTCATCCCCATTTGTAAATTGTACCCCCATCCCCCAAGTGATGTAATAGCGTAGAATTTTAATTTCCGCAATTTATCGCTTTAATATAATTGTTAGTAATTAGGGTGTGTATGGTAAGATAAAATAAACCGTTAGAAAGCCCTGATCTCAAAGACAAAAAATGCATGCAATCAAAACACAATTCACACAAGCACTTCTAGTGTAACCTCACTTGTTACCTACGAATAAATAGTCATGTCCCTCGAATGTGGGAAGTTTTAGAAAAGACCCTCGAATGAAAAGATCATAGTCCCTCGATGACCCTTCGACGTTGCCTTTGGTAAAATGACCTTAGTCCCTTACGACAATTGCTAAAGCGTCTCATAAGTTTCCTTCTATGACTATACAATTGACTCGCGCCCGTCCCTTCACATCCAATGATGGGGCTTCTTACCAATCAGTGGTAAGATAGCAACATCTAAAGGAGGAGGAAAACAACAAAGACATTTTGAGTAGGTAGAACGCTCGTAGTTGTTTGCTCACAAACTAAAACCATTTCCACACTCACACTTTCAAAACATCTTCAAAAACAAACATCTCCTTGAACTATTTTCAACACCAACACTTTGTGTACATTCTTATAGAGACGGGAAACATTATAAAGTTTTCCGAAACAAAGGCATTTGCAAAATATTTTCAAACTTACACCAATCACAAACACATTTCAAACAAAGAATTTTCAAAGTGATCAAACAACTTAGATCGCGTAGATAACTACAGATGAAAAGGGTGCTAACACCTTCTCTTTTCATAACCTACCCCTCAAACTCAAGAAAATATCTCAAAAAGGTATTTCCTGTTCTTTTCACCCTTTCCTTTATTGGATAAAAGAAAAGTCAGTGGCGACTCTTGCTATCCCTAACAATTACGATAAAACGCAAAACACCCAAGTCAGTTCTCCCACCGTATTACAATATGCATACGAAACGCATATAACACACTCTCATTTACTTTGAGAACATCATTATGAAATGCATTGCATACATTATGACATTGCATAAAGACTAATTTTATCTTTTCAGGTAATGTCTACAAATAGACGAATTTTATTAACAATTCTTAAACAGGTCGCAGATTAATTTCCGAAACAAGACGGGGCAACTATCTCTATGACCAGATCGCAGATTAATTCCTGAAACAAGATGGGGAAACTATCGATGCGACCAGACGGTGTGAATTCCCGAAATAGGATGGGTTTGCCAATAGAAAGCAGGTCAAAAATTAACTCCTGAAACAGGACGGGGAAACTATCTATATGACCAGGAAAAGATTAACTCCCGAAATAGGACGGCGAAAATATCTTTATAACTAGGCAAAGATTAACTCCTGAAACAGGACGGGGAAACTATCGACATGATCAAGTGGTATGAATTCCCGAAACAGGACGGGTTTACCAAGAGAAACAGATTGTAGATCAATTCTTGAAGTAGGACGGGGCGACTATCTACATGACAATCATTTCCCTTAGAGACTAAATATTACAATCAAATACTTAAGCACCTTCCCTAGAGGTTTATTCTGGAAAGAATAATTTAGATGCAGTCAAGCATAGACTCATTCTTATACTCCTATCAACAGTCATTTTGATGGCATCCATAAGCCCATCGCTGACGACATTCTGTCATCTTTCTGAATGGCATCTTTAAGCCCATTCAAGAAATTTTATCGACCAACAGTGTTACCTCATGCACATGCAAGTGAAAATTTCTGGGCACTTAAGTGTTCAATCCTCTTCTACCTTCAGATCACCAATGGCAGACGTGCCAATATAACTTCTCAGGTTTAAGAAAATTGAACATGGGCAGCTGTTGTACCCCAAAAAATTTCCCTCCCATTATCCAATACATTCTCCTAGGGTTCCCAATTGCTCAAGGTTGCTCAAGAATTGATCAGAAAAATTCTCTTCCTAAGAAATGGACTTACAACTAGGGTTTCACTTTTCTCAAGGAATATTTAGTTTCTAAGGCTTCAAATGTATTCCATGGTTTCTTATATGTCTTCAAGCATGCTCATACCAAAATCCATGCCTTGCATCACAAGTTTTCTCAGTCAATGGCTCAGATGACTGAAAATCAATTGTATTGGACAAAAAGTCAAATATGCTCAATATACAGTCAAACCTAAATATTTTTGGTCAACATCAAGGTTTTGAAGTCATATTCATCATTTGATCAAGGGTTGATCATGATTCATCAAGGAAAACACTTAAATCATCAAAAGTCAAAAGTTGCCAAATTAGAATTTTCTTAAGGAGAAGTCAACTGAAATTTGACCAAACATAATTTTCACATGCTTCATCAGAGTTTTCTTCAACCAAAGCTTAATGTGAATGGACTTCAATTATCTACAACTTCTTATCTCTAAGATCAAGTCCAAAAATGCTTCATTTGAGAGATATGGGCCAATATATTATAGGTCATTTTAAAAGTCAACAAAGAGACACTTTTTATCAAGGAAACTTACATCAATATAAAATATTCAAATGAAACAATGATCAAAATAGAGCTTCTAGAGGACATCTTGAGATTTCCAAAAAGTCCAAGATCACCTTCAAATGATAAATAGTGAGAGAGTTATGATTGATGCAAGTTGGGAAATTTTGAGCAAATGAATGAAACCCAAATTGAGCAAAGTTGAAATTTTAGGTTGTTGGACTATTGTTTCAAAGTCCAAACGAGTTCTATACTTCATATGAACCTTAAGACTTGTTCATACACCCCTAGGGTTTTTATTTTATCTATTTTTTATTTTTATTTATTTAAAATTCAAAATAAGTAAAATAAAACAAAAGCTTTTAGACAAGGTCCAAGCCCATGATTAGTTTACCTAATTAAACCTATATATTCACTTCAATTGAGACATGAAGGACCACGAAATCTTGTGCTAGAAACCACTTCAAAAAAATCACAAAAATTATCAAACAAGGGTGTAGCAACTGGATTTTTAATCAGAGCCGCCACTATTAGTTTTTATCCTAGGGAAGGAAATCTAACAGGAAACCCTAATTCACATACAGTATAAATACAAGGAGGTTCGATACAAAAAAAGAGAAAAAAAAGTGGATTTTGAGAAGAACAGATACAGAAGAAAAATGAAAACTGTGAGGAGAGGAAAAAGATACGAAGAACTCTGTCGCAGAGTACAGAGGATAACTGGGGTTCCAACATCTGGAACCCTAGTTCTATTGCAACCGCTATCACCTCCAATCGCTCATCACCACCGTCGCTCTGCCGCCGGACACCACCATCAATATTCGAAACCACTACCTGTAATAAAAAGAAGAAGGAGGATTATCCCCGGATCGAAACTCCTCAAGAATCAGAAGAAGGCGATAGCGCAAAGGGGTAACATTATCTTAGTGTTATCTATAGATTTGTTTTTCTTTGTATTTGGGGTTTTTGTTCAAGGTGGCGATTTGGGGTGGGGAAGGTTGTTTGAGCCGCTGGTGATGGTGGGTCGTTAGGGTTTGTTGAGTGAAGGAGAGGGGTGGCTACCGCGAGAGGAAGAGAGATGAAGCTTTGTTGTAACAAAAACAAGGAAATGGAAATGAATTGTAAAAATTGTTAAACAAAACTTATTATATTCTGATATGTTCCAATATTCACACGTCCACCATAATTATCTTACACCTTTCAATATTTATCTTTTAGATCGCATCAGACGGCCGTAGGTCAAGTCCTACGATAAGCTTCCATACACCTCACACACGCAACCAACCGGCCCATATCAATTTTCTTAATGGGCCTGAGCCCAGTCAGTCTTAGCACCCCCCTTTCCCTAGCTTTACTAAACTGTCAAACAAATTACACCCCCGTCCAGGAACATATTGTTAGAACATAGTTTGATTCTACAACCCTTAGTTAGAGTTTTGATGATAACAAATACAAAGAACAAATATTCACCCTAAAAATTATGATATTGTGTATGCATAAGTTCTGACCAAAGCAGCATCCGAAGTTAAGCTATAGAAGCTACACGCTGAGGTAATCAGAATTTGCGCTGGAGATTGATGACCAGAACCTGCGCTTAAGTGAAGTAAACTCTGATTTTAAATATAAAGGATTATGATCTAAGTCATCAATGTTCTGAAGCATCAGCAGTAGACAAGGATGTAAGCTTCTGAAGCGTTACTATTCAATCAAGACAGCATCAATTACAACGGCTTCATTAAGACAGGATCTTCTCCAAATGGAAACTGAGTTAATGACAATTATCACACTTAATGGTCAATAGGAATCCAGTGCCTATATAAACAAGCTAAGTGATCAAATCGTTCACGATTTGCCAATGCTACTGCAATACAATTCAAAATGCTGCAAGCTTAATCATCTCTATTCCACGTTCTAAATTTGTGTAAAATATCACAGTTGTGAAAACTGTTTTTGTATCAAAAAACAACTATACACAGTACTCTTGTATCTTTGATTAAGATAGTTTTCCTTGAGATTAACCGGATTGTGGTTGTACTCAAGAGTACTTTGACAGTTGTTAAAGTAGTGATTGTAATCTGTTTGTGATTAGTGAATTAAGTCCTCGTTGGAGAGAGGCAAAATCACCTTGACGGGTGGACTGAAGTAGTTTGAGATAAAACGAACCAGGATAAAAATATTGTGTCATTGCGCATTTGATTTCAAGTTTTCAATTCAACCCCCCCTTCTTGTGTTTTTCACTTCTTTAATTGTCATCTGAGCGCCTGGTTCTGAGTTAAAACACTTAACCGTGTCAGTACAAGATCCAAGCTTCAGAAAAACACTATGGTGGGACCAAGCCAAAACATCATCAATGACTACCATGAAGACAAGAACGGAATCAGTGGCAAACCTCCAGTCTTTGATGGAGAAAATTTTGACTACTAGAAAGATAGAATTGAGAGTTTCTTTCTGGCCCATGATGCTGATCTGTGGGACATGGTAACTGATGGATACACACACCTAGTGGATGGAAGTGGTCAGAAGATAGACAGAAAAATGATGTCTGACCAGCAAAAGCGTGATTTCAGAAACCATCACAAAGCCAGAACAATACTCCTCAGTGTTATCTCATACTCAGAATATGAGAAAATCTCAAACAGAGAGACAGCCACGAACATGTTTGACTCTCTGAGAATGACGCATGAAGGCAACATTCAAGTCAAAGAAACCAAGGCCCTTGTGCTCATTCAAAAGTATGAGGCATTCAAGATGGAAGATAGTGAATCCATAGAAGCAATGTTCTCAAGATTTCAGATTCTTGTTGCTGGACTGAAGGTTCTTGACAAAGGATATTCTACTGCTGATCACGTAAAGAAGATCATCAGAAGTCTACCCAAACAATGGAGGCCAATGGTCACAACCCTTAAGTTAGCCAAAGATCTCAACAAGATATCTCTGGAGGAACTTGTCAGCTCCCTCAGAAGTCACAAGATAGAGCTAGAAGAAGATGAGCCTCAAAAGTAAGGTAAGCCACTAGCCTTAAAATCTAACAAAAAATCTGATTCTAAGGTTTTGCATGCTACAAAAGAAACTTCTGATGGATCCTCATCAGAAGAAGATGAATTGTCTCTCCTCTCCAAAAGGGTGAATTAACTGTGGAAGCAGAGACAAAGGAAATTCAGAAATCCTAGAAGATCAAAGAATCAAAATGAATCCTCCTCCAGATACATAAATTCTGAGTCTTCCTCTAGACATAGAAGAATTGAAGGTTCTTCAGGACACGGAAAGCCAAATAACAAAGACATCATCTTCTATGAGTGTAATGAGCAAGGGCACTACAAAAGTGACTGCCCAAGGCTTCAAAAGGAGAAGCCCAAAAATAAGTTCTTCAAGGAAAAGAAGAAAAGCCTCATGGCAACATGGGACGATTCAGACACCTCTGAAGCTGACTCAGTCAGATGATGAAAGAGCAAACATAGCTCTCATGGAAAACGTGTCAAAAGAAAGTGAAGCTTCTGGCTCAGACTCAAAATCAGACACTGAAGAGATATTCCCTGACTTCACTTTAAACGTTACTAAGGCTGAACTTGTAGAAAGTCTAAATGAAATTCTGGAAAGGTATCGGCAAATCAGAGTCAAATTCAAGAACCTGAAAAGGGATCTTATCTCTGACTCTGAAAAGACTGAGAGTCTCAGATTAGAAAATTTCGAGTTAAAAGAAAAAGTTTCAAAATTAGAAAATGATTTGCAAAATTCTCATAAGGAAATAATCTTAGAGACTCCCAGTAATGCTGATGGGATCATCAAAGAGTATGATCATAGCTTTTAGAAGTTTTTGGCTAAAAACATAGATAGAAGCAAGATGGCTTCAATGATCTATGGAGTTAGCAGAAATGGCAGAAAAGGGATATGATATCAAGGTAAGGTATCTACACCTAAACAGGCCATGGACTTAGTCATAAAATGCACACCACTTAAATCACATTTTATATATGGGCACACACATGACATAAAATACACTAGTAGTGATTACTCTGTCAAACCAAAATTCAATCAAAATTTTGGTAAAACTAACAAACCAGGACCCAAAAATATATGTGTACCTAAGGACAAAGTTATATATGTAGCATATATCTTTAGCAGCAAGGCTAAAACACCAGTCATGGTACCTGGACTCTGGCTGCTCTCGACACATGACGGGAAGAAGGCATATGTTCCAAAGCCTGGAACTTAAGCCTGGAGGCTACGTGGGCTTTGGAGGCAACCAAAGAGGAAAGATCATTGGCTTTGGAATAGTAGGTAACCGAAATCTTCCCTCTATAAATAACATACTTCTAGTTGATGGATTAATGCATAACCTGTTATCCATAAGTCAATTAAGTGATAACGGTTATGATATAATCTTTAATCAAAATTCATGTAAAGCTGTTAGTCAGAAAGATGGAACTATCATGTTTAATGGAAAGAGGAAAAAACAACATTTATAAGATAAAACTTTCTGAACTAAAGAGTCAGAATATAAAATGCCTTCTTTATGTTAACAATGAGCAATGGGTCTGGCACAGAAGATTGGGGAATGTTAGTATGAGAAGAATATCTCAGATTAACAAACTCAATCTGGTCAGAGGACTTCCTAATTTGAAGTTCAGCTCAGATGCTCTGTGTGAAGCATGTCAGAAAGGAAAATTTGCAAAATCTACTTTTAAATCTAAAAATGTTGTTTCCACCTCTAAGCCATTAGAACTTCTGCACATAGACTTATTTGGACCAGTAAAAACTGCGTCTGTTAGTGGAAATAAGTATGGGTTTGTGATCATAGATGACTATAGCAGATGGACATGGTTAAAGTTCTTAAGACACAAGGATGAGTCACACTATGTGTTCGTTACCTTCTGTAACCAAGTTCAGAATGAAAAGGATCTTAGAATTGTCAAAATAAAAAGTGATCATGGTGGGGAATTTGAAAATAAAAATTTTAAATCATTTTTTTAATGAAAAAAGCATCTTGCATGACTTCTCTTGTCCTAGAACTCCCCAACAAAATGGAGTTGTAGAATGAAAGAACAGAACACTGCAAGAAATGGCCAGAACCATGATCAATGAGACTAACATTGCTAAGATCTTCTGGGCAGAGGCAATTAACACAGCATGTTATATTCAGAATAGAATCTCCATAAGTCATATTCTGGAAAAGACTCTATATGAATTGTGGAAGAACAAAAAGCCCAAATTTCATATTTCCATCTGTTTGGATGCACTTGCTTTATTCTGAATACAAAAAATTATCTGAACAAGTTTGACTCAAAAGCACAAAAGTGTATCATGTTAGGATACTCTGAACGCTCAAGAGGGTACAAAGTATACATTACAGAAACATAGATTGTTGAAGAGTCAATCAGTGTTAGATTTGATGATAAGCTTGACCCTCAAAAGTCAAAGCAGAATGAATTCTTTGCAGATATAGAAGTTGAATTCACAGGTACTGAAGACAACTCGTCAGAAGTTATCAATAGAGACGCTCCCACAACCTCAGAAAGAAATATTGCAAGCAATCCAGCACCTTCTGTTGATCAACATCAGAAAAGGCTATCCAGACGCAGCATAGCTCACCCAGAAGATAAAATACTGGGAAAGAAGGATGATCCAATCAGGACAAGATCAACATTCAGAAACTCTGAAGAATCCCTCATGGGACTGGTCTCTCTGATTGAACCAACAACAATTGATGAAGTGTTCTGGACAATGACTGGATTCTGGAAATGTGGGAGGAATTGAATCAGTTCACCAGAAATGTCGTATGGGATCTGGTTCCCAAACCAAAAGGATTCAACGTCATTGGAACAAAGTGGGTGTTCAGAAACAAACTTAACGAGCAAGGAGAAGTCATCAGAAACAAAGCACGACTGGTGGCACAAGGTTATAATCAGCAAGAGGGGATAGACTATACAGAAACCTTTGCTCCAGTCGCCAGGTTAGAATTTATCAGACTCTTAATCTCATTTGTTGTACACAATGGTATCACTCTGTATCAGATGGATGTCAAAAGTGCATTCCTAAATGGCTATATAGATGAAGAGGTATATGTGCACCAACCCCCTGGGTTTGAGAATTCAAAACATCCAGATTGTGTTTTCAAACTAAAGAAGTCACTCTATGGTCTAAAACAAGCTCCCAGAGCTTGGTATGAAAGACTAAGTAACTTCTTGATAGAAAATTAATTCACCAGATGGAAAGTGGACACAACCTTGTTCTGTAAGACAATTAAGAATGACATTTTAGTGTGTCAGATCTATGTTGATGACATCATCTTTGGATCTACTAAACCCTCTCTGGGAAGAGAGTTTGCTAAGTGCATGCAGGCAGAGTTTGAGATGAGCATAATGGGGGAACTCAAATTCTTTTCGGACATTCAGATAAACCAAACTCCAGAAGAAACTTACATTCATCAGAGCAAATATGTCAGAGAACTTCTGAAGAAATTTGATCTCTCAGAATGTAAGCCCTCAAAGACTCCAATGCACCCCACGTGCATTCTGGAAAAGGAAGAGGTAAGTAAAAAGGTAGAACAGAAAGTCTACAGAGGTATGATTGGTTCTCTCCTTTATCTGAAGGCTTCAAGGCCTGACATTTTATTTAGTGTTTGCTTATGTGCTAGATTCCAATCAGATCCTAGAGAATCTCACTTAACAGTAGTTAAGCGAATTTTCAAGTATCTAAAAGGTGCTACTAATCTGGGTTTGTTTTATAGAAAACCCCATGAATAAAGCTTAGTAGGATATTGTGACACTGACTTTGCTGGAGACAGAGTAGAACGTAAAAGCACTTCTTGAAGCTTCCAGTTTCTGGGAGAAAATCTGATCTCATGGACCAGCAAGAGACAGTCCACAATAGCACTATCAACAGCAGAAGTTGAATACATAGCAGCTGCTGGATGTAGCACGCAAATGCTCTGGATGAAAAGTCAACTTGAAGACTTCAACATATTTGAGAGTAACATTCATATCTTTTGTGATAACACTTCAGCTATATGTCTCAGTAACAATCCTATTTTACATTCTAGGGCTAAGCATATAGAAATAAAACATCATTTTATTAGGGACTATATTCAGAAAGGAATTCTTACCTTAAAATTTATTGACACAGACCATCAATGGGCTGATGTATTTACAAAACCTCTTTCTGAAGATAGATTTAATTTCATTCTGAAACATCTCAGCATGAAATTATGCCCAGAATAAAATATTTTATTTACATATCTTAACCCTCAAAACTTTATTATTTTATGTGAACAACTGATCAACCTGTCTCCAGAGTTTAGAAGTACAGGTTGCCTCAGAATCTATCCATGAAGATCTGAATGTTTCATTTCAAGGATAGAGGCGTGCAGTTCACATCATCAAACACTTGTCACCCTCTCACCAGCTACCTTATGAGGCTGAACACGCATTCAATTTCTGAAGGGTCCAAGGCTCTGATTGGATGCATTGAGACACTTGTCAGTGGTAACCGTTCAATATCTTTCTAAATCTCCTAATTTCAGGTTTCATTAATGCATATAATCATTACTAATTTTTTTTCTTGCTTACTGTTTACGTTTTCAAAAACCTATTTAAACTCAAAATTACTATTTCATTCATTCACTTTTACTCTCTTCAATATTTTCTCTTGTTTCAAGTTCTTGCTTTCAAAAACCCTTTTCATCTTCATCAAAAACCAGTGTGAACAATGGCATCATCATCAAGCCTCAAGAATCTCAGTGCTCCTGAATCTTCATCAACAGAACAATATGAATAACCCATAAGAACGCTTCTCACTCCTGTTGACAACCTAGAAGTTCTCTCTGAAATGATCATTGATTTTGAGAGCTTGCAAGAAAATGGTTTCAACCTCTATGAAGACGTTACTACACAGGGATGGAACAGGTATTTTGACCATCTGTTGGGTCCAACGTTTCCCATTCTCGTCAAAGAATTTTGGATACATGCTTCCTCATCCAACCACCAGGTTACTTCTTATGTTATGGGAAATAAAATTGTGATAACAAAAGATCTTATTGGGAAGCTCCTTGGATACGATGGTGGTGGAGTCAGATGCATTGATATGGCTGAGAGATGCTCTGACCTAAGATTAATTGAAAGGGAAATCTTCACTTCTGGACAGCCCTCTAGTAAAATCAGAGATTTGAAGAATCATCAAAAAATCTGGGCCAGAATCATTATGGGATGTATCAACCACAAAAAGCCTACAAGCTCTCCTAATTACATCAATATTGATCAGCAATTTCTGATTTATTTCATTTCTAAGAAGACAAAGGTAAATCTTCCACACTTGCTCTTCAACCATCTCAGAACTAGTGTGAAGGATACCAGAGAAGACGGAAGGACTAAGAGGGATTGGATTCCCTTAGGAAGGCTGATATCAGATATTCTAACAGAAAACACGCTGATAGAACATCTGACAGAGGCTCAGGAAATAAGCACCTTGGAAGCAACTACTGGGAAGCCTTTGAACGCCAAGAATCTGAAGAAAATGAAGATCATTGAGAATATCATGAAGGAACCAACTGTTGCTTCTCATGAGACCATTACTTCACGGAGGATACCTCTGAAGGATTTTAGTTTATTTTCTGAGATAGACTCCAAACCAAAAATCATAGTCAAATACCTTGAAGCTTGCAAGGCTGATGGGACTGCTCCAAAAATCAACATTCAAGATCTGCACAAGGCTTCTCCAGAGGTTGCGTTGAAGAAATCCAGGAAGAGGAAAGCAGCAGGAGAAGGATCCTCTCATAGGACACCTAAAGCTGCCAAAAAGAAAGGTAATCCATCTTCCGTTTCTGTTATAGAATCAATAATTGTTTTAACATCTGAAGCCATGCCTTCCCAACCTACAGAAAATCCATCACCCCAAACCTTTGAAGATTTTGACATAGAGTTTGATCCATCTATAACTCTAGGTAATTTTTTGAATGAACCTCACTCCCCTACTCAAAATCCAAACCCAGAACATCATCAACCAGAACTTGACAAAGTTCTGTCTGACATTGAACTGTTTGATCAAGATTTTTCCTCTCCTATACCAGAAAATCTAAACACTCAACTCCCAGAAAATCCAAACACTCAACAACCACCAGAAATTTCACAACCACACTCTCCACAACCAGAAATTCCACAACCACACTCTCCTCAACCAGAAAATCCACAGCCACTCTCTCCTCAACCAGAACATCTGAACCAAAACTCACCACAACCAGAAACTCCACCTTCTGAAAACCCATCTTCTGATATTCCTGAACCAGAAACCCAACATGCTACCGCAAACCAATCTGAAGACTCTCCTTCAGATTCTGATACCATAATCCCAATCCCTGGAATAACAGAACCTCTTGCGGTCCGCATGCCTCTCACTATTCATGATATTCCATAAATCTCTTCATCCCTTGAATCCACACCACCAAACACCCCTACCAGACCAATTATTATTTCTAACTCTCCCACTCCATCACCCATTAACCGTCCATCTGACAACTTCAGACTTGTCATTGATCCACTAGTGCTGGAAAGACTAGTTTCCACCTCACACAAAACTTCCATTCCCAAACCTAAACCAACTGCAACCACATTAGATGTTGGTACAAGTTTGTTGATTTTTGAAACAGGAATGCAAGAATGGATCAATTCTTTGAAGCATGCAAGTCAAGAGATTTATAATCCTACTACTTCTGATTTTATATGGGAAAGATTCAGAAATTGGCTTAACTCTGAAACTATGAAGCTGGAGGAATTGGGTTATGAAAGGGCTCAGCAGAACTTCAGTGATCAGATGAAAGCATTCCAAGATCAAGTTCTGAGCCAATGGTTTAAGAAAGATATCCTCCCGCTGGACAATTCTCCCTGGAAAGAGCATCGTCCTTCAGAAGTAGCTGAACCAGAATCAAATAGTCTCTCTCTGACTACTGCTCCAGGAAACATGACTGTAGAAGAAGAAATGGTTCACTCAGAAGAGGCTGCAGAATATTATGAACAACATTCAACCCCTGAAGAGACACCAGCTTCCTCCTTAGTTATGCAAACTCTAGAAGAGTTAAAGAAAGAGAATGCTTTAATCCATGCAAGACTGGACTAGCAAGAGGATACGAACAAAGAGATCAAGGGTATTCTGGATAAACAGGAAGATACTACAAAGGAAATTAAAGATATTTTGGGCAAGCAAGAAGAGTCAAGTACTCAGATCAAGAGCTTGTTGGAAGCGTTGTTCACACGTCTTCCCCATCCTTCTTAGATTTTCTTTTAAAATTGTTTATCTGTAACTTTTATCTTTACCTCCTTGTTTCTAAAACTTGTCATTGCATTATGTTTTAAATATAATTCATCTATTTTGGCTCTGATTATATTGCCTTTTTGATACTTGACAAAAAGGGGGAGAAAGTAAGATATTTCCAATAATGGTATACCGGGACAAAAGTCTCAAACATTCTGAATTATTTAACCTCTACTTTCTGAAAAGTTTGAACAGGAACAAATTTTGAAAGGAGATGCCGCAAAAGCTCTGATGAGAAGGAACTTAATGGAAGTAACCAACTCAGAGGGAGTCTCTCTTAAACCGTTTGTTCTTTATTTTTCATTGAAAATTCTAGTTTTTGTCATCATCAAAAATGGGGAGATTGTTAGAACATAGTTTGATTCTACAACCCTTAGTTAGAGTTTTGATGATAACAAATACAAAGAACAAATATGCACCCTAAAAATTATGTTATTGTGTATGCAGAAGTTCTGACCAAAGCAACATCAGAAGTTAAGCTATAGAAGCTACACGCTGAGGTAATCAAAATTTGTGCTGAAGATTGATGACCAGAACCTGCGCTTAAGTGAAGTAAACTCTGATTCTGAATAGAAAGGATTATGATCTAAGTCATCAATGTTATGAAGCATCAGCAGCAGGCAAGGATGTAAGATTCTGAAGCGTTACTATTCAATCAAGACAACATCAATTACAACGGCTTCATTCAGACAAGATCTTCTCCAAATGGAAACTGAGTTAATGACAATTATCATGCTTAATGATCAACAGGAATCCATTTCCTATATAAACAAGCTAAGTGATCAAATCATTCACGATTTGTCAACGCTACTATAATACAATTCAAAACGCTGCAAGCTTACTCATCTCTATTCCACTCTCTAAATTTGTGTAAAATATCACAATTGTGATAACTGTTTTTGTAACGAAAAACAACTATACACAATACTCTTGTATCTTTGATTAAGACAGTTTTCCTTAAGATTAACCGGATTGTGGTTTTACTCAAGAGGACTTTGACAATTGTCAAAGTAGTGATTGTAATCTGTTTGTGATTAGTGAATTAAGTCCTCATTGGAGAGAGGCGAGATCACCTTGACGGGTGAACTGGAGTAGTTTGAGATCAAACGAACCAGGATAAAAATATTGTGTCATTGCGCATTTGATTTCAAGTTTTCAATTCAACCCCCCCCCCCCCCCCCCCCCCCCCCCCCCCTTCTTGTGTTTTTCACTTCTTCACATATTTGGGCCCAACTGACCAACACTTAGCAACACCACCTTTTTTTACTTGTCAACATAAATTACACCCCCTGATCCAAATCAATTTATTTTATTTTTGTTTTTATTATTTCATTTATATTATTTTTTATCTTTTTTATAATTCATATTTTTTATTCTACTTTTCTTTTATATTATTATTATTATTATTATTATTACTAATATTTTATGATCATATTATTATTATTTATTATATTATCATGAACAAACTATTTTTATTTAGAAACTCGTGAACATATTTTTGTATATTATTTGCATTAAATATTTTTTATCATGCATTAATCAAGATCTCTTCGCAATTAATACAATAAAAAATACTAATCAATCTCAAACTATTTTTTACAATCAATTAAGCTAATCAATTGTTTTTGCAAAAGGGTTTCAAACAGATTTTGACTTACCGCGCATTTAGTCAAACTCTCTGCAATCACTACTCCCGACCAAAATGCGAGGTGATTCAAAGTACGTTTGCGACCCCTAAAAAACACCAACCCCATATGAACTACGAATTGGGACTCTAATTCCTCATAAGAGGATATGCAGGCATACGATCAAATATCGTAGCGAGTTCCCCTATAAAAAATTTAAACCATTCCCCTAATAAAATTTAAATCCTGTTTCCCCAACTCAAACCTAAAACCTAGTATCCTTGTGAACAAAGTAGATGAAAGATTCCTAACACCTTCCTTTCGTCTAAAGAAGTCCAAAACCTAGAATCTATGTCTGCGAATTAGGGTTTTCTGTTAGATTCCCTTCCCTAGGAAAAAAACTAATAGTGGTGGCTCTGATTAAAAATCCAGTTGCTACAGCTGGCGACTCTGCTGGGGACTTCAACTTTAGGTTTTAGGGTTTTTCGCTTTGGGGTTTTTATTTATTTATTTATTGCTTTATTTATTCATTGCTTTCATTTATTTATTACATTTATTTAATTATTGTCTGTTGTTTATCATCATATATACTGTGTGGCGAGATTTTTTATTTCTCAAAATATTTTCAATAACCCTTGGAAAGAAGGTTCGTCTATTAGCTTAAGGGGTATATCATCCCTGCGAGTTTATGTGACGACTTCGCCTAGAGTCGGTGAACTTCCGAAAAAGGAATACTTATCGAGAGATATCCTCTTGACGAGTAGGACTTTGGAAGGTCACCCATGACTCTTTGTAACGACCTTAACCTAAAATCTCGTGACGAGACCTTTCACGACTTTGAGACAAAAGTTTCGGTCCATAAAGAGGCTCCACCTAAGGGAGGCCCTTGTGCCTTTTCCCTCTGGTGTTATTCATGATACCCTTAAGGAAACCACCTTCTGGGAAGGTAGACTAATTGTAGGTCAAAATTAAAGAACCTACCTTCTAAGGGTACTTATCACAAAACCCCGTCACTGAACCATACATCCCTACCTTATAGGGGTACTTGTCACAAAAATCTAGTCACTCAACCCTACATCTATGCATTCATACATATCATATATTCGTCATATATTTCATATATTCGTCACCCGTTTCTTTGTCTTATTCACAGGGTACAAAAAAGATAATAAAATCAAGATCTTTGGTGATTGTCTTTAAAAAATGGATACTAGAGGGAAACAACTTATCCGCGTCAATGCCTTCCAGCCCAACATTTCTGAAATCAAAAATATAAAGGGGAAATTATCTGAGAGAGCTCTGAAGATGTACACTCTCCGCTATGGGGATACCCTTGACTTAACCAGAGTAGAGGTTCAAATGGATGTTGTCTCTGCCCTCATTCAGTTTTACGACCCTCCACTGAGATGTTTTACCTTCCAAGACTTCCAGCTAGCACCGGCTCTGGAAGAATTTGACAGAATTCTGAATTTTTCCAAAGAGAAGGCCTATGTAGGTATTAGACAAACTGTTGAAGTCAAAGATTTGGCAAAGGGCTTAGGGATCCCTTACCCGTTAATGCAAAATTACTAAAGAGAAGGTCTGATACAAGGAATCAAAAGGATATACTTGGAAGCTAAGGCACTCGAATTTGCTAATTATAAAGAATGGGAATCTTGTGTCGATTGTTTAGGGCTACTGGTATTTGGTGTAATTTTATTTCCTCGGACTGTGGACTATATTGACCCTGCGTCCATTAGCATATTCTGGGGTGCGAAAGTCTTTAATACAGATCCAACTCCTGCTTTGCTTGCTAACATTTATTACACCTTGCTACGATGTACGAAAAGAGAAAAGGCACTCTAAATTTTTGCATCCCACTTCTATATACTTGGTTCATGACTCATCTTTACAAAGAAGACTATATGATTCCAAACTTGACCAGACACGAGTGGCCACAGAAATTAAGGTCTCTCACTGCAAACTCAATATTATGGTATGCTAAGAAGCTGGATATTGGGGACACCACTATTAGCTGTGGGGACTTTCCTAATGTCCCGTTAATCGGATCTCAAGGCCGTATTAGTTACAACCCTACTTTGGCCCTACGACAGTTAGGGTATCCTTTGGAAGACAGACCTTCAGACGAACAACTCCAACCATTTATCATCAATGACATGGGTATATAAGACCAAGGGTTTCTGAACAAGGTCATCCGGGCTTAGAACAAGGTTAACAAAAGGAAAGCCGAAATAAAGAATGCCATAGCGTGAGAACCCTACACCAAATGGGTCTAAGATAAGGTACAAATTATCAAGCTTCCATTCGATATAGATCCAGAGTATAAGTTAGAGGTCCCAGAGGTTACGCCTATATCCTTGGAAGAATTCGACAATCTGAAAAGCGCATTAAAGCAAGCTCAAAGGGAAAAAGAAGCATTGGAACTCAACCTCCTCAATCTGACCAAAGAGAAGAAGCGGATGCAGCTCATACTTGAGTCAAAGCACCAATAAATTGAGAGAGATCAAAAGGCACTGGAGAAAGAGAGTCTCAAACGGAAGCGTACAACTGAAGGGCTATTGAGTGAGACATTCAAACTAGATTCCCATAACCAAAAGTTAGAGGAGGCTGCTACTGAAATTGGAAGGTTAACCAGATGGTATGAAAAGGAAACACATGACAAAAAAGTGCTAGAGGAAAATATAAGAGCCCAGGTCCAAGGTTTGGTGTAGGCTTCCTTAGATCAAGAAGAGCAAGTAAAATATCTCACCACTGAACTTCAAGACACCCAAGAATCTGAGGTCAAAGCACGCCTTGAAAGGGTAGAGGCAGAAAGACTCTTGACTCAGAGAACTCAAGAATGTGAGCATGTGTTCCTAGAGCTATAGGGTCTTCAAAAATATTTCCTTATTCAACGGAGACTTTATACGGAAATGAGGGGTGAAAAGATGTATTGGGAAGAGCAGTATACCAAGATCACCCAAGCAGGGAGAGATAACCATAAGATAATCCCACATCTTTATCAAGAATACCGGTATTATAAAGACAAACATGAAAAGCTTACCTTCTTAGCCAACAATCTCATTGAGGATATACCTCAATGTTTGAGAGACGCAGAAAGTGTAATGGTCTCTCTTCCAAAGGACGTTGAAGACTTTCTCCAGCTTTGCCGAGCAATGGTTGATGTTTTCAGAGAACACATCCGCAAGCACGCCTAGGAGATTTATTCCCCTTTATTTATGTTTATGCAAACAAGTTTTGGTTTAAGATTGTAATATTTTTCAATATCTGGATTATGTTACTTTCAATAAAGGCATTTTTCTTCCCTATCCCATTGGCGTATCTATTTTTTAAGCTGGTCACTGAATAAAAAATAAGCAAAAGATAAATGCATACCCAAATGAATAAGACATTTAAAACAAGTAACCATTTCAGATTCATACATATTCATTTGCATGCATACATTCATAAACACCCGCATATCATATTGAAACTCATCATTTTTTTGATAAAAAAAATCTCTCCAGTAAACCATTGGTAGAAGAAGATCTCCACCTCCTTGGCCTCCATATTAAACCAGGGCCTACCAACAAAAAGCAATGGAGAAAATCGAGGAAACTCAAGCTGCATTCAAAGAGGATCTCGACCAAGTAAAGGGTGATGTAAGTTCGATGAAAGGAGATCTAAGACAAGTTCTCCTAGCTTTAAAGAACAACATTGATAGGCAAGACCAGATTCCCAGGATAGCTTTTGAAGAAGTAGCCCAAACGATTGGTGCATCAAGCGGCCACCAACTAAAGAAAGAGCCATAAGAAGGACTCTAAAAGTTATTCATGGCCCAGCAAGAAGTTGAAACTGAAGGGTTTGTCCCACCTCCACCAAAGGCAGGGGCATCACATACCTTACGGATTCCAACCAATAATGCAGACAACTACTTGGACCTGCAATACGGAGACCACGGCCCAGAGTATGCCAACCAATCACTCTTAAAAATGATTGGTACTCAGGTTGTTGATAATCCACTGGTAATAAATCATACAAAGCTCTGGAGGAAAGATTGAAAGTCGTGGAGGGTTCTGACGCTTTTGAAGTAGACGCTCTCGAAATGGGCCTAGTTCCTAATATGGTGATTCCACCAAAGTTCAAAGTACCCGACTTTGAAAAATACAAAGGGCTCACTTGTCCAAAAAAATCATTTCCGCATGTATTGCAAGAAGATGCATGCCCATGCCCACGATCAGAAGCTGATGATTCACTATTTTCAAGATAGCTTAAGTGGGGCATCTTTATATTGGTACATGCAATTGGAGCGAACACACATTCAAACATGGGCAGATCTTGCTAATTCTTTCTTAAAGCATTACAAATATAACTTGGACATGGCGCCTACCCGCATGCAACTCCAGAATTTTTCCCAAAAGAAAGAAGAATCCTTCAAAGAGTATGCTCAGAGATGGAGGGAAATGGCATCCCGTGTGCAACCCCCACTGTTAGAAAAGGAATTAGTAGACATGTTCATGGGAACTTTGCAGGGGCTGTATTATGAGAAAATGGTGGGAAGTATCTCTTCGAGATTCGCATATCTAGTGACCATCAGAGAAAGAATCGAGACTGGAATAAAAAGCGGGAAAATAACAGTGGGACCATCAAGTATCCCCTACAATTCAAGAAGGCTTGATTCAAACTTCCCCAAAGGAAAAGAGGGAGAAATTAATGTTGTAGCGTCACAACCCAGGGTACAATAACCATTAGTGATCCCACAAGGGCAGCAACAAGGGAGAAGGCCGAAAAAGAAATTTTGATCCACTTCCAAGGCCACCCAGTCAGTTATTACAACACCTGGCAAGGAATCCTTAGTGGAACTCAAGCCTCTAGCTCTCCCAATCGGGCCTCTCCCACGAAAGTACAACGTCAACGCCAGATGTGAGTATCATGCTAATTCTCCTGGATATACCATAGAGAAATGTTGCCCATTCAAGCATAAGGTCTAAGACTTGTTAGAATCTCAAGACATCCCTTTTGAGAAACCTAAAATCAAATCAAACCTTATGACTCCACATGGTGGACCAACAATAAATGCAATTGAAGTATTCGCCAACTGTGGGGCAACCAGACAAGCAAAATCCCCGATGAGCTTGTTGAAGGAATGTCTATGGGAATGTGGGTTCCTACTGGAGCACAATGAAGCCCTTGAGAAAACTCCACTAAAGCTAGTAGACCAGGGGATAGTCCAATTCGGACCATATCCTGAAGAAACATATGTAGCTACTCTGAAAGGTAAAGCACGGTTTCCTACAATCCAAGAGACCTTTGTCAATAAGGGAGTAGAGCATGGCAGACATGTGGCAATGATATCAAACAAAGTCAATACCAAAAGGGAAACTGACTTCATCAGAGACTGCGCCCCAAGAGAAGAACTTAAAAGATGGACTGCCGTGGAGATTCCCGAGATCTTTTTCTTTCCTAAGTAATTTTTCTTGTTTTTGAAAGAACCTATGTCAAGACCGAGACATAAGGGCTGCTTGTAAGGGTTCCCCGTTCTATTTTAAACAATATTTATAATTAATAAAAATTTATATTTTGTTTTCAATTAAGATCCTTGTCTTTATCTTGCATCTAACTCTAAAATTTAAAAATGACAATACTTTCTCTGCATATGCATTTTCAAAAGATCATATACTAAAATCTGCACCAAAACATGATAAAGGTGCGAATCCATGCCCAAAACCGTTGATAATGCTACTGCTGCGACCCGATATAATTTTGATGCTCCCATCAACCGAGCCGAATAGGAATATGACGAAGATCTTGAACTCTCTGAGGAAAGGGAGAGGGAAGTAGAACCAAAGGTTGGCAATATACAACCATATCAAGAGGCTATTCGTCTGGGCACAAGGGAAGATCCAAAAGAAATCAAGCTAGGGGCAATGTTAGAGTAGAGCATCAAAGAAAAACTGATCAAATTATTGCACATATTTATTTGGTCCTACAGAAACAGGCC
Source organism: Vicia faba (assembly GCA_948472305.1). Classification (NCBI taxonomy): domain Eukaryota; kingdom Viridiplantae; phylum Streptophyta; class Magnoliopsida; order Fabales; family Fabaceae; genus Vicia; species Vicia faba. The sequence continues at coordinate 1,562,669,587 of OX451737.1, read as the reverse complement.
AAGGTTAGATACAAACATGATGGTGGACATATCACCTCTTCAAAGAAGGTTGTTCTCCAGTTAGGCAAAAATAAGCGACTACGAAATACCAGGACCTGACGAAGAACCCGAGCCAGGGGCACGTTGGACATTCACGTTTGCGGGGCTTCAAATACACTACGACACGATATAGGGGACGTTTTGACTTCTCCAAAGAATTCTCACAAGCCATATGCCAGGTCAATGGCGAATGGGATATTAAATATCTAAAACTGATTCCATATCGGGATCATGTTTTAAAACTGACTATGGAATTCACAAAGATCACTTTCAGTCACATCCCACGAAAAGAAAATCAAATGGCCGACGCTCTGGCAACTATATCAGCTATGTTCAAAGTAACTTGGTCAAACCATGAACCACGCATCAGAAACAAACACTTTGAAGAGCCCGCACACTGTCTTGTTATCAAAGAAAGATCAGACAACCAGCCTCGAATTTACGATATCAAGAAGTACTTGGAAAAGCAAGACTATCTAGAAAATGCCTCTAGCATCGACAAGCGAGCTCTACGGAAATTAGCCTCGGATTTCTTTTAGAGTAATAGTGTACTACACAAAATGAACCACAACATGGTCTAGTGCTCAAGAAGATTCTACTACCTTGCCTCGACTCACACGGTAAACAGACACCCAACTATGAAGGTCCATACGTAGTCAAAACAACATTCTCTGGTGGTGGTCTTATCCTCAAAACAATGGATGGGGAAGAACTACCGAATTCGGAAAACTCAGTTGTAGTCAAAAAAATACTATGTATAAGAAGCTCCCTAAGCTCGAACCCTAAACGGGCGACTTAGGCAAAAAGGAGCATCCCGGTGGATCGCAAACTCTAAAGGGAGATCTAGGCAGAAATCAGGGGCATATAACAAAAAATTTATCCCGGTGGATTGAAAACCAGAAAGGGAAACCCAGGCAAAAGTTAGGGATCATCAAAAAGAAATAAAGAACAATAAGACTGCAATCTAAAACTGCAACTACGAACCACAGAGGGAGAGATGAATTTGAATCATACGAATCTAGAAGCAAAGGAGATAAGATCATTAAAAGGATATTGGGGAACAGCAATAGCAATTATCATTTTTCATTACCATTTACAGCTTTAAAACTTTCTCTAATTACCTCTTTATAGGAATTGCATCATGTACATTCGCATATTCAGAGGCATAATCAATAAAACATTCTTTTTCTTTTCACCTTTCAAATTGTGTTTTTTCTTTTCGCAGAATTGTTTACAAAATACTACGATTGTTGCTTGTGAATATTGTCTTGAAATCATTTAGGGGAAATTAAAAAATAAAAGCTTTTGATAAAACATCGAAAAAACATTTTGGTTAGGAAAATATCCGAAGAAAATCCACGTCTACATCCACGCACATGTCTACTCCTGCGTCTATAATACAAATTCTATACACATGGCCACGTCTACGCCTGCGGTTACAACATAAAATTCTACGCATATGCCAATACATACGTCTACACTTACGCATGCGCTTATAACATACAAATCTACGCATATGCTAATACCTACGTCTACGTCTACACCTGCACTTACAATACAGACAATCAATGTTCAAAATTTTGCTAACATTGTTCATTGCATTCAAATTCAACAAAGCAACAGCGACACAACATACAACTCCAAGGAATTGGTAACTCTAAGCCAGTGGTTTAAAGGAGAGAATGCCAGAACTAAATCTTCATAATATTTCAAGGCATACGCGCATTTTACACACATTTCATACTTACATTTTACATATCCAAAGCATACATACATTATACATTTTTGAATACAATACGCATATATTCAAGGTTCCATATCAATGTCAAACATCATACATTCACAGACATTCAATACACATATGCTCAGTGTCCCATCTCAATATCAGACATCATACACATGTATCATACAACAAACAAATAGTCTCACCCTCGATTTAGCTATCTAAGGGTCAACCAACAAAACACTTCTCCTACGATTCAACCAGTCACCTAAGTCTTCATGCCGTGACACGTTCATCCCATCACCTAAGTCTCCCTGCAGTGATGAGTTCCTTACAAACCTGGTTTATCGCCTCAGACTTCATGCAGCGATTTGCGAACCTAACCCATTGCCTAAGTCTTCATGCAGAAGTGTGTTCCCTCAGTCCGCGACCCAGATTATCACCTCATACTTTATGCAGAGATGCTCAAAAACAAAATCAAGCCTATCACCTCAGACTTTACGCAACAATTTGTGAACCTAACCCATTGCCTAAGACTTTATGTAGCAATGTGTTATGCAACACAAACCACCGCCTCAGACTTCATGCAGCGATGATCGAAAACCAAAATATAGCCTATCGCCTTATACTTCACGCAATAATTTGTGAACCTAACCCATTGCCTAAGTCTTCATGCAGTAGTGCGTTCCCTTATTCTGCAACATGGACCATCGCCTCAGACTTCATGTAGCAATGCTTGAAAACCAAAATCTATATTATTTCCTCAGACTTCATGCAAGGATTTGAAAACCTAACCCATTGCCTAAGACTTCATGCAGCAATGTGTTTCTTTATTCCGCGATACAGACCATCGCCTAAGACTTCATGCAGCAATGTTTGAAAACCAAATTTAGCTTATCTCCTCAGACTTCACGCAGCGATTTACGAACCTAACTCATTGCCTAAGACTTCATGCAACAATGTGTTTCTTTATTTTGTAACACAGATCATCGCCTCAGACTTCATGCAGCGATGCTCGAAAACCCAAAATCTAGCCTATCGCCTCAGAATTCATGCAGCGATTTGTGAACCTAACCCATTGCCTAAGACTTCATGCAGTAATGTGTTTATTTATTTCGTAACACAGATCATCGCCTCAGATTTCATGCATCGATGCTCGAAAATACAAAACCCAGCCTATCGCCTCAGACTTCACGCAGCGATTTGCAAGCATAACCTATGGCCTCAGTCTTCAAGAAGCGGCACACCATCAATTGTTGTGTTATTCATCTTACAAATGGGTGAATCATTAAAACCAAACCAAGGTACAAACTATGCTCTCAAAGTTAAAAACCATCTGCCTCAAACCCTGGTGAGTGATATATCATCAGCTTCGCTTATTTCCTCAAGACTCATGAGGGTATGCTATATCAGCGTGACCTTATGATTGGTCGGACAAATTTTGGGTATTCGAGGTATTCAATAAACTCCCAATCAGAATTCGCCAGATCCGCGTCTTCTCGCGCTATTCGATTGGAAGATAAGTGAATAGGGGCAGCTGTCGTACCCCAAATTTATCCTACCCCGATGATTTTATTTTTCAAGATTAAAATAATAAAGAAACGTTTAATTAAGGATGGTACAACAATATCTGATGGCTCATTCTTAAAATTTAAGTCAACCAGGGGGTGTATTTTAATCCAAGAGTGTGGGGCTTTCTAAATCAGAAAGACTCGTAAATTCGTTCGCGAAGCATGTTGGCCAATGGGCCCGTGCAATTCGAAAATAAAAATCACCTGAGTAATTAATAAATTATTAATTTATTAAAAACTACTTAGATTTAATTTGCTAGTAAATTAAGTTATTAAGTCCATTAGGATTTATTGTTGTTAGTAAAAATAGGAGGTGAGGTTGAAATTAGGGCCCAATTCCATTTTTGTTGTTGGTAAAGAGGGGGTATGCCCATTAGAATTTTCTCAATTTATTTTAAATAACAAACAACAAAAGGGGGGTATGCTTATCAATTTATAGACCCATCAAGGTTTTTAATAAAACTAATGTGTATATGGTTTGTTTATTATTACTGTTTTAAGAAAAAGACAATATTATTAAAAAAAACTCTTCATTATTAAAAAAAAAGAAGAAGTTTCTTTATGAATCATATTTTTTCTACTGATTAAATTAGCTTATAATTATTAAAAGGTTTTATATATAGTGATGACTTATATCCTATTTAATATGTTTTTAGAGTTTTTTGTAAAAAAATCGGTCGGATCAAATTAAGTGGAGTCAGTTAGGCCCAATTGGTTAGAGAAAAGAAAGGAACATGTTGGGCTGAAAGTGCTGGCAGGCCCAAAAGCAATTAACAACTATTGTATCAATTGGAGGGAAGAATTACACACGTTTTTGTATCTTTAACAATTACTGTGTAAATTAAACTAAATCAAGTCTAAAGCCTAATTTTTTCTGCAAATCAATTCTTTATCTAAAAAAGGTACGTAATCAATTTTGTTACTTTGCAAATCTGGCCTAGACCTTTTGACGGTGCAAAACTAAGTTAATATAAAATCAAATGTGTACAGGACCAAATCTGGAAAATTACAGTAATAATATGAAATCAAATCTAAAAAAAAAATCAATTCTTTACAGTACAATCAAATCAATCTACAGCATACAGAAAATCCCTAATTGATACTAAATCCCTAAATTTATTCTAATCTCCCTAATTAGTGAGAACCAATTCCACAAAACCCTAAATCAAAGACAATATAAATACAAGGAGGTTCGATATAGCAAAAGAGAAAAAAAAAGAGGATTTTGAGAAGAACATATACAAAATAAAAACGACAACCGTGAGGAGAGGAAGAAGATACGAAGAAGTTTGCCGCCGAGTAAAGAGGAGAATTGGGGTTCCAACATACGGAATCCTAGTTCTATCGCAACCACTATCACCTCCAATCGCTCATCACCATTGTCGCTTCGCCGCTGCACACCACCATCAATATTCGAAGCCACTACCAGTAACAAAAAGAAGAAGGATGATTAGCCTCGGATTGAAACGCCTCAAGAATCAGAAGAAGACGATAGCGCAAAAGGGTAACAGTATCCTGGCTTTATCTATAGATTTGGTTTTTTGTATTTGGGGTTTTTGTTCAAGATGGCGATTTGGGGTGGGGAAGGTTGTTTGAGCCGCCGGTGATGGTGGGTTGTTAGGGTTTGGTGAGTGAAGGAGAGAGGTGGCTACCGCGAGAGGAAGAGAGATGAAGCTTTGTTGTGACAAAAACAAGGAAATGGAAATGAATTGTAAAAATTGTTAAACAAAACTTATTATATTCTGATATGTTCCAATATTCGCGCATCCACCATAATTATCATACACCTTTCAATATTTATCTTTTAGATTGCACCAGACGGCCGTAGGCCAAGTCCTGCGATAAGCTTCCATACACCTCACACACACAACCAACCGACCCATCTCAATTTGCTTAATGGGCCTGAGCCCAGTCACTCTTTGCACCCCCCTTTCCCTAGCTTTACTAAACTGTCAAACAAATTACACCCCCGTTCAGGAGCATATTTGGGCCCAGCTGACCAACACTTAGCAGCACCACCTTTTTTTACTTGTCAACAGAAATTACACCCCCTGATCCAAATCAATATATTTTATTTTTGTTTCTATTATTTCATTTATATTATTTTTTATCTTTTTTCTAATTCATATTTTTTATTCTACTTTCTTTTATATTATTATTATTATTATTATTATTATTATTATTATTATTATTATTATTATTATTATTATTATTATTATTATTATTATTATTATTATTATTACAATTATTATTACTAATATTTTTATGATCATATTATTATTATTTATTATATTATCATGAACAAATTATTTTTATTAAGAAACTCATGAACATATTTTCGTATATTATTTGCATTAAATATTTTTTACCATGCATTAATCAAGATCTCTTCGCAATTAAGACAATAAAAAATAGTAACCAATATCAAACTATTTTTCGCAATTAATTAAGCTAATCAACTGTTTTTGCAAAAGGGTTTCAAACAGATTTTGACTTACCGCACATTTAGTCAAAATCTTTGCAATCACTACTCCCGGCCAAAATGCGAGGCGATTCAAAGTACGTTTGCGACCCCTAAAAAACACCAACCCCATATGAACTACGAATTGGGACTCTGATTCCTCATAAAATGATATGTAGGCATACGATCAAAAATCATAGCGAGTTCCCCTATAAAAAATTTAAACCCTTCCCCTAATAAAATTTAAATCTTGTTTCCCCAACTCAAACCTAAAACCTAGTATTCTTGTGAACAAGGTAGATGAAAGGTGTCTGACACCTTCCTTTCGTCTAAAGAAGTCCGAAACCTATCTTTGTCTGCGAATTAGGGTTTTCTGTTAGATTCCCTTCCCTATGATAAAAAATAATAGTGGTGGCTCTGATTAAAAAACCAATTGCTACATAGGGCAACTTGAAACCCTAGCTTAGATCTCTTTCCAAGGCGTTCAAAATTGCTCATTCACTTCCAGCAACCCTACAGGGTAAGAATGGATCAAACACAATGATCCAATACCCCTAAAACCTGCACGCATACGTGGTCGTTTCATATTTCTTTGCAAAACTCATATTTTTGTTTTCTTCATGTTTCATTGTAAACTAATTGTATTAATGTGTTTCCGAGGTATGTTAGTGCAGGAAAAGTAGATCACATAACCTCCATGCTATCAGAATCACGATTTTCTATACCTACACCGATTCATGTTGCTTTGATCGCACCTCACAAACCATTGTGTTTCAGTCCAAAATAAAGACTACACTGAATTCGCAAGCCTTAATTTAGGGGGGTGGGGTCCCTCTGGATCTCTAATGCTTATTGTTTTGGAGGTTTTAAGAAAAGAAGCTACCGGAAAAGACGACTGAAGCTAGGGCTTCGGAGCCTCTCCAGTCCATGCATTTTGTTTAATATTTATTTAAATTGTTTCATCAATAACATTGGATGTCTCACCACCCCAGTGGTTAAACGCGTGCGCTAAAGACACTACTATGCCAAGGCGTGGGTTCGATCCCAACCTTTTGGAATTTTGAGTTTTTTTCATATTTTTCTGTTTTGCAGGTTACAAAAGGTGTTGGTTCCCTTTCCTTGACACCAAAGTGCGTCTAGCGCTGTGGTGAGCATGCTGGCTAAAAAAGCAAAGGGCGTGGGTTCAACACCCACCCCTGGAAGTATTCTTTTAAAACTTTGTTTTCTTCATATTTTCCTTAACTTTACATTTACAAACCCTAAATTCATAAACAAAACCTTTTAACAAACCTAATTTTTTTTCAAAACATTTTTTACAAACTCTAATCAAATTAGGATTTAGGCTTTTAATTTAATTAATAAATTTCTTTTTTTTAATTAATTAAAATTAATTAGGTTTTTTTAGGGTTAATCGTCATTAAAACCTTTTTATCAAAAAAATCACCAAAAACCCTTTCGCTTTCCTTTTTTCTATTTTACATTTTGCGTGGTTTATTATTCTCGCACTTTTTCTGATTATTGTAATTGCTTCCCGATTTAAAATAGTAATTAGGGTTTTACTTTCCACATTTTATTATTTATGTACCTCTCCTAAAATGTTGTAATAGTCTTAGGTTTACTTTCCGTCTTTTTACTTTCCGCATATTTACGACTTTCCTATTTTACTATATCACTGTTAGTAACTAGGCTTGAATGGAAATATTAAAAACAAACGGTAGCTAACCCTAACGTAAAGATAAATGTAACTGAAAACAAATCAGTTGCACATTTGCACCTCTAGGATAACCTCCCTTGTTTCCTCGAAAAAAATAGTCATGTCCCTCAAACATGGGCGGACCCTTTAGCACAATCCCTCGAAAACAAAGATCATAGTCCCTCGATGACCCTTTCGATGTTGCCTTCGGTAAATAATCTAGTCCCTTAATTATAATTGCTAAAGCGTCCTTACGAGTTACCTTCAATAACTGTTCAATGACCCACGCTTGTCCCTTCACATCCAACAATAGGGCTTCCTACTAACTAATGGTAAGATAGCACTATCTAAAGGAAAGGAAAAGTACAAGAAAGTCCTCAAGTAGGTAGACTACTGTTAATCGCTTGCTCACAAACATTTCAAATACAAAAACATGTTTCACAAACACTCTTCAAAAATATTTTCAAAACAAATACTTTGTACGTGTTCTCGAGAACAGAAATGAGAATCATTACAAAGTCTTGCCTTACAATTGGTATTTTCAAAATAATTTTCAAACACACAACACAAAACATTTTCAAAAATAAAGTGAGCTAGCGATTAAGAGCCCGTGGATAACTATGGATGAAAAGGGTGGTAACACCTTCCCTTTTCATAACCTACCCCCCGAACTCAAAAATCTCGAAGGTCTTTCCTGTTCTTTTCACCCTTTCCTTATTGGATAAAAGAAAAGTCGGTGGCGACTCTTGCTATCTACAACATTTTCGATCAAACGCAAAACTAAGTTAGTTATCCCATTGTATGACATTATGGAATACATTTGATCACTTTGTCACAAAGTCAATATGATGTAAATGTGTTGTCACATAATTGTCTTGATTGTGCATTTTTCTTGATGATATATGAGTCCTTTGTCCAACCAAAACAATTTTCTGCTGATTTTTAACAAGAGGAACTTGGTACCCAATTTTCATTGGGTCCTTGAGGGTGAGTAACATAATCATCACACATAGGTTTCAATTGAGGATAGTTATTTTATCTTAAGATTTTTTTAAGTTTGCACTCCGCAATTTTATGTCCCTTCATGTAACAATGATAACAAGTTATATTATGAAAGACGTTCACTTTATTTTTAATTTTATTTTTACCAAAATTGTATTTAGCATACAGAGGATTCAAGGATTTATCAAACTTAGTTAAATCTACGGCAAAAGTGAATTTTGGTTGTAGAGCTTTTGTCATTTTAGTCTTAAAATTTTTCACTTCTTTTTGACAAATATGACAAGTACCACAACCAAAATTAAAAGGATTTTCATCCATCCTATTCCTAACCATTGGAATACTTACAACAGAGTTATTTAGAGCCTTAATGTTATTTTCATTTTCTAAAATCTTTGTTTCCAAATGCGTGAAAATCTTTCTTATTGAAACTAACATTTTAAAAGCTTCAATAGCTCCCTTGTAGTTTTTCAAAGGCGTCAAGTAGATCAACATGAGATTTTTCATTTGATATGTTATTTTGACAAAACTTTACCTCATGATTCTTACCCTTTTGATTACAATGATGATGAACATAGTTTCTCTCAGAAGTTGTTATTCTTTCCTTGTAATCTTCATGATAATAACCTGAGAGGCATATCTCATTATACTTTAATGGTTTGAGTCTTTTATTTTCTCTATCATTTGAATGAGTTGAGAGACACACATTAGCGACATTAGAAATTCCATTATAATCTTCACCACTTGAGGTTTATCATCACTTCCCTAAGCTATATAGACTTTTCTAGGTTTACATGATTATTTATTTTATATTTATTTTTATTCTTAGTAATACTTGAATATTTTTTTTTTGTTTCTTCCTTTGATGTTGAACCCTTTTCTTTTGTCTCAATATTTCTCTTGTTGAGACTTTTCTCCTTTTTTCCCATATACTTGTGATATCTTTTTACAAGTAAGCTCATTTCTTCGTCTTTAGAAACATGTGAATTATTACCATCTCTTTTATAATTGTAGTACTCTTCTTTTGAGGATTTAGAGCTAGAAGCCTTAAGAGCTTTGGACTTCATAACTTCCTCATTATGGATTTCCTTATTCTTCTTTTTATTCTCAAGCTTCTTTTCATATTTATCTAAGAAATTGAGTTCTTGCTCGTGTTCATTAAGCTTACCAAAAAGTGCAGCGAGATCAAGTGTTTCAAGATTGTTAGCTTCCTTGATCACGGTGACCTTAGGTTGCCAACACCTAATAAGATATCTCAAAACTTTATTAGTAGCAATAGCATTAGAAATAGGATTACCTAGTAAGTTCAAACTATTAATAAGATGAGAGAATCTCTTTTGCATATCCGAATAGTTTCACCATTTTTCATGCGAAAGAGTTCAAACTCTTGAGTGAGTGTATTAATCCTGGCTTGTTTGATCTCATTAGTTCCCTCATGAGCAACTTGTAGAGACTTCCACATAGCCTTAGCGGTTTGACAATGGGAAATGCGATAGAACTCATCAACACCAAGTGTGGATACAATGATATTCTTATCTCTCCAATCGTAAGACCACTTTTTATTATCATTCTCATCCCATAGATTTTCCGGCTTAGGCATAGTAATACCATCAACATCATATGTCACCATTGTTGGACCATTTTGAATGGATTCCCAAATATCTTTATCATATGATTTGATATGAATTTGCATACAAGTTTTCCAATCAGTATAATTTTCTCCCGTGAAAATTGGAGTTCTCTTATGATCCCCCTTAGATTCGTAAGTCATTTTCTAAAGAGTGTTCTTAAGCCAGAACAAATCGGGCTCTGTTACCACTTGTTAGACGATGGAGCATATCTAGAGGGGGTGAATAGAGGTGTGTTGTACCCCAAAATTTTCCCTCTCATTTTATCAACATTTCTCATCACAAGACTCTTGGACCTCAAGACCAAGCTAGGGTCTGCTCTGCTCAAGACACCTCCTTGCACTGTTGACCTAAATTAGGGTTTGAGTTTGCACAGGGATATTTTGACCTACAATTCCCAAAGTGACTTTCATACTTCATGTTAGACTCACAAGTTTGTCCATACCAAGTTTCAAGCCTTGAATCAAATTTTTACCCAGTCAATTGGACAGTTCACATAGAAATCACCTATATTGGGGAAAAGTCAATTGTGGCCAATTGACAGTCAAACCTCATAAATTTTGACCCACACCAATATTATGAACTCATATGAACCATTTGATCAAGTTTGGACCCCAATTCCATAAGAAATTTGACCAGATCACCAAAAGGGCAAAATGGTCATTTTTAGGGTTTTGACTGCACAAAGGCAATTTTTGACTGTTTGACCTAACCATTGGAAAATCAAGCTCAACCATGGACTTAAGGACTCAATGACACTATCTTGACCTATTCAACAAGTTCAAAAGATCTCAAATGCATAGGATTGACAAATGAATTTTCCAGTCAACTGATCAAAATTTAATTGTACACTGAAAAGTCAAACTTTGACTTTTTGGTCAAAATCAAGTGCCAAGGGTCATTTTTCATCAAGATATGTCAAATTATGAAACTTGTTCATCAAGAAACCCAAAATTACAAATTAGGGTTTGAAATTGAAAAATTTCATAACTTGGAAATTTTCTAAGTTATGAAATTTTCTTAATTTTTCCTAACTTTGTCCCACATTTTCACCAAGATGAAAATGGATTCAAACAAAACTTACAACATGAAAGATGTATTACATCAAAAATTATACAACTTTGATTCACAAAGTTTTCTCAAAAGAAGCTTGGATCTCAAGTTATGATTTTTGGGACAAGGGTACCTAAAACTTTTAACTTAGAGAAATTTTGCCCTAGTTTAGGCAGGATTTTGACACATTTTTCACATAGTTCCACTTGGAGTCTCAAGTTTCATTTAAAATATGGATTATAGTACATGTTGCAAGCTTTCCAAATTGTCCAAGAAATCCTCAAACACCTTTGTGGTTAGGGAGAATCGAATGCTTGAAGTTGGTAAAAACTCACTTTGTAACCATGGCCAATACATGTTCATACCACTTGCAAAATCTGACCAAACTAGCTTAGTACATAATTACAGGCCTCTAAACCAATTTACACTCAAAAATTGAATGCAAATATATTGGACATTGGTGTTATTCTGATCATTAGAGTTTGGCACATTGAATAATTCCATTTTGGGCATAAAGATGGCACTTCCATTTTCGTAAAGGCAACTTTATGTCAAATTGCATTTTCTTGAGCCTTGGACTTCTTTCCTTGCAGAAAACAAGTTCCATAAACTCAGGAAAAGGTACAAGGAACTTGTGCATGCTTGGAGATAGCCTGTACAGGCCTATCTCATTTCACTTCACACTTTTCTTTCAAAACAAGTCATTATGCCAAAAGTCCATATCTCACATATCTGATATATTCAACTTAAGCCAAGGTTTCAAACAAGTTTTACACATCCTTGTAAGCCAGAAACACGAGCCTTTCACCTCCAAAGCACCCTCATACTCAAAAACCATATTTTCTGGCAAAATAGGGCAGGACCTGCAAATCACAAGCCAAATCACATTCCACTCGTGCATTTTGCTTGCAATCAGTTCCAATACCTTCCACTCAACTCACTCAAGCTATCCCAAACCTCCATTGCCAACTGTAACCCCATTTACAGTGTTCACCATTTTTGTTTGGAAGCTTTGCAGGTTGAGTTATGTAGAACGATTCAGGCCACTTCAAAACAAACTAAGCATTGGGAAAGGTTCAGGGAACATCAAGCAAGCTCAAAAGAACCTCAGGCCTCACTGAAAGTTGCTGCATTGCCATACTCGTGTCTAGCTGAAACAGGTTTTTCATAAACTTTTATCTCTCTATTTAGGAACATTTAGCCTTAGGTTTGTGAATGAAAGATGTAGTACTCATTACCCTGAAACCAAACATATGCTCAGTTTTCATTTATATTAAATGTGTTAAGAGAATTTCATCCATGAACTTTATGAAAAAACTAGGTTAGAAATTTGGGCCAGAGAAATTCTCTCTGGTCTTTGAGAGTTAGATTTAATGCTTTATATGGTTAGATCTGTGTTTAAATTCTCTACAAGTTTGATGTTGTAAGTTTTGGCAAAAAGTCACGTTTCCAGTATGTTCAAAGATGGATACAGGGCGCGCGTTTTTCTGTTTGTCACAAGGAAGAAGATGAAGCTGATGGGTTGGCCTTGGTTTCTTGCTTCTCACACGCTCCTTTTGCTAAATGCATCCCCTGGCCCATTTCCTTTGTATTTTGTCATTTTTATATTTTAATTTTATTTCTGACTTTGTTTATTTATTTCCAACCATAAAAAATGCTTAAAAAATATTTTTCATAATTTTTACATTTATTTGATATTTATTTTGATTATTACTAGCATTAAAACATTTTATATACTTGTATATTATTTTGTTTAAACTTGAAAATGATGTAAATAATACTTTTATTTTCATTTCTTATTTTTATTCACATTGAAAATATTTTCTTGAATATATTTTATTTTTGTAAATATTTTATCTTATTTTATACATATTATATATATATATATATATATATATATATATATATATATATATATATATATATATATATATATATATATATATATATATATATATATATATATATATATATATATATATATATATATATATATATATATATATATATATATATATATATATATATATATATATATATATATATATATATATATATATATATATATATATATATATATATATATATATATATATATATATATATATATATATATATATATATATATATATATATATATATATATATATATATATATATATATATATATACTTTATTTTATTAAAAAAACATAGATTAAAAATACAAAAATATTACATTTTTATTTTTATTATTATCTTATACTAAAAAACATTTTTTTCAATATATTTTTATTTTTGTACATATTAATATATTTTTGTATATAAATAATATAATATTATTTTCTTTAAGGAAAATTAGGGTTTACCCCTTTATTAAATAAAATCAATTTTTTTTTTATTAGTTACACTTTTTTTTCACATTAAAAAAATGCTTTACATACATAAAAAAACTCTTTTTGAATAAATACATTTTTATTTAACATTTATTTATTGTGTTTATTTAAATATTTCCCATTTAAATATTATGCATTGTAAATTCAATTTGGTTGTAATAATTTAGGGTTTTAATTCCTTGCAAAATAATCCCCTATTCAAAATTGTAACCCCCTCCCTATATCATGTTGTAATAGCTTAGAATTTAAATTCTCGCACTTTTACGCTTTCAATTATGCCATGATTAGAGAATTAGGGTTTGTACGCAAAATCAAAACCAACAAATAGTTTGACCTAATCAAAGACAAAAATGCATGAAAAACAAACACAATGCACACTTGCACCCCTAGGGTTACAATCCACTTGTTGCCTACAAAAATGGGCCATGGTATGCATGTTAAATACTTTGGTAAAACAAAAACAAAAACAAAGATCATAGTCCCTCGATGACGCTATCCGAGTTTCCTAAACAAAATGATCAAGTCCATTAAGAAAATTGCCAAAAATACTTGACACAATTGCTATCATGGTCTATACGATGACCCGCGCCTGTCCCGTTTAACATCCTACCACAAGGTTGTTCACCAAATACAATTGTGAAACAACACTGTTAAAATGGTTAAAAACATAAGAAAGATCTTTGAGTAAAATAGGGTAGACATCTCTTAGTTACTTGATCAAAAGCTTGCAAAAACGTCCTTTCTATTTTTAAAACACACTTCACAACACAATTTCAAAACCCTACTTTCAAACATTGAAAACCTTTCAAAAACAAAAACACCTTTGTATACATTCAAACAAGAATCATTACAAAGGTTGCCACAACGATGGCCTCTTTTCAAAATATCTTTCCAAATCACACACAAAGCACCATTTCAAACAATTGAAAAGCACCATTTCAAACAATTGAAAAGCAAAGCAAGTGATCTAAACAAGTAACTAAGAGCCCATGGATAACCATGGATAAAAAGGGTGTTAATACCTTCCCTTTCTATAATCTACTCCCCGAACCCAAGAAAACGTCTCAAAGGTCTTTCCTATGCTTTTTGACCTTTCCTTAGGATAAAATAAAAATTCAGTGGCGACTCTTGCTAAACCGAAACATTTGCAAACACAAACGCAAAACCTCAAGTCAGTTCTCCCACCGTATCACAGAATTGGCGGCTCTGCTGGGGACAAGTTTAAAAGTGGAGTAACCTTAGGGCTTAAATCACCTTTTGCATGCTTATCTTGATTGATTTGATTGCTTTACATTTGGTTCTTTTGTTTGGGCTTGAAATCCTCCACCCGGATTTAGGAAACATTCATAGGTAAATAGCAATACATTATGGAAACTGTGCGAGGTATACCGACATGGTTGAAGCAATAGCTATATTAGTGCGACATATTTGTGAGTACCGGTAGCCTTTGAGTCAATCAAAGATAATACGGGGCCGCTGAGTGATGTCATGAAGCACTAATGAACTCGTAGAACCTTACTTGACCATCTTGGCCTTTTATTAGGGGTATTGAGATGACCGGCTTTGGTGCAGTCCGAAGTTGGTAGATACTCGATACTACACTCATTGAGGGTTATTTTCTTGGAATATTTTGGTTGTCAGTTAAGTGGCTAAACCAAAACAATGAACATAGAAAACAATCCAGTGATATTGAGCTCCTTAGAACCCGGTTACTATTCATAAGACAGGTTGGAGCCAACTAAACTCAAGAGGGTATTTACCTAGGAAACCTCATGCAAGCCTGAAACTAGGGTTTTGTGTGACTTGCTTGTGCATGTGCTTGTGTATATATCATGAACATCATAAATCATCATATGCATCCACTAACCATTTCAAGGGTTTGGATCTTCATCTTTGTTCTTGTTTTGCAGGTCATGGAATCTCTTCGCAGGAAAACAATTCAAATCAACCTTGTGAGAATCCCTCCTCAACTCAAGGAGCTTACTTCCAGGATTCCATAAAATTCTCTCTTCAGTGAAATACATGGTAGACTTCTCAACTTGGTCAACTCCAACATTGAAGAAGACATGGTGAAAGTTCTTTTCCAGTTCTTTGACCCCCTACACCACTGTTTCACATTCCCTGATTACCAACTAGTACCCACTTTGGAGGAATTTTCTCAACTCCTGAGAATTCCTATTCTTCAACTACCCTACAACGGTACGGAAAAAGAACCAAAGCCTGAAGATGTTGCTCAAGCATTACACTTGCAACCATCTGATATCAAAGGACATTGGGAAACCAGAAGTGGTGTAAAGGGTTTATTGGCAAAGTTTCTGTTTGAGAAGGCACAAGACTGCTGGAATTCTCTAGATCTACAAGCTTTTGAAGAGATTGTGGCACTTCTCATCTATGGGTTGGTCTTGTTCCCAAACCCTAATCAGCTTATAGATGTGTGTTATACCCCAAAATTTGCCCTCTCATTCTTCAGGAAATCATTCTGGATTCTCAGAGTTTCTCTTAAACAAATCCAAGTCCTGAATTATCATTTCTTCCTAAGCAAACCATTTACAAGAGCAAAATGATCGCACAAGCTCTAAAGGCAAAGCTTTTACCTTGGAAAAATTAAATTCTAAACATTTGGAATTTTTCTCTAAAAAATGGGTGTTTAAGAAGAAAATAGCACTTCAGAACTTCTGAACCAACCTCCAGACAGAAACGGTCAGAAGTTGCAAGCTTGGCTCAACGCAGTCAGAAGTTGGCTCTTCAGCAGCTACATCAACTCAGTTAGAGGTTGTAAACGTGGTTCAACACGTAATCTTCAAACAGAACATGGCTCTTTCAGCAGTTACACAAGTTCAGCCAGAGTTTGCTAGAGGAATGCAAAGAAAGCAAAGAAGTCTGAAGGCTCCTTCAGAACATGCTGGAATCAGAAGATGAAAGGGTCAGAAGAGTGGGTATTACACTGACACAGAATCTCTAAGTCCAGGATTTCCAGAAGCAAATCCAAGGAACGTGCTAGAAAGTCTGGAGAATCCTCAGAATTTGCTGAGACAGCAAGAGGCCAAGGTCAGAGCTTGGTTTACGTTGTTTTTGGTAAAGCAGAACTGTTGGTTCAGGTTTTAGGTAATGATGTAAAATCTCCTATTACAAGATTTTTGATGTTGATAAATCTCATCAGCATTTAATGCTCATTAATGCTCTCAACCACTCCTGAACATTCATCCAAGGGGTCTCTTCACGTGTGGCTTGGTAAACACCTTTATGCAGGTTTAGGCATGGGTCTATGCGCCACCTTTCACCTATAGAGGTCGCTTCTCCTCAATCCTTGCCTACTGTTCCAGCCTAGGCTGAAAAGCTGTCCATTATCACAACTTCTCATGAACTTCTTTAAAAAAAAACAAGTTAATAATATTGGCGCCTTTAACGTTCACAAATCCACAAAAGCTTTTCCTATAAATAGAGCACCATTGACCACTAAGAGGAGCAGTTCAAAACCAGAAAAAATTGTTAGAAGAGAAACAGAAATTTTTAGCAAGAAAATACTTTGAAACTCTGTCAAAAAAATATTAGTGTTTCAAGAGCCTCAAACACAACTTTGAATCTCCTGCCTCCAAACCTCATTTGTACCCAGTTTTCTTCTTGAAAGACGCCCCTACAGCTTCTGACCATATATACTCTCCATCCACCCCTTCAAAAAAGAACATGTCCAGAACACCATCAGAGCTAAAAGCTAACTCTCACTCACAGACTTTTCCAACAGCCAGGTAAGCACCTGCTGACCTTCATCACGCTGCTGAGCATCATCAGCTTTGCATGCTCAATAAACATAATGTAAATATCACATTGCTGCTGTTTGCGTTCTGGGGATTTTCATACCTCAGAATGTTTAAGTAGGAAGTGAATCAGTGTAGAACCTGCCTGTGACCTTGTTGGTTCTGTCTCCTGAAACACTTTGACATTTGGTGAAGTTGTCCCAAACATGTTTTCTGTTTTGTGGAAAAATAACAAAACTGCAGCTGACTAGCACAGGGAGTAGCCAAGTGCTGACTTTCACGTTAGCACATCTGAAGTCTGTTTTGCTGTCAATAATATTAGAACTTCTGAAAATTATTGTATTTCCAGCTGGGTCAGAACTTTTGATTTCCCCACTAACAAAATTTTGTCTTGCAGCGCATGGGGGTCAGAACTTCTGATTTTCCCACTAACAGGTTTCTGTTTTGCAGGTGCCAGAGTCAGAAGTTCTGACTCATACAGTTTAACAAAAAGGTTGATAATCTGGCAGCAGGCATGAGTCAGAACTTCTGAATTCCTCTCAGCAGCGCGCTGGCTCTCTCTCTCTCTCTTTCTATCTATCTTGCCTTTGTTATTTTCTTTTCTTATCTATTTTTCTCGTTGAACCACCCCATGTACAAATATGTATCCCCACCCCCCTAATTGTTGTAATAGCGTAGGATTTTACATTTCCGCTTTTTATTGCTTTCAAATATAAATGCTAGTAATTAGGATGTGTATGGCAAGATAAAATCAATGAAATAGAAAATCCTAATTCAAAGATAAACTCTTGTATGCAATAAAATACACTTGCACACGAACACCCCTTAAGGTATCTCCACTCGGTTGCCTAAATTTAAAATAGCCATGTTACGCATGCAAAGTATCTTGGTAAAACAAACAAAATCAAAAGATCATAGTCCCTCGATGACGCTATTCAGAGTTGCCTTACAAAAATGATCTTAGTCCCTCAAAATAATGCTAAGATACTTTGCAAAATTGCTATCATGGTCTATACTATGACCCGCGCCTGTCCCGTAAACATCCTAACACAAGGTTGTTCACCAAATACAATGGTGAAACCACACTGTTAAAAGGGTTAAAAAACATAAGAAAAATCTTTGAGTAAAATAGGGTAGATAACTCTTAGTTACTTGATCAAAGCTTGCAAAAACATCCTTGCTATTTTCAAAACACACTTCACCACACAATTTCAAAACCCTACTTTCAAACATTGAAAACTTTTCAAAAGACAAAAACACCTTTGTATACATTCAAACAAAAATCATTACAAAGGTTGCCACAACGATTGCCTATTTTCAAAACATCTTCAAAAATCACACAAAGCACCATTTCAAACAATTGAAAAGCAAAGGCAAGTGATCTAAGCAAGTAACTAAGAGCCCATGCATAACCATGGATAAAAAGGGTGCTAATACCTTCCCTTTCTATAATCTACTCCCCGAACCCAAGAAAACATCTTAAAGGTCTTTCCTGTGCTTTTTGACCTCTCCTTAGGATAAAATAAAAAGTCGGTGGAGACTCTTGCTAAACCAAAATACTTGCGAACACAAATGCAAAACCCAAGTCAGTTCTCCCACCGTATCACAAAACTGGCGACTCTGCTAGGGATCATTTAAGTGGAGTAACCTTAGGGCTTAGATTACCCTTTTTTTCATGATTATTGTTTGCTTTGATTTCTTTACATTTTGGTTCTCTTGTTTGGGCTTGAAATCCTCCACCCGAATTTGGGAAACATTAATAGATATCAATACGTTGTGGAAACTGTGTAGGGTATACCGACACGGTTGAAGCAATAGATATATTAGTGCGACATATTTGTGAGTACCGGTAGCCTTTGAGTCAATCAAAGAGAATACGGGGCCGCTGAGTGATGTCATTAAGCACTAATGAACTAGAACCTTACTTGACCATCTTGGCCTTTTATTAGGGGTAGTGAGATGACCGGCTTTGGTGCAGTCCGAAGTTGGTAGATACTCGATACTACACTCATTGAGGGTTGTTTTCTTAGAATATTTTTGTCGCTAGTTAAGTGGCTAAACCAAAACAATGAACATAGAAAACAATCCAATGATATTGAGCTCCTTAGAACCCGGTTACTATTTATAGGACAGGTTTTGATCCAACTAAACTCAAGAGGATACTTACCTATGAAACCTCATGCAAACCTGAAACTAGGGTTTTGTGTGAATTGCTTGTACATGTGTTTGTGCATACATCATGAACATCATAAAGCATCATATGCATCCACTAACCATTTCAAGGGTTTGGATCTTCATCTTTGTTCTTGTTTTGTAGGTCATGGAATCTCTTCGCTGGAAAACAATTCAAGTCAACCTTGTGAGGATCCCTCCTCAACTCAAGGAGCTTACTTCTAGGATTCCAGAGAATTCCCTCTTCAGTGAAAGACATGGTAGACTCCTCAACTTAGTCAACACCAGCATTGAAGAAGACATGGTGAAAGTACTCTTCCAGTTCTTTGACCCCCTACACCACTGTTTCACATTCCCCGATTACCAATTGGTGCCTCATTTGGAGGAATTTTCTCAACTCCTGAGAATTCCTATTCTTAATCAACTACTCTACAACGGTACGGAAAAAGAACCAAAACCTGAAGATGTTGCTCAAGCATTACACTTGCAACCATCTGACATCAAGGGGCATTGGGAAACCAGAAGTGGTGTCAAGGGCTTCTTGGCAAAGTTTCTATTTGAGAAGGCACAAGACTGCTGGAATTATCTTGATCTACAAGCCTTTGAAGAGATTGTGGCACTCCTTATTTATGGGTTGGTCTTTGTGATACGGTGGGAGAACTGACTTGGGTTTTGTGTTTGTTTTCACAAATGTTTCGATTTAGCAAGAGTCACCACCGACTTTTTATTTTATCCTAAGGAAAGGTTAAAAAGCACAGGAAAAACCTTTGAGATGTTTTCATGGGTTCGGGGAGTAGATTATAGAAAGGGAAGGTATTAGCACCCTTTCTATCCATGGTTATCCATGGGCTCTTAGTTACTTGCTTAGATCACTTGCCTTTGCTTTTCAATTGTTTGAAATGGTGCTTTGTGTGTGATTTTGAAAGATGTTTTGAAAAGAGGCCATTTGTTGTGGCAACCTTTGTAATGATCCATGTTTGAATGTATACAAAGGTGTATTTGTCTTTTGAAAAGTTTTTAATGTTTTGAAAGTTTGTTTTTAAGTTGTGTTGTGATGTGTGTTTTGAAAAATGGCAAGGATTGTTTTGCAAGTTTGGTCAAGTAACCAAGAGCTATCTACCCTAAATTTCTCAAAGATCATTCCTATGTTTTAACCCTTTTAATAGTATTGTTCCACCATTGTGTTTGGTGGACAATCTTGTGTTAGGATGTTAACGGGACGGGCGCGGGTCATCGTTTAGACCATGAATGCAATAGTGCCAAGTGTCTTTGATAATTTTTTTTCTTTAAGGGACTTGATCATTTTTTTAGGCAACTTGAGAAAGCGTCACCGAGGGACTATGATCATTTGATTTGTTTTTGTTTTGCCAAAGACACTCAACATGCAACATGGCCATTTTTTGAAGGCAACAAGTGGAGTAACCCTAGGGGTGCAAGTGTGTATTATGTTGTCCATTTTCATGCTTTTTTGTCTTTGCATTAGTCAAGCTATTTGTTATTTGATTTGCATACAAACCCTAGGTCTATCATGGCATAATTTGAAAGCTTTTAAATGCGGAAATTTAAAGTCCTAAATTATTACAACATGATTATGGGGATGGGGGGTACAAATGTTTGAATGGGGGAATATTTGACAAGAAATTAAATCTAAACTATTACATCCATATCGAATATACAAATATTTAATTATACAATGTAAAGTAAATACAATAAATATGCAAAATGTATTATGCATAAAAATGATTTTGTATGTATGTGAAAGTATTTTTTCATGTGAAATATAAACAAAAATAAAAAGGTCAAATTTTGAATACTTTTGTCATTTAGGGTAAAACCCTAGTTTTTTTGAATAAATAGTATTTATTTATTAATTATATACAATATTCATTAATTATATACAAAAAATAAAAAAAGAAGTATATTGTAAAAAAAAAGAATTTTTTAGTGTCATATATTAATAAAAATAAAAAAGTATTATTTTTATATTTTTGCCCTAATTATCTAATAAAATATACAAGTATTTATATTATATATTAAATATACTAAATATATACAAAAATAAAATATTAATTATTTACAAAAAAAGTATATTTTAGAAAATGTTTTCAAAATGTAAACAAAAAATAATAACTGAAAAATAAATATTTTTATATTATTTTCTAGGATTTTAAATAAAAAGTATATATATTTATTTACATATATATTCTAAATAAAACAAATAAATGCCAAATAAATGCAAAAAATGTATGGAAAAATATTTTTTAGATTTTTTAGATTTGAACAAAAAATAATAAGTCAGAATCAAAAACAAAAAGTCAAAAATGATAAATATTTCACAAAATGGGCCAGGGGGTGTAAATTGGAAAAGGGGGTGCAAAGAGCAGGACTGACTCAGGCCCAGCCCAAGCCAATCATCTTCAACCTTCAGCATTGTTTGAACAACCAAAACGCGCGCTTTCCATGCTTCATTCAAACTCCTGATTCTTTGACTTTTAACAAAAACTCATAACACAAACATTATAGAGCATCAAAAGACGAATTCAGACATATAAAACACTTGACCCAACTCTAAGAAACGAAGGAGAATTTCTTCATCCCCAATTTCTGACCTAATTTTTCTTCAATGTTCATGGAAAAAATTCTCACAGCATGCTTAATATAAATGAAAAGTAAATACATGGATGGCTTCAAGGCTATGAGTAGAGCATATTTCATTCACAAACCTAAGCCTAATTCTTCCTAGATTGAGAGATAGAAGTTCATGTTTTTACCCGTTTCAGCTTGAGTCGTGTACAGCAATGTGGCCAACTTCAATGGAGTTTGAGCTTTTGTACAGCTTGCCTGAAGTCCAAGGATGCTTCTCCAACACCTAGCTTGCTTTGAAACTCTCTGAATCGTGCTATGGAAGTTCACCTGCAAAACTGAAAAGTGAAAATGGCAACAGAGGTTAGGGATGTTACAGTTTGTATTTAGGGCTTGGGATAGTTCCAATGGATGATATGGAATGTATTTGAACTGGTTTCAGCCAAAGTGCAAGAGTGGAATGGTTTGTGGAAGTCCAACTGCAATAGATGCCCTGTTTTTGCAGCAAGATGGTATTTCTGAGTTTTGGAAGGTATGAGAGGTGGTTGATTCGTGCTTTAGGCTTGCTTAGATGTATGAAAGATGTTTGAAAGGTTTGTGTTTGGCTGTGTTGATAGGAATGAGAGATTGAGAGTTTTTGCAAGCTTTCTTCTCATGTAAGCAAGGAAATGTCAAGTTGTGATATAGGCCTGTACCAAGCTCTCAAGCATGTTGCACACTTTGCTCTTGATCAGTGGGATTTTCCTACCAACTCTTGCCTCAAAGATCTGGCTTGTACTTCAAATATCATGAACTTGACATAAAGCACCACTTTATCAAAATGGCAAATGTGCTTTTTCCATTTAAGGATTAATTCCATGTGTAATGACCAAATGCACAAAACAAAGCTTGAACACAATGGTTAGGCATATAATTATTGAGTGTGAAGAGGTTTAGAGGCCTGCAAACTATCACAAACCCTGCTGACTTGAAAATGCAAATGTTATGAACAAGCTTTGGGCCATGAACAAAAGTGAGTTTTTGCCAACTTTGCAAATTCGATTCTCCCTAGCCACAAGGGTGTTTGAGAAGTTTTTGGACAATTTGGAAAGCTTGGAATGTGTACTACAATCCATATTTGTAATGAAAATTGAAACTCCAAGTGGAAGCATGTGAAAAATGTCCAAGAAGTTGGACAAAAATCCTGCCTAGAATAGGTCAAAATTTCTCTAAGTTAAAAATGTTTTGCACCCTTGTTCCAAAAATCATAACTTGAGATACAAGCTTCCTTTGAGAAAACTTTGTGAATAAAAGTTGTAGATTTTGCAATGGAATATAACTTTAATGTTTCAAGTTTTGTGTGAATCCATTTTCATCTTGGTGAAAAAATGGGATAAAGTTAGAAATAAAATAAGGAAGTTTCATAACTTAGAAAAATTCTAAGTTATGAAATTTTCTCATTTTAAACCCTAATTTGCAATTTTGGATTTCTTGATGAACAAGTTTCATAATTTGACATGTCTTGATGAAAAATGAATCTTGGCACTTGATTTTGACCAAAAAGTCAAAGTTTGACTTTTCAGTACACAGTCAAATTTTGATCAGTTGACTGAAAAATTCATCTGTCAATCCCATGCATTTGGGATCTTTTGAACTTGTTGAATGTGTCAAGACAATGCCATTGAGTCCTTGAGTCCATGTGTGAGCTTGGTTAGCCATTGGTTAAGTCAAACAGTCAAAAATTGCCTTTGTGCAGTCAAAACCCTAAAAATGACCATTTTGCCCTTTTGGTGATCTGATCAAATTTCTTGTGGAATTATGATCCAAACTTGACCAAATGGTTCATATGAGTTCATTATGTTGATGTGGGTCAAATTTCATGAGGTTTGACTGTCAATTGGTCACAGTTGACTTTTTCCCCAATACAGCTGATTTTTAGGTCAACTGTCCAATTGACTGGGCAAAGATTGGAATCAAAGATTGAAACTTGGTATGGATAAACTTGTGAGTCCAACCTGAAACATGAAATTCACTTTGGGAATTTTAGGTCAAAACATCCCTGTGCAAACTCAAACCCTAATTTGGGTCAACATTGCAAGGAGGAGTCTTGAGCAGAGCAAACCCTAACTTGACCTTGAGTTCCAAGAGTCTTGTGGTGAGCAAATGTTGATGAAATGAGAGAGAAACGTTTTGGGGTACAACAGTTGCCCCTGTTCAATCTTCTTGAACCTGAAGAGTTAGATTGGCAGGTTTGCCTTTCGCGACTCGAGGGTAAAAGGAGATTGGACACTAGAGTGCCCGGAAAATTTGCACTCGTCCAAGCATAGTTGAGGGAATGGGCTTAAAGATTCCATTTGGAGATGGGCTTAAAGATGCCATCTAGAATGTTTGTTGAACTGTAATGTGATAGATCAGGAGAATTAGGATCAAAATGGTATCCGTGTCTGGAATGCATTTGAACCGTATCTGGAGACTGAGTTGGTATGAGCAAAAGAATGGCCTCTGTGTCTAGGGCGTATTTGAGTTGTGATTGTGTTTGAATGTAGAATGAATATCAGAATGACTACCGTGTCTGGAGTGTATTTGTATTGTATCTGGGTGACAGAGAAATATTTGTGTATGAAGCAACTGCATGCTGGGGAAATTCTGAATGAGTGACAAAATGGCAACCGTGTCTGGAGCGTATCTGGACTGTATCTGAAATTGAGATTTGTATGAGTAGCAGAATGACCTCCGTGTCTGGGGTGTATCTGAAACTGTAACTGGGATTGAGATCCATATGAGTAGCAGAATGACTTACGTGTCTGGAGTGTATCTGAAACTGTAACTGGGATCTAAATAAATGACAGAATGACTTCCATGGCGAATGCACTGGGGAGAATCAAACTGCTGTTGTAAGGGTCAGAATGGTATTCGTGTTTGGAATGCACTGAACCTTGAGGTTGATAAATGAATCTGAATGAGAGATAGAATGGTTGCCGTGTCTGGAGCGTATCTAGTCTGTATCTGATTGCTGTAGTCTGAATGAGTAGTAGAATGACCGTCGTGTCTGAGGTGTATCTGTACTGTATCTGACTTGAAATTCTGAATGAGTAATAGAATGACCGCCGTGTCTGGGGTGTATCCATACTGTATCTGAATAATTGTTAATGATAGCCTTTTAATCTTATCCTGAAAAGGATAAAATGTTAGCTGAAACAAAAAGTTATGTTGCATGATATGTATGATGCAATATATATGTTATATCGATGTTTATGATATATGAATGTAATGAATGCGCATGTAAGCTGATGAGCTGTCTTGCTGAGGATAGATGAATCCTGGATAGCCAGAGATAATAGAATCTTGACTGTTGTCCGGGAAAGTGAATCTTTGACTGCTGCAGGGAAATGCAAGAATCTTTGGTTGCTGTAGCTGAGGCATCCTTGTTGACTGTTGACTGCTTGGGGAACAAGATCTTCAATTGTTGAGGGATCCTAGGACCACTGCTGGGGATTGGAACTCCTTGGTGACTTGTGGGGAATGAGAATCCTGATGATCTCTACTGGGAAGTCCAGAACCTGGTAGACTTATGCTGGAGAAGTAAAATTGAGAATTTTCAATCTGATGGGAAGTACCTCTGTGGGGAGAAGGTCCACTAGTCTGGTTCCGCTAGGGATTGATAGTTGGAAGTTTTAGCTCCACTGGGGATTGATAGTTTTGACTTCAACTGGGGATAGGATTTTCAGATTTTTAAGGCTCCACTGGGGATACTGAAACTTAACTCTGAGGGGAATTGAGTTCTGGAAGGCTCTCTGGCTGGGGAAATTAGTTTTGAGAGAACTTTTGTTCTGCTGAGGATCCTGAAGTTTAACTCTGTTTGGGGAATCCTTCTGAAAGGGCATCGATATATCTATCCATACCTTCAACCTATCAGCAATCATCTTTCTTGATTTGTAAGAAAATGATTATGTTCAAATGCATATGCCTATTTAACAAAACATTGGACGTTTCTCAAATAAAACATAAGTGTAGAAAAGCAAAAGGAAGACAAAGCAAATTTTTGTATTTGGAAAAGTGTTTGTATTAACTTTTGATGAGTATCTTTGTACAAAGGAGACAAACATCCTAGTAAGAGGATGTTGTCGTAAATATTGAAAAATTTATACAAAAAGAAAAATGGCTATGTGTAACAATTCCATGGGATTCCCATTCTGTTATAGCCTTCACAACTCTGATTATCTTGTCCATTCACTGCTTCGTCCGCCGATGATTGGATTGATCAGAAGCTCGGAGTTTGCTGATGAAGAGATTGTTCTTTAAAGTGATCCGACGAGACATAGTCATATGCTTTAATTCCCTAACTTTTGCCTGAATCTCCCTTTCGGGTTTTCGATTCACCGGGAAACCCTTTTTTGCCCAAGCCGCCCTTTCGGGTTTTCAACTTGCCGGGTGTACAGATTTTTTTTGTTTTATCCCTAATTTTTGCCTGAACCGCCCTTTCGGGTTTTCGGTTCACCGGGATGTCCATTTTTGCCCAAGTCGCCCTTTCGGGTTTTCAACTTGTCAGGTTGTTTTATGCATAGTATCTTTTGACTATGTCGGCGTTCGCAGGGTGTGGCAAATCGTCGCCGTCCATGGTGGTCAGAATCATTGCACCACCGGAAAAGATGCTCTTGATTACAAACGGTCCTTCGTAAGTAGGAGTCCATTTTCCCCTGGGATCACTTTGCGGCAAGATGATCCGCTTGATTACAAGATCTCCGACTCCATATACTTGACGTCTGACTTTCTTGTTGAAAGCCTTGATCATCCGTTTTTGGTACGTCTGACCATGGAAATCAGCAGTGAGTCGTTTCTCGTCGATCAAATTGAGTTGATCAAGTCAGGTCTGAATCCAATCGTCTTCACTCAAACCAGAGTCCTTCATAATCCTTAAAGAAGGAATCTGAACTTCCATGGGTAGGACAGCTTCCATGCCATATACCAAAGAAAATGGGGTTTCCCCTGTTGAAGTACGTGTCGTGGTACGGTATCCATGCAGAGCAAACGGTAACATCTCATGCCAGTCCTTATAGGTGACTGCCATTTTCTGAATGATCTTCTTGATGTTTTTGTTTGCAGCTTCAACAGCACCGTTCATCTTCGGCCGATAGGGAGATGAATTGTGATGATAAATCTTGAATTGTTCGCATAGAGTGGTGATCATAGTATTGTTCAAATTTGTACCGTTGTCTGTGATGATCTTGTCGGGGACACCGTACCTGCATATGAGGTTCTGCTTGATGAAGCGGGAAACCACATTCTTTGTAACAGAGGCGAAGGAAGCTGCTTCGACCCATTTGGTAAAATAGTCAATAGCGACCAGGATGAAGCGATGTCCATTGGATGCCGTGGGCTTGATCTCTCCAATCATGTCAATGCCCCACATTGCGAATGGCCAAGGAGCTGTCAGAACGTTGAGAGGAACAGGAGGAATATGAACCTTGTCGGCGTAGACTTGACATTTGTGGCAAGTACGGGAATGTTGATGGCAATCAGCTTCCATGGTAGACCAGTAATAGCCTGCCCTTAGAATCTTTTTAGCCATCGTATGTCCGCTTAAGTGGGTGCTAAATGTGCCACTGTGTATCTCAGTCATGATTAACTCTGCTTCAGCTTTGTCTACACATCGGAGTAAAACACAATCATGGTTGCGCTTGTAAAGGATGCCATTGCTTAGGAAGAACTTGGCAGCAAATCTCCTTAAGAACTTCTTGTCATTGACGGAAGCTCCATCGGGATATTCTCTAGTCTGGAGATACCTTTTGATTTCATGAAACCAGGGTTGTTCCACTACTTCTTTGGTATTAATCTCATGACAATGCGTAAGTTCGTCCATTCGCTCGATGGTGATTTTGGGAGCCTCGTTATCCCAGTTGAGTTTAAACATGGAAGACATTGTAGCCAGAGCATCTGCTAGCTGATTTTCTTCTCGCGGGAAATGCTCGAAGGTGATCTGCTCGAAATGAGGCAGCAATGTCAAAACATGTTCTTTGTATGGGATAAGATTAGGATGTTTGGTGTCCCACCCTCCTTTGATTTGACTGATAACCAAAGTCGAGTCCCCAAATACGATCAAAGATTTGATCCCCAAGTCTATAGCAGCCTTGAGACCAAAGATGCAAGCTTCATATTCGGCCATGTTGTTGGTACAGCTGAAACAAAGTCGGGCCGTGAAAGGTGTATGGCAACCTTCCGGGGAAATGAGTACCGCACCGATACTGTTTCCAAGTGCATTTGAAGCACCATCAAAGTATAGGGTCCATCGGGATCCATTTTCAGGTCCGTCATACGGTCCGTTACCTTCAATGTTGTCCAAAGTCATGATGTCCTCGTCCGGGAAGTCGAATCTCATGGATTGATAATCTTCGATAGCTTGATGAGCTAGATAGTCAGCTAGTACACTCCCTTTTATGGCTTTTTGGGTAGTATACTGGATGTCATACTCAGTCATGATCATTTGCCATCTTGCGATAATTCCAGATAAAGCAGGCTTCTCGAAGATATACTTGATAGGATCCATTTTGGAAATCAACAGAGTGGTATGAGTTAACATATACTGTCTTAGTCGGCGAGCAGCCCATACCAAAGCGCAACAAGTTTTCTCAAGCAGTGAGTAACGAGTCTCACAGTCGGTAAACTTTTTGCTAAGGTAATAAATGGCATGCTCTTTTCGACCAGACTCGTCATGTTGGCCCAGTACGCACCCCATTGAGTTGTCCAAAACAGTCAGATACATGACCAGCAGCCTTCCTTCGACGGGTGGCATCAGAATAGGAGGTTCTAGCAAATACTCCTTGATCTTATTGAAAGCAGTTTGACAATCATTGTTCCATTCGACTACCTGATCTTTCTTTAACAGTTTGAAAATTGGCTCACAGGTAGACGTCAGGTGAGAGATGAACCTGTCGATATAGTTCAAGCGTCCCAAGAATCCTCTAACCTCCTTTTCAGTACGGGGAGCAGACATTTCTTGTATAGCTTTCACTTTTGCTGGATTGACCTCAATGCCTTTGTTGCTGACAATAAATCCCAGAAGTTTACCAGACCTAACTCCAAAAGTGCACTTACTTGGGTTTAGCATGAGTTTGTATTCCTTCAACCTGGCAAACAACCTCTACAAATGTTCAAGGTGTTCCTCCTATGTTTATGACCGAGCTATCATATCGTCTACGTAAACTTCGATCTCATGATGTATCATATCATGAAACAAAGCTACCATGGCGCATTGATAAGTTGCCCCTGCGTTCTTCAGTCCGAACGGCATCACCTTGTAGCAGAAGGTACCCCACTGTGTAACAAAGGTTATTTTCTCCATGTCCTCGGGGGCCATTTTAATCTGGTTGTAGCCCGAGAATCCATCCATGAAAGAAAATACTTTGTGCTGAGCCGTGTTGTCAATCATAATGTCGATATGGGGTAGCGGAAAATCATCTTTAGGGTTGTCCCTGTTCAAATCCCGGTAGTCCACGCACATTTTGACCTTGTCGTCTTTTTTAGGAACGGGCACAATGTTAGCAACCCATTGCGGATAGGATGTAACAACCAGAAAGCCAGCGTTGAATTGCTTCATTACTTCAGCTTTAATCTTCTCAGACATGTCGGGCCCCATTCGGCGAACTTTTTGCTTGATCGGTGGACAGTCTTCTCTTGTAGGGAGACGGTGAACCACGATGTCTGTGTCTAACCCTGGCATGTCTTCATAAGACCATGCGAAGATTTCAACGTATTCATTCAACAGTTGTATTAAGCGTTCCTTGACACTTGGTTCCAGATTGGCACCCACTTGTACTTCTTTCCTGTTTTCCTCTGTTCCTAAGTTGACAGTTTCCAGCAACTCTTCATGAGGCAAGATGGCCCTCTCTTCTTGTTGTAGAAGTCTGGCTAACTCTCCCGGCACTTCACAATCTTCGTCGTCTTCGCACTCAGCCTGATTGACCAAATCTTTAGAGTTATTGACGGATACAACAGAATAGTCACCCATGGAATCCGGAGTGGATGGGTACCTGCATTTGTGAGTGTGGGTGTGTGTAAGGGATAGCCATCCTTAAACAAACAAAAATGCAAAAGGAAAGAAAATGAACACAGTAGTTTATAAGTGAAAAACGTCTAATGATTCATTAAACATGGCATATGATTATGAAGGAAAATCAAGCCCTTACAAATGGACCTACATGCCCTGGGCAAGGCATGAGGTGAAAAGTTATGTGCAGATTGTTTAAAAGTAATCATTACAGACCAACAGGAAATGTTCGAAAGATAAATTACTGATTAATAAAATTAATGGGGACAAAGTCTTTCGCCTCTCAGTTGTGCAGTCCCCCTTCAATGGTTGGGAAGATCCAATCTTCAACGTTACCCTCTTCGTCTTCGTCTTCTAAAGCATTGATTCCATGAGGAGAAATCTTGATGGGTGTCTTTTCAATCTTTGAGCGACGCATAGCTTTTTTCCCCGCAGCGGTAAATCCCAACCCAAACTTGTCTGTCTTGTGGGGAAAGTCAGGCAACTGACCCCATGTTGAACTCTTCCCCTCCTTCATTGCAGCCTTTGTGTCTCTCAGAGATACCATCCTGGCCACCTGCTTGGGTACCTCAGCTACTGCTTTTGCTACTGTAACCTCGGGAGAAACTTCCTCGAAGTGCTGAAAGGGTGTTTCAATGAATTCGCCGTCCACTTCCACATACCGAAAAGAATTCAAATGACTGATCATGTACTCCTCCTCACCGTGTACAATTATGATCTTTCCCTTAACAGGGTACTTCAATATCTGATGTAGAGAGGAGGTAACCGCCCCAGCATTATGAATCCGTGGCCTTCCTAGCAAGCAAGAGTATGATGGGCGGATGTCCATCACATAGAAAGTTGAGGGGAACACTTCAGTGCCTACCTTAATGGGAGTGTCGACCTCCCCATGCACCATTCTTTTAGACCCGTCAAAGGCCCTGACAATGATATTACTTGGTTTCAACTCCAAGCCTTCACAATCCAACCGGTCGAGAGCCTTCTTAGGCAGCACATTTAAGGAAGAACCAGTGTCGACCAAGACATGGGCGAGAGTGGTTCCTCGGCATTCAACTGACACATGCAATGCGTCATTGTGCTTTCTTCCTTTCGGAGTCAGGTCAGGATCAGAGAAACCCAGGCCGTTGTCGGCGGTAAGGCTGGCTACACAATCTTGGAATTGATCGGCTGAGGTTTCTTGGGGCACATGGGCTGTCTTCAAAAACCTTATCAAGGCTTTGGCATGAGCCTCCGAACAAAGTAGCAAAGCTAACATGGAAATCTTCGAGGGGGTTTGCCCCAGTTGTTCTACAACGTCATAATCACTCTTCTTTATTATTTTTAGAATCTCCTCCATTTCTTTCATAGAGGTTTCGGGGATGACCAATGGCTGAGCCCTCGTCCTGACGAGCTCTTCTTGGATCCCTTTCCCCTTATCAACAGAAGTAGGAGGGACAACCACAGGAGTAACATCTTCTTCAATCAACGGAGTTCTTGCAGATAGTTTTATCGGTGCAGGGGTAACTTTGGCAGCAGCTGAGGGTCCAAAGATTGCCTTTGGAGGGGCAATCTCTGGAGAGAAAATTCTCCCACTTAGGGTAATCTTGCTCGTACCGGCAATGTTTCCAATGTCGGCAGTTTCTTCGTCAGAGCTCTCTTCAGTTATATCAATTTGTTTAACACCGTGGTAGTAGATTTCTCCACCATAATTCCACGGTATCGATTTGTCAGATTTGTAGGGGACGGGCCCAGGCATGGTTATTTTCAAGGGAATAATCTTCGTAGCAGATGTAATCTTAACAGGCCTTTTGGGGACCTTGGAAAGATTGGTGGAAATGGTGATTATTGAAACATCTTTGATAGGGATTGGAGTAACAGGAATCTTTTCGAAAAGAATTTGTTGGTTGTCCATTAGGCATTGGATGCCTATCTTCAGCAATGGACAGTCGATCGGTAGGGAGTAACAGAGGTAACAATCTTCCTTACAATCCGGGAAAATCCCAACTTTTAACAAATTCAGCTTGATTGTCAATAGTGGAGTTACCAGATCATCCACAGCAGAAACATACAGATCTTCTTCAACAGAATGGACATTGCGACCATGCTTTGGCATTGGGGCGGATATTACATTTGGCTTCTCCGGGGCGTCGAACTCAACCTCTTTTGCGTCTATCAAATCTTGAATTTTATTCTTTAACGCCCAGTAATTGTTAGTGTCATGTCCGACGCTGTCAGAATGATAAGCATATTTAGCATTCAGATTGTAAGCTGGAGAGGTTGTATTCACATTTTTCGGTGCTTCTTTGATATTTGTGAGATTCAGCTTCAACAAATAGGGAAGAACTTGTGCGGGCGTCATATTGATGCGGGTGAACTGCCGTTGTGGCCGTTCTCCCCATTGTTGCTTAGGTCTGGACTGATTGTTACGAGGCTGATCATTTGATGAATTTTGAATCATCACGGCCCCTACAGTCGGCCGGTGCTCAGTTCTCCCCAATCCTTTCTGAGAGTACACAACAGCTGCTTCCTTCTTGGCCGGAAATGGTTTCTTAACAGTTGTGGAGGCAAAGGCATCCCTTTGAATCTTCCCGCTCTTAATACCAGCTTCCACCTGTTCGCCAGTCAGAATCAATTCGGTAAACCCCGCAGAAGAGCTCCCGATCAAATGGTTGAAGAAAGGGCCAGATAGGGTCCCCAAGAACATATCAACTAGCTCCCTATCTGAAAGCAGTGGTTGCACCCTACCGGCCAAGTCGCGCCATTTTTGGGCGTATTCTTTGAACCCCTCATTTGAGGCCATTCCCATACTTTGTAGCTGAGTACGGGTTGGCGCCAAGTCGGGGTTATATTGATACTGGCGATAAAAGGCAGCTGCCAAATCTTCCCAGTTATGCACTTCTGACCTCTCAAGCTGGTAAAACCAGTCTAGCTGTGTACCGGACAAGCTGTCCTGAAAGTAGTGTACCCAAAGATTTTTGTCGGATGTATGAGGTTGAATTCTTCTGACATATGACCTCAGGTGCATCTTCGGGCAAGACAGCCCGTCATATTTTGAAAAAATTGGCACTTTAAACTTTGGAGGGATCACAATCCCAGCAATCAATCCCAATTCTTCAAAATCTAACCCAGGAACCCTTTGCAGCTCCATAGCTGCTAGTCTATCCTCCGGGTTTTTGTATTTGTCGTTCGCTGGAGGGTATTGCTGCTCTGAATAATCTTCATCTTCCTCAACCTCTTCCTCTTCAGCCTCGGACTCAGAAGGTAATGCAGCCCCTTTTCCCTTACCAGTCCCCTCATCAGATGTGGAGGGGAATTCAAGAATTCTCCTAGCTTCATTCTCAATCTTCTTCCTAGTGTAGCTACCCCAACTCTTTTCTTCTTCTTTTTTCCTTTTTCTTGCTCTTTATTCCCTAACAGTGCTTTAAGATCCTCCTGCCCCTTTGCTAAGGTCATTAGGAGCTGTTGAAACTGCGAGTTTTGTGACTGCAGATCTTTGACCATCTGCTCAATATCCATCTTACTGAAATAAACAGCAGAAAGATAAGGAAACCTGGTGCGAAGACCTGTTTGTGCATATGATGAATGATATGTTTATCCATGCAATGCATTCAAGGATTTAGAAATTCAAAATTGTTGCAGATAAAAAGAACACACGTCATATTAATAAGAAGAAATTTTGTCAGTACATAAATGCCCCATGGGCCAAATATTACAAAAAACTTCTCAAGGTAAAAAGACGTTGCGCATCCTCTTTGGTGCGATGTAAGTGTTGAGGGTCTCCTCCTCATGAAGTCGGCGGGTAAGCTCCAAAACCTTCTTCTCACTGGTATAGAAGCTGGCTTCAAAAGTATCCCTTTCTTCCTTGAGTTGGATCCAACTCTTCTGCATTTCCTCCCATGATGTTGGCATGTCAGGATGTAGGATGGTGTAGGGAACCTCCCCTTCCTTAACAGGCTCTTTAATCAACGGGAGAATGTGAGGGTAAGGCATCATAAGATTCTGGGCTCGGGTTCTTACCCACTTGAGATAAGGCTCAAGAGGGATGGAGTTCTTGTGCCCCAGTGTCTTACTATCTACCTTGTTAGGCATCCTCCAAGCTCTGATGAATCTTTGGCGAAGTCCTTGCGCATCGTTGTCGAAGTAAAAAACTAGGTTAGGAATCAGCATGTCATGAGGGCCGTCCCTCCGTGCATATCCAAACTGTCTTAAAGCTAGACAAGGGTTATAGGTAATGCCTCCCCTAATGCCAAGTAATGGAACATTAGGGAACTCACCACAATGATCGATGATGATGACATTTTCTCTGGACCGAGAACACCAATGTACATCAGAATGTGTGAGGGCCATCAATCGTTGTGACCACTTTAAGCCTTGTTCATTCTTCAAAACAGATTGTGGGAGGTGAGAAATAAACCACCTTGCCAGGAGAGGAGTACAGCACATGAGAACACCTCTCTTCCTCATTGTTCGTGTGTAAAATGAGTGGAGGATGTCCCCAAGCAATGTTGGTATGGGATTCCTCGATATGAAGATCTTGACAGCATTCACATCTATAAGTTGGTCAGGATTTGGGAACAAGACCGACTCATAAATGAGGAGTGCCACAATTTCTTCAAAGTCTTGTAGATCCAAAGAATTCCAACACTCTTGTGCCTTCTCATACAAGAATTTTGCCAAGAAGCCCTTGACACCACTTCTAGTTTCCCAATGCCCCTTGATGTCAGATGGTTGCAAGTGTAGTGCTTGAGCAACATCTTCAGGCTTTGGTTCTTTTTCCATACCGTTGTAGGGTAGTTGATTAAGAATAGGAATTCTCAGGAGTTGAGAAAATTCCTCCAAAGTAGGTACCAATTGGTAGTCGGGGAATGTGAAACAGTGGTGAAGGGGGTCAAAGAACTAACAACACTTTCACCATGTCTTCTTCAATGTTGGTGTTGACTAGGCTGAGCAGTCTACCATGTCTTTCACTGAAGAGAGAGCTTTCTGGAATTCTGGATGTAAGCTCCTTGAGTTGAGGAGGGATTCTCACAAGGTTGACTTGAATAGTTTTCCTGCGAAGAATTTCCATAACCTATAAAACAAGAACAAAGATGAAGATCCAAACCCTTGAAATGGTTAGTGGATGCATATGATGCTTTATGATGTTCATGGTGTATGCATAAACACATGTGCAAGCAAATCACACAAAACCCTAGTTTCAGGCTTGCATGAGGTTTCATAGGTAAGTACCCTCTTGAGTGTAGTTGGCTTAAAAACCTGTCCTATAAATAGTAACCGGGTTCTAAGGAGCTCAATATCATTGGATTGTTTTCCATGTTCATTGTTTTGGTTTAGCCACTTAACTAGCGACCAAAATATTCCAAGAAAACAATCCTCAATGAGTGTAGTATCGAGTATCTACCAACTTCGGACTGCACCAAAGTCGGTCATCTCACTACCCCTAATAAAAGGCCAAGATGGTCAAGTGAGGTTCTAGGTCATTAGTGCTTAGTGACATCACTCAGCGGCCCCGTACTCTCCTTGATTGAACTCAAGGGTTACCGGTACTCACAAATATGTCGCACTAATATAGTTATTGCTTCAACCATGTCAGTATACCCCGCACAGTTTCCATAATGTATTGTTATCTATGAATGTTTCCCCAAATCCGGGTGTAGGATTTCAAGCCCAAACAAGAGAGCCAAAATGTAAAGCAATCAAGGCAAACAATTAGTCATGCAAAAGGGTGATCTAAGCCCTAAGGTTACTCCATTTAAAAAGAATTCCCTAGCAGAGTCGCCAGTTCTGTGATACGGTGGGAGAACTGACTTGGGTTTTGCGTTTGTTTTCGCAAATGTTTCGGTTTAGCAAGAGTCACCACCGACTTTTTATTTTATCCTAAGGAAAGGTTAAAAAGCACAGGAAAAACCTTTGAGATGTTTTCATGGGTTCGGGGAGTAGATTATAGAAAGGGAAGGTATTAGCACCCTTTCTATCCATGGTTATCCATGAGCTCTTAGTTACTTGCTTAGATCACTTGCCTTTGCTTTTCAATTGTTTGAAATGGTGCTTTCAATTGTTTGAAATGGTGCTTTGTGTGTGATTTTGAAAGATGTTTTGAAAAGAGGCCATTTGTTGTGGCAACCTTTGTAATGATCCATGTTTGAATGTATACAAAGGTGTATTTGTCTTTTGAAAAGTTTTTAATGTTTTGAAAGTTTGTTTTGAAGTTGTGTTGTGATGTGTGTTTTGAAAAATGGCAAGGATTGTTTTGCAAGTTTGGTCAAGTAACCAAGAGCTATCTATCCTAAATTTCTCAAAGATCATTCCTATGTTTTAACCCTTTTAACAGTATTGTTCCACCATTGTGTTTGGTGGACAATCTTGTGTTAGGATGTTAACGGGACGGGCGCGGGTCATCGTTTAGACCATGAATGCAATAGTGCCAAGTGTCTTTGGTAATTTTTTTTTCTTTAAGGGACTTGATCATTTTTTTAGGCAACTTGAGAAAGCGTCATCGAGGGACTATGATCATTTGATTTGTTTTTGTTTTGCCAAAGACACTCAACATGCAACATGGCCCTTTTTTGAAGGCAACAAGTGGAGTAATCCTAGGGGTGCAAGTGTGTATTATGTTGTCCATTTTCATGCTTTTTTGTCTTTGCATTAGGCAAGCTATTTGTTATTTGATTTGCATACAAACCCTAGGTCTATCATGGCATAATTTGAAAGCTTTTAAATGCCGAAATTTAAAGTCCTAAATTATTACAACATGATTATGGGGATGGGGGGGGTACAAATGTTTGAATGGGGGATATTTAACAAGAAATTAAATCTAAACTATTACATCCATATCGAATATACAAATATTTAATTATACAATGTAAAGTAAATACAATAAATATGCAAAATGTATTATGCATAAAAATGATTTTTTATGTATGTGAAAGTATTTTTTCATGTGAAATATAAACAAAAATAAAAAGGTCAAATTTTGAATATTTTTGTCATTTAGGGTAAAACCCTAGTTTTTTTGAATAAATAGTATTTATTTATTAATTATATACAATATTCATTAATTATATACAAAAAATAAAAAAATAAGTATATTGTAAAAAAAAGTATTTTTTAGTGTCATATATTAATAAAAATAAAAATGTATTATTTTTATATTTTTGCCCTAATTATCTAATAAAATATACAAGTATTTATATTATATATTAAATATACTAAATATATACAAAAATAAAATATTAATTATTTAAAAAAAAAGTATATTTTAGAAAATGTTTTCAAAATGTAAACAAAAAATAATAACTGAAAAATAAATATTTTTATATTATTTTCTAGGATTTTAAATAAAAAGTATATATATTTATTTACATATATATGCTAAATAAAACAAATAAATGCAAAAAATGTATGGAAAAATATTTTTTATATTTTTTATATTTGAGCAAAAAATAATAAGTCAGAATCAAAAACAAAAAGTCAAAAATGATAAATATTTCACAAAATGGGCCAGGGGGTGTAAATTGGAAAAGGGGGTGCAAAGAGCAGGACTGACTCAGGCCCAGCCCAAGCCAGTCATCTTCAACCTTCAGCATTGTTTGAACAACCAAAACGCGCGCTTTCCATGCTTCATTCAAACTCCTGATTCTTTGACTTTTAACAAAAACTCATAACACAAACATTATAGAGCATCAAAAGACAAATTCAAACATATAAAACACTTGACCTAACTCTAAGAAACGAAGGAGAATTTCTTCATCCCCAATTTCTGACCTAATTTTTCTTCAATGTTCATGGCCAAAATTCTCACAGCATGCTTAATATAAATGAAAAGTAAATACATGGATGGCTTCAGGGCTATGAGTAGAGCATATTTCATTCACAAACCTAAGCCTAATTCTTCCTAGATTGAGAGATAGAAGTTCATGTTTTTACCTGTTTTAGCTTGAGTCGTGTACAGAAATATGGCCAACTTCAATGGAGTTTGAGCTTTTGTACAGCTTGCCTGAAGTCCAAGGATGCTTCTCCAACACCTAGCTTGCTTTGAAACTCTCTGAATCGTGCTATGGAAGTTCACCTGCAAAACTGAAAAGTGAAAATGGCAACAGAGGTTAGGGATGTTACAGTTTGTATTTAAGGCTTGGGATAGTTCCAATGGATGATATGGAATGTATTTGAACTGGTTTCAGCCAAAGTGCACGAGTGGAATGGTTTGTGGAAGTCCAACTGCAACAGATGCCCTGTTTTTGCAGCAAGATGGTATTTCTGAGTTTTGGAAGGTATGAGAGGTGGTTGATTCGTGCTTTAGGCTTGCTTGGATGTATGAAAGATGTTTGAAAGGTTTGTGTTTGGCTGTGTTGACAGGAATGAGAGATTGAGAGTTTTTGCAAGCTTTCTTCTCATGTAAGCAAGGAAATGTCAAGTTGTGATATAGGCATGTACCAAGCTCTCAAGCATGTTACACACTTTGCTCTTGATTAGTGGGATTTTCCTACCAACTCTTGCCTCAAAGATCTGGCTTGTACTTCAAAGATCATGAACTTGACATAAAGCACCACTTTATCAAAATGGCAAATGTGCTTTTTCCATTTAAGGATTAATTCTATGTGTAATGACCAAATGCACAAAACAAAGCTTGAACACAATGGTTAGGCATTTAATTATTGAGTGTGAAGAGGTTTAGAGGCCTGTAAACTATCACAAACCCTGCTGACTTGAAAATGCAAATGTTATGAACAAGCTTTGGGCCATGAACAAAAGTGAGTTTTGGCCAACTTTGCAAATTCGATTCTCCCTAGCCACAAGGGTGTTTGAGAAGTTTTGGGACAATTTGGAAAGCTTGGAATGTGTAATACAATCCATATTTGTAATGCAAATTGAAACTCCAAGTGGAAGCATGTGAAAAATGGCCAAGAAGTTGGACAAAAATCCTGCCTAGAATAGGTCAAAATTTCTCTAAGTTAAAAATGTTTTGCACCCTTGTTCCAAAAATCATAACTTGAGATACAAGATTCCTTTGAGAAAACTTTGTGAATAAAAGTTGTAGATTTTGCAATGGACTACAACTTTCATGTTTCAAGTTTTGTGTGAATCCATTTTCATCTTGGTGAAAAAATGGGACAAAGTTAGAAAAAAAATAAGGAAGTTTCATAACTTAGAAAAATTCTAAGTTATGAAATTTTCTCATTTTAAACCCTAATTTGCAATTTTAGATTTCTTGATGAACAAGTTTCATAATTTGACATGTCTTGATGAAAAATGAATCTTGGCACTTGATTTTGACCAAAAAGTCAAAGTTTGACTTTTCAGTACACAGTCAAACTTTGATCAGATGACTGAAAAATTAATCTGTCAATCCCATGCATTTGGGATCTTTTGAACTTGTTGAATGTGTCAAGACAATGCCATTGAGTCCTTGAGTCCATGTGTGAGCTTGGTTTGCCATTGGTTAAGTCAAACAGTCAAAAATTGCCTTTGTGCAGTCAAAACCCTAAAAATGACCATTTTGCCCTTTTGGTGATCTGATCAAATTTCTTGTGGAATTGTGATCCAAACTTGACCAAATGGTTCATATGAGTTCATTATGTTGATGTGTGTCAAATTTCATGAGGTTTGACTGTCAATTGGTCACAGTTGACTTTTTCCCCAATACAGCTGATTTCTAGGTCAACTGTCCAATTGACTGGGCAAAGATTGGAATCAAAGCTTGAAACTTGGTATGGATAAACTTGTGAGTCCAACATGAAGCATGAAAGTCACTTTGGGCATTTTAGTTCAAAACATCCCTGTGCAAACTCAAACCCTAATTTGGGTCATTGCAAGGAGGAGTCTTGAGCAGAGCAAACCCTAACTTGACCTTGAGTTCCAAGAGTCTTGTGGTGAGAAAATGTTGATGAAATGAGAGGGCAAATTTTGGGGTACAACTGTCTTGTTCCCAAACCCTGACCAACTTATAGATGTGAATGCTGCCAAGATTTTCATGTCCAAGAATCCCATACCTACATTGCTTGGGGACATCCTACACTCATTTTACACACGAACGATGAGGAAAAGAGGTGTTCTCATGTGTTGTACTCCTCTCCTAGAAAGGTGGTTTATTTCTCACCTTCCACAATCAGTTATGAAGAATGAGTAGGGCTTAAGGTGGTCACAACGATTGATGACCCTCACACATTCTGATGTACATTGGTGTTCTCGGTCCAGAGAAAATGTCATCATCATTGATCGTTGTGGTGAATTCCCTAATGTCACATTACTTGGCATTAGGTGAGGCATTACCTACAACCCCTGTCTGGCTTTGAGACAATTTGGATATGCTCGGAGGGATGGCCCTCATGACATGCTGATTCCTGACCTAGTTTTTGACTTCGACAACGATGCGCAAGGACTTCGACAAAGGTTCATCAGAGCTTGGAGGATGCCTAACAGGGTGGACAGTAAGACACTTGGACACACGAATTCCATCCCTCTTGAGCCTTACCTCAAGTGGGTACGAACCCGCTCCCGGAATCTTATGATGCCATATCCTCACATTCTCCCCTTGATTAAAGAGCCTGTTATGGAAGCAGAGGTTCCATACACCATCCTACATCCTGAAATGCCAACATCATGGGAAGAAATGCAAAAGAGTTGGATCCAACTCAAAGAAGAACAGGATACTTTTGAAGCCAGCTTCTATGCCAGTGAGAAGAAGGTTTTAGAGCTCACCTGCCGACTTCACGAGGAGGAAACTCTCAACACCTACATCGCACCAAAGAGGATGCGCAACGTCTTTTTACATTAAGAATTTTGTAATATTTTTCCCATGGGGCACTTATGTACTAACAATTTCTTCTTAATATGACGTGCGTTCTTTTTGTTTGCAAAAAATTTGAATTTTTGAACCCTTGAATGCATTACATGAATAACATATCATTCATCATATGCATAAACAGGTCTTCAAGCCAGGTTTCCTTATCTTTCTGTTGTTTATTTCAGCAAGAAGGATTTGGAGCAAACAGTGAAGGACCTACAGGCACAAAATTCACAATTTCAACAACTCCTAATGACCTTGGCAAAGGGTCAAGAGGATCTCAAAGTTCTGCTATAGAAGAATAAAGAGAAGAAAAAGAAAAAGAGATCGTGGGTAGATACTTTCGGAAGAAGATTTGAGGGCGATGCTAGAAGGACTCTTGAGTTTCCTTCAACGTCGGAAGAAGGGGTTGGCAAGGGGAAAGGAGTTACTATACCTTCTGAATCTGAGGTAGAAGGGGAGGAAGAGGAAGCAGACGAAGACAGATTGGTAGCTATGGAGTTGCAGAGGGTGCCCGAATTGGATTTTGAGGAACTGGGGTTGGTAGCCGGGATTGTAATCCCTCCCAAGTTCAAGGTGCCAGCATTCGCCAAGTATGACGGTCTATCTTGCCCTAAGATGCACTTGAGGTCGTATGTCAAAAAGATCCAGCCATATTCATCTGACGAAGATCTGTGGGTACACTTTTTCAAGACAGCTTGTCTGGCACTCAGTTAGATTGGTTTTATCAGCTCGAGAGATCAGAGGTCCACAATTGGAAAGACTTGGCGGCCGCTTTCTATCGTCAGTATCAGTACAATGTTGATTTGGAGCATACTCGTACTCAGCTACAAAGTATGGGGATGACTTCAAATGAAGGGTTTAAGGAGTACGCGCAGAAGTGGCGCGACCTGGCTGGAAGGGTGCAGCCACCGCTATAAGATAGGGAATTAGTTGACATGTTTTTGGGGACCCTATCTGGCCCTTTCTTCAACCATCTAATCAGAAGCTGTTCTGCAGGATTTACTGAGTTGATTTTGACCGGCGAGAGGGTGGAAGCCGGTATCAAAAGTGGAAAGATTCAAAAGGATGCTTCCGCATCCACAGCTACTAGAAAACCATTCCCAGCCAAGAAAGAAGCATCTGCTGTATACACTCAGAAAAATCGGGAAAGAGAGGAACGTCGGCCAATAGTGAGGGTCGTATTAATACAGAAGCCCGCATCAGACCAGTTTAGAAACAATCAACCGAGGAATGATCAGCCCAGAACTTATCAGCAAAGGCCACCACGGAAGTTTACCCTAGTAAATATGACACTTGCTCAAATCCTTCCACATCTCCTGAAGTTAAATCTTACTAATTTAAAAGAGGCGCCAAAGAATGTAAATACCACTTATCCATCCTACAACTCAAAAGCCAAGTGTGCTTACCATTCCGACAGTATTGGGCACGATACCAATAATTGTTGGGCACTCAAGAACAAAATTCAGGACTTAATTGACGCCAAAGAGGTTGAATTTGACACCCCGGAAAAGCCCAATGTTATATTCGCGCTGATGCCCAAGCACGGCCACAATGTGCATGCTGTTTTGGAAAACCTCCATGTTACTGATGTTGCCGATCTGTTGACTCCATTGTTAGTGATAAAAGAAAAGTTGTTGAGAGCCGGGATTTTTCCTTGTTGTGAAGAAGACTGCTATTTTTGTTTGAACATTCAAGGTGATGGTCCAATGTTGAAGTCGGGTGTCCAACGCCTGATGGATACTCAAGAAATACTTCTCCAGAAAACCCCTGTTAACACTTTCAATCCAATTGCTCCTGATACTTGTACCAATGATATTGCCATCATAACCATTTCCGACAATCCTCCCAAGGCTTGCAAAAGGCCTGTCAGGATTACACCCAACTCTGAATGTATACCTCTGAAGATCACAATGTCGGGACCCGTCCCGTACCAATCAAGCAAAATGATACCGTGGAACTATAGGGGAGAAATCTTCTACCACGGCATCAAACAAATCAAAACAGTCCAAGAAATCTATGAAGAAGACCCTGATATAGGGAACATCACGGGTACAAGCAAGATCACCCGCAGTGGCCAGATCTTTTCTCCAGAGATTGCTCCTCCCCGAGCAGTTTTCGGACCCTTAAAAGCTTCTACACCTGTTGGACCCTCTGTGCAAGGCCCAGTGATTGAATAGTTGAACACTCCTGAAGATAGACCATCCGCTGATAACACCGACAAAGGTAAGGGGATACTGGAAATGTCTGTCAGGACGAAGGCTCATGCTGTGGTTATCCCTGAAACCACTCAGAAGGAGATGGATGAAATCCTGAAAATAATCAGAAAAAGTGACTACGACGTTGTGGAACAATTAGGGAAAACCCCTTCTAAAATTTCAATGTTAGCTCTCCTGCTCCATTCAGAGGCCCATGCTAAGTGTTGTACCCCAAAATTTGCCCTCCTCTTTTTCACAAGAAATCACAGCTTCGGGCTTTTCCTGATTTTCCAGATTGGCTCAAGAATCGGTTAAACAGACTTTTCTTATCAGTCAAACAAAATTAGGGTTTCCATTAACTTTTGAATCAGTCCAAGCAGATTATTAGGGTTTCTATTGATTTGGTTGAGTTTGGCTCAGGGTTTGGTCAAGCATACGCTTCTTTGACATTAAATCAAGAATTAGGGTTTGCACGCGCATTTTCAGAAGAATTTGAATCCACAGTGTCTTAATTAACTGTCACATGGTTTTGACGTTTGTTCAAGATTTCTGTTTGTTTCTCAAAGTCTAAACATCTGGGATATGGGTTGAGGCTTCTGATTAAGAGTTTCAAGTGTTGGTTTAATCAGTGAAATGAAAGGCGTATGGACATTTGTTTTGTTTGACTGTGCAATACATATGGTTAATTGGAACGCCGGGTTTATTATTGGTTAATGCAAGACAGTGAGACTGCGACGTTTGT
The DNA here is from genome assembly GCA_948472305.1 of Vicia faba. Classification (NCBI taxonomy): domain Eukaryota; kingdom Viridiplantae; phylum Streptophyta; class Magnoliopsida; order Fabales; family Fabaceae; genus Vicia; species Vicia faba. The sequence continues at coordinate 1,562,625,811 of OX451737.1, read as the reverse complement.
TGATTATTTATAATTTCTAAGTTAAGATTATTGGGATAATTTCTAATTATTATGACTCAAGAAATTTAAATAATTAAATAAGCAATTGCAGAAGAATTAAAAGACATATCTGACAAAAAATATTTTTTATTCATTTTTAATTGCTTGTTACAAATATTATTTGAATACTGTAAATTTATTTACAGTGTTTACAATAATGTTATTACAAATGATTAGAAATAAAATAAAACTATATCCTAAATCTCTTGAAGTCTTCATCTTATACTGTTGCTTCCCTTGCCCCAATTAATATTCACCTGCAAATCCAGAAAAAGAGAAGTCAAACACAGATGAATTTGGAAAAGTATTTTTCAGACAGTTAATCAAAAACTCGTCATTAAAGGTGTTGGTCGGAATCAGTTTGTTCGTCCTCTCTGCAAATCGCAAGAAGATGTCTCTTCTTGGTTCACAAAGAGGGAAATTAAATGTTTACAAGCATATGAATCAATTAAACAAAAATGCGTAAATTCAAACAAGGCAAACTGAACAGCCAAGTTACAAATTCAAACAAACTTCACATGTGCAAACTGAAAATGCCAAACTAAGTCACAAGTGCAAAGATGTCAACCAAGCTGTAACTTTCAAAAGGCTGTCAAAGAAAGATATCAAATCTATCAAACTGTCAATGCAGAAGAGAGTACACAAAAGGCAGAAAATCAGGAAGTAAGAAGATATGCAGAGAAAAGCCAAATTGCAAGCAAGCTTGTAAAAGCACATTATCATCATTTTCCAGCCAACACCCTTTCATAAAAGGTACTTCTAAAGCATTAAAATATGCTTTTCTGAAGAGAGAGAAAGAGAAAGAGAAGTAGAGGCTTACAGTTTTGCAGGCTTAGAGATAGATAAATATAACAAATCAACACTGTTAAGGGGGAGGGGGCAGAACACATAGAAAATATAACACCAAAGTTGTAAACACATAGCCTTGAAGCCAAAGCTTGCCTCAAGCCTGCTTCAAACTACCAGAAACAGATAACAACAGCAAGCCTGTAACCAAAGAAGCAAGCCTGTCAAAGCCTCCCTCAAACAAGTTTCAAACTGCCTCTCACCTGCTTCAGGCCTATCCCCTAAACAAGCATATCAACCTAACAGCAAAACCTTAAACACCAAAACCTGCATAAACCCCAGCCTGCCTGAACAACAAGCCTAAAGGCTTGTTCATTTTCAAACCTGCATAAAAACTTCAAGCCTGAACCAGAAAAGATTCAAAAAAAAACTCCAAACCTGTATTAAAACAACGAGCAAGCCTGTATAGCACCTCATGCCTGCCTGAACAACAAATCTAAAAGCTTGTTCAGTTTCAAAGCCTGCATAACACCTCCATCCTGCCTGTATCCAAGCAAACCTGCATAAACCTCAGAGCAACTCAGTAACCTGCATACCCACAAACAAATCTGTATCCAAACCTGCATAACAAGCCCTGAAGCTTGTTCAAATCCAAACCAGAAATCAACAAGTCAGTATCATACAAACCTGCTCAAACCTCCACAAACCTACTAAAGCCTTCAACTTGCCTTCATTTCAAATCCAAACTCAAACACATCCAAATATCCAAACAACAAAAATAGGCGCCTCAGAACCAAGTTCATCATAGGCAAAACCAATCAACATCAGAAAGAATCAACATAGCCAAATCAGAATAACTAGCAAAGTTTCAGATTTGGTAATCTCAGAAGAACATATCAATAACAACAGTAGCAAGTGCCTCAGAATCAGAATTCATCATCATTGAAAACAAATCAAGCAATCAGAGAGGAAAAGAGTCAGAAACGTACTCTAGGGTTTTCAGATTATAGCATTCATCATAAAACCATTCAAGGAAAGCTAAAAGATACAAGTACCAGGAAGGCCAGCAAGCACATCACCGCGTCTCTCCGCCTCCGGCCACCGGAGAATGCCTCATGTCCAAATCCTCCGTCTCCAAAACCCTAAAGGTAGTAATTCCTCCTTCTTTTTTACACACCTCACATAAAACAAATAACACCGAGGGTCAATAACATGTAAAAAATAAAACATGCAAGACTAACATTTGAAGAACCCTAAAAGATGTTCAGAAAGCAAATTGTTACCTTTTCTTTTCCATCGCCATGAGCAACTGTGGTGAGAAGAGATGGAGGCATGGCGTCTGGTAGCCTGAGGTGGTTGGATGAGACATCAGTTGGCCATGTTTGAGAAAGGATGAAGAGGCGAAGAAGAAGGTGGAGAGCGGCGCCGTTCCAAAACTATAAAAACCTATTTCTGAAACAAAACATGTGAAACCCTAACAAAAACTTCTCAAACGCGTTTGGGCTTCTGCCCCATCAAAACTGTTAAGCCCAACGTATTTCTGGCGTTACACCCCCCCTCTGGTTCTCCTTCAATTTTGTTTTGGGCCAACCCTTTTCCTTACAGCCCATTTATTTTCTTTATACAAATCAATCTTTTTTTATTTTATCACTTTATTTTCTTTTTCTTCATAACTTATTACATTAACTCTTTTATACAAAATTTTCTTAAATGCTTCTTTTTATTTTATTACACTTAAAAATACATAAATATTAGATTTTATTAAGTTTAAACAATTTTCTCTTTAAAACTTTTTTTGTTTAATAAATCACTTTTATAAAACTTCCTAAATAACATTAACAAAATATGCAAACAATAGATTTTTGTTAAGTTAAAATATTTTCTCTTTAAAACTTTTTTTTCGTTTATTTATAATTAACAAAAAACACAAAAATAAATAATAATACTTAATAATACATTAGGTTGACATCTTAATCACTTGTAAATAATCATGTGCATCATACTTTACTTTTGATTCTCTTTTATCCTTATACTTTGCTATGTTTTACATTGAGAATGCGATGATTCGATTTGGTTGTAAATAATATTTGGACACTACTATTCTGATGAGACTCATCCCCATTTGTAAAAATTTGTATCCCCATCCCCGGATACTTATTTGTAATAGCTTAGACTTTAAATTCCCGCAATTTATCGCTTTCCATATACTGTATAGTAATTAGGGTTTGTATGCGAAGATTCAAAATCAACCGCTAGATAACCTAATATAAGACAAATGCATGAAAATCAATACACAATTCACACTTGCACCTCTAGGGTAATCCCGCTTGTTGCCTTCAAAAATGGGTCAAGTTTGCATGTCAAGAACTTTGGCAAAACAAAACAAAACAAAAACAAACAAAATGATCATAGTCCCTCGATGACGCTATCTTGTTGCCTAAGCAAAATGATCATAGTCCCTCAAGAAAAATTGCCAAAAATACTTGACACTATTGCATTCATGGTCTATACGATGACCCGCGCCCGTCCCGTTAACATCCTAACACAAGGTTGTTCACCAAATACAATGGTGAAACAACACTGTTAAAAGGGTTAAAAAACATAAGGAAAGATCTTTGAGTAAAATTAGGGTAGACAACTCTTAGTTACTTGATCAAACTTGCAAAACATCCTTGTCATTTTTAAAACACACTCCACAACACAATTTCCAAACAAACTTTCAAAAACATTGAAACATCTTTTCAAAAAGACAAACACCTTTGTAAAACATTCGAGTAAAGAATTGTTACAATGGTTGCCTAGACAAGGCATATTTTTCAAAACATTTTTCAAAACCACACACAAAGCACCATTTCAAACAATTGAAAATGCAAAGCAAGTGATCTAAGCAAGTAACTAAGAGCCCATGGATAACCATGGATAGAAAGGGTGCTAATACCTTCCCTTTTTATAATCTACTCCCCGAACCCAAGAAAACATCTCCAAGGTTTTTCCTGTGCTTTTTAACCTTTCCTTAGGATAAAATAAAAAGTCGGTGGCGACTCTTGCTAAATCGAAACATTTGCGAACACAAAATGCAAAACCTCAAGTCAGTTCTCCCATCGTATCACAGAACTGGCGACTCTGCTGGGGAAAACTTTAAAAGTGGAGTAACCTTAGGGCCTAGATCACCCTTTTGCATGATTAATTGTTTGCTTTGATTGCTTTACATTTTGGTTCTCTTGTTTGGGCTTGAAATCCTCCATCCGGATTTGGGGGCACCTTTTAGGTAAATAGCAATAAACTGTGAGGGAACTGTGCGGGGTATACCGACATGGTTGAAGCAGTAGCTATGTTAGTGTGACATATTTGTGAGTACCGGTAGCCCTTGAGTAGTCAAGGAGAATACGGGGCCGCTGAGCGATGTCATGAAGCACTAACGAACTCTAGAACCTTACTTGACCATCTTGGCCTTTTTAGGGGTAGTGAGATGACCGACTTTGGTGCAGTCCGAAGTTGGTAGATACTCGATACTACACTCATTGAGGATTGTTTTATTGGAATATTTTGGTCGCCGGTTAAGTGGCTAAACCAAAATAATGAACACAGAAAATAATCCAGTGATATTGAGCTCCTTAGAACCCGATTTCTATTTTAGGACAGGATGAGCCAACTAACTTCAAGAGGGTACTTACCTACGAACCCCATGCAAGCCTAAACCTAAGGACTTGTTTGCTTTGTGTGAATATGATTACATGTATATACACTTACTTGCTTTTGCATACATGTACATAACATCATAACATCATGCCATAGCATTTTCAATAACCATTTCAAGGATCTCGAGTGTCTTTTGATGCAGGGTCACGTCGAACTAGATGTCTACCAAAGGGCAAGAGGGTTATCCTCTAAACACATGCCATCAAAGATCAAGTGCAACAACTTGAATCAGGGGCTATGACCCACTTGACATGGTGAGCTTGATTCTCGTGGAAAGACATCCACCGTTACAAGGTTCTCCAATCAAAGATGTTGATCAAAGTTCGACCTCTAACATTTTCTCGTGTTTACCCCAAGAAATCCTTGAAAACATTGCATACATATATCATACATATCATTGCATAACAGGTTTCTCCCATAAAGGTGTCATTATCTTCCTACTGTTTATTTCAGTAAGATGGATATGGAATAAACGGTGAAAGATCTCCAAGCTCAAAACGCTCAATTCCAACAAATGTTTCTAGCTATGGGTAAAGGGCAAGATGATTTGAAAGCTCTCCTTCTCAAAGACAAGAAGAAGAAGTCCAAGAAGGCAACGAGCATCCTGAACTTGAGAAGAAGACCTAAAACCCTAGACCTTGTAACTCCATCCAACATAGGGGATAGTCTTGAAGAAGACCACAATTTGGAGATTAATGAAGTTGAAGCTGACTACTCCGAGGAACAATATCCTCCCGCTGATGACAAGTACAAACAATTGGAGGATCGCCTCAATGCTATGGAGATTCAACAAATACCTGGCTTGGATTTTGGAGACATGGGTTTAGTTTCTGGATTGGTCATCCCGCCAAAATTCAAGGTCCCTACCTTTGCCCTGTACGATGGAGTTTCTTGCCCTAAGATGCACCTGAAGTCTTATGCCCGTAAGATTCAACCATACACAACTGATCCAAAGCTTTGGATCCATTTCTTCCAAGAAATCCTGGTAGGGACTCAACTCGAGTGGTTTTATCAATTGGAGAGTTCTCGCATCCACACCTGGGAGGACTTAGCTGTTGCTTTTTACAAACAGTATCAGTACAATGCTGATCTTGCACCAACTCGTGTGCAATTGCAGAACATGACCATGGGTTCTGACGAGAACTTCAAAGGATACGCTCAAAAGGGGAGAGATCTGGCTGGTAGGGTGCAACCCCCTTTAACTGACAGAGAGCTGATTGACATCTTCATGGGAACTTTGACAGGGCCTCTCTTCAATCACTTAATTGGAAGCTCCTCAGACGGGTTCACCGAGCTAATACTGACCGGCGAAAGGGTCGAAGCTGGCATCAAAAGTGGAAAGATCTAAGGAGTTACACCCTCTGATGCTCAGAAAATTCCCTACAATGGGAAGAAAGAGTCCAATGTTGTGTATGGTCAAAAGAGCCGTCATGACCAACACGTAGGAGAAATCTTGATCTCTAATCCTATGCCTGCTCAACAAAGACAGGGGCATCAGCGTAAGGAGGTCGCACCCAAAAGACAATTCACCAAGATTAACATGTCACTGGGTCAAGCGCTACAACGCATGTTGTAGGCAGAGCTGATTACATTGAAGGCTCCTATCTGGAATCCAAATACTTCTGCTCCTACCTATCATCCCAATGAAAGGTGTGCATACCACTCTGACAGTCTGGGACATGAAACAAACAACTGTTGGGCTCTGAAGAACAAGGTCCAAGACATGATTGATGCCAAGGAGGTCGAGTTTGACCCTCTGGAGACTCCAAACGTGATCACTACTCCTGTGCCAAATCATTGAGAATGTCTTTGTTTCATTTGAATTTTTCAAGTTGTAATCTCTTTGTTATTCAAACAATTATCTATTAATGTCAAACTCTGTTTCATTAATGCATTGCATATGTTTGTCTTGAATTCATCCATTCTTAAACTATGCTTTCTACTTTATTTATGACATTTAACTCTTGCTAAAAGTTACAAGCCATTAGAGGGAGGATGACGAAACAATGCCATAATCTCATACAGTATGCTTTTGAACAGACCTTGCTGACGATGTACAGGCGTTTCTTTCAAATCCTAAACACTGGAGTTATAAGGAAGATAATCCCTAGTCAACCCATTCGAGCCAAAGAAGTAGGAGTTTTCTGTTCTAAACAAATCAAAACCTTTGATTTAAACCTGGGGCAGGGTAGTCTCTCAGTTAATTCAAAAAAAATAAGAAGATGCGCATTGAAGTCGCAAACTCTCAGTTCGTAATACAACGAACGACATCAAAAAACATTCCTTTGGAATCAAAATACATTGATGGTTCCTTATCTCATAGGCAGTCATTATCTCTCAAAAGAGAAAAGCCCACTAAGCCAAAACCTACAAAGGAGGCTTAAGAAAGCTGGGGCATCCCGCTGACTGTAATCTCGAAAACAGGAACAGTCAGGAAAAAGTTAGGGATAACAAATCAAAAGAACGAGGTCATTATAAATCCTCAACTACATGAAAAATGTTGCAAAAATGATTGCCTTCCAAAATTCAACTGGTGTGAGCCATCACCAATAGGTCGTTCCAAATTCGAATAGAGTTCGACGCACAATTAACTGAGTTTAGGGTTGAAGAACATCACGAAGAGCAGGTGGGTACAAATATACTTTGAGCCTTTATCCTGTGTTTCTTAAACCGTGAACCAAGCCACGTTACAACCCTTCAAAAGTCCTAATTGAAGCATGGGTTAGTTCAAAAGCATACTGTTGCAAAAGGTATCCTGACTCCTGTACGGCTTTGCTCTAAATCTTGTGTTGAATTTGTCTTATAAAAAGTTTTCTGCTAAAAAACTCATTTTTCAAAACTTCGAGACAGACATAAACTTTGCATTACTTGAATATCATTGTTTGCATATGGCTATTTGTTTGACAGCGGAGAAATTCACACAATGAATATCCAGTGAACAAAAACCCTCTCAGTGAGCGAAATCTTTTCAAAAAGGATGACACTTCCATTGACAAATCTCTTATCAACAAGGGGACTTGACATTTCACTATCCAGCACACCTGGGGCAGTCCAGTTAAGATTTCAACAAATCTTTCAAAAAAAACTGGGGCAGCCCAGTCAAAATGTCAAGAAATCACTCAATTACAGATTAACCTGGGGCAAGTCTCTGTCACCATCACTTGGGGCATTTAAACGTCAATCTCATCAAAGGGTTACGTGCAGTCCAAGTGTCTTGACAATATCATAAGCATCTTATACTGGGGGCAAAGATCATCATCTTCCAGATTTCCTTCTAGAGACAGTTCAGATGTGACCCAGATATGGCGACATTCTGATACTTATTCCAGATTTCCTTCTAGAGACAGTTCAGATGTGACCCAGATAAGGCAACATTCTGATACTTATTCCAGATTTCCATCTAGAGACAGTTCAAATGTGACCCAGATACGGCGACATTCTTATACTTATTCCAGATTTCCTTCTAGAGACAGTTCAGATGTGACCCAGATATGGCGACATTCTGATATTATTCCAGATTTCCTTCTAGAGACAGTTCAGATGTGACCCAGATACGGCGACATTCTGATACTTATTCCAGATTTCCTTCTAGAGACAGTTCAGATGTGACCCAGATACGGCAACATTCTAATACTTATTTCAGATTTCCTTCTAGAGACAGTTCAGATGTGACCCAGATACGGCGACATTCTTATACTTATTCCAGATTTCCTTCTAGAGACAGTTCAGATGTGACCCAGATATGGCGACATTATGATACTTATTCCAGATTTCCTTCTAGAGACAGTTCAGATGTGACCCAGATACGGCGACATTCTGATACTTATTCCAGATTTCCTTCTAGAGACAGTTCAGATGTGACCCAGATATGGCGACATTCTGATACTTATTCCAGATTCCCTTATCGAGACAGTTCAGATGTGACCCAGATACGGCGACATTCTGATACTTATTCCAGATTTCCTTCTAGAGACAGTTCAAATGTGACCCAGATACGGCGACATTCTGATACTTATTCCAGATTTCCTTCTAGAGACAGTTCAGACGTGACCCAGATATGGCGACATTCTGATACTTATTCCAGACTTCCTTCTAGAGACAGTTCATATGTGACCCAAATATGGTGACATTCTGATACTTATTCCAAATTTCCTTCTAGAGACAGTTCAGATATGACCCAGATACGACGACATTCTGATACTTATTCCAGATTTCCTTCTAGAGACAGTTCAGATGTGACCCAGATACGGCGACATTCTGATACTTATTCCAGATTTCCTTCTAGAGACAGTTCAGATGTGACCCAGATACGGTGACATTCTGATAATTATTCCAGATTTCCTTCTAGAGACAGTTCAGACGTGACCCAGATATGGCGACATTCTGATAATTATTCCAGACTTCCTTCTAGAGACAGATCAGATGTGACCCAGATATGGCGACATTCTTATACTTATTCTAGATTTCCTTCTAGAGACAGTTCAGATGTGACGCAGATACGGCGACATTCTGATACTTATTCTAGATTTCCTTCTAGAGACAGTTCAGATGTGACCCAGATACGGCTACATTCTGATACTTATTCCAGATTTCCTTCTAGAGACAATTCAGATATGACCTAGATACAGCGACATTCTGATACTTATTCCAGATTTCCTTCTAGAGACAGTTCAGATGTGACCCAGATATGGCGACATTCTGATACTTATTCCAGATTTCCTTTTAGAGACAGTTCAGATATGACCCAGATACGGCGACATTCTGATACTTATTCCAGATTTCCTTCTAGAGACAGTTCAGATGTGACCCAGATATGGCGACATTCTGATACTTATTCCAGATTCCCTTCTAGAGACAGTTCAGATGTGACCCAGATACGGCGACATTCTGATACTTATTCCAGATTCCTTCTAGAGACAGTTCAGATGTGACCCAGATACGGTGACATTCTGATACTTATTCCAGATTTCCTTCTAGAGACAGTTTAGATGTGACCCAGATATGGCGACATTCTGATACTTATTCCAGACTTCCTTCTAGAGACAATTCAGATGTGACCCAGATATGGCGACATTCTGATAGTTATTCCAGATTTCCTTCTAGAGACAGTTCAGATGTGACCCAGATACAGCGACATTCTGATACTTATTCCAGATTTCCTTCTAGAGACAGTTCAGATGTGACCCAGAACTAGCGACATTCTGATACTTATTCTAAGTTTCCTTCTAGAGACAGTTCAGATGTGACCCAGATATGGCGACATTCTGATACTTATTCCAGATTTCCTTCTAGAGACAGTTCAGATGTGACCCAGATATGGCGACATTCTGATACTCATTCCAGATTTCCTTCCAGTTACAGTTTCAGATACACTCCAGACACGGAAGTCATCCTGATACTCATACAGGTCTCGAATTCCAAGATACAATCCAGATATGCTCCAAACACGGTTGCCATTCTGTCACTCATTTAGAATTTATCCTCAACCCAGAGATGCTCTAAAGGCAGATACCTTCCTGCTTCTCAACATACAATTCAACCTCCTGATGTTCCCGACAGAATGAAGATCCTCATTCTCAAAGTGGCATACAACCTAAAACTCCTGAACTTCTTCCAGATAAGAATAAACTTTATCCAGAATCCCGAGTTTTACTCTCCGACAGGATAGCTACTTTTCAACAGTATGGCTATTCCCCACAGAATTCTTAATTCTCCAAGAAGAATGAAGACTCTCATTCTCGGTTCCTCACAGAGTATTCAAATATTCTCCAGTGAAGATCTCCTCAAGGCAGGAATCCCCAGTAGATTGGCATACAACCCAAACTCCTGATTCCCCAACAGTGGTTCCAGGACTTCTCATTTCCAACAATCCCCTGCAGCAATCAAGGATTCACTTTCCCCAGCAGCAGTCAAAGATTTCATTATCCAGGATTCGTCTTCCTCAGCAAGACAACTACTCAGCTTACATGCGCATCCATCACATTCATATCATAAACATTGATGAAGTACAATTCATTGCATCATACATTTCATGCAACATAACTTTGTGTTTTAGCTAACATTTTACCATTTTCAGGATAAGATTGATAATCTTCGACCTCTGAAAACAGTTCACGGGTTCTCCAGACACGGATGTTAACCTATCGCTTGTTCAGATTCAAGACTTCTGAAAACAGTTTATGGATTCTCCAGATACGGATGTTAATCTATCGCTTGTTCAGACCCAACTTTTGAAAACAGTTTACGGACGCTTCCCAACATGGATGCTGATCTATTGCTTATTCAACACCAAGACTTCTGAAAACAGTTTACGGATTCTCCAAACACGGATGCTAATCTATCGCTTGTTCAGATTCAACTTTTGAAAATAGTTTACGGACGCTTCCCAACATGGATGTTGATCTATTGCTTATTCAACACCAAGACTTCTGAAAACAGTTTACGGATTCTCCAAACACGGATGTTAATCTATCGCTTGTTCAGATTCAACTTTTGAAAACAGTTTACGGACGCTTCCCAACATGGATGCTGGTCTATTGCTTATTCAACACCAAGACTTCTGAAAACAGTTTACGGATTCTCCAAACACGGATGTTAATCTATCACTTGTTCAGATTCAACTTTTGAAAACAGTTTACGGACGCTTCCCAACATGGATGCTGATCTATTTCTTATTCAACTCCAAGACTTCTGAAAATAGTTTACAGATTCTCCAAACACGGATGTTAATCTATCGCTTGTTCAAGATTCAACTTCTGAAAACAATTTACGGATGATTCCAAACATGGATGTCAATTCATTTCTTATTCAGATCCCCAGTTCAGAGATGTTCCAAACATGGATACCTTTCTGATACTCACCCACTCACCAACGACATACAGTTCAACAAACATTCTTGGATGGCATCTACAAGCCCATCTCCAACAAGATACAATCACTTTCAGATGGCATCTATAAGCCCATCCTCCTACCAACAATTTCCAGATGGCATCTTTAAGCCCATCTCCAAATGGCATCTTTAAGCCCATTCCCTCAAACTACGCTTTGACGAGTGCAAATTTTTTTGGCACTCTAGTGTCCAATCCTATTTTACCCTCGAGTCGCGAAAGGCAAACCTGCCAATCTAACTCTTCAGGTTCAAGAAGATTGAACAGGGGCAACTGTTGTACCCCAAAATTTTCCCTCCTCTTTTTCACAAGAAATCACAGCTTCGGGCTTTTCCTGATTTTCCAGATTGGCTCAAGAATCGGTCAAATAGACTTTTCTTATCAGTCAAACAAAATTAGGGTTTCCATTAACTTTTGAATCAGTCCAAGCAGATTATTAGGGTTTCTATTGATTTGGTTGAGTTTGGCTCAGGGTTTGGTCAAGCAGACGCTTCTTTGACATTAAATCAAGAATTAGGGTTTGCACGCGCATTTTTAAAAGAATTTGAATCCACAGTGTCTTAATTAACTGTCACATGGTTTTGACGTTTGTTCAAGATTTCTGTTTGTTTCTCAAAGTCTAAACATCTGGGATATGGGTTGAGGCTTCTGATTGAGAGTTTGAAGTGTTGGTTTAATCAGTGAAATGAAAGGCGTATGGACATTTGTTTTGTTTGACTGTGCAATACATATGGTTAATTGGAACGCCGGGTTTATTATTGGTTAATGCAAGACAGTGAGACTGCGGCGTTTGTTGATTATTTATAATTTCTAAGTTAAGATTATTGGGATAATTTCTAATTATTATGACTCAAGAAATTTAAATAATTAAATAAGCAATTGCAGAAGAATTAAAAGAGATATTTGACAAAAAAGATTTTTTATTCATTTTTAATTGCTTGTTACAAATATTATTTGAATACTGTAAATTTATTTACAGTGTTTACAATAATGTTATTACAAATGATTAGAAATAAATAAAACTATATCCTAAATCTCTTGAAGTCTTCATCTTCTACTGTTTCTTCCCTTGCCCCAATTAATATTCACCTGCAAAGCCAGAAAAAGAGAAGTCAAACACAGATGAATTTGGAAAAGTATTTTTCAGACAGTTAATCAAAAACTCATCATTAAAGGTGTTGGCCGAAATCAGTTTGTTCGTCCTCTCTGCAAATCGCAAGAAGATGTCTCTTCTTGGTTCACAAAGAGGGAAATTAAATATTTACAAGCATATGAATCAATTAAACAAAAATGCATAAATTCAAACAAGGCAAACTGAACAGCCAAGTTACAAATTCAAACAAACTGCACATGTGTAAACTGAAAATGCCAAACTAAGTCACAAGTGCAAAGATGTCAACCAAGCTGTAACTGTCAAAAGGCTGTCAAAGAAAGATATCAAAGCTATCAAACTGTCAATGCAGAAGAGAGTACACAAAAGGCAGAAAATCTAGAAGTAAGAAGATATGCAGAGAAAAGCCAAATTGCAAGCAAGCTTGTAAAAGCACATTATCATCATTTTCTAGCCAACACCTTTTCAGAAAAGGTACTTCTAAAGCATTAAAATATGCTTTTCTGAAGAGAAAGAAAGAGAAAGAGAAGTAGAGGCTTACAGTTTTGCAGGCTTAGAGATAGATAAATATAACAAATCAACACTGTTAAGGGGGAGGGGGCAAAACACATAGAAAATATAACACCAAAGCTGTAAACACATAGCCTTGAAGCCAAAGCTTGCCTCAAGCCTGCTTCAAACTACCAGAAACAGATAACAACAGCAAGCCTGTAACCAAAGAAGCAAGCCTGTCAAAGCCTCCCTCAAACAAGTTTCAAACTGCCTCTAACCTGCTTCAGGTTTGTCCCCTAAACAAGCATATCAACCTAACAGCAAAACCTTAAACACCAAAACCTGCATAAACCCCAGCCTGCCTGAACAACAAGCCTAAAGTCTTGTTCATTTTCAAACTTGCATAAAAACTTCAAGCCTGAACCAGAAAATATTCAAAAAACAAAACTCCAAACCTGTATTAAAACAACGAGCAAGCCTGTATAGCACCTCATGCCTGCCTGAACAACAAATCTAAAAGCTTGTTCAGTTTCAAAGCCTGCATAACACCTCCAGCCTGCCTGTATCCAAGCAAACCTGCATAAACCTCAGAGCAACTCAGTAACCTGCATACCCACAAACAAATCTATATCCAAACCTTCATAACAAGCCCTGAAGCTTGTTCAAATCCAAACCATAAATCAACAAGTCTGTATCATACAACACTGCTCAAACCTCCACAAACCTACTAAAGCCTTCAACTTGCCTTCATTTCAAATCCAAACTCAAACACATCCAAATATCCAAACAACAAAAATAGGCGCCTCAGAACCAAGTTCATCATAGGCAAAACCAATCAACATCAGAAAGAACCAACATAGCCAAATCAGAATAACTAGCAAAGTTTCAGATTTGGTAATCTCAGAAGAACATATCAATAACAACAGTAGCAAGTGCCTCAGAATCAGAATTCATCATCATTGAAAACAAATCAAGCAATCAGAGAGGAAAAGAGTAAGAAACGTACTCTAGGGTTTTCAGATTATAGCATTCATCATAAAACCATTCAAGGAAAGCTAAAAGATACAAGTACCAGGAAGGCCAGCAAGCACATCATTGCGTCCCTCCGCCTCCGGCCACCGGAGAACGCCTCCTGTCCAAATCCTCCGTCTCCAAAACCCTAAAGGTAGTAATTTCTCCTTCCTTTTTACACACCTCACATAAAACAAATAATACAGAGGGTCAATAACATGTAAAAAATAAAACATGCAAGACTAACATTTGAAGAACCCTAAAAGATGTTCAGAAAGCAAATCGTTACCTTTTCTTTTCCATCGCCCTGAGCAACTGTGGAGAGAAGAGATGGAGGCATGGCGTCTGGTAGCCTGAGGCGGTTGGATGAGACATCAGTTGGCCATGTTTGAGAACGGATGAAGAGGCAAAGAAGAAGGTGGAGAGCGGCGCCGTTCCAAAACTATAAAACCTATTTCTGAAACAAAACATGTGAAACCCTAACAAAAACTTCTCAAACGCGTTTGGGTTTCTGCCCCATTAAAACTGTTAAGCCCAGCGTATTTCTGGCGTTACACCCCCCCCCCCTCTGGTTCTCCTTCAATTTTGTTTTGGGCCAACCCTTTTCCTTACAGCCCCTTTATTTTCTTTATACAAATCAATCTTTTTTTATTTTATCACTTTATTTTCTTTTTCTTCATAACTTATTACATTAACTCTTTTATACAAAATTTTCTTAAATGCTTCTTTTTATTTTATTACACTTAAAAATACATAAATATTAGATTTTATTAAGTTTAAACAATTTTCTCTTTAAAACTTTTTTTGTTTAATAAATCACTTTTATAAAACTTCCTAAATAACATTAACAAAATATGCAAACAATAGATTTTTGTTAAGTTAAAATATTTTCTCTTTAAAACTTTTTTTTCGTTTATTTATAATTAACAAAAAACACAAAAATAAATAATAATACTTAATAATACATTAGGTTGACATCTTAATCACTTGTAAATAATCATGTGCATCATACTTTACTTTTGATTCTCTTTTATCCTTATACTTTGCTATGTTTTACATTGAGAATGCGATGATTCGATTTGGTTGTAAATAATATTTGGACACTACTATTCTGATGAGACTCATCCCCATTTGTAAACATTTGTACCCCCATCCCCGGATACTTATTTGTAATAGCTTAGACTTTAAATTCCCGCAATTTATCGCTTTCCATATATTGTATAGTAATTAGGGTTTGTATGCGAAGATTCAAAATCAACCGCTAGATAACCTAATACAAGACAAATGCATGAAAATCAATACACAATTCACACTTGCACCTCTAGGGTAATCCCGCTTTTTGCCTTCAAAAATGGGCCATGTTTGCATGTCAAGTACTTTGGCAAAACAAAACAAAACAAAAACAAACAAAATGATCATAGTCCCTCGATGACGCTATCTTGTTGCCTAAGCAAAATGATCATAGTCCCTCAAGAAAAATTGCCAAAAATACTTGACACTATTGCATTCATGGTCTATACGATGACCCGCGCCCGTCCTGTTAACATCCTAACATAAGGTTGTTCACCAAATACAATGGTGAAACAACACTGTTAAAAGGGTTAAAAAACATAAGGAAAGATCTTTGAGTAAAATTAGGGTAGACAACTCTTAGTTACTTGATCAAACTTGCAAAACATCCTTGCCATTTTTCAAACACACTCCACAACATAATTTCCAAACAAACTTTCAAAAACATTGAAACATATTTTCAAAAAGACAAACACCTTTGTAAAACATTCGAGTAAAGAATTGTTACAATGGTTGCCTAGACAAGGCATCTTTTTCAAAACCACACACAAAGCACCATTTCAAACAATTGAAAATGCAAAGCAAGTGATCTAAGCAAGTAACTAAGAGCCCATGGATAACCATGGATAGAAAGGGTGCTAATACCTTCCCTTTCTATAATCTACTCCCCGAACCCAAGAAAACATCTCAAAGGTTTTTCCTGTGCTTTTTAACCTTTCCTTAGGATAAAATAAAAAGTCGGTGGCGACTCTTGCTAAACCGAAACATTTGCGAACACAAACGCAAAACCTCAAGTCAGTTCTCACACCGTATCACACTAAGGCTCTGATTAAATTCTTGAAGACGGCACATGTCCCCCATGAGACCTCGGCTGACCAATTCCAAAATTGTGTGGCCAGTCTTACTACTGACAACGGCCTGGGCTTTTCCGACGCTGACTTAACCCCCAAAGGAAGGAAACACAATGATGCGTTAAATGTTTCAGTTGAATGCCGAGGGACCACCCTCGCCCACGTCTTGGTCGATACTGGTTCTTCCCTGAATGTGCTACCAAAGAAGGCCTTAGATCGTCTAGATTGCGAAGGTTTGACTCTCAAACCTAGTAACATCGTCGTCAGAGCTTTCTATGGTTCCAAGAGAATGGTTCATGGAGAGGTTGATATTCCCATCAAGGTAGGCACCGAAGTGTTCAACTCCACCTTCTACATGATGGACATCCGTCTGTCATACTCATGTTTGCTAGGGAGACCGTGGATCCATTATGTCGGGGCACTTACATCCTCTTTGCACCAGATTCTGAAGTATCCTGTTAAGGGTAAAATCATAATCGTGCATGGCGAGGAAGAGTACATGATTAGTCATCTCAATTCATTTCGATATATGGAGTTAGACGGCAAGTTCATCGAAACACCTTTTCAACATTTCGAGGAAGTTTCTCCTGAGGTAGCAGTTGCGAAGACAGCGGTCGAGATACCTATCATTCCCAAGCATGTGGCTAGGATGGCATCTCTCAAGGAAGCAGAGGTTGTGATTAAGGAGGGGAAGAGCACAATATGGGGACAATTTCCTGACTTTCCCCATAAGACGAATAAGTTCGATTTAGGGTTTACTATTGCAGGACAAAAGGCTATGCGTCGTTCTAAGATTGGAAGATCACCGGTCAAGATTTCTCACCATGGAATCAATGTTGTAGAAGATGAAGATGAGGAGAGCCACCTTGAAGATTGGATTTTTCCGAATGTCGAATGGGGTTTGAGCAATTGGGAAGCAAAGGATTTCGTTCCTATCACCTTTATCAACCAGTAATTTCATCTTTGAACAATTTCCCATTTTTATGGTCTGTAATAACTAAAACAATTCGCACACTATTTTCACCTCATGCCTTACCCGGGGCATGTAGGTCCATTTGTAAGGGTTTGATTTCCTTCATAATCATATGCCATGTTTTAATGAATCATTGGACGTTTTTCATCTATAAATTGTTCATTTACTTTCCTTTTTGCATTTTTGTTTGTTTAAGGATGGCTATCCCTTACACACACCCACACTCACAAATGCAGGTACCCATCCACTCCGGATTCCATGGGTGACTATTCTGTTTTAGCCTTCGATAACTCTGAAGATTTGGTCAATCACGCTGAGTACAAAGTTGACAAAGATTGTGAAGTGCCGGGAGAGTTAGCCAGACTTCTACAACAAGAAGAGAGGGCCATCTTGCCTCATGAAGAGTTGTTAGAAACCATCAACTTAGGGACAAAGGAAGACAGGAAGGAAGTAAAAGTGGGTGCCAACTTGGAACCGAGTGTTAAGGAGCGCTTAGTGCAGTTGTTGAATGAATACGTGGAAATCTTTGCTTGGTCTTATGAAGACATGCCAGGACTAGACACAGATATCGTGATTCACTGTCTCCCCACAAGAGAGGATTATCCACCGATCAAGCAAAAAGTTCACCGAATGAGGCCTGACATGTCTGGGAAAATTAAGGCCAAAGTAATGAAGCAATTCAACGCCGGCTTTCTGGCTGTTACAACCTATCCATAATGGGTTGCTAACATTGTGCCCGTACCCAAAAAGGATGGCAAGGTCAGAATGTGTGTGGACTATCGAGATTTGAACAGGGCTAGCCCTAAAGACGATTTTCCGCTGCCACATATCGACATCTTGGTTGAAAAAACAGATCAGCACAAAGTATTTTCTTTCATGGACGGATTCTCGGGCTACAACCAGATTAAAATGGCCCCCGAGGACATGGAGAAAACTACCTTTGTCACACAATGGGGTACCTTCTACTACAAGGTGACGTCGTTCAGACTGAAGAACGCAGGGACAACATATCAACGTGCCATGGTAGCTTTATTTCATGATATGATACATCATGAGATCGAAGTTTACGTAGACGACATGATAGCTTGATCACAAACAGAAGAAGAACACCTTGAACATTTGCAGAAGTTGTTTGCCAGGTTGAAAGAGTATAAACTCAGGCTGAATCCAAGCAAGTGCACTTTTGGAGTTAGGTCTAGTAAACTTCTGGGATTTATTGTCAGCAACAAGGGCATTGAGGTCGATCTAGCTAAAATAAAGGCTATACAAGAAATTCCTGCCCCCCGTACTGAAAAGGAGGTTAGAGGATTCTTGGGACGCTTGAACTACATCGCCAGGTTCATCTCTCACCTGACGTCTACCTGTGAACCAATTTTCAAACTGTTAAAGAAAGATCAGGTAGTTGAATGGAACAACGATTCTCAAGTTGCTTTTGATAAAATGAAGGAGTATTTACTAGAACCTCCTATCCTGATGCCACCCATCGAAGGAAGGTCGTTGATCATGTATCTGACTGTTTTGGACAACTCAATGGGGTGCGTATTGGGCCAACATGACGAGTCTGGTCGAAAAGAGCATGCCATTTATTACCTTAGCAAAAAGTTTACCGACTGTGAGACTCGCTACTCACTGCTCGAGAAAACTTGTTGCGCTTTGGTATGGGCTGCTCGCCGACTAAGGCAGTATATGTTGACTCATACCACTTTGCTGATTTCCAAAATGGACCCGATCAAATATATCTTCGAAAAGCCTGCTTTATCTGGAAGAATCGCTAGATGGCAGATGATCCTGACTGAATATGACATCCAGTATACTACCCCAAAAGCTATAAAGGGGAGTGTACTAGCTGACCATCTAGCTCATCAAGCCGTCGAAGATTATCAATCTATGAGATTCGACTTCCCTGACGAAGACATCATGACTTTGGACAACATCGAAGGTAACGGACTGTATGACGAACCTGAACAAGGATCCCAATGGACCCTGTACTTTGATGACGCTTTGAATGCACTTGGAAACGGTATCGGTGCGGTACTCATTTCCCCAGAAGGTTGTCATACACCTTTCACTGCCCGACTTTGTTTTAGCTGTACCAACAACATGGCTGAATATGAAGCTTGCATCTTTGGTCTCAAGGCTGCTATAGACTTGGGAATCAAATCTTTTGTCGTATTTGGAGACTCAGCTTTGGTTATCAGTCAAGTCAAAGGAGAGTGGGACACCAAACATCCTGATCTTATCTCATACAAAGAATATGTCCTGACTTTGTTGCCTCATTTCGATCAGATTACTTTCGAGCATTTCCCGCGGGAAGAGAATCAGCTAGCAGATGCTCTGGCTACAATGTCTTTCATGTTTAAACTCAACTGGGATAACGAGGCTCCCCAAATTACCATCGAGCGGATGGATGAACCTGCGCACTGTCATGAGATTAATACCAAAGAGGTAGTGGAACAACCCTAGTTTCATGAAATCAAAAGGTATCTCCAGACTAGAGAATATCCCGAAGGAGCTTCCGTCAATGACAAAAAGTTCTTAAGGAGATTTGCTGCCAAGTTCTTCCTAAGCAATGGCATCCTTTATAAATGCAGCCATGATTGTGTTTTACTTCGATGTGTGGACAAAGCTGAAGCAGAATTGATCATGACTGAGATACACAGTGGCACATTTGGCACCCATTTGAGCGGACATACGATGGCTAAGAAGATTCTAAGAGCAGGCTACTACTAGTCTACCGTGGAAGCTGATTGTCACCAACATTCCCGTACTTGCCACAAATTCCAAGTCTACACCGACAAAGTACATATTCCTCTTGTTCCTCTCAACATTCTGACAGCTCCTTGGCCGTTTGCAATGTGGGGCATTGACATGATTGGAGAGATCAAGCCCACGGCGTCCAATGGACATCGCTTCATCTTGGTCGCTATCGACTATTTTACCAAGTGGGTCGAAGAAGCTTCCTTTTCCTCTGTTACAAAGAATATGGTTTCCCGCTTCATCAAGCAGAACCTCATATGCCGGTATGGTGTCCCCGACAGGATCATCACAGATAACGGTACAAATCTTAACAATACTATGATCACTGCTCTATGCAAGCAGTTCAAGATTTATCATCACAATTCATCTCCCTGTCGGCCGAAGATGAACGATGTTGTTGAAGCCGCGAACAAAAATATCAAGAAGATCATTCAAAAAATGACAGTTACCTACAAGGACTGGCATGAGATGTTACCTTTTGCTCTGCATGGATATCGTACCACGGCACGTACTTCAACAGGGGCAACCCCATTCTCTTTGGTATATGGCATGGAAGCTGTTCTACCCATGGAAGTTCAGATTCCTTCCTTAAGGATCATGAAAAGACGCTAGTTTGAGTGAAGACGATTGGATTCAGACCCGGCTTGATCAACTCAATTTGATCGACGAGAAGCGACTTACGGCTGTTTGTCATGGTCAGGCGTATGAAAAGCGCATGATCAAGGCTTTCAACAAGAAAGTCAGGCGTCAGATATATCAAGTCGGAGATCTTGTAATCAAGCGGATCATCTTGCCGCAAAGTGATCCCAAGGGCAAATGGACTCCTACTTACGAATGACAATTTGTGATTAAGAGCATCTTTTCTGGTGGGGCGATGATTCTGACCACCATGGATGGCGATGACCTACCACACCCTGCGAACGCAGACATAGTCAAAAAATACTACGCATAAAACAACCCGACAAGTTGAAAACCCGAAAGGGCGATTTGGGAAAAAATGGGCATCCCAGTGGACCGAAAACCCGAAAGGGAGGTTCAGGAAAAAATTAGGGATAAAACAAAAAAATCTGTACACCCGGCAAGTTGAAAACCCGAAAGGGAGACTTGGGCAAAAAAGGGTTTCCCGATGGATCGAAAACCCGAAAGGGCGGTCCAGGCAAAAGTTAGGGAATTAAAGCGTATGACTGTGTCTCGTCGGATCACTTTAAGAACAATCTCTTCACCAACAAGCTCCGAGCTTCTGATCAACTTAGTCATCGGCGGACAAAGCAATGAATGGACAAGATATTCAGAGTTGTGAAGGCCATAACAGAATGGGAATCCCATGGAATTGTTACACATAGTCCTCTTTCTTTTGTATAAATATCTTTCAATTTTTACGACAACATTCTCTTACTAGGATGTCTGTCTCCTTTGTACAAAGATACTCACAAAAGTTAATACAAATGCACTTCCAAGTGCAGAAATTTACTTGCCTTTCTTTTCTTTTTACACTTATGTTTATTTTGAAAACGTCCAATGTTTTGTTAAAAAGGCATATGCATTTGAACATAATCATTGCTTACAAATAAAACGAATTGAGAAAGGATAATTATCGGTGGGTCAAAAGTATAGGAAAACGTCTTTAGGCTATTCCAGCAGAAATCCCCTGCAGTATGTCATTCAGATCCTCAACAAGGCTAAATTTGGAGTATATTTCCCCCAGCGGAGTTAAACTTCAAGATCCTCAGCAGAGCAAAAGCTTTCTAAAGCTGGATTCCCCAGCTAGAGTGCATTCCAAAACTTAATTTCCCTCAGAGTCAAGTTTCA
Source organism: Vicia faba (assembly GCA_948472305.1). Lineage (NCBI taxonomy): Eukaryota > Viridiplantae > Streptophyta > Magnoliopsida > Fabales > Fabaceae > Vicia > Vicia faba. Next base: position 1,562,604,106 of record OX451737.1, on the reverse strand, counting down.
AAATTCCCAGTGGAGCCCAAAAACCCTGAAAATCCTATCCCCAGCGGAACAAGAATAGTGAACATTCTCCCCACAGAGATGCTTCCCCAGCAGATGGGAAAATTCCCAGTCTCTTTTCTCCAGCAGGAGTCTCCTAGGATTTGACTTCCCAGTAAAGATGTCCAAAGTTTTCCTTATTTCCCAAGCAGTCAGCAAGGGTTTCTCCTCTCCAAGTCCTCAGCAGCGGCCAAAGTTTTTTTAATCCCCGGCAGTGGTCCTAAGATTCCTCAATAATCGAATATCTTTAATCCACAAGCAGTCAGCAGGGACTTCTCATCTTCAATAATTAAAGATTTTTGGAATCCCCAGCTTCGGTCAAAGATTTACTTTCCCCGGCAGCAGTCTAAGATTCCATTATCTCCAGCTATCAAGGATTCATTTTCCTCAGCAAGACGGCTACTCAGCCTGCATGCATAACCATTACATTCATATATCATAAACATTGATGAAACACAATTCATTGCATCATACATATCATGCAACATAAATTTGTGTTTAGCTAACATTTTATCCGTTTCAGGATGAGATCGAAAGGCTATCATTAACAATTATTCAGATACAGTATGGATACACCCCAAACACGGCGGTCATTCTATTACTCATTCAGAACGTCAAGTCAAGATACAGTATGGATACACCCCAAACACGGTGGTCATTCTATTACTCATTTTTCAGGTCAGATACAGTATGGATACACCCCAAACACGGCGGTCATTCTATTACTCATTCAGAACTTCAAGTCAAGATACAGTATGGATACACCCCAGACACGACGGTCATTCTACTACTCGTTCAGACTCCAGCAATCCGATACAGACTAGATACGCTCCAGACACGGCGGCCATTCTATCTCTCATTCTGATTCAACTATCAACTTCAAAGTTCGGATACGCTCCAAACACGGATGCCATTCTGGCCTTTACACCAGCAGTTTGATTCTCCCCAGTGCAGTCGCCACGGAAGTCATTCTTTCACTTATTCAGACTCCAGTTATAGTCTCAGATACACTCCAGACACGGAAGTCATTATGCTACTCATACGGATCTCAACTCCAGTTACAGTCTCAGATACACACCAGACACGGAAGTCATTCTGCTACTCATACGGATCTCAACTCCAGTTACAGTCTCAGATACACTCCAGACACGGAAGTCATTCTACTACTCATACTGATCTCAACTTCAGATACAGTCCAGATACGCTCTAGACACGGTTTCCATTTTGTCACTCATTCAGAGTTTATCCCTAGCACACAGTTGCTCCATACACAGATATTCCTCTGTTATCCAGATACAATACAGATACACTCCAGACACGGCAATCATTTTGATAATCATTCTACATTCAAACACAGTCACAACTCAGATATGCCCCAGACACGGACACCATTCTTTTGCTCATACAAATTCGGTCTCCAGATACAGTTCGAGTGCATTCCAGATATGGATACCATTTTGATACTCATTCTTTTGACCTACAACTTTGCAATTTAACAAAGATTCTTGGATGGCATCTTTAAGCCCATCTCCAGCAAGATTCTACCATCTCCAAATGGCATCTTTAAGCCCATTCCCTCAACTATGCTTTGGACGAGTGCAATTTTACGGGCACTCTAGTGTCCAATCCTCTTTTACCTTTGAGTCGCGAAAGGCAAACTTGCCAATCTAACTCTTCAGGTTCAAGAAGATTGAACAGGGGCAGCTGTTATACCCCAAAATTTGCCCTCTCATTCTTCAGGAAATCATTCTGGATTCTCAGTGTTTCTCTTAAACAAATCCAAGTCCTGAATTATCATTTCTTCCCAAGCAAACCATTTACAAGAGCAAAATGATCGCCCAAGCTCTAAAGGCAAAGCTTTTACCTTAGAAAAATTAAATTCTAAACATTTGGAATTTTTCTCTAAAAAATGGGTGTTTAAGAAGAAAATAGCACTTCAGAACTTCTGAACCAACCTCCAGACAGAAACGGTCAGAAGTTGCAAGCTTGGCTCAACGCATTCAGAAGTTGGCTCTTCAGCAGCTACATCAACTCAGTTAGAGGTTGTAAACGTGGTTCAACACGTAATCTTCAAACAGAACATGGCTCTTTCAGCAGTTACGCAAGTTCAGCCAGAGTTTGCTAGAGGAATGCAAAGAAAGCAAAGAAGTCTGAAGGCTCCTTCAGAACATGCTAGAATCAGAAGATGAAAGGGTCAGAAGAGTGGGTATTACACTGACACAGAATCTCTAAGTCCAGGATTTCCAGAAGAAAATCCAAGGAACATGCTAGAAAGTCTGGAGAATCCTCAGAATTTGCTGAGACAGCAAGAGGCCGAGGTCAGAGCTTGGTTTACGTTGTTTTTGGTAAAGCAGAACTGTTGGTTCAGGTTTTAGGGAATGATGTAAAATCTCTTATTACAAGATTTTTGATGTTGATAAATCTCATCCGCATTTAATGCTCATTAATGCTCTCAACCACTCCTGAACATTCATCCAAGGGGTCTCTTCACGTGTGGCTTGGTAAACACCTTTATGCAGGTTTAGGCATGGGTCTATGCGCCACCTTTCACCTATAGAGGTCGCTTCTCCTCAATCCTTGCTTCCTGTTCCAGCCTAGGCTGAAAAGCTGTCCATTATCACAACTTCTCATGAACTTCTTTAAAAAAAAACAAGTTAATAATATTGGCGCCTTTAACGTTCACAAATCCACAAAAGCTTTTCCTATAAATAGAGCACCATTGACCACTAAGAGGAGCAGTTCAAAACCAGAAAAAATTGTTAGAAGAGAAACAGAAATTTTTAGCAAGAAAATACTTTGAAACTCTGTCAAAAAAATATTAGTGTTTCAAGAGCCTCAAACACAACTTTGAATCTCCTGCCTCCAAAACTCATTTGTACCCAGTTTTCTTCTTGAAAGACGCCCCTACAGCTTCTGACCATATATACTCTCCATCCACCCCTTCAAAAAAGAACCTGTCCAGAACACCATCAGAGCTAAAAGCTAACTCTCACTCACAGACTTTTCCAACAGCCAGGTAAGCACCTGCTGACCTTCATCACGCTGCTGAGCATCATCAGCTTTGCATGCTCAATAAACATAATGTAAATATCACGTTGCTGCTGTTTGCGTTCTGGGGATTTTCATACCTCAGAATGTTTAAGTAGGAAGTGAATCAGTGTAGAACCTGCCTGTGACCTTGTTGGTTCTGTCTCCTGAAACACTTTGACATTTGGTGAAGTTGTCCCAAACATGTTTTCTGTTTTGTGGAAAAATAACAAAACTGCAGATGTTTTGACTAGCACAGGGAGTAGCCAAGTGCTGACTTTCACGTTAGCACATCTGAAGTCTGTTTTGCTGTCAATAATATCAGAACTTCTGAAAATTATTGTATTTCCAGCTGGGTCAGAACTTTTGATTTCCCCACTAACAAAATTTTGTCTTGCAGCGCATGGGGGTCAGAACTTCTGATTTTCCCACTAACAGGTTTCTGTTTTGCAGGTGCCAGAGTCAGAAGTTCTGACTCATACAGTTTAACAAAAAGGTTGATAATCTGGCAGCAGGCATGAGTCAGAACTTCTGAATTCCTCTCAGCAGCGCGCTGGCTCTCTCTCTCTCTCTCTCTCTCTTTCTATCTATCTTGCCTTTTTTATTTTCTTTTCTTATCTATTTTTCTCGTTGAACCACCCCATGTACAAATATGTATCCCCACCCCCCTAATTGCTGTAATAGCGTAGGATTTTACATTTCCGCTTTTTATTGCTTTCAAATATAAATGCTAGTAATTAGGATGTGTATGGCAAGATAAAATCAATGAAATAGAAAATCCTAATTCAAAGATAAACTCTTGTATGCAATAAAATACACTTGCACACGAACACCCCTTAAGGTATCTCCACTCGGTTGCCTAAATTTAAAATAGCCATGTTACGCATGCAAAGTATCTTGGTAAAACAAACAAAATCAAAAGATCATAGTCCCTCGATGACGCTATTCAGAGTTGCCTTACAAAAATGATCTTAGTCCCTCAAAAAAATGCTAAGATACTTTGCAAAATTGCTATCATGGTCTATACGATAACCCACGCCTGTCCCGTAAACATCCTAACACAAGGTTGTTCACCAAATACAATGGTGAAGCAACACTGTTAAAAGGGTTAAAAAACATAAGAAAAATCTTTGAGTAAAATAGGGTAGATAACTCTTAGTTACTTGATCAAAGCTTGCAAAAACATGCTTGTTATTTTCAAAACACACTTCACCACACAATTTCAAAACCCTACTTTAAAACATTGAAAACTTTTCAAAAGACAAAAACACCTTTGTATACATTCAAACAAAAATCATTACAAAGGTTGCCACAACGATGGCCTCTTTTCAAAACATCTTCAAAAATCACACAAAGCACCATTTCAAACAATTGAAAAGCAAAGGCAAGTGATCTAAGCAAGTAACTAAGAGCCCATGGATAACCATGGATAGAAAGGGTGCTAATACCTTCCCTTTCTATAATCTACTCCCCGAACCCAAGAAAACATCTTAAAGGTCTTTCCTGTGCTTTTTGACCTCTCCTTAGGATAAAATAAAAAGTCGGTGGCGACTCTTGCTAAACCGAAACATTTGCGAACATAAATGCAAAACCCAAGTCAGTTCTCCCACCGTATCACAGAACTGGCGACTCTGCTGGGGATGATTTAAGTGGAGTAACCTTAGGGCTTAGATCACCCTTTTTTCATGATTATTGTTTGCTTTGATTGCTTTACATTTTGGTTCTCTTGTTTGGGCTTGAAATCCTCCACCCGAATTTGGGAAACATTCGTAGATAGCAATACGTTAGGGAAACTGTGCAGGGTATACCGACACGGTTGAAGCAATAGCTATATTAGTGCGACATATTTGTGAGTACCGGTAGCCTTTGAGTCAATCAAAGAGAATAAGGGGCCGCTGAGTGATGTCATTAAGCACTAATGAACTAGAACCTTACTTGACCATCTTGGCCTTTTATTAGGGGTAGTGAGATGACCGGTTTTGGTGCAGTCTGAAGTTGGTAGATACTAGATACTACACTCATTGAGGGTTGTTTTCTTGGAATATTTTGGTTGCTAGTTAAGTGGCTAAACCAAAACAATGAACATAGAAAACAATCCAATGATATTGAGCTCCTTAGAACCCGATTACTATTTATAGGACAGGTTTTGAGCCAACTAAACTCAAGAGGGTACTTACCTATGAAACCTCATGCAAGCCTGAAACTAGGGTTTTGTGTGAATTGCTTGTACATGTGTTTGTGCATACATCATGAACATCATAAAGCATCATATGCATCCACTAACCATTTCAAGGGTTTGGATCTTCATCTTTGTTCTTGTTTTGTAGGTCATGGAATCTCTTCGCAGGAAAACAATTCAAGTCAACCTTGTGAGGATCCCTCCTCAACTCAAGGAGCTTACTTCCAGGATTCCAGAGAATTCCCTCTTCAGTGAAAGACATGGTAGACTCCTCAACATAGTCAACACCAGCATTGAAGAAGACATGGTGAAAGTACTCTTCCAGTTCTTTGACCCCCTACACCACTGTTTCACATTACCCGATTACCAATTGGTGCCTACTTTGGAGGAATTTTCTCAACTCCTGAGAATTCCTATTCTTAATCAACTACCCTACAACGGTACGGAAAAAGAACCAAAACCTGAAGATGTTGCTCAAGCATTACACTTGCAACCATCTGACATCAAGGGGCATTGGGAAACCAGAAGTGGTGTCAAGGGCTTCTTGGCAAAGTTTCTATTTGAGAAGGCACAAGACTGCTGAAATTCTCTTGATCTACAAGCCTTTGAAGAGATTGTGGCACTCCTTATTTATGGGTTGGTCTTGTTCCCAAACCCTGACCAACTTATAGATGTGAATGCTGTCAAGATTTTCATGTCCAAGAAACCCATACCTACATTGCTTGGGGACATCCTACACTCATTTTACACACGGACAATGAGGAAAAGAGGTGTTCTCATGTGTTGTACTCCTCTCCTAGCAAGGTGGCTTATTTCTCACCTTCGACAATCAGTTATGAAGAATGAGCAGGGCTTAAGGTGGTCACAACGATTGATGACCCTCACACATTCTGATGTAAATTGGTGTTCTCGGTCCAGAGAAAATGTCATCATCATTGATCGTTGTGGTGAATTCCCTAATTTCCCATTACTTGGCATTAGGGGAGGCATTACCTACAACCCCTGTCTGGCTTTGAGACAATTTGGATATGCTCGGAGGGATGGCCCTCATGACATGCTGATTCCTGACCTAGTTTTTGACTTTGACAATGATGCGCAAGGACTTCGACAAAGGTTCATCAGAGCTTGGAGGATGCCTAACAGGGTGGACAGTAAGACACTGGGACACAAGAATTACATCCCTCTTGAGCCTTACCTCAAGTGGGTACGAACCCGCTCCTGGAATCTTATGATGCCATATCCTCACATTCTCCCCTTGATTAAAGAACCTGTTATGGAAGGAGAGGTTCCATACACCATCCTACATCCTGACATGCCAACATCATGGGAAGAAATGCAAAAGAGTTGGATCCAACTCAAAGAAGAACGGGATACTTTTGAAGCCAGCTTTTATGCCAGTGAGAAGAAGGTTTTAGAGCTCACCCGCCGACTTCACGAGGAGGAAACTCTCAACACCTACATCGCACCAAAGAGGATGCGCAACGTCTTTTTACATTAATAATTTTGTAATATTTTGCCCATGGGGAACTTATGTACTAACAATTTCTTCTTAATATGACGTGCGTTCTTTTTGTTTGCAACAAATTTGAATTTTTGAACCCTTGAATGCATTACATGAATAACATATCATTCATCAGATGCATAAACAGGTCTTCAAGCCAGGTATCCTTATCTTTCTGCTGTTTATTTCAGCAAGATGGATTTGGAGCAAACAGTGAAGGACCTACAGGCACAAAATTCACAATTTCAGCAACTCCTCATGACCTTGGCAAAGGGTCAAGAGGATCTCAAAGTTCTGCTAGAGAAGAATAAAGAGAAGAAAAAGAAAAAGAGATCGGGGGTAGCTACTTTCGGAAGAAGATTTGAGGGCGATGCTAGAAGGACTCTTGAGTTTCCTTCAACGTCTGACGAAGGGGTTGGCAAGGGGAAAGGAGTTACTATACCTTATGAATCTGAGGTAGAAGGGGAGGAAGAGGAAGCAGACGAAGACTATTCAGAACAACAGTATCCACCAGCCGATGACAAGTATAAGAACCTTGAAGACAGATTGGTAGCTATGGAGTTACAGAGGGTGCCCGGATTGGATTTTGAGGAACTGAGGTTGGTAGCCAGGATTGTAATCCATCCCAAGTTCAAGGTTCCAACATTCGCCAAGTACGACGGTTTATCTTGCCCTAAGATGCACTTGAGGTCGTATGTCAGAAAGATCCAGCCACATTCATCCGACAAAGATCTATGGGTACACTTTTTTCAAGACAACTTGTCTGGCACTCAGTTAGATTGGTTTTATCAGCTCGAGAGATCAGAGGTCCACAATTGGGAAGACTTGGCGGCCACTTTCTATCGTCAGTATCAGTACAATGCTGATTTGCCGCCTACCCGTACTCAGCTACAAAGTATGGGGATGGCTTCAAATGAAGGGTTTAAGGAGTACTCCTAGAAGTGGCGCGACCTGGCTGGAAGGGTGCAGTTACCGCTATCAGATACGGAATTAGTTGACATGTTTTTGGGGACCCTATCTGGCCCTTTCTTCAACCACCTAATCGGAAGCTCTTCTGCGGGATTTACTGAGTTGATTTTGACCGGCGAGAGGGTAGAATCCGGTATCAAAAGTGGAAAGATTCAAAAGGATGCTTCCGCATCCACAGCTGCTAGAAAACCATTCCCAGCCAAGAAAGAAGCATCTGCTGTATACACTCAGAAAAATCGGGAAAGAGAGGAACATCGGCCAACAGTGGGGGCCGTATTAATACAGAAGCCTGCATCAGACCAGTTTAGAAACAATCAACCGAGGAATGATCAACCCAAAACTTATCAGCAAAGGCCACCACGGCAGTTTACCCCAGTAAATATGACACCTGCTCAAATCCTTCCACATCTCCTGAAGTTGAATCTTGCTAATTTAAAAGAGGCGCCAAAGAATGTAAATACCACTTCTCCATCCTACAACTCAAAAGCCAAGCGTGCTTACCATTCCGACAGTATTGGGCACGATACCAATAATTGCTGGGCACCCAAGAACAAAATTCATGACTTAATTGACGCCAAAGAGGTTGAATTTGACGCCCCGAAAAATCCCAATGTTATATCCGCGCCGATGCCCAAGCACGGCCACAATGTGCATGCTGTTTTAGAAAACCTCCATGTTACTGATGTTGCCGATCTGTTGACTCCATTGTTAGTGATAAAAGAAAAGTTGTTGAGAGCCGGGATTTTTCCTGGTTGTGACGAAGACTGCTATTTTTGTTTGAACATTTAAGGTGATTGTCCAATGTTGAAGTCGGGTGTCCAACGCCTGATGGATACTCAAGAAATACTTTTCCAGAAAACCCCTGTTAACACTTTCAATCCAATTGCTCCTGATACTTGTACCAATGATATTGCCATCATAACCATTTCCGACAATCCTCCCAAGGCTTGCAAAAGGCCTGTTAGGATTACACCCAACTCTGAATGTATACCTCTGAAGATCACAATGTCGGGACCCGTCCCGTACCAATCAAGCAAAATGATACCGTGTGTTGTACCCCAAAATTTGCCCTCCCATATTCTTCAAGATTTGCCAAAATCAAAGCTTCAAAATCTTCCCAAGGGTTGCACAGTTCAAGGGCCTCCTGACAATCAAGAATTAGGGTTTTGGTTCTGGCTAAGTAAATGAAGTTTCCAAGGGTCCAATCAAGTCCCCACATGCCTATAAACATGGTCAAGCATCCTCATGCTAAGTTTTAAGACTTACAGCACAAAATTGCACAGTCAGAAACCCTAATTGCACTACAGTCAACTGTAGGGGCAAAATGGTCATTTGACAGTCAAAAGTTCAAATTTTTGGTCAACATCTCATTTTGAAGCCATAAACATCATTTGATCAATTCTTGATCATGATTCTCAAAGCTTGGCTCAAAAATCATCAAGATGCAAAAGTTTCCATATTTGGACAGTTGAAAAAGTCAACTGTAAATTGACCAGGGCATAACTTCCACATGGATTATCAGAAAAATTCCATCCAAAGCTCATTTTGAAGAGAATGACATTTCCTACAACTCCTCTTCACACTTCAAGTCCAAGAAATGCTCTCACAAAAAGTTATCAATTTCAACATTATAGGTCATTTTCAAAAGTCAACAAAAAGGGACTTTAAGTCAAAGGCCATAACTTGAGATTGGTAAATCAAAATTACATGGGACCAAAGGCATTGGTTAGAGGACTCAAAGACATTTCCAAAATGTCCAAGAACATGAGCAAAGCTTAAAAATTGAGCAAGTTATGCCTTGTGGAAGTTGGGACATTTTTGGATATTTTGAAACGTCAACATTGCTTCAAATGTCCTAAAATTGCTAATGGGCCTCTTTAACTTCCACAATTCATCATCCAAAGCATGTGCACGACCATTTGGCCCAAAGGGAAGTTTTTTATCATTTTTATTTATTTATTTGGATTTTTAATTATTAATAATTCATTTAATTAAAATAAATAGGTGAAAAATACTAAACCTAATTTTCCAAATCTTTTTGTGCATGGAATAGGCTTAAGATTTCGTGTATGATCAGATTTGGAAGGAATTATGGTGATTGGATATGATTGAGACCAAATATGCTTGAAAAAGATTGGAAAATTATGGCATAAAAATCAAAGATTGATTCCTTCAATTCATGGATTCTTTGGACAAAAAAAAACAACCCTAATCATTCACATGTATATATTGATGCTAACCCTAATGCATATAAGCTCCCAGCTGCGCCATAGACCAAGAACCAAACTTGAGTTTTTTTGCCAAAAGTTGAAAATTGAAAACTAGGTTTTAGGGCTTTTCAAGATCAAATAACTATTCCATTGGCTTGCTGAGACTTCAAGGAAGGAATTTGGATCAAAACCATAAGCTCTAACACCAAGAAACGTGAGAATAATCGTGCCCTGTACAGAAATTTTTTCATATGCTTGCATCATGATTCATGCGTTTTTAATACTTTTTAATGTTTGATTTATGTTTCTTGATTGATTCTGAAGCTAACCCAGTTGTTTGATTGCATTTTCATCACCCATACGCGATTTCACCATTAAAGGATGTTAGGGTTCTTCAGCTTTTGAATTAGGGGTTTTTGAATATGGTAAAATTAGAACACCATAATGCCATGAATGAACTCAGCTTGCTTGGACGAAAACAAAACACTCCTCGTGCCTAATTTATACTCCAAGACGGCCTAATCGCTATTACTGGAAAACGCATATTTTGGGGGGGTTTAAAACCCCCGCTAACCTTCTTTTATTTTCAGGGAAAAACAAAGCGATGAAGAAGATGATTATGTGGCTAGCAGTGATTGGGTTGTTTGAAAATTCGCGCTAAATTTCCCACTAATTGTTGTTTCATATTATATTATTCTTTAGTTAAATAAATATCAAAGCGCGCAAGTGGAGCAGTTGGTCAGGCATGTGTATGGTAATCTACAGGACCTGGGTTCGATCCCAGGTCCCCCTCCCTTTCCTTATATTTTTCCCTTAACCATGTTCTTGTGTAGCTTCCGTCCAAGAAGTCCACTATGCAACTTACCATCCAGCTTGCCACGCATATGCTAAGACCAATCCAAGGGGCATGGTTTGAAGATCATCCTGGACACAAGTCAAAGATGCCACATGCTAGCGTCAGAGTCAACAAGGCCAAAGGCTTAATGGCCCTGAAATACTGGACTCTACCTCCCAATTTGGGGACAGACCCCCCTAGGTTTGAATTTTCATTTTTTTCATTATTTTATTTATTTCAATTATTGTTTTTTTTTTATTAATTCCTTTAATTTAATATTTTCATAAAAAAACATAAAAACAATATAAAAATCAGAAAAATTCAAAATATATTTTTATTTAATTAATATTTTTGTAAATAAAATTTCACCAATTAATTAGGTTAATTTAGGGTTAATTTTAATATCTTTTTTAATAAATTAAAAAAACTTGTAGAAAATTAGGTTTAATTAGTTTAATTACTTTTATTCTTTTTTTCACCATTATTAATAATTAAATATTATTTATTTTTATAAATCAAATTGCATGTAAATAATTAATTTAATTTTAGGTTTAAATTTTAACATGTTTTCTTAATAAATAAAAGTTGTAGAATTAGGGTTAATTAGTTAATTTCATTTAATTCTCATTAAAAAAACCATAAATACGAAAACCTCAAAAATAACTTCTCTTTTTTTATTTTAATTAAGTTGTAAATAATAATTTAATTTCATTAAAGGGTCCAACGCCCTCGTTTCCAATTTTAATTTAATTCGCACATTTACTTTCTTTTCGTATAATTCTCATGTACTTCTCCCAAAGCCGTGTAAATTTAATTTCTCGCACTTTACTTTAATTCTTTATTTTTCTGTCAAATCGGGTCCTGGATTTATTTTGGCGATGTGGACCCGCGCCTTTGTAATAGCTTAGAATTTTATCTTTCTCGCAATTTTTAACTGTTAAATAATGGCATGCAAGAATGAATGATAAAATAAAAAAAACGCATAGATCACTTTGACATGAACAAGATAAATGCAAATGAACATGACACACAAATCACACACCACCCCTAGGGTACGCCTCACTGTTGCCTTGCCTCGAAAGGTGATCGTCGAGTAGAGGATGTCTTAGTAAGTCCTCATGATCCGGGAACCTGGCATGAGGGTAGCTTCTAAGGTGTATTCCCATTGCTCTGGTGATCACCATGTCCCGAACCTTCGAATTGACACGAACCCCTCCAACGGTGGTGCTACCTACCTCTCAATGGTGGGATGGCATTACTTTAAAGGACATTTACACAGACGAATTCCTTAGGGTAGGTAGACGACTCTAGATACTTGCTCTAATTTCAAAACAACTCAAAAATACTTTCCACACCGACACTTTTCAAAAGCTTTCGAAAGCAATTTTTCAAACACTCTTGAGGACCGATACAAGAGTCGAACTGAAATTTTCAAAGAAACTTTTTAAAACCCACAGTTGAAAAGCAAACAAACCATTTTTGAAAACACAATGAGCAAGTATCTAAGAGCCCATGGATAACCATGGATAGAAAGGGTGCTAACACCTTCCCTTTCTATAATCTACCTCCCGAACCGAGAGCAATCTCTATAAGGAATTTTTCTGTGCTTTTGTCCTTTCCATTTGGAGAAAATAAAAGACGGTGGCGACTCTTGCTTACCGCGACATTTCGCGAAACCAGCGTTAAACAGTCAGTTCCAGATCCACCGATCACAGAACTGGCGACTCTGCTGGGGATTCTTAATAAGTGGGGTGTACCTTAGGATTAGATCATTGTTTTTTCAATTCATTGTTTTATGTGCTTTAAATTGTGGGACTGTCTTGGGAGTTCTATAGATCCTAACCCGGATCTGGGGATACCTTCTTAGAAAGTAGCAACAAGGCTGTGAGGGAACTGTGTGGGGTATACCGACATGGTTGAAACAGTCTGCTACATTGATGTGGCACTTTAGTGTGTACCGGTAACCCTTGAGTTCAGTCAAGGAGAGTATGGGGCCTCCGCGTGGTGTCGTGAAACATCAACAGACCTTAGGAACCGTAATTGAACTATCTTGGCCTCTTTAGGGTAGTGAGATAACTGACTTTGGTGCAGTCTGAGGTTGGTTGATACTCGATACTAAACTCAATTGAGGGTTGCTTTCCTGGAATATTTCGGTCGCCAGTTCAGTGGCTAAATCGAAACGATGAACAATGAAAGCAATCCCGTGATATTGGAACCCTTAGAACTAGGTTACTTCTAATAGGACAGGTTGAACCCACCAACTTCAAGAGGGTACTACCCAGACCCCATGCTGGCCTTAAACTCTAAGGGCTTGTCTTGTGTGCCTTGTGTGCCTTACATGTTTGTCTTTGTAAATATATGTGGTGTGTTTAATCATAGCATCATGACATCATCCAGCATCATATGCATTGACTAACCGTTTTAGGGGTTCGAATCTTCATCTTTGTTCTTGTTTTGTAGGACATGGAAACTGTTCGCAGAAAGACAATTCAAATCATTCTTGTAAGGATCCCTCCTCAGCTTAAGGAGCTTATATCCAGGATTCCTGAGAACTCTTCATTCAGTGAAGGACATGGAAGCCTCATCAGCTTGGTCAACACCAACATTGAGGAAGACATGATAAAGATCCTGTTCCAGTTCTTTGACCCTCTGCATCACTGCTTCACCTTCTTGGATTATCAGCTGGTACCTACATTGGAGGAGTTCTCCCGGCTCCTGAAGATCCATATCCTTGATCAACTACCCTACAACGGTACGGAAAATGAACCTAAGCTTGAAGAGATTGCTAAAGCCTTGCACCTACAGTCATCTGACCTCAAGGGACATTGGGAAGTTAGAAGTGGTATCAAAGGGTTCTTAGCCAGGTTTCTGTTTGAAAAGGCCCATGAATGTTGGAACTCCCTTGACTTGAAAGCCTTTGAAGAGGTTGTGGCCCTCCTTGTCTATGGATTGGTGTTGTTCCCTAACCCAGATCAGCTTATAGATATCAGTGCTGTCCAGATCTTCATGTCCATGAATCCTATACCTACGTTGCTGGGGGACATCCTTCACTCATGTTACACTCGAACCATGAGAAAAAGAGGTGTCCTTATGTGTTGTACTCCTCTCCTGGGAAGGTGGTTTATTTCGCACCTTCCACAATCAGTTTTGAAGAACGAGCGGGGTTTGAGATGGTCACAACGGTTGATGACTCTTACACATGCAGATATACATTGGTGCCCTCGGTCCAGAGAGGATGTCACTATCATTGATCATTGCGGGGAGTACCCTAATGTTCCTTTACTTGGAATCAGAGGAGGTATTACTTATAACCCGTGCCTGGCTTGGAGACAGTTTGGTTATGCTCGAAGGGATGGTCCTAATGACATGTTAATTCCTGACATAGTTTTTGACTTCGACAACGATGCACAAGGACTTCGCCAGAGATTTATCAGAGCTTGGAGGATGCCAAGTAGGATAGACAGCAAGACACTGGGGCACAGGAACTCCATCCCGTTGGAACCTTATCTCAAGTGGGTACGAGCCCGCTCCCAGAAGCTAGTAATGCCTTATCCTCATATGCTCCCTGTGATCAAAGAGCCAATCTTGGAAGGAGAAGTGTCCTACACCATTCAGCATCCTGACATGCCCACGTCCTGGGAAGAGATGCAGAAGAGCTGGATCCAGCTTAAGGAAGAACGGAATTCTCTTGAGACCAGTCTACATGCCAGTGAAAAGAAGGTCTTGGAGCTCACCCGCCTATTGCATGAGGAGAGGAATCTCAACACCTACATAGCTCCAAAGAGGATGCGCAGTGTCTTTTGGGATTGATTTGCTTTGTAATTTGTGCCCATGAGGCTTTGGTGTACTGAACAATTATTTCCTTAATGATAACGTGTGTTCTTTTTTGTCTACAACGAATTTGAACTTTCGAACCCTTGAATGCATTGCATAAACACATATCATTCATCATGTGCATAGCAGGTTTTCTCCTTTTCAGGTTGCTTACCGTTCTTCGCTGTTTATTTCAGCATCATGAATCCTGACTCATCATCAACTGAGATGTCCATCAAGGCTCTTCAGGCGCAGAATGCGCAATTTCAGGAATTAATCATGGGTTTGGCTCAGGGCCAAGAAGAGCTGAAGGCTCTGCTCCTGAAGAAGGAAAAGAAGAAGAAGAGGAGAACTGTTCTGTTCAACTCGGGCCGAAGGTTTGGCAACACTCTGCAAAATGAAGAGGCTGGTTCTTCTATAGGAAAGGGTACTCCTCAAGGGGAAAAAGTTCCTAGTCCAGTAGTCTCCGACAACGAGACTGATTTTGATGAGGAACAGTATCCTCCGGCTGAAGACAGATACAAGCAACTGGAGGACAGACTGAATGCAATGGAGATCCAACAAGTGCCTGGGCTGGATTTTGGAGACTTGGGTTTGTCTACTGGTGTGATCATTCCTCGTAAGTTCAAAGCACCATCCTTCACCAAATATGACGGGGCATCTTGTCCCAAGCTACACCTCAGGTCTTATGTGCGGAAGATTCAACCGTACTCAGTGGACAAGAATTTGTGGATCCACTTCTTCCAGGAGAGTCTTTTAGGGACTCATCTCGAATGGTTCTATCAGCTGGATGAGACCAAGGTTCGTAACTGGGAAGAGTTGGCTACTGCTTTCTATAAGCAGTATCAATATAATGCCGACCTTGCTCCTACACGTACCCAACTCCAGGGTATGTCGCTAGGTTCAAGTGAAGGTTTTAAAGAGTACGCACAGAAGTGGAGGGATCTGGCTGGCAGGGTGCAGCCTCCGTTGACTGATCGGGAGTTGGTAGACATGTTCTTGGGGACCCTATCTGGGCCGTTTTTCAACCATCTTATCGGTAACTCGTCTGCATGGTTTACTGATCTTATTTTGACTGGAGAAAGAATTGAGGCTGGGTTGAAGTCTGGTAAGATTCCGAAGGGTGCATCTACAAGTTCTGAGAAGAAACCCTTCAAGAAGGAGGCTAGTGCTGTATATGGCTCTAGAAGACAAGAGAAACCTGAGCGCCGCCAATCTGTCAACACGGTGATGATTGCCAAGCCTGCTTCCGCTCCTCGGCCAACCAATCCTCAAAGGGCTGAAAGGCCCCGGAGAGAGTTTACCCGTTTGAGCATGACCCTATCGCAGATTTTGCCGCAGTTGCTGTCCACCAACCTAGTGACTGTCAGAGAGGCCCCTAAAGTTGTGAACACTGCCTCCCCCAAATACAACCCAAATGCCCGCTGTGCTTATCACTCCGATAGCCCGGGGCATTCCACTGATGACTGTTGGGCCTTAAGGAACAAGCTGCAGGACCTTATTGACGCCAAGGAAGTACAGTTTGAGGCATCTGAGAAGCCTAATGTAGTGACAGCTCCCCTGCCTGCTCATGGAGTGAATGCTATTGGGGACGAAGATGAAGTGGATGAAGCCGAGTTTGATAGCTGGATCTACCCGGAAACCGACAGTGGACCTAGCAATTGGAGTGCAAAGGACAATCTACCTGTTTCTCTTGTTACTGAGTAATGAATTCCTATGTTTTTGTTATCTGTAATAAACAATAAATTAAACTTTATGGCCCGGTGTCTTACCCGGGGCGCCGTTGGCTTCATTTGTGAGGGCATATAAATTGTCATTTCATATATCATAAATAAAAATCTTGGACATTTTCTCGCATTTCAAATCTTATGCTCCTTTTCTGTCTTTCCTTCCTTTATATATTTCAAAACAGCTGTATTTACACACACTCACTCATACAGGTTCCAATCCACTCTGGATCTCACTGGTAACGACTCTGCTACTGCCAGTTATGACTTCGAAAATCCGATCAACTTAGCCGAAGACGAAGGTGAAGATGATTGCGAAGTGCCTGGAGAGCTTGCAAGCACTACTACGGAAAAGGGCTACTAAAGCGCTTATTTTGGCCTTTAAAAGCGCTTAAAAGCTTGCGCTGGCGTAGGTAACAAAAGCGCTTCTAAAAGCGCTCTGGTAGACCCCCACTTTAAGAGCGCTTCCTGGAAAAAGCGCTCTGGTAGGACCCCCTATAAGAGCGCTTTCCTGGAAAAAGCGCTCTGGTAGACCCCCCTTTAAGAGCGCTTTTTAAAAGCGCTGCCAAAGACCAGTAAAAAAGCATAAAAAATTAAAAAAAAACGCAGCATACAAAAGCGCTTTTGTAAAAGCGCTCTGGTAGGCCCCCCTATAAGAGCGCTTTTTCTGGAAAAAGCGCTCTTATAGGGGGGCCTACCAGAGCGCTTTTCCAAAAGCGCTTTTGTATGCTGCGTTTTTTTTTAATTTTTTATGCTTTTTTACTGGTCTTTGGCAGCGCTTTTACTAAGAAGCGCTTTAGTAGGTGGACCTTTAAGAGCGCTTTTTAAAAGCGCTGTCGTTTCTAAATGAGGTATTTTTATGTGCAGCCTATAATTTAATCCTCCCAGTCGACCTGTAATGTTTTCGACCTGTAATATTTTCGACCTGTAATATATTTTTGACCTGTAATATATTTTCGACGCTATTATTTCAGCCATCAGTAAGACAATATATGTACTAATATAATACCATTATAATATCCAAAATTATATATATACATCATTACATCAATAATATTATAGTTCAAATCGACACAAATCCTACATGAAAAATTGCTTAATATAATATTGACACAAATCTTCTTTAATTTCCTCCAACTTAAGCTTCGGGTACGCAGCAGCACGGAATTCGTCAAGGTACTACAAAACAAAAACATAATATAAATGATATATTTAGTTAAATGTAATAAATTATATGAAATTATCTTAAGTTATAAATTCATACCGTGAGCGGAATCTCTAATTGATTCGCCTGAAGGATTTCTTTCATGAACCTCAAAACAAAGTATCCGCAATCATGACTGTTTCGCTGTTGCGGACACTACATAATAAAACAAATAAGATTCTATAGTTGTCTTGTTTTACCAAGTAGCATAAATATTATAAGCAAAATTGTGAAAAGTAATGTACCTGCACTTGGATCCAAGTGATGTTGTTCGATTTAGTTCGGGATACCTGTGCGTCCCGTTGACTACGGAACACTTGTATTGATCTAATTATTAAATATATAAAAGCATATGTTTAAATCAATCCCACAAATAAGAAAATATATAAATATACACGAATATATATTTAGAACGATCCCACTTACAAATCAACGATTTCCTTCATAGCCGGATAATTGGTCCATTCACCATTTACCGAATTCAGATAATACATGACTTCTCTTATCGGGTTGATAGCAAGCAGCAACCAGTGTGCTCTATAAATTAAAACAATAGGTTATATGAAAATTTTGCTATACACAAAAGAAACAGAGATTAGATGAACCAAGAATGAGAAACTAACCCTACTGGTCGGGTATTATACGCCCAAAGATGCAGACTTTCTGTATTGCCGGTGGACATGAATCTATCTACTAAGCGCTGTCTAACTGATTCCGGTTCCGAAGCAATTGTCATTCCGCTGCAATGGGCGGAAGACACGAAACGGAATCTGTTAGACAATGCAGTCCCGCGCAACACTCTGTCATACAACAACCTTAAATAAAAACATAATAAACATTAGATTATTTTCATTGAAATGTGTAAATAAATTATATTGTGGGACTAATTAAATAATATATCGGATGAGTGAATATTACCGGATGTATGAGTGCATATTACTGACGCCTAGTTGATCATGGGTAAAAATCTCTTCCAAGTCATCAAATGTAATATGTGACTGGAATTCAATACCGAAGACACTTTCATCCATGTTGATTTCACGTAAACCACCATCCTTCAAATCGGACATATCAACCATTGTTGCGAGTGTCGAACGGTATCGAGGCACAAAAGCACCGCCTTTTTTTGCCGCTTGCTTCGGAGGACCAGTGGGTGGTAAGCTACGAACCTGCTGCGTCACTTGTTGTGACTCCCGAGCGGATGCCTAAAAATCATATAAGTTAGGTAAAATATAAAATCATGCAGATTTAGATTCAGACTATATATTAACACTTTAAATGTACCTCTTTTAGTGATGCAACAGACTCCTCCTCCTGTAAAATCCCTTTATCCTTAATTGCGGGTTTTATAGGAGCAGTCTAAAATTAAAATGTAAAAAATAATTAATAAACGGTTTAGAATTGACATTCGAAAACTAAATGATTCATAATCGTTTTCAGTATACCTCATCACTAATGGTAATGAGCTCCGAGGGCCATGCAACAAATGATCCTATTGCATCTCGCAGCAATGTCGTCTCTGAGACCATGTCAGGTACCGGTAGAATCGCATCACGATCTAATACAACATCCACCGATACTTTCAGGTGTCCATCAGGGAGGGGTCTGTGGTGAAGTAAATCTCCCGAAGTGTTGTGCACTTTTCCCTTGCCAACTAGTCGATAATTCGGTGACGATAAGTATAGTTGGCAAGATGAAATGCCCTAAACAAATAGAAAATATAAAGTCATTATCATTAATAAAATAGAACAGTTTGTAAGGAAAAAAACTTATAATTACCTCGGGAAATTTCTTTTGATAGTTGATACTAGCCTTATCACTAGTTTCTCTCACCGATGAAGTGTTGCATTTTTCTCTCATATACATATCTTTATCTCTTTGCAATTCAGAGACCTGTGCTTGCAATTCCTGCAACTTTTGCAACACTTCTTCATTGGTAAGATTTGATCTTCTCCTAGAACTCTTATAAAAAGAGGTTGGAGTCACACCATGACCCTTACCCCTCACCCGACCGGGATACTCGGGAGCATCTAGTACTCTACTAAGTACGCTCTCCTCACCGGTGGATGCCGATTGCGACAAGGTCTCCTGTAATTCATTTACATTTAAATAATTATTAGTGGAGATAAAAAACCATTTATATATTAAAAAACATTTGATTTAATTAAAGACACAGTATTATACTTACACATTCAGTATAAACTCTCTGAACATCGGGATCGACAGCTTGATTCTTGCCCACACGAGCTTCCTTCCACAACACATGTACAGGAAGTGAAGCTTCCTCACTTTTAGTCTCCTCTAACTATGCATTGACACAAACGATAAAATCGTCAATTAAAACATGCACATGTAGACAATTAATTAAAACGCATTTCTATTTACTTACAATTTTATCCTCTAAGCGTGCATATCCCAAACGCCCTTTCTTGTATGGATACGCGGGTTTGGATGCTCTCTTACTATTCGTGGCACTCTTTTTCTGAAATGCTTCATCTCTTTGCTTTAAAAACTCAGCCCAATCTGCTTCATCAATGAATGTCGCATACTTTGTTGGCCGTCCCGGTGCCTCTTCAAGAAATTTTCCATCTTTATCCTTAAGATAGGTGTTTGTCAAAAAACTTTTCCACCCTCTATATCTTTTGCCGGCCAAACTAAGTATGTAGCTTTTACGTTCATCTGGTATCTCAAAAGTCCTCTGCAAAAATAACAACAATTAACCATATATGATATATACCTGAAGTGTTAGTATAAGTAATTTAAACAATTTATCGTCAAGATAATAACAACAATTAACCATATATGATATATACCTGAAGCTCTTCCCAAATCGCTTGTTTTTTCTCCTCCAATTCTAAATTTTTCGTTTTCGATTTCCAGGTAGCTACGGAGACCGGAATATGCATACGGACAAGTGTACCAATATAACTTGTCAACTTTGCAGAATTAGGACCAATTGGTTGTTTATCAGAATTCCATTCCAATCGGTATACTAATCCTTGGTCTCTATGTCGAATGATTCCCTTCATAATAGTGATGCCTCGTGCAACCTCTTTTGCTTCAGTATCAGGTGGAGCATTTGTATCCGAAGCAACTCTTTCTTGTGAGTTTTCTTGTGCGTTTTCAGGTGGGTTTTCAGGTGGAGCATCTCTATCTGGAGCCATTGAACCTGTATCAAACAAACTAAAGCACATTAGTACACTATTAACACTAACTTTATATGAGAAACATTTCAAAAAATTACATAAAAATAATAAAGATGTCCTCAAAACTCAACCCCTTTTACTAAAAATAATAAAGTATTTAACAACAAAAGAAACTAAACCCATAGATAATAAATAAGCAGTCCAGTAATATTTTTCTTGCTTTGAAGAGATACCTAAAACATAAAAAAAAATGTTAGAAAAAACATCTTAATATTAAAATAAAAACAAAACACTGTTGGAGGATATACTAAAAACAAAAATGAAAACTTTAAAACAAAATAAAAAGATAATACCTTTAATTCGAATTACCCCTTAACTCTTGAACAACTAGATAATATGTAGATGGTATATGAACCAGTAAGACAAAAATGAAGGAAAATGAAGGAGACAAAAATGACAAAAATAATATTAGATGATACTCATATTAAGATTGAAATAGAGAGAACATGTATATATTTGAACATGTACACCATTAAACTAACATTACAGTACCAACAATCAAGATTGAAATAGAGAGAACATGTATATATTTGAACATGTACAACAATCAAGTTTCATCATTGCAACAAGTCATCATAGCATACAAAAATGCTTCAAATTTTGAACCTGTATCAAACAAACTAAAACATTGACACTATTAACACTAACTTTATCACTAACGTCTCTTTCTTTTCTTGGTAGGATTGTGTACTACGCGTCTCTTAACAATGCGGACGGTTGGATTGATCCAAATACCCTCATTATGATCATTTCTAATACAAGATTCATTCTCATTTTGATCGTTTCTTGTACAAGATTCAATGCCAACACCAATATCACCTTGATCTTCAATTTTTTCATCAACTATTTTGTTAGATAAAAGCACTATAGACCATTTCGTACTTGTCGGATCATTGACATAGAACACTTGTTTAGCTTGAGAGGCTAGAATGAAAGGCTCATCTTTGTACCCTACCCTATTGAAATCCACTTGCAAAAATCCTGACTTATCCATTCGTACGCCACTATTATTTTCAACCCACTTGCAACCAAATACAGGAATCTGAAACTTCGCGTAATCAAACACCAAAATGCGCTCGATAACCCCAAAATATGACAAATTTGCAAATTTCGGATTTAAGTCATTCGCACTTGATATGTGCATAGCTTCAGCTACCAAGGTAACACCACTATTTTGCATAGTACTTTTATCATCCTGTTCTTTGGTATAAAATGTGTATCCATTAATTGCATATGCGCTATAAGAAAGCACAATTACAGATGGACCATAGGCTAAACATCTCAACCTTTCTGTTACTGAAGCAGGATCTGAACGATACTTTGAATAAATATGATCTCTAAACCACGGTATGAAACTTCGATTGTGCTCTCGTACTATCCAGTTCTCATTTCTATTTGGATTTAAATCTCGGAGAACAACTTTGTGCATTTCAACAAACGGCTCAACCTCAATCTCATTGTGCAGAACATACAAGTGCACTTGATCCCGTTCGACCATTGATACTGTCACAACTTTATTTCCAATTAGCCTTTTTCCTTCTTTTTTTTCGACAATATGAGATTTGGGGAGTCCAATTGATTGAACATTTGACAGATATTCAGTACAAAACTCAACCGCTTCTTCAGCAACGTATCGCTCGGCAATACAACCCTCTGGTCGACTTCTGTTTTTCACGTACCCTTTTAATATTTTCATATAACGTTCAGCAGGGTACATCCATCTCATATAAGCTGGTCCGCACAGTTGTGTCTCTTTCACAAGATGAACGACTAGATGAACCATTATGTCAAAAAACGAGGGAGGAAAATACATTTCAAGATCACATAAAGTAACAACTATCTCATTTTGCAATGTTGGTAAGATCGCGGGATCGACCACCTTACTGCAAATAGACCTGAAGAAGAAACACAGCTTAGTTATTGCGCTTCTTACTTTTTCTGGCAGAATAGAACGTATACCTATTGGTAAAAAATGTTCCATTATAACATGGCAATCATGCGTCTTCAAACTCTTTAACTTGAGGTCTTTCATGGACACAAGTCTTCTAATATCTGAAGAGTAGCCTTCTGGAACTTTTACTTCACTGAGGAACTTACACAATGTTTTCTTCTCCTTTCTAGATAGAGTGTAAACAGCAGGTGGTAGATATGTTCGTCTTCCTTTCGTCACGGGCCCCAATTCAGTTCTCATCCCCATGTTTACCATGTCATTCCTTATGTTAACGCCATCCTTAGACTTTCCTTGTATATTGAGTAGCGTACCTATAACGCTGTCAAATACATTTTTTTCAATATGCATAACATCCAGGAAATGTCTTACGTACAACGACTTCCAATATGGAAGTTCAAAGAAAATTGACTTCTTCTTCCACCCACCCTTGACAATTGAATGTGCAAAAGGCTTGCCAAACTGAGTGCTCACATCTTTCACCTTTTCAAAAATTTGATCACCTGACAAAAAAGGCGGGGCTGTACGATGTTCGGCCTCTCCATTGAATGCTTTTCTCCACCCACGGTAGTGATGATTAGAATTTAAGAATCTACGATGGCCGAGAAAGACATTCTTCTGACAAAGCGCCAATCGTGTCGTATCGGTTTCATCTTCACAAACAGGACACGCCTTTTGACCCTTGTTGCTGTACCCGGATAGATTTCCGTATGCTGGAAAATCATTAATTGTTCCAAACAACATCGCCCTCAAGTTGAAACTTTCTTTCCTATACCCATCGTAAACCTCCACACCTCTCTCCCACAAAAACTTTAAATCTTCGATTAAGGGTGCCAAGTATACGTCTATGTCATTCCCTGGTTGTTTAGGCCCAGAAGTTAGCATAGATAACATCATGTACTTACGCTTCATACATAGCCACGGAGGTAAGTTATAAATCATAAGAATCACAGGCCATGTGCTATGCGAGATACTTTGAATACCATGCGGGTTCATTCCATCAGTAGACAATGACAACCGAAGGTTTCTTGCTTCTTTTCCAAATTCAGGATATTCAGTATCAACTTTACTCCATTGTGGTGAGTCTGCCGGATGTCGCAACTTTCCATCAATAATTCTTTCATCTGCATGCCAAGTCAAGTGTCTTGAATCGGTCTCACTACGATACATGCGTCTAAATCTCGGAATTATAGGAAAATACCATAAGACTTTAGCAGGAGACAACTTTTTCTTATATCGAGGGGCACCACATTTAGGACACTCATTCAACGCTGCATACTCGTTTCGAAACAAAACGCAATCGTTTGGACATGCATGTATCTTATCATAGCTCATTCCAATAGAAGACAACATCTTTTTGGCTTCATACGTTCGATTGGGAAGAACATTATCCTCTGGTAGCATATCTTTCATAAGGGCTAATAACTCTGTGAAACTTTTATCCGACCATCCATTGTCCGCCTTTAAGTTGTACAACTTTAACACCGCAGACAATCTTGTGAATTTTGAACAACCAACATACAACGGTTTCTCTGCATCGCTTACCAACCTCTCAAACATTTTGGGACAATCCGCAAGATCTTCTTCAAGCGCTTCTGCAATCTCTTCGACTCGATCACAATCGTATGTGTCTGTGCAATCGTCGTTTGAAGCATACTTCCTATTACAACTCGACTCAGCATTCCCGGTACTTTTCTCACCATGCATTGTCCAACATGTATAACTTCTATCAATTCCAAACCGTAGTAAATGAGATCCCAACTGATTCCCGTCAACCTTACCCCCGGCATAACAGCAACCCAAGCAAGGACACGGCATTCGAAGCGGGTCTTTGGAGTGCGCAACCGCAAACTCAACAAATTCCCATACCCCTTTCTCGTACTCTTTCGACAATCGGTTTGAATTCATCCATGTCTTATCCATGTCATAATTAAGCTAAACAAAAACGGTCAAACTTTCACTCTTCACAAGTAACCCCTATGGCGAATTCAATTCACAAAGTTAGTAAGTACCTCACTTAACGATAAACGAAATTAAAGAGTTACTGAGAGGAAATTAATTTTAATAAATAACTAATAAAATAAAATAAAATAAATATATAAAATTACTAAAAAAAAACCTTAATTTTAACTCCAAAATAATTTAATAGACTTCACAACTTTAATATATAAGATATATGATTCACTCTAACCTAACTTTCACTTCAAATTTAGTATTTATTTCACCTATTTGTCATCATAATCTAACAATATGTTTCACACTAACCTAACTTTCACTTCAAATTTATAGAGTATTTCTTTCACCTATTTGTCATCATCTTAATTATTTAAATTCTATTAAGAACATGATACATAAAGGCCGAACATATGCTAACACTTGAATCAAAAAATTATGTTGCTTAAGAATCAGGACTAAAGATAATTTATAAACATCGACATTCTTCAACCAATGAGACGAGTTTCACACAAAGAACAAAACTATTAAAACTCACACAAAGTTCAAAACAGACTTCATAAACACAATAATATAAACCTTAGATTAGAACAATAAGCTTATTTAAGGAACTTTAAATATATAAACCTTAGTCTACATTGTTTGTTATGGGTGGGAAATAACAGTTTCATTTCTTGATTTTCTGTTTTCTTTTATTGTGTGTTATGAATTGCAGAATATACATATCCATTGTCATGTTTGATTGTTTTATTATATGAATTTTCTTGGAGATATAATATAGGCCACATAGGTTATAATATTACCCATTATAAAAACAATGAAATAACAAGATGTATGTGATTACTGATCTAGGATTCTAGTTGATACTACTTTTCATTGTTCATGTATTGTTTAACAAAAATACAATGGCACCTGCTGGTTACTACAGCAAATACATTCCCTCCCCATTCTTGATGTTGTTTTGGAAGGCATGTCCATGACTTTCATAACTGGAATTCCTAAATTGCACAGATTCAAGGCCATCCTATTACTTCCACTACTAATAGGGGTTAAGTTCTCTTCATCTATTTCTTTCCTATTGAAAAAAGAATCATTTTTTCTACTCTTCATTATCACTTTTGTGATGCATAATCAATTAAATAAATTAACACAACACAACAAAATCTCAAAATTATCTAAGTTCCAATCTTACACATATTAGTAAGTACCAATTCTCTAAATTCCAATTCCACTACATTATAGCGCATTAAAAATATAACCACCTCTAATATAAACAAATTCCTTCTACTCCTAACAAATTAAAAAATAAACACTACCATTTTTCTATTAATGTCTTA
The DNA here is from genome assembly GCA_948472305.1 of Vicia faba. Lineage (NCBI taxonomy): Eukaryota > Viridiplantae > Streptophyta > Magnoliopsida > Fabales > Fabaceae > Vicia > Vicia faba. Next base: position 1,562,578,161 of record OX451737.1, on the reverse strand, counting down.
TGTAACTAATAATTAAAGTTTACAAAATTTCAACTTCTAAGGCACCAAACTAAAAAAAATTATCACATTATCACAATACAAACACAATACTTCAAACCAGAACATCAACTTAATAAAACAAACCAAAAACACATTATCACATTATCACAATATTATACTTCAAACTAAAACACCAACCTACAACAACACAAGATTACTTCAAGATTAATTTTTAAAAACAATGTTAAATCTTACTTAAGATTTAAGAGGAAGGAAGCAAGTTAGATGAAGAAGATGGACTTCTAAAAACCAGTTCGTGAAGGCCTCTGGAGGATTGAGATTACTTGAATGAGAGAGATTACTTAAGCAATTGAACGAGAGAAAGAAATTGTTCTCCTGGAATGCGAAAATATCAATTGGTTAGGGTAAACAAGAACAATGACATTAGTTTCTTTGACATTAGTTTGAAGAAACTGTTGAATGAAGAGTATAAAAATACACAAGTTTCCTTGACATCCATCACAAATGACTTACTTAGTGAAGCATCAAAAGATAGTGATACCTTAAATCTTGAGCGCTTTAGCTTGTTTGTTGTTGAAAACAATTGAAATGGATAGTGAAGAACACTGTAAAGATCATTTTCATTAAAGAAACATTTGCACAGAATAAACATGTCATGATTAGGAATATTCAGCATTCAACAAGTAAAGAGGAATTATTTATGGTTAGGAAATTAGTTCAAAAATTAAATTACGTCAACGGTTAGAAGAAATTCAAGAATTATGACATTTTCCACTTGCCTCAAGTTTTTATGTATCAAAAGAGGTTGGTAAAGTGTGTTGAGCCAAATGGAAGATGTTACACCTCATGGATAAACAAATGTTAGTATGAGTGTATGCACGTTCACACAATTACAATATTACATGTTATGGAAATATTAAAGTAAGTGATCAAAACTAGAATTTAACACTAAGTATTAGTAACTAAGACTTGAATATTATTACTAGAAATTAGTAAACATGATTGTGCACATTGAGGTGAATAGCATAGAACAAACACAACAGTAGTTAGTAATCACGATTCTGGAAAATTAGCATTTAGGCACAACACAATTAAGCTCAAGATTCATCCAATTCCGAATCTATCTATATTTATTCACAATATCAAGAATCTAACATCAACACAAAGAATTGCAATTGATTCTATGTCAATAGATTAGCACAATATCAAGAATTAGTTCTTATGTCAAGAATTAGCAATTCAATTCTATGAGGAATTTCTACGTACACCTAATGTGCAAATGTTATGTCTACAAATCTATGTTAAAATCTACATCACAAATTCACATAAACATTATCACAAACACATAATATGTACTAGAATATTACAAATTCTATGTCAAGAATTCTAGATCTAAACTAATTTACTTCATCAATTCATGCATGCACAATTCACATAAACAAAATCAAATTACTCAAGTATTCAACAAAACTATGAAAATCAAGTAATGTTACCTAAGATAATTTGTAGAAAATTGGAAGTTGGATGTTGTTGATGATGATAACTGAGATTGACGCAAAGCTTTTCACTTCTAAGATACCGGAAATGGTGGCATAGCTAGAGGAAGATAACAGGGAACCACGTTTGGACTTGACAAAGAGCTTTGAAGTAGGAGCGACGGAGATGGCTGAGGAAGATAAGAAAGGGATGTTGGAGGTTGAGATTGAAGTACGACAAGGGTGTTAGCAGTGAGAGTTTGTTGAGTTATTGACAGCAAGTGACGGTGAGGAACAAATGGAAATAGAAGAAGAATGGCGGCAGCAGTGAAGTAACGGTTGGATGAATCTGAGATTACTGGAGGTCGCGGATGGGGTTTTACGGATGGAGATGAGGCAGAAGTGAAGGTTATGGAAGTTCGTAACAGTGAGGTTTGGACTTTGGAGTGTGAAGGTTGATGTGAGAAGACGGTGATGTATGGGTTATGGGTGGATTATGAAACGCGTTAGTATAATTTTGTTTTTAAAAATTTTAATTTTAAAAAGGCTATGAAAGCGCTTTTGAAAAGCGCCTTAGTAGATGTAGCTATACCAGCGCTTTTAAGGGTAAAGCGCTCTTGTACCCCACCCCCTACCAGAGCGCTTTTGAAAAGCGCTCTCATACCCCCCCTTACCAAAGCGCTTTTCAAAAGCGCTCTCATACCCCCCCTTACCACAGCGCTTTTCAAAAGCGCTCTCATACCCCCCCTTACCAGAGCGCTTTTTAAAAGCGCTTTCATACCCCCCCCACTATAAGAGCGCTTTTTTAGCGTGTTTTTTAATTTTGTCTTTAGCGAAGCCTATGCCAGCGCTTTTCCTAAAAGCGCTTTCGTAGGGGTGCTGCTAAAAGCCAAATTTGGTATAGTGAAGACTGTTACTCCAGGAAGAGAGGGCAATTCAACCACACGAAGAGCCAGTGGAAACAATAAATCTGGGTACTGAGGCAGACAGGAAAGAGGTAAAGATTGGTGCCAACCTAGAGCTCAGCGTGAAGCAACGGTTGACTAAAATGCTACATGATTATATGGAGATCTTTGCCTGGTCCTACGAAGACGTGCCCGGGTTGGATACCGATATTGTGGTCCATCACTTGCCAACTAAGGAAGACTGCCCTCCGGTTAAGCAAAAGGTCCGCCGTATGCGTCCAGAGATGTCTGAGAAGATCAAGGCCGAGGTCATGAAATAGTTTGATGCCGGGTTCCTTGCAGTGACTTCTTACCCTCAGTGGGTTGCTAATGTGGTGCCGGTACCAAAGAAGGATGGAAAGGTCAGAATGTGTGTTGACTACAGGGATCTGAACAGGGCTAGCCCCAAGGATGACTTCCCTCTACCTCACATTGATGTCCTTGTTGATAATACAGCTCAACATAAGGTGTTCTCTTTCATGGATGGTTTTTCAAGTTACAATCAGATCAAGATGGCCCCTGAAGACATGGAAAAGACTACCTTTGTTACTCAGTGGGGCACCTTCTGCTACAAGGTCATGCCTTTTGGACTGAAGAACGCTGGGGCAACCTACCAACGTGCCATGGTTGCTTTATTTCATGACATGATCCATCATGAGATAGAATTATATGTTGACGACATGATCGCAAGGTCCCAGACTGAGGAAGAACACCTAGATCATCTGCAGAAGTTGTTTGACCGGTTGAAACTGTACAAGCTGAGGTTGAACCCGAACAAGTGCACCTTCGGGGTAAGGTCTGGAAAGTTGCTAGGCTTCGTTGTAAGCGATAAGGGTATTCAAGTGGACCCTGCCAAGGTCAAAGCTATTCAAGAGATGCCTGTTCCTAAGACAGAGAAAGAAGTCAGAGGCTTTTTAGGACGCCTGAATTACATTGCTCGGTTCATCTCGCATCTGACTGCTACTTGTGAACCAATATTCAAGCTGCTGAAGAAAGATCAGGTAGTACGTTGGAATGATGAATGTCAGGCTGCTTTTGATAGAATCAAAGAGTATCTCCAAGAACCACCCATCCTTATGCCACCGGTTGAAGGGAGACCTCTGATACTATACCTGACAGTACTTGACAATTCAATGGGGTGTGTGCTGGGGCAGCATGACGAGTCTGGCCGAAAAGAGCACGCCATTTATTACCTTAGCAAAAAGTTTACCGACTGTGAGACCCGATACTCACTGCTTGAGAAAACTTGCTGCGCTTTGGTATGGGCTGCTCGCCGGCTGAGACAGTATATGCTGACTCACACTACCTTGTTGATCTCAAAGATGGATCCTATAAAGTACATATTTGAAAAGCCTGCTCTGTCTGGGAGAATAGCAAGATGGCAAATGATCTTGACGGAATACGACATTCAATACACGACCCAGAAAGCCATCAAAGGAAGTGTATTGGCAGACCACTTGGCACATCAGGCCGTAGACGACTATCAGTCAATGAACTTCGAGTTTCCGGATGAGAGCATCATGATTGTAACTGATTGTGAAGTACCTGGACCGGATGAAGGACCTGAGGAAGGATCCTGATGGTCTATGCACTTTGACGGAGCCTCCAACGCTTTGGGTAACAGTATCGGCACTGTAATCATATCCCCTCAAGGCACTCATACTCCCCTCACTGCCCGGCTATGTTTCAACTGTACCAACAACATGGCGGAGTATGAGGCGTGCATCATGGGTCTTCAAGCTGCGATCGACCTAAGGATCAAGTTTCTGAGTGTCTTCAGAGATTCCGCTCTCGTGATCAATCAGATCAAAGGAGAGTGGGATACGAAACATCCGAATCTTATTCCTTACAGAGAATGTGTGTTGACATTGATCCCCCACTACACAAAGATAACCTTTGAACACTTCCCGAGAGAGGAGAATCAGCTGGCGGACGCGTTAGCTACAATGTCTTCTATGTTCAAGGTCAAATGGGATAATGAGGCTCCCTGGATCATCATCTGGAAACTGGACGAACCGGCATACTATTGTGATCTCGAAACTGAATTGGTAACTGAGAAGCCTTGGTACCATGAGGTGAAGAGATATCTGGAAGCTCAGGAATACCCTGAAGGCGCCTCTGTCAACGATAAGAAGTTTCTGAGAAGGTTCGCAGCGAAGTTCTTCCTTAGCAACGGCATCTTGTACAAGCGAAACCATGATTCGACTTTACTGCGTTGTGTGGATAAAACTGAAGCAGAAAGAATCATGGAAGAGCTACATGAAGGGACCTTCGGAACACATTCCAGTGGACACACTATGGCGAGGAAAATCCTTCGGGCAGGGTTTTTCTGGTCCACCATGGAAGCTGACTGCTACCAACATTCCAGGACATGCCACAAGTGCCAGATATATGCAGACAAGGTGCATGTTCCTCCAGTTCCCCTGAATGTTCTGACTGCGCCTTGGCCGTTTGCAATGTGGGGCATAGACATGATCGGTGAGATTAAACCTACAGCATCTAACGGGCATCGCTTCATCCTGGTAGCGATTGACTATTTCACAAAGTGGGTCGAAGCAGCTTCCTACGCTATGGTAACCAAGACTGTTGTGGCACGATTCATTCGGCACAACCTGATCTGTCGGTACGGCGTCCCAGAAAGAATCATTACAGACAACGGTACCAATCTCAATAACAAGATGATCATTGAGCTCTGCGAGCAGTTTAAGATACAGCACCACAACTCTTCTCCTTACAGACCGAAGATGAATGGGGCTGTAGAAGCAGCGAATAAAAACATTAAGAAAATCGTGCAGAAGATGACAGTGACTTATAAAGATTGGCACGAGATGTTACCGTTCGCTCTACATGGGTACCGTACCTCAGCCAGGACGACAACCGGGGCAACTCCTTTCTCCTTGGTCTACGGTATGGAGGCAGTCTTACCGATCGAAGTGCAAATACCCTCTCTCCGGATAATGAAGGATGCAAATCTGAACGAAGATGGTTGGATCCAGACACGACTTGATCAGCTAAACCTTATTGATGAAAAGAGACTTGCTGCTATCTGTCATGGTCAGACGTATCAGAAACGGATGATCAGGGCATTTAACAAAAAGGTCAGACCACAGGAATATCAAGTTGGGGATCTGGTAATCAAGCGAATCATCCTTCCTCAGAGTGATCCAAGGGGCAAATGGACCCCTACGTATGAAGGGCCATTTGTGGTTAAGCATGTGTTCTCAGGAGGAGCCATGATCCTAACCAACATGGATGGTGACGACCTTCCTCACCCCGCCAATGCAGACATAGTAAAAAAATACTACGCATAAAAAAGACCCGCTAGGCTGACATGCCTAGGCAAAAATTAGGGCTTCCCGGCGAACCAAAAGGGTTCGGGCAAAATGAAGGGATGAAATGAAAAAAAATCTGTACACCCGGCAAGTCGAAAACCTGAAAAAGCGGCTTGGGCAAAAATGGGTATCCCGGTGGACTGAAAACCCGAAAGGGCGGTCCAGGCAAAAGTTAGGGATAAAGCGTAATACTATGTCTCATTGGATCACTTTGCATCCGGAATCCGGTATCTACATCAAGTTCAGACAGCATCGATCAGTCAGCTTCATCTTCAACCAAGGTCATCATGTGATGAGACGCTCGGAGATATAAAGGAAATAGCAGAGTTGAAACCCAGTGGGATCATTCTTTTCACACAGCTGTTTTATTTTCTTTTGCACAAAATTTGTATAAACTCTTTTGCTCGGCGGCGTTCTCTTACTAGGACGTCAGCCTCTTGTATATAAAACGCCTATTTTCAGGCAAATTCAAAATCAATAAAAATACACTTTTCAGTTAAAATTGCCAATTGTTTTTCCTTTTCTGTTTTGTTTTGTGAAGAACGTCCAAGGTTCAATTTGTGATATATGCATTGATAATAATTTTCTAACTCATGAATATTTGCATACGAAACAAAGGATTAATTACAGGTAACATTAGAAACAGGGGCAGTAAAGAGTTGTCTAAGCAATCTAATTGTTCTGTCTTCCAAGGTACCAAGGTAGGTTCAGCTAAAGAACATAACCAGACATCTCAATTCCCCAGAGAGTAAGCCAGCAAATCAGTGCACTCTCCCCAAGCAAAGCTGTTATCAACCTTAAGGAAGTTGGGTATCCCCCGCAGATCTCAACATTCCCCAGCAGTATATGTATTCTTAACAAGCATCCCCGGCAATTTTGGTCTAAAGATTGTTCCTCGGCGGTATATCAAACATTCAGTGGAGTCACTTCCCCGACACAATTCAAAACTTCCCCAGGAGAGTCCAATCTAGTTCCCCAGGAAAGTTGGAATCTATCTCCCCAAGCAGTAAGCTTATCTCCAGTAGATTCTGGAAGCTTATCCTCGCAGAGCATGAACGCATCTCCCGGCTTCATTCAAAGAGTTATTTCCCTACCAGGATATAACTGGGTTATCCTCAGCCAAAAGTCACGGAAAGAATGTCCTCGACGGAGTCTTCTTATCCCCAGCGAAGTCTATTAACACTTCCAACACAACAAGGGTATCCCCAGCAAGTTATCATCAACCTCAGCAGAGTACCTCTCTCCCCACAGAGTATTGCTTCCCAGCAAGATCGTTAGAGTACTTTTCTCCCCGCAGAGTAATCCATTCGCCAAGTTTATTCCCCAACGGAGTAATCTTCTCCTACCGGTATTCTTGCAACTATCATCCCCAGCGGAAGCAAAGATCTATTCTCCAACATTAGCCCAGGATATGACTTCCCGGCACCCGTCAAGGATTTACTGTCCTAGACGAAAACATACATTCGTAAACATCGCATACATCATTATAGCATGCATATACGCATCATATCTTACAAATCTCATTTATGTTGAGAACATCATTGTTTGATTCATATCATGCATTGCATAAGACTGACCTTTACCTTTCAGGAAAAGATTCAGTTAAATTCTCAGCTATATTTCAAGGCCTTCTCTGGTTCAGTCAGATCGACCCTAAGATCTCCCTGTTTCTTATCCAGTTGAAGACATTCAAGACCTAGACCGGTTCAGTTAAATCGACTCCAAAGATTTCTCTGTTTCTTATCCCGTCCAAGGCCTCCTCTGGTTCAGTCAGATCGACCCTAAGATCTCCCTGTTTCTTATCCAGTTGAAGACATTTCAAGACCTAGACCGGTTCAGTTAAATCGACTCCAAAGATTTCTCTGTTTCTTATCCCGTCCAAGGCCTCCTCTGGTTCAGTCAGATCGACCCTAAGATCTCCCTGTTTCTTATCCAGTTGAAGACATTTCAAGACCTAGACCGGTTCAGTTAATCGACCCTAAGATTTTCTGTTTCTTATCCAGTCAAAGGCCTTCTCTAGTCCAGCTAAATCGACCCCTAACAGATTTTTCTGATAAAGACTCAGTAGAAGATATCCAAGATTCTCTCAATGATTACTGTTGAGGTTGTAGTCGCCTGTGGTTCTCTCCCCGTTACTGCGGAGGTAGTAATCGCCCCAAGTTTCTCTCAGCGTTACTTTTGAAGTGGAAGTTATCCAAGATTCTCTCAATGATTACTGTTGGGGTTGAAGTCGCCCAAGATTCTCTCAATGATTACTGTTGAGGTTGAAGTCGCCCAAGATTCTCTCAATGATTACTGTTGAGGTTGAAGTCGCCCAAGATTCTCTCAATGATTACGCTTGAGGTTGAAGTCGCCCAAGATTCTCTCAATGATTACTGTTGAGGTTGAAGTCGCCCAAGATTCGCTCAATGATTACTGTTGAGGTTGAAGTCGTCCAAAGATTCTCTTAATGATTACTGTTGAGGTTGAAGTCGCCTATGGTTCTCTCCCCGATACTGCGGAGATCGTAATCGTCCCCAGATTCTCTCAGCGTTACTGTTGAGGTTGAAGTCGTCCAAAGATTCTCTCAATGATTAATGTTGAGGTTGAAGTCGCCTAAGGTTCTCTCACCGTTCCTGTTGAGGTAGTAACCACCCCTAGTTCATTCATCACCTTTTGAAGATCCAGCTCCTGTAACCAGTCAGGGTACACATCTATACAAAGAATCTGAAGACCAGCTCCGGTAACAGGTCAGGTAATCATTTTCTTTTGCAGGTATGCAGGTTCTCGCTAAGGAGTCTCTTATGCGATCAACGTCCAGATGGCATCTATAAGCCCATCCACCTTCCATCATCTCTTAGCATGGCATCTATAAGCCCATCATCCTGTCCATCAATCTCCAAATGGCATCTATAAGCCCATTCCCCACATCACACTGCTACTATGTGAGCGCAAATTTCTGGGCACTCTAGTGTTCAATCATCTTCCACCTTCGGATTACGAAAGGCACGTCAGCCAATCTGCATCCTCAGGTCTAAGAAGATTGAACAGGGGCAACTGTTGTACCCCAAAATTTGCCCTCCCATATTCTTCAAGATTTTCCAAAATCAAAGCTTCAAAATCTTCCCAAGGGTTGCACAGTTCAAGGGCCTCCTGACAATCAAGAATTAGGGTTTTGGTTCTGGCTAAGTAAATGAAGTTTCCAAGGGTCCAATCAAGTCCCACATGCCTATAAACATGGTCAAGCATCCTCATGCTAAGTTTTAAGACTTACAGCACAAAATTGCACAGTCAGAAACCCTAATTGCACTACAGTCAACTGTAGGGGCAAAATGGTCATTTGACAGTCAAAAGTTCAAATTTTTGGTCAACATCCCATTTTGAAGCCATAAACATCATTTGATCAATGCTTGATCATGATTCTCAAAGCTTGGCTCAAAAATCATCAAGATGCAAAAGTTTACATATTTGGACAGTTGAAAAAGTCAACTGTAAATTGACCAGGGAATAACTTCCACATGGATTATCAGAAAAATTCCATCCAAAGCTCATTTTGAAGAGAATGACATTTCCTACAACTCCTCTTCACACTTCAAGTCCAAGAAATGCTCTCACAAAAAGTTATCAATTTCAACATTATAGGTCATTTTCAAAAGTCAACAAAAAGGGACTTTAAGTCAAAGGCCATAACTTGAGATTGGTAAATCAAAATGACATGGGACCAAAGGCATTGGTTAGAGGACTCAAAGACCTTTCCAAAATGTCCAAGAACATGAGCAAAGCTTAAAAATTGAGCAAGTTATGCCTTGTGGAAGTTGGGACATTTTTGGATATTTTGAAACGTCAACATTGCTTCAAATGTCCTAAAATTGCTAATGGGCCTCTTTAACTTCCACAATTCATCATCCAAAGCATGTGCACGACCATTTGGCCCAAAGGGAAGTTTTTTTATCATTTTTATTTATTTATTTGGATTTTTAATTATTAATAATTCATTTAATTAAAATAAATAGGTGAAAAATACTAAACCTAATTTTCCAAATCTTTTTGTGCATGGAATAGGCTTAAGATTTCGTGTATGATCAGATTTGGAAGGAATTATGGTGATTGGATATGATTGAGACCAAATATGCTTGAAAAAGATTGGAAAATTATGGCATAAAAATCAAAGATTGATTCCTTCAATTCATGGATTCTTTGGACAAAAAAAAACAACCCTAATCATTCACATGTATATATTGATGCTAACCCTAATGCATATAAGCTCCCAGCTGCGCCATAGACCAAGAACCAAACTTGAGTTTTTTTGCCAAAAGTTGAAAACTGAAAACTAGGTTTTAGGGCTTTTCAAGATCAAATAACTATTCCATTGGCTTGCTGAGACTTCAAGGAAGGAATTTGGATCAAAACCATAAGCTCTAACACCAAGAAACGTGAGAATAATCGTGCCCTGTACATAAATTTTTTCATATGCTTGCATCATGATTCATGCGTTTTTAATACTTTTTAATGTTTGATTTATGTTTCTTGATTGATTCTGAAGCTAACCCAGTTGTTTGATTGCATTTTCATCACCCATACGCGATTTCACCATTAAAGGATGTTAGGGTTCTTCAGCTTTTGAATTAGGGGTTTTTGAATATGGTAAAATTAGAACACCATAATGCCATGAATGAACTCAGCTTGCTTGGACGAAAACAAAACACTCCTCGCGCCTAATTTATACTCCAAGATGGCCTAATCGCTATTACTGGAAAACGCATATTTTGGGGGGGTTTAAAACCCCCGCTAACCTTCTTTTATTTTCAGGGAAAAACAAAGCGATGAAGAAGATGATTATGTGGCCAGCAGTGATTGGGTTGTTTGAAAATTCGCGCTAAATTTCCCACTAATTGTTGTTTCATATTATATTATTCTTTAGTTACATAAATATCAAAGCGCGCAAGTGGAGCAGTTGCTCAGGCATGTGTATGGTAATCTACAGGACCTGGGTTCGATCCCAGGTCCCCCTCCCTTTCCTTATATTTTTCCCTTAACCATGTTCTTGTGTAGCTTCCGTCCAAGAAGTCCACCATGCAACTTACCATCCAGCTTGCCACGCATATGCTAAGACCAATCCAAGGGGCATGGTTTGAAGATCATCCTGGACACAAGTCAAAGATGCCACATGCTAGCGTCAGAGTCAACAAGGCCAAAGGCTTAGTGGCCCTGAAATACTGGACTCTACCTCCCAATTTGGGGACAGACATATTTATTTCAATTATTGTTTTTTTTTATTAATTCCTTTAATTTAATATTTTCATAAAAAAAACATAAAAACAATATAAAAATCAGAAAAATTCAAAATATATTTTTATTTAATTAATATTTTTGTAAATAAAATTTCACTAATTAATTAGGTTAATTTAGGGTTAATTTTAATATCTTTTTAAATAAATTAAAAAAACTTGTAGAAAATTAGGTTTAATTAGTTAAATTACTTTTATTCTTTTTTTCACCATTATTAATAATTAAATATTATTTATTTTTATAAATCAAATTGCATTTAATAATTAATTTAATTTTAGGTTTAAATTTTAACATGTTTTCTTAATAAATAAAAGTTGTAGAATTAGGGTTAATTAGTTAATTTCATTTAATTCTCATTAAAAAACCATAAATACGAAAACCTCAAAAATAACTTCTCTTTTTTTATTTTAATTAAGTTGTAAATAATAATTTAATTTCATTAAAGGGTCCAACGCCCTCGTTTCCAATTTTAATTTAATTCGCACATTTACTTTCTTTTCGTATAATTCTCATGTACTTCTCCCAAAGCCGTGTAAATTTAATTTCTCGCACTTTACTTTAATTCTTTATTTTTCTGTCAAATCGGGTCCTGGATTTATTTTGGCAATGTGGACCCGCGCCTTTGTAATAGTTTAGAATTTTATCTTTCTCGCAATTTTTAACTGTTAAATAATGGCATGCAAGAATGAATGATAAAATAAAAAAAAAAACGCATAGATCACTTTGACATGAACAAGATAAATGCAAATGAACATGACACACAAATCACACACCACCCCTAGGGTACGCCTCACTGTTGCCTTGCCTCGAAAGGTGATCGTCGAGTAGAGGATGTCTTAGTAAGTCCTCATGATCCGGGAACCTGGCATGAGGGTAGCTTCTAAGGTGTCTTCCCATTGCTCTGGTGATCACCATGTCCCGAACCTTCGAATTGACCCGAACCCCTCCAACGGTGGTGCTACCTACCTCTCAATGGTGGGATGGCATTACTTTAAAGGACATTTACACAGACGAATTCCTTAGGGTAGGTAGACGACTCTAGATACTTGCTCTAATTTCAAAACAACTTAAAAATACTTCCCACACCGACACTTTTCAAAAGCTTTCGAAAGCAATTTTTCAAACACTCTTGAGGACCGATACAAGAGTCGAACTGAAATTTTCAAAGAAACTTTTTAAAACCCACAGTTGAAAAGCAAACAAACCATTTTTGAAAACACAATGAGCAAGTATCTAAGAGCCCATGGATAACCATGGATAGAAAGGGTGCTAACACCTTCCCTTTCTATAATCTACCTCCCGAACCAAGAGCAATCTCTATAAGGAATTTTTCTGTGCTTTTGTCCTTTCCATTTGGAGAAAATAAAAGACGGTGGCGACTCTTGCTTACCGCGACATTTCACGAAACCAGCGTTAAACAGTCAGTTCCAGATCCACCGATCACACCGTGGAACTATGGGGGAGAAATCTTCTACCACGGCATCAAACAAATCAAAACAATCCAAGAAATCTCTGAAGAAGACCCTGATATAGGGAACATCACGGGTACAAGCAAGATCACCCGCAGTGGCCGGATCTTTTCTCCGGAGATTGCTCCTCCCCGAGCAGTTTTCGGACCCTTAAAAGCTTCTGCACCTGTTGGACCCTCTGTGCAAGGCCCAGTGATTGAAGAGTTGAACACTTCTGAAGAAAGACCATCCGCTGATAACACTGACAAAGGTAAGGGGATACTGGAAATGCCTGTCAGGACGAAGTCTCATGTTGTGGTTATCCCCGAAACCACTCAGAAGGAGATGGATGAAATCCTGAAAATAATCAGAAAAAATGACTACGACGTTGTGGAACAATTAGGGCAAACCCCTTCTAAAATTTCAATGTTAGCTCTCCTGCTCCATTCAGAGGCCCATGCTAAGGCTCCGATTAACCTCTTGAAGACGGAACATGTCCCCCATGAGACCTCGGCTGACCAATTCCAAATTTGTGTGTCCAGTCTTACTGCTGACAACGGCCTGGGCTTTTCCGACGTTGACTTAACTCCCAAAGGAAGGAAACACAATGATGCGTTACATGTTTCAGTTGAATGTCGAGGGACCACCCTCGCCCACGTAATGGTCGATACTAGTTCTTCCCTGAATGTGCTGCCAAAGAAGGCCTTAGATCATCTAGATTGCGAAGGTTTGACTCTCAAACCTAGTAACATCGTCATCAGAGCTTTCGATGGTTCCAAGAGAATGGTTCATGGAGAGGTTGATATTCCCATCAAGGTAGGCACCGAAGTGTTCAACTCCACCTTCTACGTGATGGACATCCGTCTTTCATACTCATGTTTGCTAGGGAGACAGTGGATCCATTATGCCGGGGCAGTTACATCCTCTTTGCACCAGATGCTGAAGTATCCTGTTAAGGGTAAAATCATAACCGTGCATGGCGAGGAAGAGTACATGATTAGTCATCTCAATTCCTTTCTATATATGGGGAGTTAGACGGCGAGTTCATCAAAACACCTTTTTAACATTTCGAGGAAGTTTCTCCCGAGGTAGCAGTTGCGAAGACAGCGGTCGAGATACCTATCATTTCCAAGCATGTGGCTAGGATGGCATCTCTCAAGGACGTAGAGGTTGTGATTAAGGAGGGGAAGAGCACAATATGGGGACAATTTCCTGACTTTCCCCATAAGACGAATAAGTTCGGTTTAGAGTTTACTGCTGCAGGACAAAAGGCTATGCGTCGTTCTAAGATTGGAAGATCACCGGTCAAGATTTCTCACCATGGAATCAATGCTGTAGAAGATGAAGATGAGGAGAGCCACCTTGAAGATTTGATTTTTCCGACTGTCGAAGGGGGTTTGAGCAATTGGGAAGCAAAGGATTTCGTTCCTATCACCTTTATCAACCAGTAATTTCATCTTTGAACAATTTCCCATTTTTATGGTCTGTAATAACTAAAACAATGCGCACACTATTTTCACCTCATGCCTTACCCGGGGCATGTAGGTCCATTTGTAAGGGTTTGATTTCCTTCATAATCATATGCCATGTTTTAATGAATCATTGGACGTTTTTCATCTATAAACTGTTCATTTTCTTTTCTTTTTGCATTTTTGTTTGTTTAAGGATGGTTATCCCTTACACACACCCACACTCACAAATGCAGGTACCCATCCACTTCGGATTCCATGGGTGACTATTCTGTTTTAGCCTTCGATAACTCTGAAGATTTGGTCAATCGCGCTGAGTACGAAGTTGACGAAGATTGTGAAATGCCAGGAGAGTTAGCCAGACTTCTACAACAAGAAGAGAGGGTCATCTTGCCTCATGAAGAGTTGTTAGAAACCATCAACTTAGGGACAGAGGAAGACAGGAAGGAAGTAAAAGTGGGTTCCAACTTGGAACCGAGTGTCAAGGAGCGCTTAGTGCAGTTGTTGAATGAATACATGGAAATCTTTGCCTGGTCTTATGAAGACATGTCAGGACTAGACACAGATATCGTGGTTCACTGTCTCCCTACAAGAGAGGATTGTCCACCGATCAAGCAAAAAGTTCACCGAATGAGGCCTGACATGTCTGAGAAAATTAAGGCCGAAGTAATGAAGCAATTCAACACCGGCTTTCTGGCTGTTACAACCTATCCATAATGGGTTGCTAACATTGTACCCGTACCCAAAAAGGATGGCAAGGTCAGAATGTGTGTGGACTATCGAGATTTGAACAGGGCTAGCCCTAAAGACGATTTTCCGCTGCCACATATCGAAATCTTGGTTGACAACACAGCTCAGCATAAAGTATTTTATTTTATGGACGGATTCTCGGGCTACAACCAGATTAAAATGTCCCCCGAGGACATGGAGAAAACTACCTTTGTCACACAATGGGGTACCTTCTGCTACAAGGTGATACCGTTCGGACTGGAGAACGCAGGGGCAACCTATCAACGCGCCATGGTAGCTTTATTTCATGATATGATACATCATGAGATCGAAGTTTACGTAGACGACATGATAGCTCGATCACAAACAGAAGAATAACACCTTGAACATTTGCAGAAGTTGTTTGCCAGGTTGAAAGAGTATAAACTCAAGTTGAATCCAAGCAAGTGCACTTTTGGAGTTAGGTCTGGTAAACTTCTGGGATTTATTGTCAGCAACAAGGGCATTGAGGTCGATCCAGCTAAAATAAAGGCTATACAAGAAATGTCTGCCCCCCGTACTGAAAAGGAGGTTAGAGGATTCTTGGGACGCTTGAACTACATCGCCAGGTTCATCTCTCACCTGACGTCTACCTGTGAACCAATTTTCAAACTGTTAAAGAAAGATCAGGTAGTTGAATGGAACAACGATTGTCAAGTTGATTTTGATAAAATCAAGGAGTATTTACTAGAACCTCCTAGCCTGATGCCACTCGTCAAAGGAAGGCCGTTGATCATGTATCTGACTGTTTTGGACAACTCAATAGGGTGCATACTGGGCCAACATGACGAGTCTGGTCGAAAAGAGCATGCCATTTATTACCTTAGCAAAAAGTTTACCGACTGTGAGACTCACTACTCACTGCTCGATAAAAATTGTTGCGCTTTGGTATGGGCTGCTCGCCGACTAAGGAAGTATATGTTGACTCATACCACTTTGCTGATTTCCAAAATGGACCCGATCAAATATATCTTCGAAAAGCCTACTTTATCTGGAAAAACCGCTAGATGGCAGATGATCCTGACTGAATATGACATCCAGTATACTACCCAAAAATCTATAAAGGGGAGTGTACTAGCTGACCATCTAACTCATCAAGCCGTCGAAGATTATCAATCTATGAGATTCGACTTCCCTGACGAAGACATCATGACTTTGGACAACATCGAAGGTAACAGACCGTATGACGGACCTGAAGAAGGATCCCGATGGACCCTGTACTTTGATGGCGCTTCAAATGCACTTGGCAA
This sequence comes from Vicia faba, assembly GCA_948472305.1. Lineage (NCBI taxonomy): Eukaryota > Viridiplantae > Streptophyta > Magnoliopsida > Fabales > Fabaceae > Vicia > Vicia faba. Next base: position 1,562,562,207 of record OX451737.1, on the reverse strand, counting down.
CGGTATCAGTGCGGTACTCATTTCCCCAGAAGGTTGCCATACACCTTTCACTTCCCGACTTTGTTTCAGCTGTACCAACAACATGGCCGAATATGAAGCTTGCATCTTTGGTCTCAAGGCTTCTATAGACTTTGGAATCAAATCTTTGGTCGTATTTGGGGACTCGGCTTTGGTTATCAGTCAAGTCAAAGGAGAGTGGGACACCAAACATCCTAATCTTATCCCATACAAAGAATATGTCCTGACTTTGTTGCCTCATTTCGAGCAGATTACTTTCGAGCATTTCCCGCGGGAAGAGAATCAGCTAGCAGATGCTCTGGCTACAATGTCTTTCATGTTTAAAATCAATTGGGATAACGAGGCTCCCCAAATTACCATCGAGCGGATGGACGAACCTGCGCACTGTCATGAGATTAATACCAAAGAGGTAGTGGAACAACCCTGGTTTCATGAAATCAAAAGGTATCTCCAGACTAGAGAATATCCTGAAGGAGCTTTCGTCAATGACAAAAAGTTCTTAAGGAGATTTGCTGCCAAGTTCTTCCTAAGCAATGGCATCCTTTATAAACGCAACCATGATTGTGTTTTACTTTGATGTGTGGACAAAGCTGAAGCAGAATTGATCATGACTGAGATACACAATGGCACATTTGGCACCCATTTGAGCGGACATACGATGGCTAAAAAGATTCTAAGAGCAGGCTACTACTGGTCTACCATGGAAGCTGATTGTCACCAACATTCCCGTACTTGCCACAAATGCCAAGTCTACGCCGACAAAGTACATATTCCTCATGTTCCTCTCAACGTTCTGACAGCTCCTTGGCCATTTGCAATGTGGGGCATTGACATGATTGGAGAGATCAAGCCCACGGCGTCCAATGGACATTGCTTCATCTTGGTCGCTATCGACTATTTTACCAAGTGGGTTGAAGCATCTTCCTTTGCCTCTGTTATGAAGAATGTGGTTGCCCGCTTCATCAAGCAGAACCTCATATGCCGGTATGGTGTCCCTGACAGGATCATCACAGATAACGGTACAAATCTGAACAATACTATGATCACCGCTCTATGCGAGCAGTTCAAGATTTATCATCAAAATTCATCTCCCTGTCGGCCGAAGATGAACGGTGTTGTTGAAGCCGCGAACAAAAATATCAAGAAGATCATTTAAAAAATGATAGTTACCTACAAGTACTGGCTTGAGATGTTACCGTTTACTCTGCATGGATATCGTACCACGGCACGTACTTCAACAGGGGCAACCCCATTCTCTTTGGCATATGGCATGGAAGTTGTTCTACCCATGGAAGTTCAGATTCCTTCCTTAAGGATCATGAAAGACGTTGGTTTGAGTGAAGACGATTGGATTCAGACCCGGCTTGATCAACTCAATTTGATCGATGAGAAGCAACTTACGGCTGTTTGTCATGGTCAGGCGTATCAAAAGCGCATGATTAACGATTTCAACAAGAAAGTCAGGCGTCAGATATATCAAGTCGGAGATCTTGTAATCAAGCAGATCATCTTGCCGCAAAGTGATCCCAGGGGCAAATGGACTCCTACTTACGAAGGTTCATTTGTGATTAAGAGCATCTTTTCTGGTGGGGCGATTATTCTGACCACCGTGGATGGCGATGACCTACCACACCCTGCGAACGCAGACATAGTCAAAAAATACTACGCATAAAACAACCCGACAAGTTGAAAACTCGAAAGGGCGATTTGGGAAAAAATGGGCATCCCGGTGGACCGAAAACCCGAAAGGGCGGTTCAGGAAAAAATTAGGGATAAAACAAAAAAATTTGTACACCCGGCAAGTTGAAAACCCGAAAGGGCGACTTGGGCAAAAAAGGGTTTCCCGATGGATCGAAAACCCGAAAGGGCAGTCCAGGCAAAGGTTAGGGAATTAAAGCGTATGACTGTGTCTCGTCGGATCACTTTAAGAACAATCTCTTCACCAACAAGCTCCGAGCTTCTGATCAACTTAGTCATCGGCGGATAAAGCAACGAATGGACAAGATATTCAGAGTTGTGAAGGCCATAACAGAATGGGAATCCCATGGAATTGTTACACATAGCCATCTTACTTTTGTATAAATATCTTTCAATTTTTACGACAACATTCTCTTACTGGGATGTCTGTCTCCTTTGTACAAAGATACTCACAAAATTTAATACAAATGCACTTCCAAGTGCAGAAATTTACTTGCCTTTCTTTTCTTTTTACACTTATGTTTATTTTGAAAACGTCCAATGTTTTGTTAAAAAGGCATATGCATTTGAACATAATCATTGCTTACAAGTAAAACGAATTGAGAAAGGATAATTACCGGTGGGTCGAAAGTATAGGAAAACGTCTTTAGGCTATTCCAGCAGAAATCCCCTGCAGTATGTTGTTCATATCCTTAACAAGGCTAAATTTGGAGTATATTTCCCCCAGCGGAGTTAAACTTCAAGATCCTCAGCAAAGCAAAAGCTTTCTAAAGCTGGATTCCACAGTTAGAGTGCATTCCAAAACTTAATTTCCCTCAGAGTCAAGTTTCAAGATTCCCAGTGGAGCCCAAAAACCCTGAAAATCCTATCCCCAGCGGAACAAGAATAGTGAACATTCTCCCCACAGAGATGCTTCCCCAGCAGATGGGAAAATTCTCAGTCTCTTTTCTCCAGCAGGAGTCTCCTAGGATTTGACTTCCTAGTAAAGATGTCCAAAGTTTTCCTTATTTCCCAAGCAGTCAGCAAGGGTTTCTCCTCTCCAAGTCCTCAGCGGCGGCCAAAGTTTTTTTAATCCCCGGCAGTGGTCCTAAGATTCCTCAACAATCGAAGATCTTTAATCCACAAGCAGTCAGTAGGGACTTCTCATCTTCAACAATCAAAGATTTTTGGAATCCCCAGCTTCGGTCAAAGATTTACTTTCCCCGGCAGCAGTCTAAGATTCCATTATCTCCAGCTATCAAGGATTCATTTTCCTCAGCAAGACGGCTACTCAGCCTGCATGCATAACCATTACATTCATATATCATAAACATTGATGAAACACAATTCATTGCATCATACATATCATGCAACATAACTTTGTGTTTAGCTAACATTTTATCCGTTTCAGGATGAGATCGAAAGGCTATCATTAACAATTATTCAGATACAGTATGGATACACCCCAAACACGGCGGTCATTCTATTAATCATTCAGAACGTCAAGTCAAGGTACAGTATGGATACACCCCAAACACGGCGGTCATTCTATTACTCATTTTTCAGGTCAGATACAGTATGGATACACCCCAAACACGGCGGTCATTCTATTACTCATTCAGAACTTCAAGTCAAGATACAATATGGATACACCCCAGACACGGCGGTCATTTTACTACTCGTTCAGACTCCAGCAATCTGATACAGACTAGATACGCTCCAGACACGGCGGCCATTCTATCTCTCATTCAGATTCAACTATCAACTTCAAAGTTCGGATACGCTCCAAATACAGATGCCATTCTGGCCTTTACACTAGCAGTTTGATTCTCCCTAGTGCAGTCGCCACAGAAGTCATTCTTTCACTTATTCAGACTCCAGTTACAGTCTCAGATACACTCCAGACATGGAAGTCATTCTGCTACTCATACGGATCTCAACTCCAGTTACAGTCTCAGATACACTCCAGACACGGAAGTCATTCTGCTACTCATACGGATCTCAACTGCAGTTACAGTCTCAGATACACTCCAGACACAGAAGTCATTCTGCTACTCATACTGATCTCAACTTCAGATACAGTCCAGATACGCTCCAGACACGGTTGCCATTCTGTCACTCATTCAGAGTTTATCCCCAGCACACAGTTGCTCCATACACAGATATTCCTCTGTTATCCGGATACAATACATATACACTCCAGACACGGCAGTCATTCTGATATTCATTCTACATTCAAACACAGTCACAGCTCAGATATGCCCCAGACACGGACGCCATTCTTTTGCTCATACAAATTCAATCTCCAGATACAGTTCGAGTGCATTCCAGATACAGATACCATTTTGATACTCATTCTTTTGACCTACAACTTTGCAATTTAACAAAGATTCTTGGATGGCATCTTTAAGCCCATCTCCAGCAAGATTCTACCATCTCCAAATGGCATCTTTAAGCCCATTCCCTCAATTATGCTTTGGACGAGTGCAAATTTACGGGCACTCTAGTGTCCAATCCTCTTTTACCTTTGAGTCGCGAAAGGCAAACTTGCCAATCTAATTCTTCAGGTTCAAGAAGATTGAACAGGGGCAGCTGTTATACCCCAAAATTTGCCCTCTCATTCTTCAGGAAATCATTCTGGATTCTCAGAGTTTCTCTTAAACAAATCCAAGTCCTGAATTATCATTTCTTCCCAAGCAAACCATTTACAAGAGCAAAATGATCGCCCAAGCTCTAAAGGCAAAGCTTTTACCTTGGAAAAATTAAATTCTAAACATTTGGAATTTTTCTCTAAAAAATGGGTGTTTAAGAAGAAAATAGCTCTTCAGAACTTCTGAACCAACCTCCAGACAGAAACGGTCAGAAGTTGCAAGTTTGACTCAACGCAGTCAGAAGTTGGCTCTTCAGCAGCTACATCAACTCAGTTAGAGGTTGTAAACGTGGTTCAACATGTAATCTTCAAACAGAACATGGCTCTTCAGCAGTTACGCAAGTTCAGCCAGAGTTTGCTAGAGGAATGCAAAGAAAGCAAAGAAGTCTGAAGGCTCCTTCAGAACATAATGGAATCAGAAGATGAAAGGGTCAGAAGAGTGGGTATTACACTGACACAGAATCTCTAAGTCCAGGATTTCCAGAAGCAAATCCAAGGAACGTGCTAGAAAGTCTGGAGAATCCTCAGAATTTGCTGAGACAGCAAGAGGCCAAGGTCAGAGCTTGGTTTACGTTGTTTTTGGTAAAGCAGAACTGTTGGTTCAGGTTTTAGGTAATGATGTAAAATCTCCTATTACAAGATTTTTGATGTTGATAAATCTCATCAGCATTTAATGCTCATTAATGCTCCCAACCACTCCTGAACATTCATCCAAGGGGTCTCTTCACGTGTGGCTTGGTAAACACCTTTATGCAGGTTTAGGCATGGGTCTATGCACCACCTTTCACCTATAGAGGTCGCTTCTCCTCAATCCTTGCCTGCTGTTCCAGCCTAGGCTGAAAAGCTGTCCATTATCACAACTTCTCATGAACTTCTTTAAAAAAAAAACAAGTTAATAATATTGGCGCCTTTAACATTCACAAATCCACAAAAGCTTTGCCTATAAATAGAGCACCATTGACCACTAAGAGGAGCAGTTCAAAACCATAAAAATTGTTAGAAGAGAAACAGAAATTTTTAGCAAGAAAATACTTTGAAACTCTGTCAAAAAAATCTTAGTGTTTCAAGAGCCTCAAACACAACTTTGAATCTCCTTCCGCCAAACCTCATTTGTACCCAGTTTGCTTCTTGAAAGACGCCCTTACAGCTTCTGACCATATATACTCTCCATCCACCTCTTCAAAAAAGAACCTGTCCAGAACACCATCAGAGCTAAAAGCTAACTCTCACTCACAGACTTTTCCAACAGCCAGGTAAGCACCTGCTGACCTTCATCACGCTGCTAAGCATCATCAGCTTTGCATGCTCAATAAACATAATGTAAATATCACGTTGCTGTTGTTTGCGTTCTGAGGATTTTCATACCTCGGAATGTTTAAGTAGGAAGTGAATCAGTGTAGAACCTGCCTTTGACCTTGTTGGTTCTGTCTCCTGAAACACTTTGACATTTGCTGAAGTTGTCCCAAACATGTTTTCTGTTTTGTGGAAAAATAACAAAACTGCAGATGTTCTGACTAGCACAGGGAGTAGCAAAGTGCTGACTTTGACGTTAGCACATCTGAAGTCTGTTTTGCTGTCAATAATATCAGAACTTCTGAAAATTATTGTATTTCCAGCTGGGTCAGAACTTCTGATTTCCCCACTAACAAAATTTTGTCTTGCAGCACATGGGGGTCAGAACTTCTGATTTTCCCACTAACAAGTTTCTGTTTTGCAGGTGCCAGAGTCAGAAGTTCTGACTCATACAGTTTAACCAAAAGGTTGATAATCTAGCAGCAGGCCTGAGTCAGAACTTCTGACTTCCTCTCAGCAGCGCGCTGGCTCTCTCTCTCTTTCTATCTATCTTGCCTTTGTTATTTTCTTTTCTTATCTATTTTTCTCGTTGAACCACCCCATGTACAAATATGTATCCCCACCCCCCTAATTGCTGTAATAGCGTAGGATTTTACATTTCCGCTTTTTATTGCTTTCAAATATAAATGCTAGTAATTAGGATGTGTATGGAAAGATAAAATCAATGAAATATAAAATCCTAATTCAAAGATAAACTCTTGTATGCAATAAAACACACTTGCACACGAACACCCCTTAAGGTATCTCCACTCGGTTGCCTAAATTTAAAATAGCCATGTTACGCATGCAAAGTATCTTGGTAAAACAAACAAAATCAAAAGATCATAGTCCATCGATGACGCTATTCAAAGTTTCCTTACAAAAATGATCTTAGTCCCTCAAAAAAATGCTAAGATACTTTGCAAAATTGCTATCATGGTCTATACTATGACCCGCGCCTGTCCTGTAAACATCCTAACACAAGGTTGTTCACCAAATACAATGGTGAAGCAACACTGTTAAAAGGGTTAAAAAACATAAGAAAAATCTTTGAGTAAAATAGGGTAGATAACTCTTAGTTACTTGATCAAAGCTTGCAAAAACATCCTTGCTATTTTCAAAACACACTTCACCACACAATTTCAAAACCCTACTTTCAAACATTGAAAAATTTTCAAAAGACAAAAACACCTTTGTATACATTCAAACAAAAATCATTACAAAGGTTGCCACAACGATGGCCTCTTTTCAAAACATCTTCAAAAATCACACAAAGCACCATTTCAAACAATTGAAAAGCAAAGGCAAGTGATCTAAGCAAGTAACTAAGAGCCCATGGATAACCATGGATAGAAAGGGTGCTAATACCTTCCCTTTCTATAATCTACTCACCGAACCCAGGAAAACATCTCAAAGGTCTTTCCTGTGCTTTTTGACCTCTCCTTAGGATAAAATAAAAAGTCGGTGGCGACTCTTGCTAAACCGAAACATTTGCGAACACAAACGCAAAACCCAAGTCAGTTCTCCCACCGTATCACAATGTGAATGCTGTCAAGATTTTCATATCCCGGAATCCTGTACCTACATTGCTTGGGGACATCCTACACTCATTTCACACACGAACAATGAGGAAAAGAGGTGTTCTCATGTGTTGTACTCCTATCCTAGCAAGGTGGTTTATTTCTCACCTTTCGTAATCAGTTTTGAAGAATGAGCAGGGTTTAAGGTGGTCACAATGATTGATGACTCTCACTCATTCTGATGTTCATTGGTGTTCTCGGTCTAGAGATAATGTCATCATCATTGATCGTTGTGGGGAATTCCCTAATGTCCCACTACTTGGCATTAGGGGAGGTATTACCTATAACCCCTGTTTAGCTCTAAGACAGTTTGGATATGCTCGGAGGGATGGCCCTCATGACATGATGGTTCCTGACTTGGTTTTTGACTTCGACAACGATGCGCAAGGACTTCGACAAAGATTCATCAGAGTTTGGAGGATGCCCAACAAGGTGGATAGTAAGACACTGGGGCACAAGAATTCCATCCCCCTTGAGCCTAATCTCAAGTGGGTACGAACCCGCGCCCAGAATCTTATGATGCCATACCCTCACATTCTCCCCGTGATCAAAGAGCCTGTTATGGAAGGAGAGGTTCCATACACCCTCCTACATCCTGACATGCCAACTTCATTGGAAGAATTACAAAAGAGTTGGATCCAACTCAAGGAAGAATGGAATACTTTTGAAGCCAGCTTCTATGCCATTGAGAAGAAGGTTTTGGAGCTTACCCGCCGACTTCATGAGGAGGAAACTCTCAACACTTACATCGCACCAAAGAGGATGCGCAATGTCTTTTTACATTAAGAATTTTGTAATATTTTGCCCATAGGGCACTTATGTACTAACAAATTTCTTCTTAATATGACGTGTGTTCTTTTTGTTTGCAACAAATTTGAATTTCTGAATCCTTGATTGCATTACATGAATAACATACCATTCATCATATGCATAAACAGGTCTTCGCACCAGGTTTCCTTATCTTTCTGCTGTTTATTTCAGCAAGATGGATTTGGAGCAGACGATTAAGGATCTGCAAGCACATAATTCTCAATTCCAGCAACTCCTCATGACCTTAGTAAAGGGTCAAGAGGACCTTAAAGTACTGTTGGAGAAAAATAAAGAGAAAAAGAAGAAAAGGCCCGGAGTAGCCACTTTCGGAAGAAGGTTTGAAAGCAATGCTAGAAAAGTTCTCGAGTTCCCCTCAACGTCTGATGAAGAGGATGGTAAAGGAAAAGGAGCTGCGGTACCTTCTGAATCCGAGGTTGAAGAGGAAGAAGAGGAAGAGGATGAAGACTACTCCGAACAGCAATATCCCTTGGCGGATGATAAATATAAAAATCTTGAGGATCGATTGGCAGCCATGGAGTTTCAGAGAGTACCTGGTTTAGATTTTGAAGAACTAGGGTTGGTCGCTGGGATCGTCATTCCTCCCAAGTTCAAAGTACCAACATTTGCTAAGTATGACGGTCTATCCTACCCAAAGATGCATCTGAGATCCTATGTCAGAAAGATCCAACCCCACTCATCTGATAAAGACCTCTGGGTACACTTTTTTCAAGACAGTTTGTCAGGCACACAATTGGACTGGTTCTATCAACTCGAGAGATCGGAGGTTCATAACTGGGAAGACTTAGCCGCTGCTTTCTACCGGAAATACCAATACAATGCTGATTTGGCGCCCACTCGTACTCAGCTACAGAGTATGGGAATGGCTTCTAATGAGGGATTTAAGGAGTATGCCCAGAAATGGCGTGATCTGGCTGGAAGGGTGCAGCCACCATTGTCGGATAGAGAGCTGGTTGACATGTTTTTAGGGACCCTGTCCGGCCCTTTCTTCAATCATTTAATCGGGAGTTCCTCTACGGGATTCACCGAACTAATTCTGACCGGTGAAAGGGTCGAGGTCGGCATTAAAAAAACCTTCTCATCTAAGAAGGAAGCCTCTGCTGTTTATTCTCAGAAAAGTCAAGGAAGAACCGAGCGCCGACCAACTGTAGGGGTTGTGATGATTCAAAACTCTTCAAATGATCAACCACGCAGCAATCAGCCAAGATCTAACCAGCAACGGGTAGAAAGGCCACAACGGTAGTTCACTCGAATCAACATGACACCAGCTTAAGTACTCCCTCATTTGCTAAAGCTGAATCTTACCAATTTGAAGGAAGCGCCAAAAAATCCTAATACCTCTTCTCCATATTACCACTCCAATGCAAAATATGCATACCACTCTTACAGTGTAGGGCATGATACCAACAACTGTTGGGCTCTTAAGAACAAAATCCAAGACCTGATCGACGCCAAGGAGGTAGAATTCGATGCGCCTGAAAAGCCGAATGTGATTTCTGCCCCAATGCCCAAGCACGGTCATAATGTTCATGCCGTTATGGAAGACCTTCATGTTACCAATGTTGCTGACCTTTTGACTCCCTTACCAGTGATTAAAGTGAATTTGATGAGAGCCGAGATATTCCCAGGCTGTGGAAAAGACTGTTACTTTTGTTTAAACATACGAGCTGACTTCCCAATGTTGAAATCAGGCATCCAACCCCTGATGGATACCCAAGAGATACTCTTCCAAAAGACTCTTGTTGATACCTTCACTCATGTTACTCCTGCTACTTTTTCTACTTCAATCAATGACATTGCAATAATAACCATCTCCGACAATCTTCCCAAGGCTTGCAAAAGGCCTGTCAAGATTACGCCTGATCCTAAGTTTGTGCCGTTAAAAATCACCATGTCGGGGCTTGTCCCGTATCAATCTAACAAGACGATACCATGGAACTACGGAGGAGAAATCTTCTATCATGGTATCAAACAGATTGAATTAGTCCAAGAGAATTCTGAAGAGGAAACCCCTGATATAGGGAACATTGCGGGAACAAGCAAGATAACTCACAGCGGGCGGATTTTCTCTCCGGAGATTGCTCCCCCACGAGCAGTCTTCGGACCCTCGAAAGCTTTTGTTCCTGTTAATCCATCTATGCAAGGCCCGATAATTAAAGAATTGGATACTCCTGAAGTTAGACCATCTGTTGATACTACCGATAAGGGTAAGGGAATACTAGAAGCGCCTGTCAGGATGAAGGCTCAGATTGTGGTAATCCCCGAGACCACCCAGAAAGAAATGGAAGAAATCTTAAAAATAATCAAAAGGAGCGATTTCGACATCGTGGAACATCTAGGGTATACCCCTTCCAAAATCTCCATGTTGGCTCTTCTACTCTGCTCTGAGGCCCATGCTAAGGCCTTAATCATATTTTTAAAGACGGCACACATGCCTCAAGAAACTTCGGCTGACCAGTTTCAAGAGTGCATGGCTAGCCTCACTGCTGATAATGGTCTTGGCTTTTCCGATGCTGATTTGACTCCTAAGGGAAGGAAACACAATGATGCGCTGCATTTCTTAGTTGAATACAGGGGAACCACCCTCGCCCATGTCTTAGTTGATACCCGTTCATCCTTGAATGTGCTGCCGAAGAAAGCGTTAGACCGTTTGGACTGCGAAGGATTGACCCTCAAACCCAGTAACATCGTTGTTAGGGACTTTGATGGGTCCAAAAGAATGGTTCACGGAGAGGTTGACATTCCTATCAAAGTGGGCACAGAAGTTTTCAACTCCACCTTTTATGTGATGGACATCCATCCTTCATATTCGTGTTTGTTGGGAAGACCGTGGATCCATTATGCTGGGGCAGTTACCTCCTCTTTACACCAAATGTTAAAATATCATGTTCAGGGTAAGATTATAATGGTGCACGGCGAGGAAGGATACATGATAAGTCACCTCAACTCCTTCCGCTATGTGGAGTTGGATGGCGAATTCATAGAAATGCCTTTCCAACATTTTGAGGAAGTTTCTCCTGAGGTCGCAGTTGCAAGACAATGGTTGAGGTGCCTATCGTTCCCAAGCATGTATCTAGGATGGCATCTCTCAAGGACGCAGAGGCTGTAATCAAAGAAGGAAAGAGTACAGTATGGGGGCAACTGCCTGATTTTCCCCATAAGACGGACAAGTTCGGACTAGGTTTTACTACTGCTGGCCAGAAAGCTATGTGTCGCTCCAAGGCTGGAGGACCACCCGTAAAGATCACTCACCATGGAATTAATGCCTTAGAAGATGATTATGAAGAAGACAGCTTTGAAGATTGGATCTTTCCAACCGTCGAAGGAGGGTTAAGCAACTGGGAAGCGAAGGACTTTATTCCCATCACTTTCGTCAACCAGTAATTTATCTTTGAACAATTTCCCATTTTGGTCTGTAATAATTAAACAATTCGTATACTATTTTCACCTTATGCCTCGCCCGGGGCATATAGGTCCATTTGTAAGGGCTTGATTTTCTTCATTATCACATGCCATGTTTTAATGAATCATTGGACGTTTTCATCTATAAATTGTTGTGTTCATTTTCTTTCCTTTTGCATTTTGTTTTGTTTAAGGATGGCTATCCCTTACACACACCCACACTCACAAAATGCAGGTACCCATCCACTCCGGATCCCATGGGTGACTATTCTGCTTTAGCCTTCGATGACTTTGAAGATTTGGTCAATCATGTTGAGTACGAAGTTGACGAAGACTGTGAAGTTTCGGGAGAGTTAGCCAGACTTTTGCAACAAGAAGAGAGGGTTATTCTGCCTCATGAAGAGTTGCTAGAAACCATCAACTTGGGAACAGAGGAAGACAAGAAAGAGGTTAAGGTGGGTGCCAACCTGGAACCAGGTGTCAAAGAGCGCTTAGTACAGTTGTTGAACGAATATGTTGAGATCTTTGCCTGGTCCTATGAAGACATGTCGGGATTAGACACAGATATCTTGGTTCACCGTCTCCCTACAAGAGAAGACTGTCCACCGATTAAGCAAAAGGTCCGTCGAATGAGGCCCGACATGTCTGAAAAGAGCAAAGCTGAGGTAATAAAGAAATTCAACGCTGGCTTTCTGGTTGTTACTTCCTATCCATAATGGGTTGCTAACATTGTGCCCGTACCTAAGAAGGACGGCAAAGTCAGAATGTGTGTGGACTATCGGGATTTAAACAGGGCTAGCCCTAAAGACGATTTTCCACTACCACACATCGACATCTTGGTTGACAACACAGCTCAACACAAGGTATTTTCCTTCATGGATGGATTCTCGGGATACAACTAGATCAAAATTGCCCCTGAGGACATGGAGAAAACTACTTTTGTCACGCAATGGGGTACCTTCTGCTACAAGGTGATGCCATTCGGACTGAAGAATGCCGGGGAAACCTATCAACGCGCCATGGTAGCTTTGTTTCATGATATGATACATCATGAGATCAAAGTCTATGTAGACGACATGATAGCCCGATCACAGACAGAAGAAGAACACCTTGATCATCTGCAAAAGTTGTTTGTCAGGTTGAAGGAGTTTAAGCTCAGACTGAACCCAAGCAAGTGCACTTTTGGAGTTAGGTCTGGCAAACTTTTAGGATTTATTGTCAGTAATAAAGGCATTGAGGCTGATCCAGCTAAAGTAAAATCTATACAAGAAATTCCTACCCCCCGCACTGAAAAGGAGGTTAGAGGATTCTTGGGACGTTTAAACTATATCGCAAGGTTCATCTCTCACCTAACATCTACCTGTGAGCCAATCTTCAAGCTGTTGAAGAAAGATCAGGTAGTTGAATGGAACAATGATTGTCAAGTTGCTTTTGATAAGATCAAGGAGTATTTACTGGAACCTCCTATTTTGATGCCACCCGTCGAAGGAAGGCCGTTAATCATGTATCTGACTGTTTTGGATAACTCAATGGGGTGTGTACTGGGCCAACATGACGAGTCTGGTCGAAAAGAGCATGCCATTTATTACCTCAGCAAAAAGTGTACCGACTGTGAGACTCGCTACTCACTGCTCGATAAAACTTGTTGCACTTTGGTATGGGCTGCTCGCCGGCTAAGGCAGTATATGTTGACTCATACCACTTTGCTGATTTCCAAGATGGATCCGATTAAGTATATCTTCGAGAAGCCTGCTTTATTTAGAAGGATTGCTAGATGGCAAATGATCCTGACTGAGTATGATATCCAATATACTACCCAAAAAGCTATAAAAGGAAGTGTACTAGCGGACCATCTAGCTCATCAAGCCGTCGAAGATTACCAATCTATGAGATTCGACTTCCCTGACGAGGACATCATGACATTGAAGGATCCCGATGGACCCTGTACTTCGATGGTGCTTCAAATGCACTTGGCAATGGTATCGGTGCGGTACTCATTTCTCCGGAAGGTTGCCATACACCCTTCACTGCCCGACTTTGTTTCAGCTGTACCAACAACATGGCTGAATATGAAGCTTGCATCTTTGGTCTCAAGGCCGCTATAGACTTGGGAATCAAATCTTTGGTCGTATTTGGGGACTCGGCTTTGGTTATCAGTCAATTCAAATGAGAGTGGGACACTAAACATCCTAATCTCATCCCATACAAGGAACATGTTTTGACATTGTTGCCTCATTTCGAGCAGATTACTTTCGAGCACTTCCCGCGAGAAGAAAATCAGCTAGCAGATGCTCTGGCTACAATGTCTTCCATGTTTAAACTCAATTGGGATAACGAGGCTTCCCAAATCACCATCGAGCGAATGGACGAACCTGCGCACTTTCATGAGATTAATAGCGAAGAAGTAGTGGAACAACCCTGGTTTCATGAAATCAAAAGGTTTCTCCAGACTCGAGAATACCCTGAAGGAGCTTCCGTCAATGACAAAAATTTCTTAAGGAGATTTGCTGCCAAGTTCTTCCTGAGCAATGGCATCCTTTATAAGCGCATCCATGATTGTGTTCTACTTCGTTGTGTGGACAAGGTTGAAGCAGAGTTGATCATGACTGAAATACATAGTGGAACATTTGGCACCCACTTGAGGGGACATACGATGGCTAAGAAGATTCTAAGGGCAGGCTACTACTGGTCTACCATAGAAGCTGATTGTCATCAATGTTCCCATACTTGCCACAAATGCCAAGTCTACACCGACAAGATAAATATTCCTCATGTTTCTCTCAACGTTCTGACAAATCCTTGGCCATTCGTGATGTGGGGCATTGACATGATTGGGGAGATCAAGCCTACGGCATCCAATGGACATCGCTTCATCCTGGTGGCTATTGATTACTTCACCAAATGGGTCGAAGCAGCTTCCTACGCCTCAGTTACAAAGAATGTGGTTGCCCACTTCATTAAGCAGAACCTCATATTCCAGTATGGTATCCCCAACAGGATCATCACAGACAACGGTACAAATTTGAACAACACTATGATCACCGCTCTATGCGAGCAGTTCAAGATTTATCATCACAATTCATCTCCCTATCGGCCAAAGATGAACAGTGTTGTTGAAGCCGTGAACAAAAATATCAAGAAGATCATTCAAAAGATGACAGTTACCTACAAGGACTGGCATGAGATGTTACCGTTTTCTCTACATGGATATCGTACCACGGCACGTACTTCAACAGGGGAAACCCCCTTTTCTTTGGTATATGGCATGGAAGTTGTTTTACCTATGGAGGTTCAGATTCCCTCCTTGAGGATTATGAAGGATGCCGGTTTGAGTGAAGACGATTGGATTCAGACCCGGCTTGATCAACTTAATTTGATCGACGAGAAGCGACTTACTGCTGTATGTGATGGTCAGACGTATCAAAACCGGATGATCAAGGCTTTCAACAAGAAAGTTAGGCATCAAGTATATCAAGTCGGAGATCTTGTAATCAAGTGGATCATCTTGCCGCAAAGCGATCCCAGGGGCAAATGGACTCCTACCTACGAAGGACCATTTGTGATCAAGAGCATCTTTTCTGGTGGGGCAATGATTCTAACCACCATGGACCGCGACGACTTGCCGCACCCTGCGAATGCAGACATAGTCAAAAGATACTACGCATAAAACGACCTGACAAGTTGAAAACCCGAAAGGGCGACTTGGGCAAAAATGGGCATCCCGGTGAATCGAAAACCCGAAGGGCGGTTCAAGAAAAAATTAGGGATAAACAAAAAAATTTGTACACCTGGCAAGTTGAAAACCCGAAAGGGCGACTTGGGCAAAAAAGGGTTTCCCGGTGGATCGAAAACCCGAAAGGGCGGTCCAGGCAAAAGTTAGGGAATTAAAGTGTATGACTATGTCTCGTCGGATCACTTTAAAAATAATCTCTTCACCAACAAGCTCCAAGCTTCTAATCAATTCAATCATCGGCGGACGAAGTAGCGAATGGACAAGATACTCAGAGTTGTGAAGGCTATAGCAGAATGGGAATCCCATGGAATTGTTACACATAGCCATCTTTCTTTTTGTATAAAATTTCTCAATTTTTATGACAACATTCTCTTACTAGGATGTCTATCACCTTTGTACAAAGATACTTACGAAAGTTAATACAAAAATACTTCAAAGTGCATAAATTTGCTTGCCTTTCATTCTTTTTTACACTTATGTTTTATTTGAAAATGTCCAATGTTTTGTTAAATAGGCATATGCATTTGAATATAGTCACTGCTTACAAATAAAACAAAATTAAGAAAGGATAATTACTGATAGGTTGAAGGTGTAGGAAGATATCCTTGTGCTATTCCAGAAGAAATCCCCTACAGTACATCATTCAGATCCTCAACAAAACTAAAACCTTGGAATATGTGTCCCCAGCGGAATTAAATTTCAAGATCCCCAGTGAGAACCATTCAGTGTTCCCCAACTTCCCCAGTAGATTGGCTTACAACCCAAGCTCCTGATTTCGTCGGTCGAGTAAGCATTCTCCCCACAGAGTTATTTCCAAGCAGATCGAAGATTCTCGGTCTCATTCCTCCAAGCAGAAGCCTCCCAGGTTCTAATTCCCCAATAGAGTTCTTCAGAGTTTTCATTATTTCCTAGGATTCTCATTTCTCGCAGAAGTTTTCAAAGATCTTGTAAATCCCCACTAGTCACCAAGGATTTTCAATCCCCAGCAGTGGTCTCAGGATTTCTCATTTTTCACAATCAAAGATCTTTAATCCCCAAGCAGTCAGCAAAGTTTCTCATCTTCCGCTATCAAAGATTTTTGAATCCTCAGCATCGGTCGGGAATTTACTTCCTCCAGAAGCAGTCAAAGATTTCATTATCTCCAGTTATCAAGGATTTGTTTTCCTCAGCAAGACAGCTAATCAGCTTACATGCACATCCATTACATTCATATATCATAAACATTGATGAAACACAGTTCATTGCATCATACATATCATGCGACATAACTTTGTGTTTTAGCTAACATTTTACCCTTTTTAGGATAAGATTAAAAGGCTATCGTTAACAATTATTCAGATACAGTATGGATACACCCCAGACACGGCGATCATTCTATTACTCATTTAGAATTTCCAGTCAAAATACAGTACGGATACACCCCAAACACGGCGGTCATTCTACTACTCATTCAGACTTCAGTTCAGATACGCTCCAAACACGGATGCCATTCTGGCCCTTACACCAGAAGTTTGATTCTCCCCAATGCAGTTGCCACGGAAGTCATTCTGTCACTTATCCAGATCCCTATCATAGTCTCAGATACACTCCAGACACGGAAGTCATTCTACTACTCATACAGATCTCAACTACAGATACAGTCCAGATACGCCCCAGAAACAGTTGCCATTCTGTCACTCATTTAGAACTTATCCCCAGCACACAGATGTTTCTCTATTACCCATTCAGAATACAGATACACTCCAGACACGGCAGTCATTCTGATATTCAGTCAAATATCAAATACAGTTACAGCTCGGATACGCTCTATACACATACGCCATTCCCTTGCTCATACAAACCCAATCTCCAGATACAACTAAGATACGTTCCAAATACGGATACCATTCTGATGTTCATTCTACTGATTTTCAACAAACAAGTCTTGGATGGCATCTTTAAGCTCATCTCCAGCAAGATTCTACCATCTCTAAATGGCATCTTTAAGCCCATTCCCTCCATTACATTTTGACGAGTGCAAATTTACGGGCACTCTGGTGTCCAATCCTCTTTTACCTTCGAGTTGCGAAAGGCAAACTTGCCAATCTAACTCTTCAGGTCCAAGAAGATTGAACAGGGGCAACTGTTGTACCCCAAAATTTTCCCTCTCATTTTATCAACATTTCTCATCACAAGACTCTTGGACCTCAAGACCAAGCTAGGGTTTGCTCTGCTCAAGACACCTCCTTGCACTGTTGACCTAAATTAGGGTTTGAGTTTGCATAGGGATATTTTGATCTACAATGCCCAAAGTGACTTTCATACTTCATGTTGGACTCACAAGTTTGTCCATACCAATTTTCAAGCCTTGAATCAAATTTTTACCCAGTCAATTGGACAGTTGACCTAGAAATCAGTTGTATTGGGGAAAAAGTCAATTGTGGCCAATTGACAGTCAAACCTCATAAATTTTGACCCATATCAACATTATGAACTCATATGAACCATTTCATCAAGTTTGGACCACAATTCCATAAGAAATTTGAACAGATCACCGAAAGGGCAAAATGGTCATTTTTAGGGTTTTGACTACACAAAGGCAATTTTTGACTGTTTGACCTAACCATTGGAAAATCAAGCTCAATCATGGACTCAAGGACTCAATGAAACTATCTTGACCTATTCAACAAGTTCAAAAGATCTCAAATGCATAGGATTGACAGATGAATTTTCCAGTCAACTGATCAAAATTTGACTGTACACTGAAAAGTCAAACTTTAACTCTTTGGTCAAAATCAAGTGCCAAGGGTCATTTTTCATCAAGATATGTCAAATTATGAAACTTTTTCATCAAGAAACCCAAAATTACAAATTAGGGTTTGAAATTGAAAATTTTCATAACTTAGAAATTTTCTAAGTTATGAAATTTTCTTAATTTTTCCTAACTTTGTCCCACATTTTCACCAAGATGAAAATGCATTCAAACAAAACTTACAACATGAAAGTTGTAGTCAATCACAATTCTACAACTTTTATTCACAAAGTTTTCTCAAAAGAAGCTTGGATCTCAAGTTATGATTTTTGGAACAAGGGTACCTAAAACTTTTAACTTAGAGAAATTTTGCCCTAGTTTAGGCAGGATTTTGACCCATCTTCTTGGCCATTTTTCACATAGTTCCACTTGGAGTCTCAAGTTGCATTTCAAATATGGATTATAGTACATGTTGCAAGATTTCTAAATTGTCCAAGAACTCCTCAAACACCTTTGTGGTTAGGGAGAATCGAATGCTTGAAGTTGGCAAAAACTCACTTTGTAACCATGGTCAATACATGTTCATACCACTTGCAAAATCTGACCAAACTAGCTTAGTACATAATTACAGGCCTCTAAACCAATTTACACTCAAAAATTAAATGCAAATACATTGGACATTGGTGTTATTCTGATCATTAGAGCTTGGCACATTGAATAATTCCATTTTGGGCATAAAGATGGCACTTCCATTTTCATAAAGGAAACTTTATGTCAAATTGCATTTTCTTGAGCCTTGGACTTCTTTCCTTGCAGCAAACAAGTTCCATAAACTCAGGAAAAGGTACAAGGAACTTGTGCATGCTTGGAGATAACCTGTACAGGCCTATCTCATTTCACTTCACACTTTTCTTTCAAAACAAGTCATTGTGCCAAAAGTCCATATCTCACATATCTGATATATTCAACTTAAGCCAAGGTTTCAAACAAGTTTTACACATCCTTGTAAGCCAAAAACATGAGCCTTTCACCTCCAAAGCACCCTCTTACTCAAAAACCACATTTTCTTGCAAAACAGGGCAGGACTTGCAAATCACAAGCCAAATCACATTCCACTCGTGCGTTTTGCTTACAATCAGTTCCAATACCTTTCACTCAACTCACTCAAGCTATCCCAAACCTCCATTGCCAACTGTAACCCCATTTACAGTGTTCACCATTTTTGTTTGGAAGCTTTGCAGGTTGAGTTCTGTAGAAAGATTCAGGCCACTTCAAAACAAACTAAGCATTGGGAAAGGTTCGGGGAACATCAAGCAAGCTCAAAAGAACCTCAGGCCTCACTGAAAGTTGCTATATTGCCATACTCGTGTCCAGCTGAAACAGGTTTTTCATGAACTTCTATCTCTCTATTTAGGAACATTTAGCCTTAGGTTTGTGAATGAAAGATGTAGTACTCATTGCCCTGAAACCATACATATGCTCAGTTTTCGTTTATATTAAACGTGCTAAGAGAATTTCATCCATGAACTTTCTGAAAAAACTAGGTTAGAAATTAAGGCCAGAGAAATTCTCTCTAGTCTTTGAGAGTTAGATTTAATGCTTTATATGGTTAGATTCGTGTTTAAATTCTCTACAAGTTTGATGTTGTAAGTTTTGGCAAAAAGTCACGTTTCCAGGATGTTCAAAGATGGATATAGGGCGCGCGTTTTTCTGTTTGTCACAAGGAAGAAGATGAAGCTGATGGGCTGGGCTTGGTTTCTTGCTTCTCACACCCTCCTTTTGCTAAATGCACCCCCTGGCCCATTTCCTTTGTATTTTGTCATTTTTATATTTTAATTTTATTTCTGACTTTGTTTATTTATTTCCAACCATAAAAAATGCTTAAAATTTTTTTTTCATAATTTTTACATTTATTTGATATTTATTTTGATTATTACTAGCATTAAAACATTTTATATACTTGTATATTATTTTGTTTAAACTTGAAAATGATGTAAATAATACTTTTATTTTCATTTCTTATTTTTATTCACATTGAAAATATTTTTCTTGAATATATTTTATTTTTGTAAATATTTTATCTTATTTTATACATATTTAATATATTTACATAGATTAAAAATACAAAAATATTACATTTTTATTTTTATTATTATTTTATACTAAAAAACATTTTTTTCAATATATTTTTATTTTTGAACATATTAATATATTTTTGTATATAAATAATATAATATTATTTTCTTTAAGGAAAATTAGGGTTTACGCCTTTATTAAATAAAATCATTTTTTTTATTTTAATTAGTTACACTTTTTTTCACATTAAAAAATGCTTTACATACATAAAAAACTCTTTTTGCATAAATACATTTTTATTTAACATTTATTTATTGTGTTTATTTAAATATTGCCCATTTAAATATTATGCATTGTAAATTCAATTTGGTTGTAATAATTTAGGGTTTTAATTCCTTGCAAAATAATCCCCTAT
The DNA here is from genome assembly GCA_948472305.1 of Vicia faba. Lineage (NCBI taxonomy): Eukaryota > Viridiplantae > Streptophyta > Magnoliopsida > Fabales > Fabaceae > Vicia > Vicia faba. Next base: position 1,562,541,765 of record OX451737.1, on the reverse strand, counting down.
TCAAAATTGTATCCCCCTCCCTATATCATATTGTAATAGCTTAGAATTTAAATTCTCGCACTTTTACGCTTTCAATTATGCCATGATTAGAGAATTAGGGTTTGTACGCAAAATCAAAACCAACAAATAGTTTGACCTAATCAAAGACAAAAATGCATGTAAAACAAACACAATGCACACTTGCACCCGTAGGGTTACAATCCACTTGTTGCCTACAAAAATGGGCCATGGTATGCATGTTAAATACTTTGGCAAAACAAAAACAAAAACAAAGATCATAGTCCCTCGATGACGCTATCTGAGTTGCCTAAACAAAATGATCAAGTCCCTTAAGAAAATTGCCAAAAATACTTGACATGATTGCTATCATGGTCTATACGATGACCCGCGCCTGTCCCGTTTAACATCCTAACACAAGGTTGTTCACCAAATACAATGGTGAAACAACATTGTTAAAAGGGTTAAAAACGTAAGATCTTCGAGTAAAATAGGGTAGACATCTCTTAGTTACTTGATCAAAAGCTTGCAAAAACGTCCTTGCTATTTTTAAAACACACTTCACAACACAATTTCAAAACCCTACTTTCAAACATTGAAAACCTTTCAAAAACAAAAACACCTTTGTATACATTCAAACAAGAATCATTACAAAGGTTGCCACAACGATGGCCTCTTTTCAAAATATCTTTCCAAATCACACATAAAGCACCATTTCAAACAATTGAAAAGCACCATTTCAAACAATTGAAAAGCAAAGCAAGTGATCTAAACAAGTAACTAAAAGCCCATGGATAGAAAGGTTGCTAATACCTTCCCTTTCTATAATCTACTCCCCGAACCCAAGAAAACGTCTCAAAGGTCTTTCCTGTGCTTTTTGACCTTTTCTTAGGATAAAATAAAAAGTCGGTGGCGACTCTTGCTAAACTGAAACATTTGTGAACACAAACGCAAAACCTCAAGTCAGTTCTCTCACCGTATCACAAGGTGCAAAAAATATTTCTAGACACAAATCTAAAATTTAATTTGTTTTCAAAACTTTTTGATGTAGAAGTAATTAACTGGATAAGTCATCTAAAAAATAACTTATTGGAAACTCGGATATACAAATTATGAAAGATAAATCTATGAGATAAAATTGAGTAATTGATTAATATAAACTCAAATCAACAATTCACTTATTTATTGTTTGAATACAATCACTTTGAAATTCTATTTCCAAGGCTAAATAATCAAAGAACTAACTTGATAATTTTATCAAACACTTGATGTACAAGTGAATTTTTAGAATTTGTATTTGAGTAGTGTTGATATACAAAACCACTTATAATAAAAAATTGATTATAAGCTATATCCATACTTATTTCAAAAAAAGATTTAGAGAAAAAAATTCTTACAATTCAATTACTATCACAATGCTATTTAATAAAAGGATTGATGAAATTGAAAGCAAGTAAAAGCGAAAAAGTACAACAAAAAAAAACACAAGGAATTTGTCTACATAGTTCCCCACTGTTGTCCTCGCGTGTGGATACGTATGCGCCTAATTCTAATGGAACTAGGATAATTCTTATATGCAAAATATTTAATACAGTGGAAGAGTTAGAAACAACAATACAAAATTCTCCAATTTGGTGTTGATGCTCCTTCTTCCAACCTTCAATCTCAAATCCGTATGCATCGACACATACGTTATAATAAGGATGTATGTGTCGACCTGAGATACTCTATGTTTCGGCCTGAACAAGTTAGAAGCTACAGGCTTTAAAACGTGACTGAATGTGTCGACCTTAAATATGAGTGTGTCGACACATAAAATAAGAATTTTTGTAATTTCAGAATTCTTTCAGTATGTGTGGGCCTGTATGATACATGTGTCGACATGTGCCTTATAGAAACTCAAAGGCTTTAAATCTAAGTTACATGTGTCGACCTGGAACTCAGATGTGTCGACACATGCAATGAAAAATGACTCAAAAAACTTATTTTTCATGACTCAAATGATTCAACACACATTGTGATGACTTTCTAACCATTCTCAAGTGGACTAATGCGTCAAACTATCTAAGAGGACATGCAAAACGAGATAGAGATTTCACTCATAATACACGTGCACACACACACACACACACACACACACACACACACACACACACACACACACACACACACACACACACACACACACACACACACACACACACACACACACACATGTATACTCAAAGAAAAAACCACCATTGTTACTATTATTAATAATAATTTTTAACTGAAGAAAAACTTTTAAACACGTTAAAGTAGTTTTTTAATAAAAAAAATTAATGGAAAAAACTAATATTCTTTGTAGTCACAATCACATTCCATTTGAAAATTATTGACTGTTTAAACAAGATCAAATTATTCATATTTAATTTTTTAAAGTGATCGTGATCAAACAATCTTAAAATTTTAAATGTGTAAATACACGATGCTACCTCTAAAATTATACATGGCACCCCTCAACTTTTTTTATTTCACTTTTACTCTTGGATGAGTTGAACACAATTTTTGGACAAAATTTCCAGTAGAAGGATTGAAATTTCCGATACCACCTAAATTTTCGGTACACCCCAGTGAAATTTCTGGTAACCTAAATTTCCAGTAGTGTAATTTGCAATTTCTGGTGTACCAGAAATTTCAATTAATTTGAAATTTCTGGTAGTATTAAAAACATGGTTTTTGAACGGCTGAAATTTTGCCAACATATTTGGATGATTCTGATTGCACCGACACATTTGTGTGGTCTAGAAGGAATTGCCATTTATATAAATAGGGGAAGAGGTGTATTATAGTGACAACAACCCTCCTGTTGAATTCAAGCTTCCAAATGGCTCTGAATCCTTTGCCACCTTAAAACAAATGTTGAATAATTTGCTATCTGATTCCGATAACATAAGGGTGACAAAGGTAGAGTTTAGGGAGGATTAGATTGATACAAATGGAAAGGTGAAATACAACCTAATCGAGTTGAAGAATGATGAAGATGTGAAGGCCATGTGGAAATCATTTCTCTGTAGGATAACTAAAAGTCTGATCGAGTTGGATGCGCATATCCGAAGATTTGTTGACGACATAATGAAGTGTCTGAAACATCCAGAATCATCTAGTAATGCCTAGGTTTTATTGTTTTGTTGTTTTTGGTTTATGTTTTTTGTATTGTTTTCTGTTTGTTGTACTATTATAGATTTTCACCAAAATGTTATGCAATAAATAAGATGTTTGTTTGTCACAAAATATACATATTATACAACCAAAATAAAATAGATATACATAGGCCCTCCACGGGATATGTCGGTTAACCTAGCTAAACCTCTATAGCTATCACCATCTAGGTTTACCAAACCCATGAGACTGTTAGCATAAACTACAATAAATTAGAGGTGGTTGTCCTGATCTCATGCGGGTAGTGGAGGTGGTGGTGGCTCGGTAGATGGGCTAGCACCATAAGGCCCCGGGACATTAGATGTTGCAGCTGGTGGTATGACCCGAGGGTGTGACACACTGTGAAACCACTCCAGGTATCCATACTTGCACTGCCCAATCTCCTGAACCTCGGCGGCTGTATCCATGATCTTACGGGAGGAGGTAAGAATGTGACTTTGAAATCATATATCAATCCCACCAGCTGGAGACTCTTGAACTGGACGAGGGATGCCCTGTACATAACCATACTGGCGTAGACACCTCTCAGGAAAGTGTCTAACCACATGACTCTCTCATCTAATATACCCTGAATATAAAGTAGATACCTCAAATGAACAATGAGGGCAATGAGATGTATAGGGTGTCCAGACAACATCATCTAAGGTCAGAGCATCAAGCCTCCTCTGGTATTCCATGAAACCTCCTGGAATGGCTTGCTTGGCGTTCTATCTCCTCGCACATGGCTCAGGTTTCGTGACACGCTGAATATTTTGCTCACATATGTGAGGGAAGTGCTCGTATATCTAATGCTGCATAAATAAAAACCAACAAATAAATACACACAAATAATTAATAAAAAACATCAAATAAATTATAGTATATGTGTAACAAGGTGAGGTAACCAGCAAGATGCATGGTCTTAGGGCGAGAAGCAACATGAAGTGTCATGTATAGCATGGTCAAGGTGGCAACTCCCCAATCCCAATATTGAGTGTCAAGTGCATTGAAGAGAGACAAGTACCAAACATCAATATAAACTCCAGACTTGTCTGCAAAGAGAGTACATGCCACCAAATGTAGCATGTACGCCCTAGCAGCAGCCTCGTACCTATGTGCCTCCACAAGCTCTTTATACAAACTCCTCAGCCAAGACATCCGAAGGTGAAATCCCCTAGTCTCACCAAACTCCTTAAGCACCTCCGCCTCAGAACACTCCAAATCCTCCATAACCATGTGCAAGGCCATCGCCTGGTCCCTATAAATTAGTATAAAAAAGGTACCAACAATCGGAATATGAAAGAGGGCATCCACATCATCTAAAGTCACTGTCATCTCCCCAAATGAAAGATGGAACGATGATGTCTCTGGGTGCCACCTGTAACACCCCAATTCTACCCTAGCAATTACATAAATAAATCAGAGTTATAAAGTTCGATCATGCAAACGAATCGGGGCGTCACAAATTCTTCTATCAAAATTCATTGCATTCATCGTGGATATATAACACTTTTTAAAACATCGGATGAACCATCATCATAACATCTTTAATTAAATAACTCAACATCTACGCAGCAGAATTCTTAATAACATCTTTATCATCAGTACAGCAACTTCGAAACAGCACATATTTAATAATAATCAACTTAACATTCAATAACTGAAAAATCAACAATCAAAAACAGCAAGCGTTCATCCCTCGAGTGTTACATATCAGAGCAATGACACTGACTCGAACTACTGAAGGTATACAACCTTCACTCTCGATTACCTGCACGTTACCGACATAAGGGCAACATTCAAACAGAAGGGGTGAGATATCTAACAATATAATAAAGCGCATGATAATTAGTATATTAAATTAGATCACATAACATCACCACTTCTCATCTCACAATCAACAATAATCACAACGTATATACACATTCACCACATCAAAACACACTTATTTATGCAATCATATAATGTGACTCAATACTATGCAAATGCATGTGGTACCATTTGGAGCAGAACTCCCATCTCAAAAATTTGCCAATCAATAGAGGCATCAACAAGGCATAAGCCTTCATCTCAAAATTCGTCAATACAGGCCATCTCAACGAGCATAAGCTCCATCTCAAAATGCAATGTATGCGACACAATCATGAATGTAATAACAACACCCAAATTAACAACATCTCAAATTAACAACATCTCAACGTCTCTTCATCAACATCTCATATCATCATAATAATTCATCAAACATCATTTATTTATTGTAAATTTTCAACACAACATCATTAATAACTTCTCATCAACAACTCAGTTGTACATTAATACTACAGTAATTCGTACTGCTATTCTGTAATATTACATCGGTACTATCACTAATCCTACTATTATAATTCAATCAGTAGCCTATAAGCATCTCATCTTCATCATTATGCAAAGAACCAACGTAACGATCAACACGGGAGCTAACTCTAAATCCTAAATTGGCTACTAGGATTACACTTCCTATTCTTCATTTTAATCATCTAGAATGAAGTTCATCTCGTTAGCTTGTCAATGCTTCGAACGACATTCTAAAACTCAAGTTACAGCATTTTAAAACTGAATCTGCCATAAATCAGACAACATGGGTCGATGCAAAACGTCTTGGATCGATGCATACTACACTAATTTCATAACATGAGTCGATGCATCCTCTCTTTGATTGACTCATCCTGAGTCTTACACACAACATGTATCAACACATACATCCTACGTATCGACTCATCTTGAGTCTTTCAACCTTCATGTATCGACGCAAGGCTCTTCATGTCGACTCATACTGAGTCTCTAAACCCTCATGTATTGACGCATCATGTTTGAGGTCAACACATCCTGGTCTTTCCTGCATAAATTCTGCGATCTTTTCTGCATTTCACTATGGAATTCATGTTTTTACACCTACAAACTTAATATAATCATGATAAATCATTACTTACAGTTATCCTATGATTCTATATCGATTAAACAACATCGAGATGTAACTACGAAGTGCGCCTAAGAGGGGGGGTGAATTAGGTACTTTTAAAAATTCTGGTTTTGAGTGATGATGGTTCTTATTTTTCTGGTTATAAGTGAGTTTAGGAAAGCTTAAAGATGCAGAAAAATAAAGAGACACGGGCGATATATCCTGGTTCCCGTCACAGTCTGAGAGTACTCCAGTCCCCTTTCAATATGAAAGAGATTTCCTTATTGTGGCAAACTTACATAAGAACTACCAATCAAACCAAGAACAATCCTCTTGGACCAAGAACAATCCTCTTGGATTTTCACTAAGTTACCTATGAGAACAATCCTCTCAATGTAACTACACTTGTATCCAACAACTTGGAAAGACAAGATTTCAATAAAAACACTTAAACTTAATTCCAACAATCCTGGAAAATAAGTAAGTAAAAACAATTTGTGAGTTTGAGTGAGTAGAGTATATTGATCACTTAAGAGTGATTTTGACAATGTATAATCTTCTTCTTTCAATAATAATATTGTACAAAGACTCAAGATATATTTGCTCAAAGTTTTCTGTTTTAAAGTATGAAAATAAATGCAGAAAACTTATGCTTGAAAATGAAGAATGCTTGAGTTTGTATTTTGAAAGTTCAGAAAAATATTATGAAAGGAGATGTTAGATATGAATTTGAAATTGGATATTTATATGTTCATAACACCCTTTTGAAACATCATGAAGATCTGGAATTGTATCATGAACAAATGCCAAGTTTGAGTGAAAAGATGTAATGAAAAGGCATGATCAAAAGGCATGAACAAAGTTGTAATTTTTCAAATTCGTGCAGTGTGTAATCGATTTTACCTTTAGTGTAATCGATTGCACAAGGTTTTCAACAACTATATTTTCAAAAATTTAAGAGTGCAATTGATTGCATCAACAATATAGTCGATTGCAGGCTAAGTCAGTAGCAAAATTTAACTGAGTGCAATTGATTGCACCAACTATGTAATCGATTGCATGCTAAGACAGAATCAAATGTTTTGAAAATTTTAAGTGTGCAATCGATTGCACAAACTATGTAATCGATTGCATCAAGAAACAGAAGCAAAAGATTTGGAATTTTTGAAGAGTGCAATCGATTCCACTAAAATGTAAATCGATTGCATGCATATGAAAAGTGAAAATTAATCTTTGCAAAGCTTGAGAATGATTCTTAAACTATTTCTTTTTCATTTTTGAGCATCTATATCTTAATATCAAAGTAGATAATGTTATTATACCTTTAATGTTGTATAGAGCTTTGATTGAAGATATTATCCTTAGATGCTTAGATGCTTGACCAAAGTATTTGCCTTCTTTTGTAAGCCATGGTTTGTCTTCATCAAAACAAAAGCTTTATTTGAGAAGCTTGATTTCACATTCTCCCCCTTTTTGATGATGACAAACAACCTTTCTTTATGCGAAGTACTTTCCGGAAGAGCTTCTCCCCCTGAGATGCAAAACTCCCCCTATGTAGGAGAGGGTTGTAATCCTTACAATTCTTCATCTTGATTGGAGAGTACCTTGAAAAATAAGACAAGGAAAATACAAGCATAAAGTACCATACATCTTTCTCCCCCTTTGAAATTATCAAAAAGAAGGAAAAGATACTTCAAGCAAATAATAATCGAGCAATATTTTGACAAACAAAATATAGAATTGAAACTTTAACAAACATTGTTTAAGGGTTACACAATTTGAATAATGAAACATTGAAATATCAAGATAATAAGATAACAGAAAAACAATATTCAGCCAGAACATTTTAGGGGTGATGGACGTCTGGATGATTGTAGGACCAGCCTTGGTTTGGGAATTGTTGTTGTAGTGGTGGTTCTGAGTAATGAGGAGGAGGAGCAGCTGGGTTGTTTAGGTCGTAAGGTGGGATATGCAGGTGAGAGTAAAGGTATGAGAATTGTTGGTTCACATCCGAGCGGAAATCATTTATCCGGGTTGTGGTGGAGTCATTTATTGCACTCCATTGACTGTTGATGTTGGTGTTCATAGAAGCAAACTGTTGAGCCATGTAGTCCATGAGTTCTTGGTTGCTTGGACCAGAGGGAGCAGTAGGAGGAGGAGGCATAGCTTCACCGCCTTCAGCTTCTTGGTCATCATCTTCATTTCCAACAACATCTTCACCAATATAGGTGATCGTCTTTGTCTCCAGATTAAAGTGTACGACCATCCTTGAATTAACATTCTTAATTGAAATTTTGTTCAATATTGGATCCATATCCACCGATTCAAAACCGCGAAAATCTACACCAAATTCCTCCATAATCAATGTGACAAAATAATCATAAGGAAGGAATTTTGATTTTTCATCCACTCTCAGCATATGCATCATCATCATTCTTGCCCAGTTGACATTAATCCCTTTCTTCCTTGCATAAATAAGCTGTATCTCGAAGTCGGTAATCGTGCAATGGTTTCCAGCCCTTGGGAAAAGTATATAGACCAAAAAATAATGAAATAAGTGATCGTCTATATAGAGGTTACCTGCACTCCAAGAATCTCTGGAGGGTATTACTCCGCCAAGACCACGTATCCATTTGGCGCGAAATTCAGCTTCACTTAACCGCCCAATGCTGTAAAAGAATCCCTTTTTCGTATAGCCATCCCATATCTCGTCTTCAGGATCATATAGGACGCTTCCGGTGAAAGGAATATGCAAGATCTCACCAACATCCTGAGGAGTTAGAGAGATATGAGTGCCCAGCACATATGTGACAATCTTTTCCTTGTAAGGGGTTAGATTACTGAAAAACATTCTTACCAGATCCGGGTAGTATAGACCATACGAAGAAATCAATGGTTTCAGACCATAAGCAGTTAGATCATTCTGAAATGAAAAACATTCTTCAGGGAAGGAGGATAGAATACCATACTTAGGGTTGGAAACAATTTTCCTTTGGAAGTTTTTGACAAATCTGACTTCTTGCTGCTCAGTGAGAGTTGACAGCAGTGGATTGGATGATGAGTCAATCTTCTTTTTCCCTTTATCTGAAGTTGATGCCTTTCTCTTGGTTCTTGAAGCCATGAAAATGGTGTTTTAGATTTTGTGTTTTTATGGTTTATGTGAGAGAGAGAGAGAGAGAAGGTTTTGGGAAAGAGAAAGCTTTTGTGATTTTGGTAGATATGAGATAAGTTATTTGAATTGAAGTGTATTTGTCTTGGGAAGATGAGAGATAAATTATGACCAATATTAATTTTCTGTCATAAAAGCAACTTTCAGTGCATGCAATCGATTGCATTACCTTGTGCAATCGATTTGCACACAAACAGAACCAAAAATAACGCAAAAATCACATAGTGCAATCGATTGCAGTAAAGGTGCAATCGATTTGCACATGAAACAGAATGGACAGAATTGAAAAGATTCTTTGTGCAATCGATTACACTCTTTGTGCAATCGATTTGCACTCACAAAAATTTTCCAAAACCAAATTTTTCTTGAAAATAAAAGTATCACATAGCATAAAAACATATATGGCAAATATAAAAGCATATATAAGAGAAATATCAATGGTAGAATGCACCTTATACATCGCAATCGTCAAGAATGTCGAGCTCTCGCTGAATTTTATAGAATGGTTCTTTTGCCAAAGTTTTGGTGAAGATATCGGCAAGTTGATTATGAGTATCTACAAAGGTTACCTCGACATCTCCTTGAAGAACATGGTCACGGAGAAAATGATGTTGAATTTCTATATGTTTGGTCCTTGAATGCATGACGGGATTCTTTGTGATGTTGATTGCACTTGTGTTGTCGCATCTTAGAGGAATGCACTCTAGATCGAGTCCGTAGTCACGAAGTTGTTGTTTTAGCCACAAAATTTGAGCGCAACTACTACCCGCTGCAATATGTTCAGCTTCGGCCGTGCTTAGAGCAACACATGATTGTTTCTTGCAGGCCCAAGATACTAATGCATTACCAAGAATGTGACAAGTTCCACTTGTGCTCTTTCTATCTGTTTTACATCCTACATAATCCACGTCAGAATAACCAATTAAGTTGCAGATACTACCTTTTGGATACCATAATCCGACATTTGTTGTCCCTTTGAGATACTTCATGATCCTCTTTACCGCCATGAGATGAGATTCCTTTGGGTTATCTTGAAAGCGGGCACAGAGACAAACACTAAACATTATGTCAGGACGGCTTGTCGTCAAATATAATAAGGAGTCAATCATACCTCGATATTTAGTGATGTCGATGGAAACGCCTGATTCATCTTGATCAACATAAGAACCAGAACCCATAGGTGTAGACATTTCTTTGCAACTATCCATGTCAAACCTTTTTAAGAGTTCTTTGCAATAATTGGATTGGTTGATGAAGATGCCATCTTTAAGTTGTTTGATTTGAAGTCCAAGAAAATAGTTCATTTTTCCCATCATGGACATTTCAAATTCTGCTTGCATCATTGATGAGAACTCTTCACACATTTCTTGATTTAAAGAACCGAAGATGATGTCATCAACGTAGACTTGTGCTAGCAAAGTGTCGCCTTTGATTTTCTTGATAAATAGAGTCTTGTCAACTTTGCCTTTTTCGAAACCCTTTTCGCATAAAAAGTTGCTTAAATGATCGTACCATGCCCTAGGTGCTTGTTTCAGTCCATAGAGAGCTTTTCTTAATTTAAATACATGAGATGGATTCTTGAAGTCTTCGAAACCCGGGGGTTTCTTGACGAATACTTCTTCAGTGATATATCCATTCAAGAATGCGCTTTTGACGTCCATTTGGAAAAGCTGAAAATTTAATGAACAAGCATAGGCAAGTAAGAGACGAATAGCTTCTAACCTTGCAACTGGAGCGAAAGTTTCTTCAAAGTCTATTCCTTCTTCTTGATTATAGCCTTATGCTACCAATCTTGCTTTGTTGCAAACAATTATTCCATTCTCGTCAAGTTTGTTTTTGAACACCCATCTTGTTCCTATAATGTGTTTGTTGCTTGGACTTGGAATGAATTCCCAAACTTGATTCCTTTCAAATTGATTTAATTCTTCTTGCATAGCTATGATCCATTGGTCATCGCCTAAAGCTTCATCAACTTTGGAGGGTTCAATTTGAGATACAAACTCCATGTTTAGGCAAGTATCCTTGAGATTTAATCTTGTAGACACGCCTTGACTTATATCACCAATTACTTTATCAATAGGATAATCTCTATGAGTTCTCCATTCTTTTGGTAGATCATTGAGATTCGATTCTTGTTGAGGTGATTTTTCTAGTTGAATGGATTGATCCTTAGAAAAATTTTCTTGAAGACCTTCTAAAATTTCATCATCATTATCACAGACAATATTATCCTCCTTGGAGGGGTTAGTTTCATCAAACGAAACATGCATAGATTCTTCAACAGTCAAAGTTATTTTGTTGTAAATTATATATGCTTTACTAGAAAGTGAGTAACCAAGGAATATACCTTCATCGGATTTATCATCAAACTTACCCAAATTATCTTTGTCATTGTTAAGGACAAATCATTTACACCCAAAGATATGAAAGAAAGCAATATTTTTTTTTCTCCCTTTGAAAAGTTCATATGGAGTTTTCTTTAAGATTGGTCTAATGTTAACTCTATTGCTAACAAAACATGTCGTGCTCACCGCATCCGCCCAAAAGTATTTTGGAAGATTTAAGTCTCTAAGCATGGTTCTAGCAAGTTCCACAAGAGACCTATTATTTCTTTCAACCACTCCATTTTGTTATGGGGTCCTTGGTGCCGAGAAGCTGTCAGATATTCCATGTTCTCCACAGAATTCTTCAAATAGAGCATTTTGGAATTATCCGCCATGGTCACTTCTTATTGAGGCAATTGTTAAAGACTTCTCATTCTGAATTTGTTTAGCATACTTCTTGAATGCCTTGAATGCATCACTTTTCTGCACTAAAAAGAATGTACAAGTATATCTAGAGAAATCGTCAACAATAACCAAAGCATATACATTACTCCGAAACTCCTTGTTCTCGATGGACCAAATAGATCCATGTGTAACAATTGTAGTGGCCTAGTAGTGGACACCACATTCTTAGATTTGAAAGTTGATCTAGTTTGTTTCCCTTTTTGACAAGCATCGCATAGTCTATCTTTGACGAAATTTCTCTTAGGCAATCCAATGACAAGATCATGCTTGATTAATTTATTCAAGTGTTCCATGTGAATATGAGCAATTCTTTTGTGCCAAAGCCATGAATCATCGTTGTTCGCCATGAGACATTTAACCTTCAAAGATGGATCATCAAGGGAAATCATAAATATATTATTGAATCTTTTACCTTTAAGTATAACCTCATGAGTGACTTTGTCTTCTATCAAACATTCATCCTTGGTGAACTTGATTTTGAAGCCTTTGTCACAAAGTTGGCTAATACTTAGAAGATTGTGCTTTAGTCCTTCAACATAAAGAACATCTTCAATGGATGTGAAAGGTGGAGCACCAACTTTGCCTTTGCCTAGGATTCTTCCCTTATTATTGTCTCCATAAGTGACAAAACCCTTGGCTTTTAGCGCTAGATGTGAAAATTGGTTTATGTCTCCTGTCATATGCTTTGAACAACCACTATCAAGATACCAAAGATTGCATGTGGTCTTCAAGCATACCTGCAAAACAAATTAGGTTTTGTTAGGTACCCAAGTTGCTTTGGGTCCTTCATAATTAGTGCCTTTCTTTATCCATACATAATGCCCACTTGCCACACTGAATTTTCTAACGTAGCAAGCATTAGGTGTATGACCTTTAATACCACAATAAAAACAAGTAGGTTCAAATTTACTTCTATATCTAGAAGGATGAGATTTCTTCTTAGGAAATGTTTTCTTTTTCGGATAGTGATGAACTATTTTAGGTTTGTTCACTTTCTATTTGGAAGATTGATCACTTGCCTTAACAAAGATAGTTTTGTTAGAACTTGGTTTTGAGAACTTTGAATATCCAAGTCCACTTTTATCATTGGAGTATCTTTGTTGGCTAAGAACACCTTCCAATCCAATTTGCCCTTTTTCATATCTTTCAATGACTCTTTTTAATTGGACAATTTGGAAAGAGAGTGAATCACAATTTTTGCATACAAAATTCTGTTTTTGTTCATCACTTGATTTTTGTTTTTCTTCTTTGAAATCTTTTTCCATTGAAACATATTTTTCTTCTAGAGATGAAATTTGTTTCTTTTGTGATGAAATGGTTTTATACATAATTTTGCATTCATTCAATAGTTCATATATAGCACCTTGTGCATCACTATCAAAAAGAGAAAATTCATTACTAACCTCATTGTCTTCATCATCGGAATGGTGTGAGGCCATCAATGCTAGATTTTCACTTTCATCACTATCAGAATCAGATGAGGAACTTATTTCATTGTCCTCCCATGCTACATAAGCCTTTTTGTTCTTGAATCCCTTCTTGCTTTTGAAGCCACCTTTCTTGGAGAGTTTTGGACAATCTGGCTTAATATGACCTTGCTTACCACATTCATAACATGTGATTTCTTGTGTTGATGTGGAGCCTTCCTTTTTCTGAAAATGTTTCTTTCCTTTTGAATGAGAAAAAGGTTTGTCATTTCTACCTAAGAACTTACCAAGCCTTTTAACAAGAAGCATGAAGTTTTCATCTTCTTCTGGATTGTTTTCCTTTTCAACTTCCTTGGAGTCTATCTTCAAAGCAATATTCTTGGATTTCTTCTCTTGATTTTCATGCTTTTCGAGTATTCTGAGTTCCGTTTCGTATTCTTGAAGTTTTCCAAATAGAGTTATGGATGTCATGTTGGAGAGACTTTTCTTTTCTGAAATTGCTGTTACCTTTGGTTGCCATTCCCTTGTTAAGGACCTAAGTACTTTCAGATTCAATTTATCATTTGTCAAAGTTTTACCAAGAGCACTTAGATGATTTGTCAAGTGCACAAATCTCTTTTGTAAGTTAAGAATGGATTCTCCGGGCTGCATTCGAAATAGTTCGTATTCTTGACTTAGGGTGTTTAGCCTTGATCTTTTTACTTCAGTCGTTCCTCCATGAGTTCGTACCAAGGTGTTCCATATTTCCTTTGTTGTTTTGCATGTCGAGACACGGAAGAATTCGTCCATACTAAGTGCACCTTGAAGAAGGTTTATTGCCTTTTTGTCATAGAGAACTTTCTTTTTATCATCGTCGTCCCATGCAGTTTTAGGCTTTGAAGAGCCAACACCATTGATTACCGTAACCGGGATAAATGGACCATTTTCGACCGCATCCCAAATTTCTTCTCCTTGTGCTTCTAGATGCGCCTTCATGCGTATTTTCCAGAAGTCAAAATATTCACCACAGAATAGAGGAGGTTTTTTGTTACTACCACCATCTCTGAAAACGAGATTATGATTTGCGGAATCCATTCTGGATCTTTTAGGAGCAGGTTACCTATAACCTGCTCTGATACCAATTGTAAATACAAAGTGCGCCTAAGTGGGGGGTGAATTAGGTACTTTTAAAAATTCTGGTTTTTAGTGATGATGGTTCTTATTTTTCTGGTTATAAGTGAGTTTAGGAAAGCTTAAAGATGTAGAAAAATAAAGAGACACGAGCGATATATCCTGGTTCCCCTCACAGTTTGAGAGTACTCCAGTCCCCTTTCAACATGAAAGAGATTTCCTTATTGTGGCAAACTTACATAAGAACTACCAATCAAACCAAGAACAATCCTCTTGGACCAAGAACAATCCTCTTGGATTTTTACTAAGTTACCTATGAGAACAATCCTCTCAATGTAACTACACTTGTATCCAACAACTTGGAAAGACAAGATTTCAATAAAAACACTTAAACTTAATTCCAACAATCCTGGAAAATAAGTAAGTAAAAACAATTTGTGAGTTTGAGTGAGTAGAGTATATTGATCACTTAAGAGTGATTTTGACAATGTATAATCTTCTTCTTTCAATAATAATATTGTACAAAGACTCAAGATATATTTGCTCAAAGTTTTCTGTTTTAAAGTATGAAAATAAATGCAGAAAACTTATGCTTGAAAATGAAGAATGCTTGAGTTTGTATTTTGAAAGTTCAGAAAAATATTATGAAAGGAGATGTTAGATATGAATTTGAAATTGGATATTTATATGTTCATAACACCCTTTTGAAACAGCATGAAGATCTGGAATTGTATCATGAACAAATGCCAAGTTTGAGTGAAAAGATGTAATGAAAAGGCATGATCAAAAGGCATGAACAAAGCTGTAATTTTTCAAATTCGTGCAGTGTGTAATCGATTGCACCTTTAGTGTAATCGATTGCACAAGGTTTTCAACAGCTATATTTTCAAAAATTTAAGAGTGCAATCGATTGCATCAACAATGTAGTCGATTGCAGGCTAAGTCAGTAGCAAAATTTAACTGAGTGCAATTGATTGCACCAACTATGTAATCGATTGCATGCTAAGACATAATCAAATGTTTTGAAAATTTTAAGTGTGCAATCGATTGCACAAACTATGTAATCGATTGCATCAAGAAACAGAAGCAAAAGATTTGGAATTTTTGAAGAGTGCAATCGATTCCACTAAAATGTAAATCGATTGCATGCATATGAAAAGTGAAAATTAATCTTTGCAAAGCTTGAGAATGATTCTTAAACTATTTCTTTTTCATTTTTGAGCATCTATATCTTAAGATCAAAGTAGATAATATTATTATACCTTTAAAGTTGTAGAGAGCTTTGATTGAAGATATTATCCTTAAATTCTTAGATGCTTGACCAAAGTCTTTGCCTTCTTTTGTAAGCCATGGTTTGTCTTCATAAAAACAAAAGCTTTATTTGAGAAGCTTGATTTCACACGGGACATCATTATTCATCTAAAATTCATTAATTCCTCATCATACAACATCATAAACATTCAATTCAAGAACAAGACAACAATCACTTCTAACCCCACATACCAGTCATCATGAACCCAATTATAGAGTCAGAATCCTACCCTTACCTTGGATTGAAGGTCGCTCTATAATCTCCGGTTGAATTCTCGTTCTTCTGTTTTTTTCCTCTTCTTTTTTCAACAGCTTCACGTTCTCCTTCTCAATCCTTATTCTTCTACTGCTTCTTTCTTTTCCATTATTTCTAACAACAATAAAATAACCTTATTATTCTTTATTCCTTATTGGGCTCAAAACTAATACACCCCCTTATTACTTCTATTCCTTCAAAATAAGCCCACACCTCATAATATTATACTTCTAATATTATTTCTCCACTTAATAAATAAGTCAAATTAATCATAACACATCTTCACAAAATATTCCAAAAATAATTCAATTAAATAATTAATAAAATTACGGGCTTTACAACTCTCCCCCACTTAGAATATTTTCGTCCTCAAAAATTTACCTTAATCAAACAACTCAGGGTAGGAGTCTCGCATCTTGCTCTCTAACTCCCAAGTCATGCTTTCCCCGACAGCTCCTAGCCAAACCACTTTAACCAAGGAAATCTCTTTGCCCCTCAGAGTCTTCATTTCACAATTCGTGATTCGTACAGGCATCGTCTCCACCGTAAGATTATCCCGTACTCGCACATCGTCCATATGAATCACATAAGACAGATCTGAAATATACTTCCGAAGTTGCGACACGTGAAACACATCATGCAAATTCGAAAGATTAGGCAGTAAAGCCACTCTATAGGAAACATTCCCCACTCTCTCTGAAATCTGATATGGTCCAGTAAAACGATAAATGAGCTTCTTAGACTTCAATGCTCACCCAACACCAGTCACAGGTGTAACTCTTAAAAACACATGGTCACCCGCTTGAAATTATAAATCTTTTCTTCGCTTGTCATGATAACTCTTCTGTCTACTTTGTGAAGCTTTCATCTTTTCTCGAATCAACTTCACCTTCTCAGTAGTCTCATGAACAAGTTCAGGTCTAAGTACTACACTTTCTCCAGATTCATGCCAACATATCGAAGTTCTACATCTTCGACCATACAACGCCTCAAAAGGTGCCATCTCAATACTAGAATGGTAACTATTATTATAAGTGAACTCTACCAACGGAAGATAAGTATCCCACGAACCTCCATGCTCAAGAACACATGCCCTCAACAAGTCTTCCAACGATTGAATTGTTCGTTCAGTCTGACCATCTGTCTGAGGATGATACGCTGAACTTAACCTCAACTTAGAACACAATGCTTCTTGAAAACTCTTCCAAAAATCAGAAGTAAATCTTGGATCTCTATCTGATACAATGCACAAAGAACACCGTGCAGCTTCACAATCACACTCGTGTAAATCTCAGCCAACTTCGACACTGGAAAACTGATGTTAATAGGAATAAAATGAGCTGACTTCATAAGCCTATCAACAATCACCCAAATCGAATCATGTCCTCTTATAGTATTAGGTAACCCTGTCACAAAGTCCATTGAAATGCTATCCCATTTCTATTCTGGAACTTCTAACGGTTGCATCAACCCTGCTGACTTTTGATGTTAACCTTTCAACTTCTGACAAGTCAAACATGCATACACAAACCGAGCCACGTCACTCTTCATCCTAGACCACCAAAACAAACCTTTCAAATCTTGATACATCTTTGTAGCTCCTGGATGAATATTTAACTTACTTCTATGTCTCTCTTCAAGTATCACCTTCTTCATCTCAGCATCATCAGGAATACAAATCTGATTACGAAATCTCAACACACCTTGCGCATCCAGCTTAAAATCACTATTCTCAGACTGATCAATCCCAACCATCAAATCTACCAGTTTCACATCCAACTTCTGAGCTTCTCTGATACTGTCTCGAAATTCATTATTAATCTTCAACATACCCAACATAACACTCTGCGGCGTAACCTCGCAAACTAAGCTCATATCTTTGAACTGCTCAATCAATTCCAACTCTTTAATCATCATTGCTGACATATGTAGAGTCTTTCGACTTAACACATCAGCTACCACATTCGCTTTTCTTGGATGATAATTCAAACTGAAATCATAATCCTTTAACAATTGCAACCATCTTCGTTGCCTCATATTCAACTCCTTCTGATCAAACAAATACTTTAAGATCTTATGGTCACTAAACACTTCAAATCTAGAACCATAAAGATAATGCCTCCAAATCTTCAACATAAAAACAACTGCGGCAAGCTCTAAATCATGCGTAGGATAGTTCTTCTCGTGAGTCCTCAACTGCCTTGATGCATAAGCGACTACCTTACCATTCTGCATAAGCACCCCTCTAAACCCATCTTAGAAGCATCACAATACACCACAAAAGGCTCTCCTGGATTAGGCAACGTCAAGATCGGAGCCGACGTCAACCTCTTCTTCAATTATGTAAAACTTTCTTAGCACTGAACATCCCATACAAATGCTCTACCTTTACAAGTCAACTTAGTCAACGGAAGTGACAATTTAGAAAACCCTTCAATAAACCTTCTATAATAACCAGTTAATCCCAAGAAGCTTCTAATCTCAGTAGCTGACTTTGGAGTTTCCCATTGCAACACACCATCAACCTTCGATGGATCTACAGCAATGCCACTACCTGAAATCACATGACCAAGAAAACTAACCTCATTTAACCAGAATTCGCACTTGGACAGCTTTGTATACAACTTCTTCTCCTTCAAAACTTGCAATACTACTCTTAAGTGTTCTGCATGCTCTTCTTCTGGCTTAGAGTAAATCAAAATGTCATCAATGAACACCACTACGAACCGACCCAAATAAGTATGAAAGATATAATTCATATATTCCATGAATACTCCTGGCGCATTAGTAACACCTAAAGGCATCACCGAATACTCGTAATGTCCATAACGCGTTCTGAAAGACGTCTTCTGGATATCTTCATCCTTCACTTTAATCTGATGGTAACCCGACCTCAAATAAATCTTACTAAACACACGGGCATCCACCAATTGGTCCATCAAGTCATCTATTCTTGGAAGCGGATACTTGTTCTTAATCGTCACTTTATTCAACTGTCTATAATCAACACAAAGCCTCATACTTCCATCTTTCTTCTTTACTAACAACACTGGAGCTCCCCACGGCGATACACTTGGTCTCACAAACTTCTTCTCAAGTAACTCTTCCAATTGCTTCTTTAACTCTGACAATTCAGATGCAGACATCCTGTATGGTGCCATAGACACAGGTATGGTACCGGGTACAAGATCAATCGCAAACTCAACTTCCCTCTCTGGTGGTACATCAGGAATCTCATCAGGGAAAACATCAGGAAATTCACACACCATCTGCAATTCCTCAATTATAGCTTGAGTCTCTACAGATAGTGACACCATCAAAGAGAACATTTGTACTTCCTCTTGCATCAACTTTCTCAACTGTCTAGCAGACAACAGACCATCTCCTTCTTCTTTAAGAGTAGAAAACCTCACAGACTTGTCATAACAATTAATATGAACACAATTATGCTCTAACCAGTTCATACCCAAAATCACATCCAAACCTCTTAATGTTAAACAAACCAAATCAACAACAAAGTCTTTGTCGAAGATCGACAAGGGACACTTAAAACATACAAAAGAAGTAGTCACCGACCCCTTGGCTGGAGTATCGACGACCATTTCTACATTCATAAAAGACAACATAAGACCCAATCTTTCAACACAATCAGCAGCAATAAAACAGTGCGTAGCACCGGTATCAATAATAGTAATTAAAGGAGTACTATTAATGAAACATGTACCTCTGATAAGTTTGTCGTCAACAACTGTCTGATCCTCCACCAAAGCGAATACTTTACCATTTGACTGAGCTCTCTTCGGTTTTGGACACTGACTACCAATGTGCCCTTCTTCTCTACAATTGAAACAAATCACGTCCTTATATTCACACTCAGATACAACATGTATATTCTTACCACAACAGAAACACCTCTTCACTTCAATAGTGCACACATTACTCTTGTGCCCAGGTTTTCCACACTTAAAGCAAACCACACTAGCAGGAGCATCTCCCCCACTAGTCCTCTGACTCTGAGCAACTTTCTGTTTACCTTTACCAGCTGGGGCGTCATAAGGCTTACCACGATTTTGTTGGTGCTTACCCCTCTTCTCACTGATAATCTTATAATGAGCATTATTATCCTCTTCATAAATCCTGCAACTATCAACCAAATCAGCAAAGAGACGCATCTTCTGGTATCCATCTGCCTTCTTAATCTCTGGGCGTAACCCGTTCTCAAACTTGATACACTTTGAAAATTCAGCATTTGCCTCAGCGTAGTGCGGATAAAACTTAGCCAACTCTGCAAACTTGGCAGCATACTCAAAAACAGACATATTCCCTTGCTTCAGCTCAAGGAATTCAATTTCCTTCTTACCACGAACATCTCTAGGAAATTACTTTCTCATGAATTCCCTACGGAACACAGCCCAAGTGACATTCTCACCCGCAGTTTCCAAATTCTGACAAGTCTCTAGCCACCAGTCATCAGCCTCGACTGCTAGCATATGAGTACCATAATGAACCTTCTGTGCTGGAGTGCAGTCCATCACACGGAAGATTCTCTCAATCTCTTTCAACCACTCCAATGCTCCTCCAGGATCATAATTTCCCTTGAACGTAGGCGGATTCTCTCTCTGGAAAGTTGCCAAGCTACGAGACCCAGCATTCCCGTCAGCATTCGACTGATTCTCCATCGCATGAGCCATTGCTTCAAGAGCAGCAGCAAGTGCAACATTATTCCTTCCAGCCAACTCAACTTCTCACTACAATATAAACAACGGTTAGAACTCAAATTAACAACACTCAATTGTTAGACAACTACGACTCGACGACAAGGTCGGACCATCCTATTGCTCTGATACAAACTTTGTAACACCCCAATTCTACCCCGGCAATTACATAAATAAATCAGAGTTATAAAGTTCGATCATGCAAACGAATCGGGGCGTCATAAATTCTTCTATCAAAATTCATTGCATTCATCGTGGATATATAACACTTTTTAAAACATCGGATGAACCATCATCATAACATCTTTAATTAAATAACTCAACATCTACGCAGCAGAATTCTTAATAACATCTTTATCATCAGTACAGCAACTTCGAAACAGCACATATTTAATAATAATCAACTTAACATTCAATAACTGAAAAATCAACAATCAAAAACAGAAAGCGTTCATCCCCCGAGTGTTACATATCAGAACAATCACACTGACTCGAACTACTGAAGGTATACAGCCTTCACTCTCGATTACCTGCACGTTACCGACATAAGGGCAACATTCAAATAGAAGGGGTGAGATATCTAACAATATAATAAAGCGCATGATAATTAGTATATTAAATTAGATCATATAACATCACCACTTCTCGTCTCACAATCAACAATAATCACAACGTATATACACATTCACCACATCAAAACACACTTATTTATGCAATCATATAATGTGACTCAATACTATGCAAATGCATGTGGTACCATTTGGAGCAGAACTCCCATCTCAAAAATTTGTCAATTAATAGAGGCATCAACAAGGCATAAGCCTTCATCTCAAAATTCGCCAATACAGGGCATCTCAACGAGCATAAGCTCCATCTCAAAATGCAATGTATGCGACACAATCATGAATGTAATAACAACACCCAAATTAACAACATCTCAAAAGCATCTCAACGTCTCTTCATCAACATCTCATATCATCATAATAATTCATCAAACATCCTTTATTTATTGTAAATTTTCAACACAACATCATTAATAACTTCTCATCAACAACTCTGTTGTACATTAATACTACAATAATTTGTACTGCTATTCTGTAATATTACATTGGTACTATCACTAATCCTACTGTTATAATTCAATCAGCAGCCTATAAGCATCTCATCTTCATCATTCTACACAGGACCAACGTAACGATCAACACGGGAGCTAACTCTAAATCCTAAATTAGCTACTAGTATTAAACTTCCTATTCTTCATTTTAATCATCTAGAATGAAGTTCGTCTCGTTAGCTTGTCAACGCTTCGAACGACATCTCAAATGGCATTCTAAAACTCAACTTACAGCATTTTAAAACTGAATCTGCCAGAAATCAGACAATATGGGTCGACGCAAAACGTCTTGGATCGACGCGTACTGCACTAATTGCACAACATGAGTCGACACATCCTCTCTTGGATCGACTCATCCTGAGTCTTACACACAGCTTGTATCGACACATGCATCTTACGTATCGAATCATCCTGAGTCTTTCAACCTTCATGTATCAACGCAAGCCTCTTCGTGTCGACTCATACTGAGTCTCTAAACCCTCATGTATCGACGCATCATGTTTGAGGTCGACACATCCTGGTCATTCCTGCATAAATTATGCGATCTTCTCTTCATTTCACTACAGGATTCGTGTTTTTAGCCCTACAAACTTAATATAATCATGATAAATCATTACTTACAATTATCCTATGATTCTATATCGATTAAACAACATCGAGACATCATTATTCATCTAAAATTCATCAATTCCTCATCATACAACATCATATACATTCAATTCAAGAACAAGACATCAATCACTTCTAACCCCATATACCAGTCATCATGAACACAATTATAGAGTCAGAACCCCACTCTTACCTTGGATTGAAGGTCGTTCTATAATCTCCGGTTGAATTCTCGTTCTGCTGTTTTTTCCTCTCTTTTTTTCCAGCAGCTTCACGTTCTCCTTCTTAATCCTTATTCTTCTACTGCTTCTTTCTTTTCCATTCTTTCTAACAACAATAAAATAACCCTATTATTCTTTGTTCCTTATTGGGCTCAAAACTAATACACCCCCTTATTACTTCTGTTCCTTCAAAATAAGCCCACACCTCATAATATTATTCTTCTAATATTATTTCTCCACTTAATAAATAAATCCAATTAATCATAACACATCTTCACAAAATATTCTAAAAATAATTCAATTAAATAATTAATTAAATTACGGGCGTTACACCACCTCTCAACAAAAGTTGATAAAAGAGAGTCTTCCAACATGGTCAAGGAGCAACCAGCAGACTCCAGGAAATAGAACTCGCTAACGATCCTCTTCACCTCCTCAGGCATAGGTCGCTTATGGAGGTTCTTCAACTTTGAACCATGAGAAGTGACCTTTGTTGTACCCCAAAATTTTCCCTCTCATATTTTCCAAGGTCTTCCCCTACATGGTTGGTCACAAACCCTTGCCTAAGGAAAGGGAAAATTTGTGAGTAGTGTTTTCAAGTTCCCTTCGATTGGCATTCCTAAAAGGTTCCTTCGATTGGGGCATCAGAGGTTCCTTCAATTGGAGCATCAGAGCTTCCTTCAATTTGGAGCATCAGAACTTCCTTCGATTTGGAGCATCAGAGGTTCCTTCGATTTGGAGCATCAGAACTTCCTTTTATTGGAGCATCAAAGGTTCTTTCGATCGGAACATCAGAGTTTCCTTCGATTTGGAGCATCAGAGCTTCTTTCAATTTGGAGCATCAGAGCTTTCTTTGATTGGAACATTAGAGTGAAGTGTCCTTCAATTGGGATACTAAGGCAAAGGGAAGTTCTGAACACTTCGAATCAGAACCCAGAACCATTCGAATAAACTGAATCATACTCATTCGAAGGAAATGAATTAGAGCCGTTCGAAGGAGCTGAATCAGGGTCATTCGACGGAGGCCATCAGCCCATTCAAAAGAGAGCATTCAAAGGCCAGTATGTCCACATTTATGCCAAATTCAAAAATGGACAAAATCCCTTAACTTTGGCCAAGGTTACATATTGGTATTCATGGAATTCAAATGGATATTACAAACATTACTTCTCTTGTCCCCTCCCTCCTACTCTATATAAGCAGCATGCTTGCAAGACGAAAAAGGATATTAGAGATACACTGCCCACAAACCCACCAAAGGTTGTCAAAATTTTCATAAGTAATCCAAGCCAAAGCAACCCTTCAACATCTCTACAACCAAAGCTGCAGATTGAAGCATACCAGCCATAGGTATAATTCTGAAATTCATTTTCTTAATCTAAGCTCATTTATTCCTTCTGATGTATTTGAGCGTGTTTTCAATGAAGTGTTAGACAGATTACAGTGCTCATAGACCTGCCATTGTTAGGACACGTGAATTAGGTTCCTTCGAATCTCAGGATTCTAGGTATTGCAGGACGAAATAACTTCAGATCCGAATTAGAGACGGAATCGAAGGACCTGGGTTCGACACCCAGGTCTTCATTTGTTTTGTTGCTAACACTTGTTGCAGATATAGCCTTAAAAGACCTCGCACACATGATCGGAGGACTTGGTTTTTGATACACAGGTCCTGCATTTTATTTCGCTAACATGTTTTTGCAAATACAGTGCTTCCACAGGTGATCCTTCAGGCCTTTCTAGCAACACCCCTCTAGATCGAAGGCTACATCCTGTCATTAGCTCGAAGAAAATAATACCCTTCACAGAATCGACAGGCAGCCTTCTTCCTCTGAATCGAAGCCCCCATTTCTCCCTGAAATCAAAGTGTACCCATATCCTTCCCAAACCCAATCGGAGAGGGCGGGAAAGGGTGCAAATCGAAGCTTGCCCCATCAATTCTCAAGCCCAATCGAAGGCTATTCACGCCCACTCCCTAGCTCAATCGAAAGAATTGGAGAAGGTGCAAATCGAAGCTTGCCCATGTCAATCCTCAAGCCCAATCGAAATAAGGCCAAAGAAGGGTGAATCGAAGGAGTCCGTGGCATGGATCGAAGAATTCTTTTCTCTTCTTTATTTTTACTTTTTACTTGTATTTCAATTTGGTTGTAATAGCGTAGGACCTCTATTTTATCCATTTTTACTACTTTTCATATTAACTGCTAGTAACTAGGCGTGTATGAAAAGACTAATAATCAAACGTTAACAAACTTAACAAAAAGACAAAAAAATAATTGAACATAACACACTTGCACATATGCACCTCTAAGGTACGCCCGCTTTGGTTGCCTTCAATAAAAAAGTCATGGGGCAGGAATGCTTTAGCAAAGATCCATAAATCAAAAGATCATAGTCCCTCGATGACCCTACAGTTGGCTTCTCGGTAAATTATCTAGTCCCTAAAACAGAATTGCTAAAGCATCTCCATAAGTTGCCTTCGTAACTGTAACTTCCCTCCAATTGTCCCTCGAAACATCCAACGAAAAGGCTACCTACTCACTAATAGTAGGATAACATTGTCTAAAGGAAAAGAGGAAAATAACAACCTTTTCGAGTACAAAATTAGATAGCTGTTAGAAGTTTGCTCAAACATTTTTGCACTTACACAGATAACTACTTAACAAAAACAATTTCAAAACACTTTGTATATTTTCTCCACTATCGCGAGGAACATTACAAAGTTCGCCGTACTAAGGTGTTTTCAAAACATTTTCAAACACACAAAGCACAAAGGTATTTCAAAATAAGCAAACCTATAAGAGCCCGTGGAAAACCACGGATGGAAAGGGTGTTACACCTTCCCTTTCCATAATTTACCCCCCTTACTCAGAAAACTCTCGAAAAGGTATTTTTCTGTTCTTTTCGCCATTTCCTTTGTTGGATAAAAGAAAAGACTGTGGCGACTCTTTCTTATCGCATATTTGTGAATAAAAAACGTAAAACTAGTATTAATAGTCGGTTCTACCACTGTATCACAGAACTGGCGACTCTGCTGGGGATAAGAAAAGTGGGGTTACCTTAGAGTTAGTTCATTTTTTAATATGCTTTACATTGTGTGTTTTGTTTGCTTTATCTTTGAGGGTTGCTTGGGTTGTTACTAAAATATCCTTCACCCGGATCTGGGGCACCTTATTAGGTAAGTAGCAATAAATCATGGAGGTTGTACGGTGTAGACCGATACGGACAAAGTGGTGGCTACGTTAGCGCGATACTTTGGATTGTACTAATGTTCTTTGAGTAAGTTAAGGATAACATTAGGCTTCCTCGTAGTGTCACTAAGCGTTAACTAACCTTTAGAACCTTTAATTGACTCATCCTAGCCATTAGTAAGTAGTAAGATAACCAACTTTGGTTCTGACCGAAGATTGGTTGATACTCGATACTACACTCATTGAGGTTGGACTTTCAGCATTTTTTGGCAACAATACTTCGGTGCGGAGCTAAAACAATTTCTGAAGGGAAGGTCAGTGATATTGAGGCTCCTTAGAACCCAGTTACTATTTCTAGGAAAGGTTGAGCTAACTAAACTTCAAGAGGGTACTTACCTATAAACTCCATGCAATCCTAAACCTAAGGCTTCTTGTGTGACTTGTTTGCTTTCAACTTGAACTACTTGCAGGATTTTTATCTAACGACGTGATTTCCCTTGGAGGATTTGTTTACAGTCATTATCCAATAAACCGGTTTTCTTGTAAGACATACTTGTCTTCATCATGCCATAATATTTCCTTAACCATTTCAAGGATCTCAAGGGTCTACGATGCAGGTTATGATGAACCAGGCGTCTAGCAAGGGGCAAGGGAATTTATTTTCCTCTAGCTAATGCCATCAAAAGACCAAAGCGACAACTCCAGTCAGGGGCTATGACCCACTTGATATGGTGAGCTTGACTCTTATAGAAGGACCTTCAACGATAAGAAGTGCTTCAATCAAAGCTGTAAAGTTCAACGCCTAACATTTTTCTTGTTTACCCCGCGATATCCTTGAAAACATTTACATATCATACATGTCATTGCATAACAGGTAGTCTCCGGTATGGGTCTCTCATGTTCTCGCTGTTTATTTCATCAATGGATCTCAAACAAGACAACAGAGATCTCCAAACTCAAGAGGCTCAGTTCATGGAAATGTTCTTCAACCTATCTAAGGGGCAAGAAGAATTGAAAGCACTTCTCAACGGGAACCTGACCAAGAAACATCCTGACAACAACAAAGACGAACAATTGAAACAATTGTAAGCTGAGGTAGAAGCAATGAGAATCCAGATGCTGGGGCAGGTGGCTCTTATCCAAGGCCTAGCCCGGGGACAAGAAGAGCTGAGGGCCATTGTCAACAAGCTTCATCAAGACGGATGCAATCGTATGAAGCAAACAGTCGAGGCTGGGGATCAAGTTATTCATCAACCCCTGATGGGACAAAAAGTTGGATTGAAGAATAGACCTTTCCAAATTGCTTCTACGTCGCAAGCCCAACAACAACCTTGCCAACCACAACAGGGTAATCAGCAAAGGCAAGACAAGCCCAAAAGGCAATTCACCAAAATTAACATGTCCTTGGCTCAAGTATTGCAACACATGTTGAAGATGGAGTTGATTACGTTAAGGGATCCTCATCCAAACCCCAAAACTTCTTCCCCTAACTACAATCCTGATCCAATATACGCCTACCATTCTGATAGTCCTAGACATGATACGAATGACTGATGGTCCTTCGATCCTGCGCGCGCGGGGTCTTTTCAGGCTATATCTGTAACAAGTGTTACCAACAAAACAAATATAGACCTGGGTGTCGAACTCAGGTCCTTTGATTCCATCTCTAATTCGGATCTGGAGTTATTTCGTCCTGCAATACCTAGAATCTTGAGATTCGAAGGAACCAAATTCACGTGTCCTAACAATGGCAGGTCTGTGAGGACTATAATCTGTCTAACGCTTCATTGCAAACTTGCACAAACACATCGAAAGGAATAAATGCGCTTAGATTAAGAAAATGAATTTCAGAATTATACCCATGGCCGGTATGCTTCGGTCTACAGCTTTAGGTGTGGAGATGTTGAAGGGTTTCTTTGGCTTGGATTACATATGAAAATTTTGACAGCCTTTGGTGGGTTTGTGGGCAGCGTATCTCTAATCTCTTCTTTTTGGATTGTAAGCATGCTGCTTATATAATGTAACCTTGGCCAAAGTTAAGAGATTTTGTCCATTTTTGAATTTGGCATAAATGTGGACATACTGGCCTTTGAATGCTCTCTTTCGAATGGGTTGATGGCCTCCTTCGAAAGGCCCTAATTCAGCTCCTTCGAACGGCTCTAATTCATTTCCTTAGAATGAGTATGATTCAATTCATTCGAATGGTTCTGGGTTCTGATTCGAAGTGTTCAGAACTTCCCTCTGCCTTAGTATGCGAATTGAAGGACACTTCGCTCTGATGTTCCAATTGAAGGAAGCTTTAATGCTCCAAATCGAAAGAAGCTTTGATGCTCCAAATCAAAGGAAACTCTGATGCTCTAATCGAAAGAACCTCTGATGCTCCAATCGAAGGAAGTTCTGATGCTCCAAGTCGAAGGAAGTTCTGATGCTCCAAATCGAAGGAAGCTCTGATGCTCCAGTTGAAGGAACCTCTAATGCCCCAATCGAAGGAACCTTTTAGGAATGTCAATCGAAGGATCCTGTTGCAAGGCCAATCGAAAGGCTTTGCTGAAATGCCAATCGAAGGGCATTTTGGAGATGCCGATCGAAGGGAACTTGAAAACACTACTCATAAATTTTCCTTTTCCTTAGGCAAGGGTTTGTGACCAAACATGTACGGGAAGACCTTGGAAAACATGAGAGGGCAAACTTTGGGGTACAACAACCTTCAGCACCAGACGCTCCTGTAAGAAGCAAAAACAAATTATTATACATCAAATCTTGTAAGCAAAAATAAAAATTATGCAATTAAACAAAACCAAAAATATAGACCTCGCCTTGCCATATCCTATAAGAGACATGGTCCACAAATCTTGTCAGCACGAACTTATCTAAAGATCCTTCAGGGAAATCTCCATCAATGTGTACTGATGGTTCTGTAGACGCATGAGTCGTGGTATCTATATTAGTGGGGGACACCTCATCAACTCGTTCAGCAACAACCCTCCTACTCAGGTTCCTGCACCACAAGCTCCACAATGTGCTCCTCAACTACTGGCTCCATAATAAGAGCGAGAGCCTGCACCTCCTCAGTAGGAGCTTGTACCTCCGTCGTAGGAGCATGTACCTCAGTAGTAGGAGCTTGTACCTCCGCAGTGGATACTCTATGACTCTGACGATGGGATGCACATTCTGCTCAGTCATCCGTTTCTGGTGAGAATTGGTCGGAAGATGACATCCAACCCGTAGCTCTGAAGCATGCGCCTCATCAGCACGGGCTTCAGCATCAACTCTATCAGTGGTCTGTCTCGTAATAGAACCATCTCTGCCTCTGGTCCTCACTGAAAAATTAGAAAATATCAGGAAAATATAAAATACCAAAAATTTCTAAATTTTCGGTAATTATTCAAAAAAAATTGAACTACCAGAAATTTCAAAATTTCTGGTATTATGTGACGCACTGGAAATTTTGAAATTTTCGGTATAAATGATAAATGAAAATACCAGATATTTCGAAACTTCCGATACGAAAATACCGGATATTTTGAAATTTCTGATACAGAGTACCGAAAATTTCACAAAAATACCGTAAATTACTCACTATTTCGCAAATTTTCCGGTATCGCCTACGAAATTTCCGGTATCGCCCAAAGATTTTGAAAATCTGGTTGTCAACGTGAATTTGAAACATGTGGTGAATGATTTGAGTCTGGGAAATTTGATCTTTTCATACTATTTGAGGGATACCGTGTATAATGTGAGGGGTGACAAGTTAATTTCTCGAACACGTTGCACCTATAAATTCACTAAACAAAACACACCATTCGATTTGTTCATCGTTGCAGATCTTCTATGCAGAAGCTTTCTTCATTTTTCAAGAATTTCAAGATTGGCGACTACAACGATCACAACGATTCTACACCATTTTTCTTCAATCACATGCAGAAAATCGAAGAATAAAATAGAAATTGTGATTTTACTATTGGTGAATCTTAACCTCAGATTCGTTGGAAAATCTTTATCGTTTGAATCAAGAGGTAGAGATAGAAGAGAAATTGCAGAAAGTGGCTAAAGAAACATTGGAATCAGTGAATCTCAAAAAAATTTCATCAGACAAGATCCAATTTCTTCAAAATTGGAATCAGTGAGTCAAGTTTTGTCATCAATTTGGAGGTAATGAAGTCTCATTTCTCGACTGTTTCACTTTCAATTGCAAATTATTTTAGATATTTGGATCACCACTGTCACTTTATTACTGTATTTGATCTCGGGGATATTTTGATGTTCCTCACCAAGATGCAAGTTCCATTCTTAAAAAATCCAGCTATTTGGATCATAATATTCAATCCTGGTGGAGCTTCGACATTAGAGGACAGAGCTTTTCTCGCGCAGTTGTTTTCAGATCGATCTCAAGAGGTTTCAAATTTCTTCTGCCGTCACCATATTTGTGATGTCATTCACGATTTAATTGCAGTATCGAGACTCCTTAATGGATTCACGAATAAAATAAAAAAGGTGTTTTCATAGAGATGTTGGTCAGCGTCGAAACTCCTAGCGGTAACATCAGATGCGATATGTGGAATCCCTGACAATGTCTTATGCCATTGGGGTTAAGGTGTTTGTGAAAATGCTTCACTGAAGGTCACCTCAGTACAAAGAGAGTTGGTGAAGCTGCTGCAACACTCATTTTCTCTACAAATATGATGGAGGGGCTAGTAATTTGGAAGTTTCAAGTCGAAGTTCATGCAAGAACAAGATTACTATGTACCTTGGAGAAATTTCAATTTGCAGCAAGTTAGACTCTTCAATTTCAATTCATCTTGTTTTTTGTCATGGATTTTAACCGATAAGTTAGAGTTTGGATTTATAACTAAAATTATATTTTAATCAAATTTGATTAAAATATGGTTTTAGTTATAAATCCAAATTATTTAAATGGTTTGAAAATAATTATGGTTTGGTTTATTAAAAATAACCAAATATCCACACCCCTATATATAGTAAAGAGATAAACAGAAACACCATTAGATTGAATCATAAGAAATCAATAATATCATATGATTATTCATTAAAATCCAAAGCAAATTAACTAACACAATTATAAACCAAATTTACAAACACATGGCTTTGCTAGTTCATATAAACACAATAATTTCATCCACCATAAGATAAAATCTCAATACTTAATCAAATATAAAACTAACTTAACAACTAATTCAAACCACTATCTCCACTTCTCCACCATGATAATTCTTTCCATCATAACAATCCCCCACAGCAACATTTTGCACAGTCTTGTAACTATACTTTCTAGCAAAGAACACAAACACAAACATGTTCAATGTAGTTATCCCTCCAAGTAGCCAATAAAATTTATCCAACCTACTAGCATTCAAATTTGCACCAAACCAACTTTTCCCATTTTTTATTGTCACATGAGTCACAATTGTTATCAACCAACCACATAGAAAATTAGCAGCTCCAACAACACTCAAGTAAAGTCCAATCCCAAAGCTTCTCATTGAATCAGGAACTTGATCATAGAAATATTCTTGTAAACCGACGAGCGTAAAACCGTCGGCGAAACCGATGATCAAAAACTGAGGCGCAAGCCAGAAAACACTCATTGATTGTGAGCCTTTTGATGGATTCGCCTCGATGATTTTAAGTCTTTTTTTCTCTACCAATGCGGCTACTATCATTGTTATGATTGAGAAAACCATTCCGAAACCGATTCTTTGAAGAATGTTCATGCCTCGTTCGTTACCGGTTATTTTTCTTAGGATTGGCACGAGGAATTTGTCGTAGAGTGCGACGGAAATTATCATACCGATGGCGGAAATAGTGAAAATTGAAGCGGGTGGAAACTCGAAACTATGTCCTAGTTTTCTATCCATTATTTGACCTTGTTTGAGGAAAAAAGTTTGTGTTTGTGCAGCACACATTCCAAATGGTAAGGTAAATATCCAAATTGGAATCATGTTGATCATAAGCTTCACTTCTTCAACTTTTGTCACTGTTGCAATCCTCCATGGACTTTGTTCCTTTGCTAAGTTTCCTCCATTTTCAACTATTGCTGCCTTGTCAAAAAATCTAGAAAAAAAAAGTGATTGTATCATGATCTTTGATATTAAAAATAATGGTCAAATGCCATTAGGATCACCAATATAGTACAAAAGACGTGATTAAAATGTTGATGTTACAAATGACATTCTCGACTATAGTTGGTAAAATTCTAGTATACAATAATATCATAGTCGTCTTTGAGGACGTGTATGATCTACCACTACACATAATTTAAAATTTGTCACAATTAAAATATAGTTAAATTAAATCTCATATAAAAATATTATCACAGTTAAATCGTGGTTAACTAAAATCTCTATTTATTTTCTTATGATTAAACAACGACAGACATACATAAACCTACAAAAACTTAAACTTAAGACGGTTTTGAATAATACTTACTTGAGTTTCTTGGTATGAGCCAAAAATCTTTCATTATTGCCCTCAACTTTTGAAACTTCATACAATTGACTTGGACTAGAAGGATAAGGAAGCTTTCTTTTAGAGATTGCAGCAACAATAACTTGAAACATTGGAGCCAAAATACTTCCATTTGGGGTCCTATAACGATAGATTTTCCTTCCAATCACAAAAATAATCAATGAGAAAGTCATAACACCTAGGAGAATAATATCAGCAGCACCCCAACTCACGTGATCTTGTACATAACCAATAAGGGTTACTCCAAGAATGAGTCCACTACATAGTCCACAATTCCACCAATTGAAAAATGACATTTTTTGTCTTCTTTCTTGAATGTGATCATCATCAAATTGATCAGCTCCAAAACTTTCTAGAGCTGGTTTGTGTCCTCCTGTTCCTATTGAGATTAGGTATATGGCTAGGAAGAAGAAGACTTCATGAATCTTTCTTGATTTGGTGCATGTGGTTGTATGGGCACATGGCTTTAAACTTGGTAAGAACCATGATAGAATGAGTAGCGCCAAACCCTGTTTTATTCAACAAAACAAGTGTTATCACTTGTAAGAATAAAAATTAATTGAATAACTAATATATTTTATTTAGAATGGAAAAATAGGCGGACCAACAGATTTGACTTGCTTGTTAAGTCCGTAATGTTTGTTTGGTTGAGACAAAATTTCTAGTTCGCCTTTCTCTACTATTTTCGTCCTAATTTTTTATGGGTATTGTTGAGCATGAGCTTAAACCGTTTGTCACTCTTAAGTTTTTTAGGATGGTAAAATGGGTAGAGTCCATCGGACGCGTTCGCTTAACCCTCTATTTTTAATTGGTTGATGCAAGGTTTTTGATTCACCTCCTAATCTACCCATCCTGTCTTTTTGGCGGGCTTTGGCGAGTGCGAGCATAAACAAAATGAGCATGACTGTTTGTCAAAGTTAAGCTTTAGGGTGACAAAATGAGTTCAATCCATCGAACAAGCCCGTTTAACCCTCCATTTCTGATTTGGCCGAAGCAAGATTTTTTGTTCTCCTTCTTTACTCTGTTTGTCTTGTTTTTTGTTGGGCTTTTGCGAGCGCATGACTAAACAACACGAACACAACCATTTGTCACAATTAATTTTTGAAATGAAAAAATAGATCGAACGCGTCGGATACGCCCGTTTAACCCTCTATTTTTTACGGTTGAAATTAAATTTTTGACCTGTCTCTTTATTTTGTCATTGTCAGTCCATTTTGACATTTTGACATTTTGACATGCGGTTTGTAATCTCTAATATAGTCTATATATAATTTAAATATGTAAACAAGAAACATTAAGATTAATGTTGTAGTTGAATGGTTTGAATAAGATTATTACCATGAGATAAATAATGCATGATCCAATGACAGTGTTGTATCGTCCCAAATATGAATCAGCAAAGAATCCACCAAAAAGTGGCATCAAAGTAGTAACTCCAGCCCAGTAATTCACATTCTTAACTGCTGTTGTAAGATCTTGATGCAAAACTTTTGCCAAGTACATCCCCAAATTAGTTGCTATTCCAAAGTAGCTCAACCTCTCACTAAACTCAATTGCTGTAAAAAAAATAAAAAAAAATCAACTTTTAAGAAATAAATTACATTTTTCAAAATTATCAAACTCATAATTTAATTAATTAATTTTTTCCACTATATGCTTAGCTTTATCCCATTATAACATATGATTTATTAACATCTAAAAATGAATATATGTAGGTTGTATAGCTAGTGGGATTAACTGTGAGTTCTTAATCATTTCAGGCTATGGATTTTGTTTTTAATTCTTAAGTGTAAATATTTATTATATCTACCTATCTCATTATTTATATTGGCTCATAATTACTAAGTTTTCTTTTGATTTGAAATTATTCAGTTTTGTAAATAAAAAACAAAAGGTATATATTCTATCGCCTAAACCTAGTCTGGATGTTTTCAGAAAAAGAAAAGAAAATCCTATTTATGGATGTTGGCCACGTGAAATAATATTTATTATTGAGCGATATTAGAAAAATTGAATAACTTTTTATCATTTTCAGATGATGCATAAAAGTGGTAAATACTTACTTTAAAAAAGCATAAAGATTGGAAATTTTATATATTCAAAGAAAAAAAATCATCAATATCACTATTATTAATAATTATTTCTCCTTTTTCATTTTCAAAAAAAAAATTAAACACATTAAATTAGTATTTTTGTAACAAGAAAAAAATATTATTTTTAAAAGAGAAAAATAAATTAAAAAATAAATTTATTAAATATTTTTTAATAGAAAAAATATTATTATATGTAGTTGCAATCACATTTCGGAAAATTATCATATTTATTTTTAAATCTAATCAAGATTGAACAATTCCAAAATTTTAGATTTGTGAATGCATGAACACAAACCGCAATAGCTTTCTTAAATAATAATGCAAAAATGATAATCTCAAATTCATGCTTTTTATATGATAAAAAAAAAACAATAAAGTGAAAAAATATATTATTAATTACAGTTAGCTAAACTAATAATGCAGCACTGCAAGAATTTTTTGTCTGTATAATAGCCAAAATGAAATTCAAGAGAGCTTAATTAACAAGTGATCAATGATAATTATGTATGGTTATGCATAAACTTTAGGCTAAAAGATATATGCATGAAATTAATTATAAAAGTAATTCTTACCAATAATGAAAAAAGCAGATTTCCAAGAACCAGTTGAAGATCGAAGAGGAATTTTTCCATGATAATCCAAAGAAGAATCATGAACAAATTTCATCTCATCATCATCATGATTGTTCTTCTTCATCTTCCAATTGAAGCTAAGTAGTGGTAGCAAGAATACTAGCTAGCTGTTATTTGATGAAGTATTCTTAAATTAAGAGATATAGGAACTAGTTGAGGATATTGAATTGACAAAATAGATACACCTTATATAGAGAATGAGATTTGCCTTTTTGGCCCACTTGCTATCACTATTTTTTATTTTAAATAAAATAAAAAATTGACTTTGCAAGAAATGAAATACACAATTTTTAATATAAAGTTTTTATTTTTATGTATTTTAAATGTGTTCTAAATGTGTTCTAGAGGCTATGTTAGAATTAGTAAAAATAAAATAAAAAAGGAAAATTTTATTAAAAAAATAAAATAATTGAATTTTTTTAATGAACTACAATGATTTTTTTATTTTTTTAACTCTAAGATTAGAATCTTCCAACTTAATTAATTAAAACCGATGCCACTTATTTTTTAAAATAATTATAATAGATAAAAAGTGTGAAAATTATAATAGATAAAAAATAATAGATATAGAGATAAAAATATAATATTTACTAGTATATTATTAAGTTCAAATGATACAATTGATAAAATAATCTAATATAGAAAGAGGTCTGTGAATTTATCAATATAAAAAACTAATTTGAAAGGTATGTAATAATTTTATTTTGACTTTTTTCATATCTAATTTAAAAGGCAAATCTAATATTAAATAATTAATAAAAATTGAAAAATATACACTGCAAAAAAAAAATATTATTTATTAGGGGCTTAACCCCTCACAAATGACAAAAACCCCTCACAAAGAGGAAATTTGGAGGGGCCTGGTCTCCTAGCAAAATAGGGGGTCACAAATTTATTTGCGAGGGGCCTTACACGTGGGTATTTTGTCAGGGGTTAAACCCCTGCTAAATGCAACTTGTTTTTTTACAGCCTGCAACGTTCAGGCGCAGGCGCAGGCTATGGCAGCAAATTGGGTTAGAAAATTTGCTTGGGGTAAAGCCTGTGGCAAAACATAAAGGCTTTATCATTTCCGAGGGGATAATCCTTTGGAAAATTGTTAAAATATTTATAAAAAAATTAATATTAATAAATTAAAAATCAGTAATGATAATTTTATAAATTATATTATTATAATAAAATTAATATAATAAATATAATAATTAAAATTCAATCAAACATAATAAAAATTAAAATAAAACTTCATACAAATTACAATAAAATAAAATTCTTAAGTTCAAAATAGTTAACATAAATTATTTCATACAAATTAAAATAAACATGAAATTTTCAAATTTAAATATTTTATTCTTGTTCATCTTGTTCTTCTCCTTCCTCTTCTTCTTCAACAATTCCTCCATGTCCATTAGTTTCTCCAAATCCACCACCGGAATTTTGTGAAGTAAAAAATTGATTAAATCTTTGAACCCGCTCATTTGCAATCCGCATTGCTTCTTGATACTCTTGTGTTTGCCTCCTCATTTCTCCCCGTAACTCTGTTTCTCTTCTCTGCATTTCTTGTTGCATCTCTAATTATTTTTTCTTCATCTCTTCAATTTCTGCATTTCTTGCTGCTACTTGGATTGCTGCCTCAGTATTCGCCAAGTTTCTCACATTTTCAAGCATTTTGGCGGTTAATATAGGTGGAGTTAATGTTCCTTCTCCATCGGCAAGTCTC
Source organism: Vicia faba (assembly GCA_948472305.1). Lineage (NCBI taxonomy): Eukaryota > Viridiplantae > Streptophyta > Magnoliopsida > Fabales > Fabaceae > Vicia > Vicia faba. The sequence continues at coordinate 1,562,504,816 of OX451737.1, read as the reverse complement.
ATTTTAAAACTCTTATCACGCTGCTTGATAGTTTTGACGTACCCTCCAGCACCATATACTCTTCCATTTTTCTTCTTTCCACCCGAAACATCATACCATGTCCAAAAATCCACAACATGATCAATAGGATATCCCGGTGGTGGTTCAAGTTTAGGATGCTCTGACAACTGTAGAGAAAATTGTCTATCAAACTCCTCCTATAAAAAAATTAATTATTATAACATTTCAAATAAGTTAGGTCCATATAAAAGAATTAAATAAAATATTTTTAATATAAGAAAAACTTACTTGAGTGTTTCTTGCACGCTCGTCAACAAACTCTCTGTTTCTCTTGAGATGAGTCTCTAGATGGAGCTCATTAAGAAGTGGAGTTCTACTCAACTCTTCATGTTAATTGAATAAGTAAAAAAATAAGTAGTTATATGTAATCTAAAATATAAATGATAAATTAATCAAAAAATAATTAAATTTACGTACCATCCTTCGTGCAACTTTAGCAACACTAATACTACTCGCTGTGTAGTTGCAGCCACCAGCTTCAGATGCTCTATTTTTCTTTGCATTTTCAGATATTTTCTTAAATTTTTCAGAATTCTAATGGGAAATAAGTTCTTGAAATACTTCTACTCCTATCCAACATGGACGTTGCTTTTTTTTCTCATTTAATTCTAACATTTCTCATGGTGTCTGAAAATCGGGCACTATATTTTGAGTGAAAATTTTCTTCAATTTGGACGTTATCTCTAACATCCCAACAACACTTCTCTTACATTGTTGTATGAATTCAAAATTAAGCAATAAAGAATCATGAATATTTCAAAAAATATAAAGGAAAGATATTTCAAAAAATATAAAGGAAAAAATATACCTTAAATGCATTAAACCAATCTTTTCTGTCATCTTCAAGTACAGCTCCATAACTCGGTCAAAATTTTGTATACTTCTCTTTAATAATGCTTGTTATGATCGATATTGCTTGATGGGGCAAGGTCCTAAACACCAAAATCTTGAGTTAGAATTGATTAGATAAAACTCAAATTTAAAATAATATAAAATATATATAAACACTTACGATCCAGAGTCGGGCCAAATGACAAGTTTGTCATGATAATATCTAACTTTTTGCGGCTCATTTCTCCTCAAGATGTGCTCCCTCCTTGTTTTCTCCTCAGGAGCACTTGTATCTTCTTGAGCACTGTTTCTCCAGGAGCACTACTAGTATCTCCAAGAGCACTGGAATCTCCGGGAGCACTGGTATCTCCATGATCATCCTCATAAGGCATGGGTCGGGGCATGCTAGATCCACTTAGCTCCATATGAATGGGACCACTCAACTGCATAGAAGACATAGGAAAATATATATCGGGTCCAGTAGGAAAATATGGTGTGTATCCAGTAGGACTAATAAAAGCTGTCGGGAATATGGGCGGGAATGGTGTGCGTCTAGGAGGTGTGGATAGTAATCCAGTGAAAGACTCGGACATAGGCTAAGTAGTATGCATAGGAAGTGGAGTAGGATGCATAAGAGGTGGATAATTATGCATAGGAGGTGGAGTAAGATGCATAAGAGGTATGGTAGAATGTGGAGGATGATTTGACACTTGACTCGATTGTGGCATAGGAATAAACAAATCTGAATCAGGCACCTCCTCTATAATGTACCTGCTGCGGCGAGGCTTTTGTTGGGAGACATTTTTCTTGAGTGGCATTTTTTTCTATTTGAAAGAAAAATATTAAACAATTAATGTTACATAAAAGATAATATTACACAAGATAATATATATATATATATATATATATATATATATATATATATATATATATATATATATATATATATATATATATATATATATATATATATATATATATATATATATATATATATATATATATATATATATATATATATATATATATATATATATATATATATATATATATATATATATATATATATATATATATATATATATATATATATATATATATATATATATATATATATATATATATATATATATATATATATATATATATATATATATATATATATATTTGAAAGATAATATATATAAAAGATAATATTACACAAGAGTAATTACATAATACATATTCAAATTATTCATCATCATAATCTTCATTGTCTTCATCAGATCTGAAGTTATTGTCTTCAGACTCTCCTAGCTCTTCATGCTCTTCTTCCACGGGATTTGTTGACAACAAGATAGTTGTGTCAACTTGTTGACCCTCAACTTCAGTATCACACAAACTTATAATCTCCTCGGTTTCAATTACCTCATTAACAAGTGAAATCTCATCATCTTGGTATGCAACATCTTCTATTACTTCGTCAGTATCAATGTGACCCATTGGGTTGGACTTAATTAAAACACACCATCCTCGTTTGCATGGCGTAATTGAAGGATAAGGTACATAATAAACTTGCCTGACATTTTGTGCCATTATGAAATGGTCATACTCTTTGTACTTTCTATATATTTGAACCTCAACTGTGTTATATTTTTTTATCAATTTTTGTTCCTCTGGAAGATGGATCATACCAATCACAGTAAAACAAGACAACTTTATTTTCCGAGTCCATATAATTATAGACCAATTCGTAAATATGTGTGATAATCCCATAAAAGTCGTCCTCACCACCGTCTATAACTCCTTTTACGACTACACCACTGTTTATAGTTTTCTTCCCTTCACTCCAAATCTCAGTGTGAAATTTGTAACCGTTTATAAAGTATGTGTGCCATTCATTCACACGTTGACGAGGGCCTTCAGACAAACTTCTTAAATGTATTATTTTAGGACTTGGTGCAGCAATATATGATAATCGTTGCTTGAACCATGCTAGAAAATAGGCATGTGTGTAACCAATCGATGGTTGTTCGCCTGTACTTTGATAATAGTAGGTACTAAATTCCCTATTTTTTTTTTAAAATATATAGGTTAGAGAAGGTTACAAGTCTTAACCAATAAAACTATACTTAATCAAATATACTTACTCAATATATGGTTTAACTTCAACACAGTTAATCAACACATGAACATGGGCAGATTGCATTTCTTTTTGAGAAAGTCAATGCTCACCCGTCTTCCCTGAGGGACGGCCTGGACGACCGAAAACTGATAAGGTGAATTGACTTCTTTCACAGAAGTGAACTTCATTCCTTGTGATTCTTGGAGTCAACATCATGTGATTGAAATAATGAGAGCAAAAATGTGATGTTTCGCGATGTAAATAATATGCACAAATTAATCCCTCAACTCTTGCCTTATTTTTCACTGATCGCTTTGAATCACCCATGAATTGTTCAAATGGATACATCCATCTATATTTAACAGGTCCACCTAGGAAAGCTTCATAAGCAAGATGCACAGGGAGATACTCCATAGAATCAAAGAAACCTGGCAGAAAGATTTGCTCCAACTTGTAGAGAATGACAGGAATATTTCGGTCCAATTTAATGATGTCTTCTACTCTTAAAGTTGACGCACAAATGTCTCTAAAAAATTGACTAATCTCAGTTAGTGGATTAAGCATATTCTTGGGAAGTGAGCTGGATGCAATTGGAAGCAATCGTTCCATGAAAATATGACAATTGTGACTTTTTATTCCATGCATCTTCCCTGTTGAGGCGTCAGCACATCTTGCCAATTTAGAAGAATAACCATCAGGCATCCTCAAATAATTTAACCACCGACATACTGCTTTTGCTTCTTTGGGAGTAAGAGTGTAACAAGCCTTGGGTTTTAATAATTTTCCATTTATTCGAGGTTTCAACTCCAATTCTTTTCGATTACACAAAAGTTCCATGTCTTTTCTAGCCTTCTCATTATCTTTTGTCTTCTCATTATCCATCAATGTGTTAAATACATTATCAAAAAAATTCTTCTCAATATGCATAACATCAAGATTATGTCTCAATAAATTATCCTTCCAATAGGAGAGGTCCCAAAAATACTTCTTTTTGTCCAATTGTGAGAATTTCCATATCCTTGAATTCTACGTGCTTCACCATTATCTGTGAATTTTGGTAGGTCATGAACACTATTCCATACTTCAGTCGATGACAATCGTGGGGGAGGTAGATTTGTTACTTTTTTTCCTTTTCTAAAACCATTCTTATTTCTTCTAAATTCATGGTTTGCAGGTAAGAATCTACGGTGACAGTCAAACCACGAAATTTCCCCACCCTTATCCAAAGTAAACGCTTTTGTGTGACCCATGCAATGCGTACATCCCATTTTTACCATGCGTACCCCATCCAGACAACATGCCATATGCAGGAAAGTCGTTAATTATCCACATCAAAGCAGCTCACATATTAAAGTTTTATTTACGAGACACATCATAAGTCCACTCTCCCACCCATAACCTCTTGAGATCATCAATTAAAGGTTGCAGATAAACATATATTATTGCCTTTTGACTCGACGGTCCTGGAATGATGCTTGTCAAAAACATGTAAGGTTTCGTCATACACATCTCAGGAGGGAGATTGTACGGGGTAACAATAACTGGCCAACAAGAATATGCATTTGCTGACAAATTATAAGGAGTGAAACCATCCAAGTATAATCCAAGTCTGACATTCCTGGGTTTTGCTGCAAATTCAGGATGAACTCTATCAAAGTGTTTCCATGCCTCGCCATCAGATGGATGTCGCATGATGCCAGAACTAATTTTGTTTGTATTGTGCCATGACATTTGACTTGCGCTGTGCATTGATGCAAACATTCTTTGCAACCTAGGTATTATTGGTAGATAGAACATGGACTTCACTGCAACTCGTTTTTGTAACCTAGTCAATATTTTTTACTTCTAGTCTCAACTTCGACACCATCCTCTTTGCATCATAATAACTTGTAGACATGTTTTCTTTCACAGGAGTCGCGTCCAACATTATTCTCGCAAAGAATTCCAAATACTGATCAGGAACATTCAAATTTGATTTCGCAGCTAAAAGCCTAACACACATTAATAGCCTAGAGTCAAGAGACCCCTTAAACAATAGTATATTTATTTCTTTCAACAACTGATAAAACTTTTGTGCCTTCTCATTTGGGAGCTCTTTTGCGTCAAAGTCTTGAGGTTCATCATAAGTCACATTCACCCCTAATGTGTCACTGACCATATCCTCGACTAGATTAAATTGTTCCTGGAATTGCATATGTGATGAACTCCCTGAATCATCTGTATTTATATCTGGTCCAATACGTGTTTGACTGCTAGAAGCCTCTATATTCATCTCCCCGACATTTTTCCCCATTAGAAGTCCAAACCCAATAATTTGGCCTAAAACCCACTTTCTCCAAATGACATTTCACTTCACTAGGGTCACTAATAATATTTCTACAACCACACTTTAAACACGAACATCTTACCCCTCCTTCGCTTCGATAACATTCTTGACCAAACGCATACGAGAGAAATCCGACAACTCCTTTCTTAAAATGCGGTTTAAGCCCACGTCTTCCAGAAAACGATTTATCATACATCCAACTATGATAGAATTGATAATATTCTATACTACACATGTTCATGTTTAATTTTATTAAATAAAATGAGAATTGATCTATCGACAATAAACTT